>OZ030391.1:40128539-40226039 GCA_964023965.1 Melinopterus prodromus | reverse complement strand
AATACGGCAGCTCTTATTATTTCATTCTAAATTATATAACTTCTTTTTTCAGTATGATTTGTGGATAAGTAACAAATATGCCAAATATTTATTCATCTCTGCTGATACGTTTGATACTAACATTCCTTTTTGTAATGGTACAACTTACAAGTAGCTTCTAATGGATTAATGCCTCTTTTTAGAAATGGTTTTGGAAAACATGGACCTTGTTTCCAAGAGCTGAAGACTCTTATTTGAAGAATTATTTTATTAGTGAACTGCTAGATTAGATATGGACTCTATTAGGTTTGTTCAAGCAGCACCAAAATAAGTGCATAAAGGTGAGTTTAGACATGCATGGATTTACTGGCGCTAATAAAAACTGGCGCACCAGTAAAATTAAATTGCATGTGTAAACATCAACTGGCATGCAAGTTAAACATCAACTTGCATGCCAGTTGATGTTTACACATGCAATTTAATTTTACTGGTGCGCCAGTTTTTATTGGCGCCAGTAAATCCATGGATGTCTAAACTCACCTTAAAGCACTTATTCTTTCTCCTGCGCATGCCAAATGGGGGTTTTGCCCTGCAAAAGCCTGCATTGCGTATGCGTACAAGAATCCCCAATTGTTTTGACTGGTTTTGAAGACTGCTCGAACGAACCTATTATTATTGCTTATTATAATTTTCTTTATTATCGTTCAAATGTATCAGTTTGAATGTTTATATTTTGTGACACTGTTATTATGAACTAGTAGGTATTATTCTTAAATTCTCAAAAATTCTTATTTGTATGTATAAGTTAAGTGTATTGTGTATTAGTGTGTTATTTATATTTATATTAAAAGTACATAATGAAGTTCTTAGTTTTCTTTATATAAATGATTTTTTCTGAATAAATCGATTCTCCAAAGTAAGTATGTACTACATTTTAAACAGTGCAATATTGGTTGCCTATATAGCAGATGCGTAGTAGAGTACGTAAACTCGTCCAAGGATCGAGCATACCATTATACTTCTCCCATGGATTAGCACCTATGTAACCTCTGTGAACTTGGCCCCTCCTTTTTCCGAAATTTGGAATTCTGTTTCTACAGATCGTTTGCAATTCGTTTGCACCCTTTTTATTTTCGTTTGCACCCTCACCGTTTCCGAGATAAAATTAAAACAAATTCGGAGGGGCCAGATTCACAGTAGCCCCTCCTTTTTCGAAATTTTAAATTCTATTTCTACAGATCGTTTGCAATTCGTTTGCAATTGTTTGCACCCTTTTTAGTTTTGTTTGCACCCCTACCGTTTTCGTGGTAAAATTAAAACAATTTTGTGAAGCGTGAACTTGGCCCCTCCTTTTTCAAAATTTCATTTTTTTTCTACAGATTGTTTGCAATTATTTGCACCCTTTTTAGTTTCGTTTGCACCCCTACCGTTATTGCAATAAAATTAAAACAATTTTGTGAAGCGTGAACCCGGCCCCTCTTTTTCAAAATTCCATTTCTCTCTGCAGGTTTGCCTCTTTTTGCAATTTTCTATAGCTTTATTACCATTGTATTGCATTAGTTTGGCTCTCTTTGGTTTTGCACCCTTACAGTTTTGGAAAATAACAAAAATAAAAATTAATAAGTGTGAATCAGCTGACACTTATTAATTTAAACACAACTTTATTTACAAGTATCATTAATGGAGCAACACAGTTTGGATAGCAATTCACTAAACTTATAAGAAAAATGACAAAATACAAATTACAATAAATTGAAGCGACAATAAATTAACCTGGGCACTAATCTAGAATTTGGGCTGAACTGCTATAAATTTAATACATATTCTAATGTTTCAAGTCTGTATGTATTTAAAAAAAAAGAAAAGCGCATGCACATATACAGCGAGGTATACCAATTTCTCTTCCTCAAAAATTTTCTTTTAGATAGTTATGTCATCCTGAACAAAAAAGTCAATGGACTTTTTGAATTTGTTTTTCAACTCCCTTGAAGCCACTAGAAGAAGTAACACAATAAAGATATTTTTAAATAAAATACGTATAAACCCAAAAAAGAACATAAAAAAAATTTTAAATAGAAAAAGATTTTAGAAACAAATGATGAAATAAATAAATATGTTTTCTTTGTTTTAGCTCAGCCTTTCTTCTAATGCTTTCTCGATGATATCCGTTATTCTATGGGCTTGATCTATAGTGGAATGCTTTTCTCTAAAGCCAAATTGTTGATTAGGAATTAGTTCCTTTCTCTCAATGATAGGTTTCATTCTCTTTAGAAGCAGCTTTTCAAAGGGCTTCGATGTCATTGGTAACAATGATGTTAAGCGATATGGTTTGGCCTCATTCGGTGGTTTGCCTACTTTTGGTATCATGATAACTTCTTTTAGATACGCCAGCATAACAATACCTTTTTTAGATTATTGTTCCCTGTGATAAGATCATATCCAGGTGCCTTCTTTGAATTCAAGTTTGTCTTGATTTCTCTGGCAATTTCCTTTGGAGTAAGTAGCTGCATGCCTTCTTTTTCATAGGGTATATTGGCTCTGATTTGATTTTGTGGGACGGGCAGATTTCTGTTAGATGTGCTAAAATTTCTGCCTTCTGTTTTAGGTCTCTTGCCTAGCTGCAGTTTCTTCGTCTTATAGGTGGGACATGGGCCACTGGCCTCTTGTACTTCCTCACTGCTTTCCACAGCGAGTATTCTGTTAATTTATCGGGTGTCAATTTAGTTGAGAAGGGTTTTAATAAATAATAAATTCCTTAAAAGGAATCCAGCTTAAGACGTGCCACAGACGCGGGCCATAATAATGATAATTCGGGCCTGCCGAGGCCCCCGTAGTGGCGAAAGATGTTGGGGGGATGTTAAGGCGAGGATTATTATTATTATTATTATAAATAAAACTGAAACTTATTTTTTTCTCGAAAGTTATTGTCATTCTGAGTAAGAAGTTTCTAATAGACTTATTGGTTTTTCGATTCCTTGAGAAAGTAGAGCTATTTATAACACGGTTTTGTTAATGTTTCAAACGGCTGCAACTTTTAAGGAGTTGGAAAAACAGTAACTCCATGTGTCTTTTTTATGCAGTATGAAATTATAACATATAATAAAACTAACATTGTGCTGGAGAGAAAATGGGATAGCGTGTACATGGTGTGCAATTCAGATTAATTTATTGTCCCTTCAATTTATTGTAATTTGTATTTTGTTATTTTTTGTTTAAATTGATAAGTGTCGGCTGGTTCACACTTATTTACTTGTATTTTTTTTTTTTCAAAAACTGTAATGGTGCAAGAGCAAAGAGAGTGCAAGCATATGCAATACAATGGTAATAAGTCTATAGAAAATGATTTTGAAATTTGTAAAAAGAGGTTTTTTATTTCAAACTTTATTTGAAATATATCTGAAAAACAGTAGGGGTGGAAACAAAACTAAAAAGAGTGCAAACCAGTGAAAAAAAAATTATATTTTGAAAAGAGGACCAAATTCTCACTTCACAAAATTGTTTTAATTTTTTCACGAAAACTGTAGGGGTGCAAACGAAACTAAAAAGGGTGCAAACAATTGCAAACGAATTGCAAAAGATCTGTAGAAAAAAAAATTGAAATTTTGAAAAATGAGGGGCCAAGTTCACGCTTCACAAAATTGTTTTAATTTTACCACGAAAACGGTAGGGGTGCAAACGAAACTAAAAAGGGTGCAAATAATTGCAAACGAATTGCAAACGATCTGTAGAAACAGAATTTAAAATTTTGAAAAAGGAGGCGCTACTGTGAATCTGACCCCTCCGAATTTGTTTTAATTTTATCTCGAAAACGGCGGGGGTGCAAACGAAACTAAAAAGGGTGCAAACAATTGCAAACGAATTGCAAACGATCTGTAAAAATAGAATTTAAAATTTCGAAAAAGGAGGGGCTACTGTGAATCTGGCCCCTCCGAATTTGTTTTAATTTTATCTCGGAAACGGTGAGGGTGCAAACGAAAATAAAAAGGGTGCAAACAATTGCAAACGAATTGCAAACGATCTGTAGAAACAGAATTCCAAATTTCGAAAAAGGAGGGGCCAAGTTCACAGAGGTCAATCGGAACGCACATTTAATGGTAGAAGTTTGACATATAGGAGCGCTGTATAACCATTCGGATTAGCCTTTGTGAACTTGGCCCCTCCTTTTTCGAAGTTTGAAATTCTGTTTTTAGCATGGAGGAAGGAGGAGTCGGCATAAGCGCTCGGATATGGGACCACTTTCCCCACTCCGGAGCACTTTTAATGTCTAAGTGACTTTCGCACAGAGTTGGGCATTTTGTTAATCGAGTGACCGAGTGATGAGTGAAGAGTGAATTAATCGTCACTTTTCGTAAAGGAGTGAAGAGTAACACTCTTCACTCGTTCATTAAGAGTAATTGTTAATTCACTCTTCACTCGTCACTCGCCACATACGCACATGATTAAATTACTCGCCAATCATCAATCATGAGTAATACGGAACGAGTGATGAGTGAAAGTTATAATAAAATAAAAATAAAAATCGGGTAAATTTATTGTATAAATGGATTTACCCGGTCAATCTTGCACATTATTGTTGAAAGACCTTTAGCGACTGATACATATTCTCTATACCGGGTGACCCACGGCATAGGTAGTCCCGTTTTTTTTTTTATAAAGTTGGACGAATGATATTTGGGAATGTGTTAATAGACAAAAAATGCTTTCTTGGGGATACTCTTGAGGTTAATACGACTTCCGGTATTTCGGGAAATGACGTCATCATTGAAATTTTAAATGGCACCCTATATTCTTTGTGTGCTATTTTCAATCACGATGACATTCTGAACACAAAAACATATCGATCGTCAATTTTTATCACCAAGGCAACGCAAAAATAACTCTTTATGTTTTAATCTGTGGTGAAAATAGTCGATAAATGTAAAATAAACACTGACTTTGACTTGTACGCTAACTTTGATCATTAGGTCAATATTTTTTTCGATTTTCTTGCTTCAAAAAACATTTTTACGCTAATAATTTTAATAAAATATCAAGTATTTGGTATCATTGTAATCGGAAAGATGTTTTCTATCGAATAATCAGGGTGTGGCCATTGGGTACCCGTGAAGAAAAATGACTCACTGGCCAAAAACCAATTACATCACGTTAGAGGGCGCGATTGATGCAATGTCGGCCAAAATCCATTTAGTTAGTGTTTATTTTACAATTTTCGACTATTTTCACCAATTTCTAGCCACCCAGATTAATACACAAAAAAGTAATTTTTGCGCTGCCTTGGTGATAAAAATTGACGATCGATATGTTGTGTTCAGTATGTCATCCTGATTGAAAATAACACACAAAGAATATAGGGTACCATTTTTCAAAGTTCAATGATGACGTCATTTCTGGAAAACCGGAAGTCATATTAACCTCAAGAGTATCCCAAAGAATGGCATTTTTGTCTATTAACACATTCCCAAATTTTATTCGTCCAGCTTTATAGACAACAAACATTAACGGGAGTACCTATGGCGTGGGTCACCCTGTATTCGAATAAACACGACTATGGCAAAGCCCTTGAAGGTTTCTATTATTTTAAAATGTTATGTCACTTCTCATTTGACGTGAACGGTGTTTTGTGCGTGTTGGAACAGTCAACTGACCTAAAATACACTTTACGCTGAATGCTGATGAGAACTGAGTCGGACCGCGTAGAGTTCGTAGACAGACATGTTGTCGGTGTATTGAAGTACCTGTAAAACATGTTTTTACTGTCCCGTCCATGTCCCGTCGGCAGTGGACGGAATATTCAACACGGACATATTGTTACTCGCTCCAAAATGATTGACGATTGACGAGTAACGATTGACGAGTAACACTCATTTTGGTGATTGACGAGTGATGAGTGAAATATATACTTTTATGATTGACGAGTGATGAGTGACGATTAATTTCATTAATCTAGAGTGAAACTAATGAGTGATTTAATCGATTAACGCCCAACTCTGCCGGTTTCGCAACGTTGACGTGGTATTATTTTATCGATTTTGCTTATTTCACTTTGTTTAAGGGTCCGGTGAAACGATGCTTTAGAACGTACCCTAAATGGCGTTTCGGTAGTTCCAATTGTTCTTCAATTGTTGCTTTTAAATTTGAGATTTTTTATGCTCAAACGGTTTGAATTGAATGTAGCTATTGGGGAAAACTTCGCATAACAATAATTGAAAAGGAAATACTTTTTGAAAATCAGTCATTATTGAACAATAGGCAGTAACTTACGATTTTATTTTTAGATTTATAAATCATTGATTTTGAGCCATGCACACAAAAATCACCTACCTATGTATGCAATAAAATCTCTATAAAACCACCCTCGTTAGTAAATCAATTGGAAGCAGAAAAAGCTATGATTTTTGTGCGGATTGTGTTGTTTGAACGAAGAGTGGGAATTCCTGTAGTTCAACGCTTTTCGAATAGATGGCGCCACCGCTGTTTATAACAAACATTCAAAATAAAATTGGCAGTTTCTATATTATTTTATTTCCCTCTCAAAGTTTTATCTTATCTCTGCGGTTATTATCCATTATTATATGTATTGTTATTATTATATTATTATTATTACACATATTGTGCAATGGGAAATATGCATTTGTGTAGAAATTAATATTCAAAACTGGTTATTGATAATAAATGTTAACTAATTTAATTATCGTTTTGGTTCAAACAAATATTATGTCTGTGTACTACTCATCAGGTCTCAAACTATTTCATGTAAATCTCTATACATATAATTTGAAGAAGCAGTAATACTGGGGGTGCAGCCAGTGTGGCGGTTAATAAATGAAACACTTACCATTGCAAGGCCCTAAGCTTTCAACAATTTATTTAAGTGTTCATCAGAGGGAAATCCAAAAACATAAGGTGCACAATTTTCACAATAACCGAAACGAGTCACCTAACGATATTTCCTTCCGGCTGTGACTTGACTCGTTGAACATTGGTCATTATGAAAATTGTGTACGTTATGTTTTTTAGATTTCCCTCTGATGAAGACCTAAATAAATTGTCGAAAGCTTATAGAGCCTTGCAAAGGAAATGGTTTAATTTATTAACCGTCCCACTGGCTGGACCGCTAGTATTCCTGGTTCACCAAATTACACTGCAAACAGCCGATACTTCCATAAATCTATACATGTAGTAGTACCACGCGTAATACCATTGAATTTTTATTTCTATATATATATATATATATATATATATATATATATATATATATATATATATACCCTCAGATTACTGCGAAATTGAAATGATTTGCAGTTAATCATAACTTATAAATATTACAAATCAAATAGAGAAGAGGTAATAACACTCAAAACAGATTTCACATTCTTTTATTAATTAACTAATTCATTAACTATACATTCAACAAATAAGCACTGTTAAAATAAGTAAACTAAAAAGACGGAAACATATTAAATAATTTGTATTTGACAGTAACAGTCCCGACAACAGAGTAAACCGCCAACATACAACTTAATTCAGTAACAGATGTTATATCATTCATTTCTTATTATTACATTGTTATCATTTTGTCTTATGATTAGAACCCGACCAAACATTCGGCTTTGGCCACCTATGGTCACAACTTACATCTTAAAATAATTACACAATAAATAAAAATTTTGCATTGAACGCGGTCCGAAACCGACCAGCAAACCAAGCTATAGTTAGGAGACACACGTACTGTATAAATAAATTATAATTCTAGTACTTTATGTATTTTTTAGCACAACAAAAACAAATACTATTTTACTTTAAACATTGGCAGTTCTTTTGCGTTCCTTCGGCTTCTGCCGAAGACATCGAAAAAGATGAAATTCAGCTTCGGCTTTACTCCAAAATGTTACCTTCGGTCGTATACCGTATACCTTTGGTTAATAATAGCAGGGTAGACCTGCTTGTCATAAAATTTACATAACTTGGACATTATTCGTTTCATAGTTTTTCGTTGTTCTGAATATTCACAACATGGAGTGGTTGGTTATCGTTTATATAAAGTATTAAATAACACCTTTTCCTTCCCGTTATTTTAGCAGTCCTTGCAACCATAAAATAAAATTTATATGCGTTACTTTTATACAGATCCAAGTTCTAAAGAACGGGGTTTGATATCTGAATTATCGGTTTTACGACAAAAAACAGAAATCCTGTAGAGAAGGTACTTCGCTGAAGCGCTTGTGGAGTGTAACATTAGATGTAGCACTAGTCCTTGCTGGTGTCAGGAACTGCTACTTGAAACCCACTGTAGTGTAGACTCGGAGAGTTACCAGAAGTTTTTAACAGGTAACACAGCATGATTTCTAAGAAATAAACATCGTTTAACACAAAAACATACAACTAAAAACTGAACTTACATATATGATGAACATTGTATACTCATATACATAGGTACTATATCAATCGAGATAAAACCAAGCAAAGTTTCTTTTGCTAGTCGAAATCGCTAATTTCTTCACATTCACCGAATCGACAAGGATCATCCAAAAGATTCATGTCTATACTCTATAGTAAATAAATAAAATCTTACAACATATGTACGTAAGGTTGTCCCGAAAAGCACAACGTAAATACAGTTGAATACAGTATGTTTTTCTGATATATGGAAATACACGATGTAGTCTATCTCTCTCAGCGCTGTAGGAATAGTCCTGCTGGCTCTGTTTAGAATATCGGATACCATCAAAGCAAAAAATGGTATTATGCATACGGATAGCCGGAAGTGCTATTATATTGTATAGCGGCAAACAAATCAAGAATCGAGAGGGGTGGTGAGAGGGCTTTTTTGTGAAAAGGATTTATGAAATCGTTGGTATTATGTGAATTTATGCAAAGCTGTTTTTCATTACCAATATTCTCAACGATGAATTCCCCACAAGACCACAAATAAGAATGTGTTAGTATTTAGTACAGATGTGTATTTACTATGATGTGCATTATACATAAATAATAAATAAATAAATAATAAATATCGGTTGAAAAAAATATGGATAACTTTTTTACGCCGTACCGCGGCGCGCCAAGCCTACGACCGCAAATCGCTGTGACATATGAAATAACAACGAATAGTGTGGAATAGGTATCAAAATGCACAGGCTTGGTGTGGAGCAGCCAGCAGGGGAAGGGCGAACACGTGACAAACACGGCATCGGAGGTGGCGCGCTGGCCGCTGGCTTTCATCGGTGTTGAAATAAGTATAATAAAACAGAAAATAGAGCATGTAGGGTGGGTGGTGCCATCACGCGGCCAAAGTTAAAATGTGCCCGGTTTCCGCACCCTTAAGGATAGTATGGTGAATTTGTATGAAGATATACATAAAAAACAAACGTCTAATTACGCTGTTCGCAGCTGCAACAGCAGAAAATCAGCTATAAACCCGATTTCGACCGGGGTAACATTTCATCGGTAAGTGACTATATATGTCAGTGTGAGTTTGACTGTGATCGTGTCCGGATGCGTCGCCTCTGAATAAGTTGAGGCGTAGTTCGATGTTACGGCGCCGCGATCCGATAAATTCCACATCATTTTTTTCTTTGAAACTTCTACAAGACTGTGACTGGAGTTAACTCCATTTTTATTTTACCCGATTTTGGCTGTGGCTTCGTGCGAATTCCCATCGTGCGCAGTTCGATATTGTAACCGCCCGGGTTACGGATTAATGTAAAGTATGGGAAATTAGACGCTGGATATGGATTAGTAATAATTATTTCATAGACTTTTATAATTAATAATTGTTCAAACGGGCGCAGCTGCATTTAACGCGTGTTATCAGCGGATGTTTAACAACGGCTTGAAACCTCGCGTTTAGTTTATTTTCTGTTGGTACTTCTCGGGTGCCGACACGGAGAAACGCGTGCGGAACGCACCCGCGAATTTTACACGTAATTTGTAAAAACGTACTTCGTACCGATCTTTTAATTTTGCTTTTAAATTTGAGATTTTTTGCACTCTAAGGGTATTAATTGAATGTAGCTACAGCATACGAACAGGACAGCGATAACTAAAAAAGGAATACATACCGAAAATTGGTCAGACTTGAACAATAGACAATAACTTACAATTTTGTTTTTGGATTTATAAATCCTTGCTTCATCCACTGCATAGTAAAATCACCTATCAATACATGCAGTAAAATATCCAAGAAATGGCTTTAATTAGAAAATCGGTACGAAGCAGCAAAAACGACGATTTTTGTGCGTTTGAACGGAGAGGTATGTATTCTCTTTTTAGTTATCGTTGTCCTGTTCGTATGCTGTAGCTACATTCAATTAATACCCGTTGACTGCAAAATATCTCAAATTTAAAGCAAAATTAAAAGATCTGTACGATTTACGAAGTTCGTTGCTGAACTTTCTTGGGTGCCGAACTCACCCGTTTCGGCACCCGTAAGCGGATCAAAATTTTGAACTTTGAAAATAAAGCTAGATTACATCTACTGTTTACGTTCAAAGAACTAGCTGTGAAACCCTTTGTTCTCTGGCTTGTGGGAATGTCTTTTGATGATATAGACAAATTCCTCAAACGGCCGATGTAAAATAGACGTGGGTTGAAAAATAGCAGAACGGTTATTGGTAGGTTGTTTTTAAAAGTGGGTTTTGTGGGCTGGCTTGGAAAACGTTTAACGGTGGGGAGAATCAGAGAATGGGTAAGATGCTGGTCGCAAAAAGTTCAGGATTAATTCAGGTTTTAATTCCGGTTATGGTTCGGGTTTTGGTTGGGACTCGGAAAACTTTGGTCGGTTTTTAATTCAGGTTCTGGGGGAGACAGGTTCGAGTCGAGTAGTGTCTTGTCAGTGGGGGCCGTGGGCCCATAGTCGGGGGTTGCAGTTTGTTCAGGGTTCGAATTTGGGTTGTGGAATGTTGTTTCGTTCGTTTGTGAGCGTTCTGGTGTTTCCCAGATAACAAACATAACAGCAAAATGTCGGCACAATTCCATCATTTCGTGCGTGCACGCAAGCCGGGTGATGCGTCCGGGATTGCGAGTCAATAAGCCGGCCAGGCGCGATATACGCACCCAAACGCTAGAAAATTTCAGGCATAATGCTAAACGAGGCACGCGGACGCGGATAAAAAGTAGTGTTCAACGCAGCAACTTCGAGCATCGTGCCGCCGAATAATCGCAAATTTTGATGAATTTATATATTTTTTCTATATACTTACTTAGTTTTTTTTAACTTATATAGGTAGATAAATGAAGGAGTACTTAGGTATTTTTTATTATATAGAACATTTTCATTATGTATAACATTTATTATGGGAACAATAAATAAAGCTTTATTTAAACATAAAAAACACAAAACAAAAGCTAAAAATAAATACTCTACATGTACATTTTGTAATATTTTTAAACTATTTCATCTTCATCTATTTCATCGTCCGCCTCATCGCTTATTTCCGAACGATATGTGGCGTATTGTTCCAATTGCTCGATTCTTGGCAGAACTTCATCTTCCGAGTCTATTTGTTCTGCGTCATCTCTCAGATGTTCGGAGTTGTTTGTGTGACATCGTTCCCATCCTCTTTATCGGTTTCTTTGATTTTCTTTTGGCCATTCCTGTACCGTTGTTTCGTTGTCCTTATGACCTCCAGCATTTCAATCTTCAATACTTACGTGCGGAAAAAATTTTAACCTAACTAATAATAAAATGTGAAAATAGTCTACAATCACGCGAAAGAAAACAGAATGCACACGCACACACTCGGCAAACGAAAAACTCAATAATAAACACTCTGCGATAAACACGTAACTAAAACACACGTTGCTTGAACAGTTGCAAAACAAGATGGCAGAATGGCCAGGCGTGGGTCTCGTACACCGGTAAACGGCATGAAGGATTACCAGTCGCGCATGTGCAAAGTCGCAGTGTGGCCACACGACTTTTGGGGATACGATTGGGAATACGAAGAAACGCATTCATAAATATGTTAGTTTTTAATTTGAAATATACGGTCAAGTAGATGTTCACTTATATGGAGGTTTAACTGCTATAATTATAACTGTAATTGTAAATAAGTCGTCAAACGGAATTAAAGCAAATCAAATACATACTGCAACATACAGTCATACAGTCATCGGAGCGTCATTTTGTGCGTAGTTTTTCAGCGGGTAGCGTACGCATTGCTTGCATACGATATAAGAAATCAACACGATGTAGATATTTTCCTGCGTTTTTTACTACATAGGCTGCGTATCAAGCCATGCGTATAGCGTGACTCGCACGATTGTTATCTGGGTTGTTAAGCCGTGGCTAAAAATTGGATGTTACTAGATCGCAGAAAACACCTGGTAGGATAACACTGCTCTGTTTTATTTGTTTTTGTTTGTGTACTGAAAATTGTCCAACTGTTCGTGTATGTTGTCTGATAAAGTTTACGTTTATATTGTATGAGAGAAAAGTGCTGCTGCCCGTTCGAAGTGTAGGTCTTTGATAAATTAACGTTCACATTGCCATATTTCCATAATTATTGTTCTTGTAAGTGTTTTAGTTTGATTCTTTGTCGCAATTATAGTGGTACCTTTTAAATGTTTGAGTAAATCTTGTTGCGTATTGCGATTCTTTATGAATATTCGATTTATTTTGAATCTTGGTTGAAATTTATATTTATTCTTAATATAAATGAGCTGACTTGAGACTTTGTCGCATTTATACTTATTGTCATTACATTTGTCTAGTTTGAGTCTTTGTTGTAATTTATAATTATTCCTAAAAATTGATTTAATTTGAATTTGTCCCAGTGTGTTGTTCTTTTAAAATAATTGATAATCAGAATATTTGTTTGCCAATTTTATTTACATTCTTAATATACTTTAATTTTGTGTGTGATAGATGAGAATAACGGTAAGTGCAGTCTAATATCTCGAATATTAATACCTACATTCGCATGAGATAAATCTTCCAACCCCTTTTGCTCCACTTTAAGTCACCTGTGCATATAACCCCAAATACATTAGCTAACCGCTCGGCTAAGCATAACTACCCAGGCAGGGTGGTAACAATATCATCGGGAAAAACTTTCGAAAAAATTCTTTTTATATTGAAGAATCTTATTCAAGACTTGTGACTGGGAGCAAAGGACCCTGCATTGGCTCAAATCCCACATATCCTGCACATTAAGAAGAAGAAGCAGACTATCAAGACTATATATGTTAAGAATGTACAGGCTTGTACTGGCCGCACGCACCACCATTTTTTGAGATATGTTTATTACGTATTTGTTATAAAAATTAGATTAAATAAATTCTTAAAAGTGGTCATATAGCGTTTTTATATAATGTACCCACTCGCCACATTACAATTTATTACAGGAAAAATTTCTTGAAATTTATGGCGAACTTCAGAGTTAGTCCGGACCTGGCAGGCGGCCAACTGTAAAGGTGCGTTCGCATTAGTGTTAGTGGCAATGGCAATGCTAATGGTAGAAGTTCGACATACGGGAGCGCTGTATAACCGTTCGCATTGAGCGTTAGCCACCATTGACACTCTATCCCAACGGTTATACAGCGCTCCCATATCTCTAACTTCTACCATTACCATTCCCATTGCCACTAACACTAAAGGTGTGTTCCGATTGGTGGTAATGGCGGTGGTAGCATACGAAATTATAGTATTTCTTACATGTCGTGATAGTGACACATATTAGTTTGCATGTACATAAACATGAGTCACTAGCAACTTTCTATTAGAAATACTATAATGGCGTCTGCTACCACTGCATTAGCACTAATGCGAACGCACCTTAATGCGAACGCACCTTTAGGCTACTTTAGTGTCATGTTAGCCCAGCCCCCCGGGGTCATTTTCTCGCTGCTAAAAGTATAGCGTAAAGCGACTCCATCTTCCTCCATGGTTTTTACACATCGTTTGCAATTTTTTGCACCCTTTTTCTTTTCTTTTGCACCCTCACCCTTTTCGAGATAAAATTAAAACAAGTTCGGAGGAACAAGGTTCACAGCAGCCCCTCCTTTTTCGAAATTTGAAATTCTGTTTCTACAGATTCTTTGCAATTGTTTGCACCCTTTTTAGTTTCGTTTGTGCCCCAGCCGTTTCCGTGATAAAATTAAAACAAATTCGGAGGGGCCAACCTCATACTAGCCCCTCTTTTCTCGAAATTTGAAATTCTATTTCTTCAGATCGTTTGCATCCTTTTTAGTTTTGTTTGCACCCCTACTATTTTCGTGATAAATTAAAACAATTTTGTCAAATGTGAACTTGGCCCCTCCTTTTTCCAAATATTAAGTTTTTTTCTGCAGATCGTTTCCAATTCTTTGCAGCCATTTTAGTTTCGTTTGCACAGCTACCGTTTTCGTGATAAAATTAAAACAATTTTGTGAAGTGTGAACTTGGCCCCTCCTTTTTCAATATTTCATTTTTTTTTTCTACAGATCGTTTGCAATTGTTCAGGTTAATTTATTGCCCCTTCAATTTATTGTAACTTGTATTTTGTTATTTTTTGTTTACATTAATAAGTGTCGGCTGGTTCACACTTATTTATTTGTATTTTTTTCCAAAGCTGTAAGGGTGCAGAAACAATGAGAGTGCAAGCATATGCAATATAATGGTAATAAATCTAACGAAAATGGTTTTGAAAATTGTAAGGGAGTTGTAGGGGGGTAAGTTTTTATTTCAAACTTTATTTTAAATATATCTGAAAAACGGTAAGGGTGCAAATCCATCAAAAAAGGATGCAAACAAGTGCAAACGAATTACAAATAATCTGAAGAAAAATAAAATTGAAATTTGAAAAAGGGGGCGGGGCCCTAAATTCTCACATCACAAAATTGGAAACGGTAGGGGTGCAAACGAAACTAAAAAGGCCGCAAACAATTGCAAACGACCTGTAGAAATAGAATTTCGAAAAAGGAGGGCCTACTGTGAATCTGGCCCCTCCGAATTTGTTTTAATTTTATCTCGAAAATGATGAGGGTGCAAACAAAAAGAAAAAGGGTGCAAACAATCAGTAGAAAAAAAATTCCAAATTTCGAATAAGGAGGGGCCAAGTTGACAGAAGTTTCGGAGGCATAATCGTTTCTACATAGTTTTTAAAAGTATCCTTCAACATATTTAATGTGCTGAGAGTATATTAAATTTGATACAACATTTATAACACCCTTAAGGGAGCCGTAGCGGGTGTGTTCCGCGCTCTAAAAAGTTAAGCAAATTGGGTTAACGTACTTCATACCGATTTTTTAATTTTGTTTTTAAATTTAAGATTTTTTGCACTCAAAGAGTATAAATTGTATATAGCTACACCATACAAACAGGACAACGATAACTAAAAATCTTTCATTTTGGCCTGCCTCAATGTTGTTTAAAATCTTGCTTTAATTACCAACTTTTGTGACCTGATTGGTAAACAGAGCAAAAAGGTTTGAAGACAACAACTTTTTCTTTTTTTTTAATTCAATCATCTGGAAAAATCAATAAATTCACTTATAGAAATGTAAATAATTTAAAAAAATATATTTATTTACTAATTTTACATAATAATATAAGAATTACTAATAATTATTAATTACATACAGGGAAATGTCAAACTAAATAATGTATATTGAAAATCGTATCATGCTTTTATAGTTACAAAATTACTTGTTAGCTTTATTTGTAGTTCTACTAATATTGGACATACCATCAATAAACTGTGTTTTGAACAATACATTAGCATTGTTGAACATGCCGTCTTTCAGAGAAACAATTATAAACTGAAACAAAAATAGGTTAGTATATTCCAATGAGATTTATTTATTAGTCACGCTACCTGTGATTGTTTGAAGTGTTGCTTTAGCATCGCCCCGATGTTTTGTGTGTGCGACATATCTAAAGCTGCATCCACTTCATCCAGAATATAGAGAGGAGCAGGGTTAAACAACAACATAGCTAGAATAAATGACAATGCTACAAGTGACCTCTGGCCACCACTCAGCTCACCCAAACTTTCTTTCCAGACACCTCCAAGACTTACATTTATCTAAAAAAAAAAAAAAAATAAGTAGTTAAATGTTTCTTTTACCATACCAAAGCAAACAATATAATTGAATCGACGAGTGCAGGAACAGAACAAGTCCAAATTTGACATTTCAAACTAGGATAGCCATTTTATATAAAATTTCTCGATCTTTTCGAAAATATTAAAACTATAATTCAATCTATTACCAATATTGCTGTGGAAGCAGCGTGCTCTATGCAATGAGTGGAAGAACAGAATATGTCCAGGACATACTCTGGTCTTCCACTGATTGCATGCAGAACTGTAGTAGGCAATGCTTTAAGGCAATTAAGGTGGGTAGTTTTAAGTGTGTAAATAACAAGAATAAATTATAATATTTGACATTAATAATTATAGCATTTTTTGCTGCTGCCAACAGTTTAAAATTTTCTTATTTAGTTAAGGACTAATGCCACCATTGAAGACGAAAAACAATTCGTATTAAATTGATCTTGTATTAAAAGTAAAAAAGTCAGTTTAATTAAATAATCAAATATGTCTGTTTTACACTAGTCTTCATTATCATATAACGAAAAAGAAAAAAATATAAAAATGGCGGCATACCAGTATATCTCCTCTGGTGTCGTTAGAAACTGTAAAATTTAATTAGTCATTTGCAGTGGCCCGTTATTCCATGGGTAAAATGGCAATTGTCCAGGGCCCCCAAAGCAGTATTTTGGAAACTCATTTCCGTAATAGACTACCACACCATGCCAGTCCTCATTAACGTCGCAAGGTGATTTAGGGTCCTCTCGGCGAGGCCCCAACTAATCTTTAACTAATTTATTATGATCTCAAGAATAGTGAATTTTATATTTGCGCTCCTCCCGTTTGGGAACCGAAATCAATCTTTTATAAACTATTAATTAATTAGGTAATTATGAGGCAGAATGGCATGAGAGCAACAATTTTGGAATGGACCCTCTTGAGTTATCATGGCATCTCATGTAACGACAATATATTTGTGAATATGGACGACACATACGAAGCCAAAGTCCGTGACACCAACATCAGAGATCACCTTGTGCAGATGTTGCATATCTCCTGCGATAGACACGAATGTGAGTTACAACAAACCATGTCACGCAGGTTCACGGCTCATGCTATCGAACC
This sequence comes from Melinopterus prodromus, assembly GCA_964023965.1. Lineage (NCBI taxonomy): Eukaryota > Metazoa > Arthropoda > Insecta > Coleoptera > Scarabaeidae > Melinopterus > Melinopterus prodromus. The sequence continues at coordinate 40,208,922 of OZ030391.1, read as the reverse complement.
ATTCAGGTCCGCACTGTCACAAACGGACTGGAACTTGGTGTATGGCACGCATGGAGCAGAGAACAAGACCAAAGCATTCATAGACACGTTGAGTTACAGCATTGAGATTGCATTTCCTGCTATGTCCCGCAAGCAAGTCAGGAAAGCTGCTACAGCGCCTGAGCTAATCCAGATTAAGGAGATGCTAGATTTCATGACTAGACTTTTGGACACATGTGACGACAATTGCGACCTAAAGAAAGTTTTGTAATGACAAAGTCATAAAATACCACCATGATAGGTAACATGCATAAAATCCAAGACAGTCTGGACTATAATAAACTTGGAAACGGGATGCAAAAGAAAAACAAGGCACAGCGACATGCCAACTCAAAACGATTTTGGCCACTTCTCCATGTTTTTCTATCCCACAGACGAAAACGAGCTCTCCATAATGCATAATATGAAGAACATATCATCTACCGACATCTACGGAAAGAGTCCGAGAATCATCAGGAGCATGCGTACTTCCTACACGCATGCAGTATGGAACTCAAGAGGTTATATCTAGTCTGAAGAAAAAAATTAGAAGATTATTGTTAATTTTTTGTAACTTTTTTAATGAATCATCAATGTGAAATTTTGAGGGTCTTGTCTTGAGGTGCAAAGAAGCATTTTTATTTCTATGACAAAACGGTGGCTCAGAAGTACACGGAAAACAGGTCATTTTTTTACTACGGGCACAAATTTTCAATGAACGTATCTGAAGCAATGGAAATAGTGTTCTCATGATGTACACGAGTACAACTATAAAAGCACACATTCAGAAATAAAAAAAATAAAAAAGTCCATTTTTCGACTAACAAATCGGCTTTTATATTCTTATAAAAAACGTAATTGTTTATCAAACTCAACTACACACTATCGTGTGTACTTCTATAGATAAGGGTACAGCTCTATAGGTATAGGTATAGGTACAGCTAAAATTTCAAGTCAATTGGATAAAAATTACTACTGCTAGATGTTTTTGAAAACATGGTTTCGAGAAAACTGCCATAATGGCTACACAGGCTACATATGTTCAATATTTGCTTTAAATTGCCAACTAACGAGACTTTTTACAATGAAGCGGAGCATCTTCTTTATAGATCCCAACCCGCCGAAAAGTATATCGACATCTAAAAATTGCTAACAATTATTGCAACAAATGTACAAAGCATAACAAATAAAACCAGGGCGCTTCAATTAACACCAGACTTGAAGCAAGCCGATGTAATATGTGTCACAGAGCACTGGTTAACTGAAAACAATATGATCATATAAAATCTCAAAGGTTACAAAAAAAAACTAGCTGCTACCAGAGGCGCGTTATGCCATCATGGGGCCCTGGGCTATTTTGAGGTTGGGGGCCCCCATATACAATGCTGAATGACGAGCCATAAATGCCGCGGTAGAGCGCCCATTGTTGCATCTCCTCGAATCCTTTGAGAAGTTAAGGTTTGCAATTTTCGGGAAAGTGCGGGGTGTACCCCCTCCAAAAATTTTTGCAATGGAATTCAAGCGGCAATATCGTCGTACGTCGATTTTTCGCGAAAAATTAAGTGAAATGAGCGCTAAATCCGCGATTCGCGTGTCCACATAGCAGCGAAACGGCAATTTGAATGCAAAACCGCAGCCGCGTCCGCGGTTTCGCGGTTTTCGCGAAGAAAGACGCGAAAACCCCGCGTTTGGACGTCGATCATTTAAGTTTTAGACTTATTAGATTTATTTTGGTCCCCAACCGGCAGGAGCGCAAATATTCACTATTCTTGAGACGGTAATAAATTAGTTAAAGATTAGTTGGGTCCTCGCTGAGAGGAGCCTAAGTTTATTACGGCAATGAGTTTCCAAAATACTGCGTTGGGGGCCCCCCTGTTATTGGGGGCCCTGGGCAAATGCCCATTTTGCCCATGGGATAACGCGCCCCTGGCTGCTACTGTAGATCTGAACACTCGCACGGAGGACCTTGCATCTTTACATTTAATGACATAATAGCAATTGAAACAGAATACATTAAAAAGAACTCAATTGAAAAAGATTGCAAACTTGTTGGCGTCCAAGGTCTATAAAATAGTAAGGTTATCCAAAGACGGGATTTCTCAGTTTGAGGGGTAAAGGGAGATCGTGACGTCACTAGAGTCCGCGCGTATCTTCGAACAAAGTAAACGAGCTATGTATACGACGTGTTGCGAACTGCGAAGATAGCCGGGACTCTAGTGACGTCACGCAAATAGAGCATATAGGGATCTGAGGGGGGTATATAAAGTGGACTATAGGAAAGATAGCAAACTGGATAACCTCTCTTTTATAGACCTTGGTTGGCGTCTATCTACCAACACAAAACATTACTGCAATTTGTATTTACCGATCCCCCAATGGAAATGTGGAAACTTTTCTACATACTTTGGACAACACTCTTGCCAAAGTTTCAAACAATTGTAACAACACCAAAATCATTCAGCCGGGTGACTTTAACATAAATTTCCAAACAGAGAGCACAAACAAAAGACTACTGTTAAACCTTATGGTCACATATGGTCTAAGAGCAATGTTCGAGGCACCCACAAGAATAACAAAAGACACAAAAACATGCAACGACAATATGTTCACAAACCTGGCAGATGTCGAAACTGAACTCATACATCTGAACTATGGCGATCATAAAGTTTACCGATCTCAAATCTTACGGACAACAACTCTAAACACACAACCGGCACAACGAACATCGAGTCGAAACTATGCACGTAGAAACATAAGACAGTTCCAAGAATCACTACAACAGCAAGAATGGTCCACAATAACAGATGAAGACAACCCAAACAAAGCAATGAACAGACTCATTCACATACTTACTAAACACTACAACAGAGCATTCCTATCTGTCACAAAGTCCCAGTCCACGATAAGAACCAGAATATCGCATTAGCTGGCTCAAGTTCAAGATACCCTGAAATTTATGCGAAGACTATAGGGCGCCAGAGGAAACGACAACACCAATAAAGCCAAGAAAAGCCACGAAAAACACTATGTCAGAATGGCAGCGGAGGAGCACACGTCAAGAAACTCCAAAATGATCTTGCAAGCTGAAAACAAAAGCAAAACCATATGACGCGCAATCAACGAAGAGACAGGCAGAAAAAGAAAATAAACGACCCAGAAAGTCCCACCTGTGTTCACTATTCCTGAACCCAACGGACGGGGTAAAGAGATCAAAAACATTATCCTGTCAATCCAAGGAGGTGGCCGAGTGGATAAAGCGAATGCCTTCCACTCAGAAGTCCAGGGTTCAAGCCCAGGTTAGGCAGGGGATTTTTCAAATACTCCGTCTCCCCGACTGCCGCACAGATAAGCCACTGGCTTCGTGCACATGGCAACATCCCAAAAAAAAAAATGGTAGGGAGTGAGAGGACATCTATGGTATCAACCTGTCCTGTCCACACAAATGGCCTGCCACCAGCATCTCTCACCCTCTTGCAATAATCTTTAATAGATCCATAGAGAAGGGCATCTTTCCGGAGAAACTCAAACTCGCCAAAATTACACCAATTTACAAAAAGGGTGATAGGAGGAATTACGAAAACTACTGCCCCATTGCAATACTGCCAGCGATCTTTAAAATACTTGAAGAAATTCTACTGAGAAGACACTTTAGCAAAAGAGAACAATTTGCATGTCAACCAGGGAAATGCACAGAAGATGCGATGAAGCACAGTCTCTAAAGCTCTAGAAGACAGAAACAAATGTCTAGCGAAAATCTGCGACCTCAGGCGGGCTTTTGACACCCTGCGCTACTACAAAAAATGGAGCAATATGGAGTGAGAGAAGTTCCACGGGAAATATGTAAATTTCATTAATTAAAAGCTGCGCCAATAAAACACTAAAAGCAATGAACACTAATAATTTACTGGCTGTACACACTCGACGCCACAAAGAAAACACCCTAATTCCTTCCTCAAACAAAGTCTCGGTCCAGGAACTCCTCCAAGGTGTAGACAGTCTGCTCTGTCAGTACATCTGGCACAGCTCGGAGAAACTGCTTCCCGTCTAACTGCATAATGTTTCCTGGCAGATGATTATACAATTTTGTTCCCATGTAACCCACTGCTTGCCTCGTCACTGCCAGTCTGTATCTGGGCAGCCGTATTTCATCCCTGCCACGAGTTTCGTATTGGTGGCCGGCTCCGTTTAGTGCAACCAGGTTCTGGTGTGTGTGCACAAATTTCAAGCAGGTAAGTATACATATATATGTTACGGTTAAAGTGATAAATGTGGTTTGTATTAATAATTACCGGCTATTATTAATAATAACCGCATCATTTGGTCAATGTGATTAAAAACACTTAAATAATCACTTGGACCGGCTATTATTAATAATTTCCTAACGGGCACGGTAAAAGTGATAAAAACGTTCCTTTTTACAAAAGATCATTTGTATACAGTCTTCAAAGAAGTTAGCTAAGTTATTTCGATTACTATGTAAGCTATCATATTTATTTACTCGACACAAATCATCAGTACGGCTAGCCGCTAGCCCACTAACCAAAATTACGAATAATACAAACCATTTATAATGCAGAATTCTTTTCGTTTTCTTTTGTCTCCCTCGTACTTTAGAAACTACTGGATATAATTGGTAATGATATTTAGTATACACCCAGGGATGGCTCAATAACGAAACCATAAAAAGGAACATTTTATACAAAGTGTTCAAAACAGTTAACCATTTTATTATCAATAACACCCGTTTTTATATGAGTAGTTTTTTGTAAATGTACAATTACAATTTATTAAGTAAATTCTCAAATCCCAATTATCTTGAAATTTTGCACATTTAATTATAATTTTTTCAATAATGTACTTTCATGTAAATACATACAAGAATAGGCTAGACTAGTTTAGTTATTTAGTTACATAGATGTTTTTACAAAAATTGCACCGCACAAATGATTGCAAACATTTTTGTATGCTTTTGTTCCCAACACGGTATTTTTACTTTTGGTGTTTGACAATAAAGTCCTATTTTATAAATAAAAGATTAAACATTGTAACAACTTGCCCCAATCTTCCCTAAATTAGGTTGTCCATTACCTATTACCTATACTAGAATTGCGCAAATAAGCATGACCCAAAGAGTTACACACTCATCCATGCAATTAGTATGGATTGGCATTTTTACTTTATCATACGCAGTATGATAAAGTATTGAAATCGTGCCGAAAAAAATTTGATTTAAGCGGAAATATGTCCTTTTGTGTCCCCTGAATAATATTTGACCAAGGTACAAAATAATGTCTGTGTGTGTAGCTGGCATGAGCAAATTCTATTTCATCGAGATCGGTCGTAATGCATTCAAACTAGTAGCAGGGATATGTCAGACATTTTGATTCTAATGACAGTAGGTAGTGTTTGACAATAATATTTTGACAATATAAGTTAAAAAAATCTTTAAAAAAAATCTGTTCTGCAGTCTCATATATGTTTGTTTGTGACCTTTGTATGTTGTTTTATGTTCTCCACGGGCCACGCCGTACAAAATGTAAGTTTTACAATTGAGTTATTTGGAGTTTGATTTGATTGTAAATTGTGTAATTTATATCTCATTTCCTATAGCGCATGAAAAACTGCCAAGTAGGACACGAAACATGTAGCGATTGCTAAACTCAATAAAAAATAAGTAATCCGACTACTTTTTATTGTATTAAAATATCTGTGTAATCCTGGTTAATTAGTTTTATTTTAATGCAGATACGACCGATCGCGATCAAATAGAATCTCATTTACTATTAATCAAGTAGCAAAAATAATAAGACAACTTCCAGCAAATCGGTAAATAACAACATTTGGGGGGTAAGGCGCACGCGGGCAAGGGGATGGGGGGTAGGGCGTCGCTATTAATTTTATATATAGTATTATAAAAGGCATTGAAGTATCGCAATCGTGTCATCAAAAAAAAAAATTATTTTACCGGAAATATGTCTTTTTGGGTCCCCTGAACCTTTTTGACCATGGTACAAAAAATGTCTGTGTGTGTGTGTACCCGCTTTTTGTGGCGACGATTCCTGAGAAACTACTAAAGGTACCGGGACAAAACTTCATATTTAGAAGTTTTATGACCAAACTTAGACCTGAAACGCTTCCTGTTGAAAAGGGTCAAAAGGAAGTGTAGGTATACCATTTTTGAAATAAAAAAATTAAAGAATTTGCAAATAAACCGCCATTTCTGGAATTTCGTCGAAATAGTTAAATAATAAATTAACTAAGAGGAAATTCTGAATAATTTATGACTATGAACTTGTTTGGTACAATAAATAGTTTAGCTGCATGCGCAAATTCTATTTCATCGAGATCGGTCGTACTGCATTAAAACTAGTAGCCAGGATGTGTCAGATATTTTGACAATACCTACTGCCAATATAATCAAAATATCTGTCAAATCCTGGCTAACTCGTTTTATTTTAACGCAGACACGGTCGATCTTGATCAAAAAGAATCTCATGCAGCTAAACTATTAATTTTATATATAGTATAATAAAGTCATGTGCCTGGTCACATCAGACATGTTGTCTCATTTTGATAATCTTCCTCATTTAAGTCTTGAGTAGTAACTAAATAAGTTAGTCAGGACTAACGTCACTAAAGGCCAAACACTAAAAACCCAGTAAATAGATTCGTTGTGTAGCGATTATGTAGATACTAACCGAACTCCAAATCTGAGGCTCTATAATAATGTAGCATCACCTTAATGCAATATCGAATTCAAAATATATCACATTGACCACAGCATGCTGGAAATTATTAATAATAGCCGGTTCATGTGATAAATTCTTCACTTTAACCTCGTCACTTGGCTATTATTAATAATAACCGGTAATTATTAATAATAACCTATTTATCACTATGACCGTAACATATATATATATATATATATATATATATCGATGTTGTTGTAGCTACTTTCAGCTGCCTAAACTTATCCCTGCAGCTGTCTCTGTTACAAAGTCCGCACAGAGCTCTAATCGCTGGCTTCTGCACTTTCAAGACGCGCTGTGCAGCTGATGTTGCTCGCCACAGTATTATGCCATACGTCGCAACCGAGTGGAAGACGGCATAGTATGCTTGAAGAGCACATTCATATGTCGCTATTTGCCTCATCCTCCTTATACAAAACAGAGCGGATGATAGTCTCCCACACAGGGCCTCCACATGTGGTATCCAGCTCAACCTGCACTCTGAGAAACTTCAAAGTCGTCTGCTGAGATCCTAAAGCTGGATTGAATCTCATAAGCTGGGTCTTGGTGTTATTCATTTTGCGACTGTTTGCCTGGAACCACCATTGTGCAGATGTTAGGGCTTCCTCCGTTTTGATGTTGATACAAGAAATAGAAACAATATCGACATCCCAAGGCACAGAACCGAAACCTCAGCTGTTCAACACCGTCATCTCCAATTAATGAACAATATACCTCAAGCTTGGCGACATTTACCCATGGTTGCTTTCAAGAGGGAAGTGAAGAGGATGCTGTTACGCAGACCCCTGTACTCGGCACAAGAATTCTTCAGTGTCACTTAACGGTTCACAAATTGAATTGATTTGACTTTACCTTCACACTGTACATCTTTTCTTAAACATACTTGAGTAATTTTCTATGTATATGTGTTTTTGGTACAATAAAGTATATTATTATTATTATTATCTATCTTCTGCGACCTCAGCAAAGCCTTCGATACTATCTCCCACACGATCTTACTGGCCAAGCTGGAGAGATATGGTATTCGGGGGTCAGCGTATGCTCTGCTATCATCGTACTTTGAAGAGAGACCCTGCATAAACTTCGTTGGCGAGAGATGTGGGTCAGTCAAAATATTGTCTAGAGGAGTAGCCCAGGGGAGTGTGATCGGTCCATTCTGCTTCTTGCTCTATATAAACGATCTGCCAGCCAGCTTACCTTGCTCATCGGTACTTTTTGCTGATGACGTGGTCCTCACCTCTGCCGATGTTGCCCTCACAAGCTTGCGTCTTCAGATGCCGTGGATTTTGCAAAATGCTGAGCAATGGCTCATCGACAATCGACTTCTACTCAACAAAGAGAAAACACAGGAGCTCATCTTTACGTCATCAAGGAGGTGCGAAGCTTTGCAAAACCAGGAGTCTGCTAAATACTTAGGTATCCATTTCGATGCTAAACTGACATGGAGTGAGGAGGTCCACAGATTGGGTGCAAGATTGTCGAGTGCTATCTATGGCATCCGACGTGTTTCCTCAATAGCGGGAAGAGAAGCTGCGATTCTCGCCTACTATGGCATCTTTCATGCTGTCTTCAGTTATGGCGTGTCAGCCTGGGGATGCTCGGCACACGCACCAAAAATCCTACTACTACAAAAAAAAGCAATCCGTGCCATTGCCGGAGTGGGACAGATGACATCATGCAGGCCTCTGTTTAAGGACTATGGTATACTGACCGTTCCCGCCACATTTATTCTGCAACAGGTATTAATTGCAATAAAAACAATTAAGGTAAAAACGCCAACCCCTTATAACACCAGACGACCGGAAGTTGCCAAAGTCCCTTTTCGGCGATTGAAAGCTACCGAGGCTTCCTCAATAAGGTTTCGCCTCTACAATGCACTGCCAGAAGAGCTCAGGAGAAATACAACCACCACTCTTAAGGCGCATCTGAAGAGACTTCTCCTCCAGATGGTCCCATACAGCTTAGAAGAGTTCTTCCTTTCAATAAAATAAAATAATATTTCCATCTGTGCACTATATTTAATGACTATCACTGTAATTATTTTGAGTTGTAAATAAATATTCTTATTCTTATTATTATTATTATAATTGGCCCAAGCACAGAACCCTGCGGCACGCCACAAGTCACTGTTAGCACCTCGGAGAGCTCTCCACCCATCGCACCGCATGCACTCCGTCCCGGTGATAGTTGCTGAGTTGGCGAGCAGGAGGACCCCTGCTTCCGTACCGTTCTATCTTGTTCATCAGCTCTAGGTGAGGAATGGTGTCGAACGCCTTGCTAAGGTCACATGCAGCCAAATGAACTCCGTCACCAGCCTCCAGGGACTCGATACCACCCCCAACCATAGCCAGCAGCGCTATGGTAGTAGACCTCCCTCGTCTGTAGCCATGCTGCTCGTTGCAGAACAGGTTGCCCAACTCAAAGAAGTCCGCGCCTACGTGTGCCGAGCTTGAGGAGAGGGCGAACACGGCCCTTGATAACACCCCCAACCATAGCCAGCAGCGCTGTGGTAGTAGACCTCCCTCGTCTGTAGCCATGCTGCTCGTTGCAGAACAGGTTGCCCAACTCAAAGAAGTCCGCGCCCACGTGTGCCGAGCTTGAGGAGAGGGCGAACACGGCCCTTGCGGGAATCGTCGCGTGAATGGCTGACAGACGACTGCAGCTAGCAGCCGAGAAAACTGAGGGCGTGCTCCTAACCGGCAGAAGGAAGTGTGAGCAGATGACGCTGATAGTGGACGGGATACTAATCAAGCCCGGGAACAGAGTCAAGTACCTGGGAGTGAGAATAGAAAGAAACCTCAGGTACAGGAAGCACGTGGAAGAGGTGGTGGCTAGAGCGGAGAGGATAACAGGAGCTCTCCTGAGGCTGATGCCAAAGTTGGGGGGCCCAACGGCAGCAAAGAGGAGAGTACTCGCGTCCGTGGCGGTGTCGGTGATGCTGTATGCGGCGCCGGTCTGGGCGGACGATATGGAGTTCGCAAACAGAAGGCAGCGGCTCCTACGAGTGCAAAGAGCGGCAATCGGAGTGACGTCAGCGTACACAACCGTATCTACCGTGGCGGTTCTGGTACTTGCGTCACTGGTGCCTCTACATCTAAAAGTAGAAGAAAGAAGGCAATGGTATGACAGAAGAGGACAGGAGGGTGGTTCCCGAGCCACCGACCGAGCAGCCACGATAGAGGCGTGGCAGAGAGAGTGGCATGAGGATGAAAGCGGACGATGGACCCATCGCCTGATACCAAGCCTATCGGGGTGGGTGAATAGAAGGCATGGTGAAATCACCTATGAGCTCACCCAAGCTCTAACCGGACACGGTTGTTTCGGGGCATACCTGCACCGATTCAAGAGAAGGGACAGCCCAGAATGTCGGTACTGTGGGGAGGAGGATACACCTGGACATACTCTCTTTAGATGCGAAAGATGGGCAGCACATAGAAGCGCGTGTCCTTATCAGGAAGACCTCAACGAGGAAGAAATGGTCCGTCGTATGTTTAACGGGTCGGAGGAGTGGCGGCAGATCGCACATACCGTGGGACATATCCTAAAGTGCAAGAACGAGGACGACAAGCGTGAAGAAGCGAGAGGACCTCCCACGCCTTAGTTGATAAGGAGTAGGGACGGTCCCGGGGACGGATGGAGAGATAGAAAGAAATGCAGAATAGCGGCCGGAAACCGGCGCAGGAAAGCTTCTGGAACTGCCGAAGCGAGAAATATTTAGGGTTCTGGAAATCCGGACCAGACTTCAGGACGACCAGAGTCAGGCGAGGGACCAGTGGTCATACCGTGGTCCCAGAAGAAAAGACAATCCCTCAGGGGTCTCGCCGAATGTTCTCGGCGAGTACGTGCGTTGGCGTGCACGGGGTTCCCGAGCTGTGTCTGATACTCCCTTCCCAATATCAGACTCACCTTTGCCCACTATCCTCTTCCTCTGGGATCTCGCCGAGTATACTCGGTGAGTACGTGTGATGGCATACACGGGGTTCCCGAGCCCTCTGCTGTGACACGCCTGTTACAGTAGGGTCCGCCCAACAACTCCTCTCCTTTCCAAATCCCTCTTGTCTTCAGATGCAGACGACCTGGCCACGTACACGGACCCGAGGATTGGACCCACTACGTTGACGACCCCGCTTCCCCATTGATGACTCTTTCCTGGCTCTCGAGTTAAACTTTCTGTGAAGCTTTGTGTATGTCCCGGCCTGCCCCATGACGATGACGACCCCGCGTCTCCCACGGACACGATTTCCGGAACGTAATCCAAGGTGTTAGGAGACCCGTGCCGAAGGATGAATGGCCACACGTTAGCTGGTCAAGAACGGAGCAGCTGAGGCACCAGGCAACGCCTCAGCATAGCCGCAGCCTTAGCGGGGCAAGGGAGCACTACCCCGCCGGACCTCCCTTTCTGCCCTACTCGTGGGAACATGTATGGTTTTCAAAACTTGGACGGAAAAAACGATGACGACCCCCAGCACACAAACAAGGTACACGAATCGCAACTACCAGGCCTTGCTAGCCAAGGAGGCAGCGGAGACCCTATATCGGCCATGAGGAACACCAAAACGCCTCGATCCCCCCAAACAAGCACCCCCAACCCACCCTCTCGCGGGTGCCTTAAGAAGCACAAAACCAAAGTGCTAGAGGAAGAGGATAAGGGTTACCAAAAGGTCAGTAGACCATCTACCCCGTTTATGGTAGACGCCGGAGACCCCTTTGAGAAAAGTGGCGCTGTGAGATACTCCCCACCGTCTCACCTAGACCGCCCCCCGGTGAGATTGGACTTCGACTGCGAAGCGAGAGCAAGCGACAGCAGAGGCCGGACCCCGGAAGGCGAACGAGTGAGTCCAGCTGACCTGGACAGCACAGTTGTCGAAATATGCAGCTCTCCCAAAAGGAAGGACGAAGAGCCCGCATCTTCTGGACAGAACGATGTCCAAAACCTGGAAATACCGCAATCAGAAGGACCTAGCAGCTACTGGGGCATCCCTGGACTAGCAGGGATCACCCCGACGAGATTCAGATCGTGGTCGCTAGGCAGTGGAACAAGAAACCCATCGACTGATCAAGACAGGACCCCAAAGAAGGACACGAAGAAAAGAAAATTGACATATACTCTTAAAACAAATACTGTCACAAAATTCTGCAAAATTTGGTGGACCAGAAAACGTTATACAATATTTCAACAAAATTAATAATTCAATAAAAAGAAATGTTTACTCGAAATGGTGCCGGCTCAATCTATGTCTTTAGAAATCTTGTATCACAGGTTAGAACAGACCTACAAGGTAAAATATCTCAAAATTGTTTGTGTACTCTGATAATTAATGTGTGTGATGTGATCAAGCTGGTAACATTGGAAGATAGATTTTTTACCACCATATATAATACAATATAATCCTGTTTCAGTAATCTATGTAACAATACCTCAACTCCTGTCAAAATAGTATGCCCCTGGGGTACTTTTAACCTTGCATTAGCACCAGGAAGTAAGGTACCCAGTATCGAGCCCAAATCTTTTGTGACTTGATTAAATGCTAGGGTAATAGCTTGCGTTTTTTGTCGGTCTAAGCTTTCAATGGACTGAATTATCCTCTTCTTGTCACTCATCAGGGAATCTATCTTCTTCTGTGCTGTGCCAAACTGAAAATTCAAATGTATGTCAGTTCATCAAGAAGCAATACAAATGTATCTTTGTAACTTACCAATTTCTCTTCATGCTCATACATCTTTTGTGCTTTCGGATTTACTCTTGTTTTAAGGTCCGCCAGCTTTGCTTTACTATCATGTAATTTTTTCTGCATTCTCTGGCCATCAGCAGCTGATAGTGTTTTAGCTTCATTAATATGTTTTTCACTAACTTTTTTAATATCTTTATTTGAATGTGCAAGCTGCAACAAATTTACCACAAGTACAATAAACTTTGAAGGCTAATTATACATTTTGGATATGATGTTAAAAGGTGAAGTTAACAACATGGTTGGCAATTATTAGATATTATCAACGATCAGGAAAATAGCTTGACTGGATATGGAAAGGGACCAGATTTTTTTTTGTAAATAACTGCGGGATCCAAAGTTATTAAAATCAAATATTAAATCACCACGTAATTAAAAATACAAAATGGTAAACTATATTTTTTAATTACCAGAATTACCAGTAATTCAAAATGATAACTACCAATGACAGTAAGCTATGATAGCTACTTATATCAATATAAATTAAAGGTACAACCTTAAAACTCATTATTTTATAGATAACCACCAATATCTGATACTTTTCCTGATTTAACAGTAGCAAAATGAAAACGGACTACAATAAAAATACTAGTTGTACCAGCAATTTCTAAAAGGACAGTCTAACAACATAATTATAGTACCTATAAAATACTTTCATGTAACCCACAAAACAACAACACTCGGTTTTACAAACAATGATCATTTTTTTATCTGGATCACAGGATATTTCTTTACATTGTGATTTCGATAGTAGGCAGTGGCGGATTTACCAGCAAGCTTAGTAGGCTGGAGCCTAGGGCGGCAGATTTTAGGGGCGGCACATTTTGGCCAAAATATTGTTAATGTCTTACAGAAATTAAAAAGTTTTATATTTATATATCTAAATGTGTTTAGGTCCACACCCGCTTCGGCGCCAGGGCCGTAGCGGGTCGTGCTGATGTAGACATAGAGTTCGAGAGAGATAGATATAGAGCGGCGGTCCAATCGGGGAACTCCCGTCCCGTATTTAGTTCATAAATCACAGATTGCGTCCTGCAAATTCTAATAAGTTTATTTTATTTTGTTTATTAACATTTCTCTGGTACATTTTTCTGGTTGTGTGGTTGTGTTTCGTGGATTGTATGAATGATTTCATAACATAACAACACCAGTGAGTACAAACTTATAATAGGTAAGTAATCATAATATATTACAATAGTAGTGTTCGATTACCAGTCGCACTCAGATTGCGTCAAATCATTCTGAGTGAAATTTGGATAGTATTGAACGCCGGTAATCGAACGCGTTTTTGACAGCCCGACATGACTAATAACGATGAAATTTAGGTTAGGATTCCTAACCGTTCATACATAGAAATGTTTGCTCTTCCACACATTTTTGTATGACTAGATTAACAAAATCACATGCACACAACCTATGCATAAATTGCATATAAAATTACATTGGAAATAACAAACAAACTTTCATCATATTGGCCAATTTAATTCAATTTATATTTGAATATTTCTATGCTCCGTTCCTATTGGTGGAATCATGTTGAGCGTACAACTGAGCGGGTTTGCGAGTAGTGTTCGAGGGCTGAAGGGGGAACTGATCACTGATCTCAATCACTTTGGATAGTTTTGAATAGATGTCAAAAGGGTAATCGAACGACACTAAATAAGCTGATCGTGGCTCAGATTGAATGCGGACTGAATTGAACGTAACAGTAACCGGTAATCGAACACTAGTAATAAATCATCCGCAACGAATAAGTAAGACGTAATTTAACTTAATAAATATCTGTTTCGGAATCTATGGAAAGAAATTTCGTTTTTGTGTTATATTGTACTTAAGAGGGGAGCCTCATATAGATGGGTCGAAAAATCGATTTTTGTACAAATCGAAAGTATATCATATCAAGAATATGCTATTAAAATTTCAAAGCGAAATTCCAAGCGATTGCTTAGATATAACTATTTTCGCTAAGGTCCTTCGGCGTGCTGAGGTAATAGTGCGCACTGCACAGTGCGCAAGGCCGCTCGGAACGTGCTCAAATACAAAGGCACCCTGAGGGGGGATTTGACCCCGAAGATGACCACTTTTATGGCCCAGGCATGGCTGTATAGCAAAAACATCGAAAATATAAAGTAAAGTAAAAATTCGATTTTCGTCTACCGCAAACTTCAATCGCATTTTCTCAGAAACTGTTTTTTTTTCAATCAGCGAATTTTCAATGTATATGAATTAAGTTCGCCATTTTGTTACACATTTTTTAATACTTTAAAATTAGGTAAGTGAACGAGATATTGGTATGATAACAAAAAAAAAATCATTTTGTTGTGTTTCAGTAACATACAGCAGACACAAAATCACGCGCCGATTGAGAAGCGGATTTGAACTCTGCGGCCAAACAGCAACAGTCATCTGTTGAACAATCTACTTTTGAAAAAACGAATATTTATGTTTTTGACGAAGAGGCGATTGAGAAACCATCAACAAGTATAACAATTGAAGACGCGTCTCAGAATCAAACAAAAAGTAATGACAAAGTGCAAGCTACCGTAGATCTAAACAAAGATCCAGCTTTATGGGAAATTAACGATACTTCAAGGGAGATTATCGCAAGGTACGGGTTCGACCAAAACAAGTCTTGTGACTTTTCTAAAAGCGAAAAAATATATGCTGATCAACGTCGTTTCTTGCCAGTGAGTATCTTCCAAAGAAAAAATTAAAAATAATGAAGTGAATGACCGAAATTGGCTGGTTTATTCTGAAAGTAAAAAATCTGTATATAGCGGGCCCTGTTTGGCATTCGGTCCATTGGAGAATAAGACGCAGTTTGAGAACGATGGTTTTAATGACTGGAAAAATGCAGAATACCGAGTAGCTCAGCATGAAAACTCGGCGCGTCATAAATCTAATATCCTTACTTTGAACGTTAGAAGTAAGATAGATGGCCGACTCGATAATTTACTGTGTGTCCAGATTGATGAAGAAACTACTTATTGGAGAAACGTTTTGAAGAGGGTTGTTGCCGTAGTGAAGCGACTGTGTGCAAGAGGCCTCGCTTTCAGAGGGAAAAATGAAAAGTTCGGTGATCCGCATAACGGAAATTATTGTATGATTTTGGAACTGTTAGCTGAATTTGATCCTTTTTTAGCCAGTCATATTGAACGATTTGGGAATCAAGGATCTGGAAGTACCAGTTACTTATCAAAGACCGTTTGCGATGAGTTTATTCTCTTGATGGGTCATAAAGTCTTAAAACAGATTGGAGATGAGATAAGAAAGGCAAAATATTTTTCTTTAATCATTGACTCAACACCAGATATAGCACATGTGGACCAACTTACCCTCGTCATTAGATACGTTTTGGAGACAGGCGAACCTTGTGAAAGATTTCTCAAGTTTTTGCCCTCAGTGGGACATAAAGCTAAAGGAATGCTAACTGCCGTTATTTCGGAACTCAAAACACTGGCCATAAATATTGAAGACTGTCGTGGACAATCATATGATAATGCCGCGAACATGTCTGGTGTGTACAATGGCTTACAGGCTAAAATTCAAAGCCAAGCACCTTTTGCTTTTTTCGTTCCTTGTTCAGCCCACTCTTTAAATTTAGTGGCAACTGCGGCTGCTGAATCTTGCATAGAAGCTTGTCGCTTCTTCATGTTGCTGCAAGATATCTACGTTTTTTTGTAAGTTCCACACAACGCTGGCAAAAATTAACAACTGAAATCGGGAAAGGGAAAACACTAAAGAGAGTAAATCGGACACGTTAGTCAGCTAGAGAGGAGTTTGATTAGTTTGAGAGATTCTTGGCACGAAGTTCGTAACACTTTGGAATCAAGTAAGGATGATTGTACCGAAAAGCCTGTAACTCGAAACACAGTGACGGGAATACTTTTGAATTTACAAAAACTAGAATGGTAATAGTTGTAGTGTGGAATGTTTTCTTGGAAAGAATAAACAAAGTTAATGTAGAAATTCAGGCTTCTACCGTAGATTTGATCACTCTTGCCGATCTTTTCGTATCACTTTGCAAGTTTTTCGTGGCTGAATGAAACAATTTTAAGTATTTCGAAGAAAAGGCGTTGGAATTAAGCGTGTCGAAGCAGTATACAAGAGACATGGGAAAAAGACAATAGAAAAGGAAAACAATATATGATGAAACACCCGCTGAAGAAATGAGAATGACTGCGAGTGACACTTTCCGAGTTAACACATTCCTCGTCCTCATTGATAGACTCGTATTCGAATTAGAAAAACGACAGAAGGCCTACAGCAGGTTCAATGAAAAGTTTTCATTTCTGACCAAAATGAGTCAATTGTCATCATCAACCCTTACGGAAAAGGCCCTTTTCTTGGCAGAAATGTGTCATAATGATTTAGAGACTGACTTAGTTCAAGAATGCATACTTTTTCAATGCCATCTTTCTTCTGAAAGAATTTTGGTAAAACCAGATTCTGGATCATTGAAAAGTCTTTCTTTGTTCCTGCGAAAACGGAGTTTTCAAAACGTTTACCCAAACTTGGATATAGCCGTTCGCATGGCTCTATGTACACCAGCGACAAATTGTTCGGGTGAGAGAAGCTTTTCTTGCTTAAAACGGGTGAAAAATTATCTAAGATCCTCCTTAAGCCAAGAAAAGCTAAACGCCCTAGCTCTTTTTTGCATTGAGTCAAAACTAACCAACAGAATTTCATACGAAGATATAATTTCTGATTTTGCGAATAGAAAATCGCGCAAAAAAATATTGTAAACCTTTCATACCTGATTTAAATACATTGCATCATCATCATCAGCCGGATTGTTGCCAGATAATTTAATATATTGTTGTCAAACTGTAAGTAAGCGCAATAAAAATTATTTAATTACGTTTACCAAATGTACATTATTGTGTAAGTAGTATTAAGGCATACATTACCCTGCGTTATTAGTAGTACAGATTGAGCTTTTATTAGCTCAGAAATATACCCAAAAACAAAAATTATTTCTTGTGCAATATTAACTAAATCGTTGAGTTGTAAAAATAATCTAGGAACTGACACATCGATCCCCTAGTTTACGATCATAATAATTACGGGAAAAAGTTGGTATAATTAGGACGATAGTGCATAAATCATAAACTTACGATTTCATTAATCATGAAGTTACAATTTCATTGACAAAAAAAAAATTAATATGATTGTGATTGTGTATCGAAGTGTAGAGGTCGGTAGGGGCGGCAAAATTTGTATAGCCTACTGGCGGCAAATGTGTAAATCCGTCACTGATAGTAGGTAAATGACTTCTGATTTAAAATTTGCACTGTTGGCTTCGCTGAATCAAACTCCCGTTTTCCACGCTCTATTCATTCTATACAAGATTAATTAATTAACAAGATTGATTAGCAAGATGATTTTCCCAACTAATATCATTCACCAGGTGAATTGAGGCTTAGATTACGAAAAAGAATATAAAAATACACCAGTGTTAAAAAAATAACCGGATTAAAAAATGACCATTGTGACACAAGGCACAAAGGTAAAAAATTACAAATAAATAGTAAAAAAGAAAAATAAAGTGTATTTCTTAATAGAAATTATCCATAAAACTTTCTTTCATCCGATTTTAATGACTGCATTTTTGGAAAACCCTTAACGTATTGAGTCTACAGTAGTCATTGCAGAGGTTGCAATTTAAAATTGCTACTGAAAAAAGTCAGTATTTGCTTTAATTGCCACATTTTACAATCTCATATCTCCGTTAATCCTGTACTAATTACAACATCTTTTACAGCAATCGAAAGTACAAATATAGTCCATACTTCCATAGTTATAGCAGACCAAGTTTCCGCTAATTAGTGGTTTAAACAAATTTCTGAACTTTGAATATTTTTTCAAGTCGGGTTTTCGGGCCAAGTGGGACGCTAGGCCCGACTTAGAGCCCGGCCTGACTTTAAGCCCGGCCCGGCCCGATACTATGTGCGGTCCAGTTCGAGTCGGGCTGGGCTCGCACTAGGGCCGAAATTCCAACACTAGAACATAGTGGTACTGGTGAAATCAGATAATGCTAGGTAGGGTTTAGTTTTAAATCAATATTGTTTGAGAATTTTAACCATTTCTTATCTCATATCAAATTTACAAGGTTACTAAAAACAGACAGGTTGTTTGGTAACTATGGGCATACGTCACTCGGTTTCCCAGACAAAGTTAGCTGATAATTTGATGATTTACATGAGCGTATAAAAAATAATAATACTTTTAGTTAATTTGTTTACTGTTTACTGAAAGATTTATGGGAGATGAGCCATAAAATGACCAGTAGCATGTCAGCAAGCCTTTTTCTAGTACATATCTGTGAATTCATATACATTTGAATGAGCAAACCAAGTGACGTATTCCCGCATTAATTTCCTGGCCACTTATTGGTCTATAGTTACCATATAAATGGTGTATTTTAGTATCCTTGGTTCATACACACATGCAGTATTTTTATTAAGCAAGTTAACCTCTTATTGGCAACTTTTCATAATGACAAAAGTGATTCGTTAACACTTTTATTATGGCAAGTGTATGAGAATATGGCGAAAAGCATTTTTGTCGAAACTTTTTCTTTTTGAATTTGAAAAGAATGAAAAGATATTTACTCTCTATTAATGTTAAGTGCAAAAATTAATTAGAACTATATGTATTGTTTTCCTTTTAATGCTTTTTTAAGATTCGTCCAGAATAAAACTCTCCCACAGAATTTTCCATATAGGTTTACATCACTTACATCACTTTTAGCTATTTTATATTCCTGCTGGGCATTGGTTAAATCATGTTGCATTTTTTTCAACTCCAATTGAATGTTCATGTTCTGTTGAAGCTTTTCCTCTTTCTGATTGGCAATTTTCTGTATTTCTTTGTTCTTATCCACAATTGCCGCCTTTTCAGTTTTTACAGCTGCTTGAATTTGTGCAATAATTTCCTATTAAACAAAATCCATTAAAACAAAGTACAATTTGACCAGTTTTCACAAAAAATTTTAGTAAAATTAATCAAAATAATCAAATTATTCATAAAATACAGATAGTGTATCACAGCAGACATGAAAGAAGATATTAGCAAATATCCTTATACTAAAACATGATACAAATGAAAAGTTTATCAACAATACCTTTATTTTGGTAGATTCTTCTTTGGTTTCAGCTAGTTTTTCATTTAAAGCACTAACTGTTTCTTGAGCCTTCTCGATTTGCTCCTGGGTTGCCTGTATTGTGCTTTTCAATTCAGTAATTTCCATATTTAGTGTACGATGTTCTTCTTCCCGTTGCAGCCACTCTTGTCGACTTTTTTCAGCATTTATCCGTAGTCTTGCCAACTCTGCTTCAGTCTCTTTCTGTTGGTTTGCCAAGTGGTTCTTTGAGTTTTTCATTTTTGATTCCAATTCTTTAACCTTTTTGGATGATTCAGTTTGTTTGCTTTTACAGTTTGCAATACCTTGCTCCAATTCGGCTATAAATTAAAAAATACTGGTTTACAGTTTGCATGTATTATGATTTCAATGTTAGGTCTTTGTCGAGCGCATCCTCAGACCATATGTAACGGCGCCCGTTCGATTAAGCGGGGCCTTCGCCCTCCCCTCACTGCGGTGCTGTATGTATGGGACTATTTATGATTTTCTTACCATGAACCTAATACAGGTCACTCATTTATGGTCACCGGTATTTACAGCTCCTAAGAACATTTTAATTACTTACCAATACTGGATTTCAAAGCTTCAATCTCTTCTTGCTGTTTGTAAAAAGCACCTTGCTGAAGACGTGTTCTCAACATTTGTGACTGATGACGAAGCAAATCCAATTGATTTTTGCAATTAACATATTTCTCTTGTAGTGAAGACATTGTTCTGTATTCAGTTTGAATTGATGCCAATTCCCTTTCTTTTTGCTTTACAGCCTCCTATAGAAATACGTTTTTATATTAAAAAGTATGGTAGCGCATAGGTAGTTTTATCAAACAGAATAATTGTCTTGCCAAAATACTACAACATGGAAACCTAGTACAGTATATTCTCACTAATGGTCAACCCTGTGCACCAAACAAGTCGGTAGTGTGAATGGGGGTGTGAAAAAACAGATTTGGATCGCGAAAGGGTTACTGTATAACAGACTTTTGATAATCTGGCACTCGTTATTTCAAAATGTTCTATTATGTTAGTCAGAACAATCATGAAGTTAATCCACAATCTTAAAGCAAAATTGATATACCTGTAGATAAGTAATATAACTAATATAATAATATAACTAATATAATAATATAACTAATATAACTAATATAATGGTATATCTGATCAAAGAGAGTAATTTAGGTACCTTTTATTTATTTACTGACGAATACGCTATTTTAAAAAATCGTTGAGTAGTTTGGTTTATAATTAACTAAATACATTATTTCTGTGTACAATTTACTTTACATCAAAAATGTTTGTGTCAGTGATACTTTTTATCATTGAGTCTTTGATCTTACCATAAATACAAGCCATAAATACAACATAGAAATGCATTGTAGTGCTCACAGGAACCACTGCGTGAAGTTGTTTATATAAAATTGGCTCATAGCATTTTTGCATGCAACCATCATTATGCGCTTACATGGGTTTTTACTGTATGTATTTGAGATGGTAAAAAACAAATTTATTCTTATAGCATTTTTTTGTACCTAGTTAAAGCTCATGTAATTGTAACTATCAAACCCATAAAGTGTTATTTGATAATTTTTGAAGATTTTGAAAAATCATATTAATTCTGAATTAAAAAAAAAAACATCCCATGGTCCTATTTGAGTTGATATCAGGAAAAACAACATGAAAAATACTAAACAATTGCACCAATTGCTCTATTAGGTGAGACTCCGCCTGAGTTGATATAAGAGATATAAGATATAAATGTTCAAGCAATGTTTGTTATTTTGCGTTCCTATAATTCTAAAACGGGAGGGCATATCAAAGCAAATTTTGGAATTCTTACTTAGCTACATAAAGACAACCATTATACCAAAATTTAACCAAATCTGGTGAGCGGCGAGCTCAAAAACTATTGATTTGACATAGAAATACAGGTACACATACATTTTGTAACATGTTAGCAGCATCAAACATTTTCTAAGAAATGGATACTAAAAAAATCTCCATATAGAAAATAAATTGCTTCCGGGTTATGCCGTGTATCAATATTCACAAATGCTGATGTTTCACAAACCATGTTTCTGCTCTCTTTAGAGCTAACTGAATAATGAAGACCTACCAAAGAAATCTCCCTTATATATCTAATTTATACCTCCTGCACAGCTCCCATGTGTTTTTCCACCTGACCGTGTTAGGATTGATTTCCAGACCCTACTGATGTCAGTGCTGGCCTCACGGTTGATGTTGGAAAATTTGGATGGCTTCTTTAACCCATTACCGCCTGGGGTCGCCATAAAAACAATGGATTATGTGTTACCATACGGCGACGCCAGGCGGTAATGGGTTAATAAACCTTCGATGATAGTTACTCACTCTTGCCAACATCTTCACGTCGTCGGAATCCATCGTGTGCCGACTCATAGCAGTGTTGAGCAACAGCGGACTGTTGACTCTTACCTAGTCTGGTGTCTCTACTAGTGTTGGGCGGGTAATCGAGTAGTCGTTACTTTGTAATCGTTACTTTATGATACCCGAAGTACCGATTACGTCATTTCTAAAGTAATCGTTACTTTTACTTTAACGGGTATTTTGTATGATCGTATGTTAGTTACACTTACACAATAATTTAACTTTCCACCTTAACAAAAACAAATTATATTACATACTGTTTTAAATATTATGACACGAATATCTTCCTATGAATTTAGTTAGTATTAAAAAAGTGATGCAAAAAATAACATCAACACATTACTTAAACTATCAATATCGCCGCTAATTTGGAGCGGAGGTGGCCGAGTGGATAAGGCGTTTGCCTTCCACTCAGAAGTCCAGGGTTCAAGCCCAGGTTAGGCAGGGGATTTTTAAAATACTCCGTCTCCCCGATTGCCGCACAGACAAGCCACTGGCTTTGTGCACATGGCAACATCCCCAAAAAAAAAAAAATAAAAAAAATAAAAAATTCCTATTTGCAATCAAAGAACGCCGCACGGGCGGTGAGACCTTTGTCGGCCTTTCCCAGCGCGACAACAGTCTGTCGATAGGCACCGGCAAGGCGCGACTGTAGAGCGAACCGGGTAGTAACCACTTCCTACATACGGTTCCATATACGTACGATTTCGTTACAATGTAACGAAATAGCTTTTCGGGTAGTAACGATTACTCACGTACGGTTCCGTATACGTACGATTTCGTATTTCGTTACATTGTAACGAAATACCAAATCGTTACAATGTAACGAAATACCAAATCGTTACAATGTAACGAAATAGCTTATCGGGTAGTAACGATTACTCACGTACGGTTCGTATACGTACGATTTCGTATTTCGTTACAATGTAACGAAATAGCTTATCGGGTAGTAACGATTACCGAGATACGAGTTGGTATTTCGTTACTAGTAATCATTAGCGCTTAGCGGGTAGTAACGACATACGAAATCGGCACTTATCAGGTAGTAACGAAATATGTATATTGAGACTGATTATAATTACCGTTCTTGTTCTTAGTGTTCGTAGTAGATTTAAGTAATTTAATTAAGTTTCCAATTAGGCACATGTTAATTAGGATGTCACATTATGATATCTAACAACATTTTGATTGAAACGAAATAAATAAGCAGTGTGGGTGAAGACGATCGGGCCCAATGGCCGGCGTGTTCATACTGGCAGTTATATGAATACGTATTTTATTGGCAGTTTGCATGAAAATAAAAAAATACCTCTGTTTTAACGTTTTAATTTGTATCCGCCGAATATTAGTATATAGCTAAGTACCGTTTTATGAATACAAAGTTTTCAAAACCATAAAACGTTTTATTTTTATTTACTTATTAGTTTTTAAGTTATCAATAAAAATATATACAAATTTAATATTAAAAGCAAGAAAGTATTCAGAAAATTATAATAAAGTACCTACAGTTGATGTATTCTATTGATTACAAAGTAACGATTACAAAGTAACGATTACTACACCCAAAAGTAACGATTACATACGAGTACGCAAAAGTAACGAAATTTCCCAACTCTAGTCTCTACTGTGCTCCACAACATTCGATGCTTCGTTCAATCTGTCCTACATAGCATGTTCCACACTCGCATGTTATCTTATATAGTCCTTCGTTCTTCAGGTGTGGTGTGATAACCTTTGGGTTAGGAAAATGATCCTTTACCTTAGCTGGTGCTCTCTACCTTGTTGTGATACCCAATTTCTACAGTAATTTATTGATTCTTTCTGATACGCCACTCACGTATAGTAAACAAGCAAACCCCTTTGACTCTTGAGGTTCCTATGGGTCTAGCGGTTTTCTTTGTGTGTCATTCCGTATGTTAGACTTGCTGTTAGACTTGCTGAACATGGTGTTGCACAAGGATCCCTTGTCGGTCCTTTGCTGTTCTGCTTATACATGAACGACTTACCACAGAATGTTTCTACGCATATAGCTCTATATGCCGATGATACCACGATTATATGTCGAGGGGCTAACGAACAAGAACTACAGCAAAAAATAGAAACGGCTACAAATGAAGCAAATGCTTGGTTCATAGCAAACAGGCTCAGTCTAAATAACGAAAAGACTGCAAATATCTTTTTCACGTCCAAACGGAATCACAACACGGTATTGAAGGGATCTGCGAAATTGCTAGGAGTAACTCTTGACACAAGATTGACATGGGGAGATCATATCAGCGATCTCTCAACTAGGTTGTCATCAGCTCTTTATGCCGTTAGGAGAATCAGAGATATAGCAGATAAACACACAGCGATAACTGCCTACCATGCACTTTTTCACTCAAGATTGAGCTATGGCATCCAACTATGGGGAGAATCAGCCCATGCAGATAACATCTTTGTTCTGCAGAAAAAGGCAATAAGGGCCATCAACAAAGTGGACCAAAGAACGCACTGCAAACCACTTTTTATAAAACTTAAAATAATGACGTTGGCATCGGTGTATATATACAAACAGTTGATGAGGGCGCATGGTGAACAGTCACAAGTGAAGAGAAAAGGGACTAATATGTATCTTGATTTAAGATCATATTATCAGATGAACATAACTCCCCACAGGATAAACACTACTGCAGCTCAACATCGCCACTTAACACTTCTCAACCAAATGCCGTCAGAGTGGATGAAAAAGACGCAGCCAGAGTTTAGGAAGATCATTAAATCTTTATTGCTAGAAAACGGCTTCTACAACGTTTCCGACTTTATCGACTACATGAAGGAACTGAGAAGATCCAAGTAATCAACCCATACAGATGAATACGATATATTTTGTTTTGATTATTAATTAAATTAAATTTTGTTTGACTTTACCTCTGTATCTTCTGATAGACTGGTACAATAAAGATATTATTATTATTATTATTATCCATTCTCACATAGGACCCACTTAAGTGTTTTCATTCATCGTCCAAGGTGCTGGCGTCGCAAAGCTTCTCGGCTCTGTTGAACAGAGTGTTAATACACTTCTCTTCTGTTGGGGAGGTGGTGTGATTTGGCGTGCAAGTACCAATCGGTATGTGCCGTTTTACGGTAGACTGTTTGTCCAAGCCCGAAGGACTAACATTGTTCATGTGGTTAACGAAGTCAGTAAGTTTTTCTCAACAGTGTGGCGTGGCCAAACCACACACGTTTCATCGACATATCTAACCCAATGCTTGGGTTTGTAGGGACTTGACTTAATGGCTTCTTCTTCAAACAATTTCATGTAGAAATTGGCGACTACCGGTGAAAGAGGTGATCCCATGGTCGCTCCCGCAACCAGCTCTTATATATCGCTCCCGCCTACTTGAATTATGTGACAGAGAGACAGTACTCTACAAGAGCATCGGTTGGTAGACCTAGGGGGACAAGTGTCGGGGGAAGTCCTTCGACCGCCACCTTAACCGCAACACATGTGGAGAGGGACGTTACGGCAAAAACTTACGAGTATATCCGGAGGGTCAATGACAACTTTCTTGAGAATCTGATAAAATGCTCTGAGTTCTTGACAAAAGATGTAGTTTGTGCTATAAACGGATGGATGGTTTTCAACAAGTATTTTGCCAATAAATAGGTTGGAAAACCTATTGCACTGACAATTGGTCTCAAAGGTATGTTATTTTTGTGGATCTTCGCAAACTGTAGATCCTAGGTGCCCTAGGGGACAGAACAAAAAGGCTTGTTTGTTCTTGGTCAGCAATCGATGATGATTTAATCAATTCCTTCACTTGTCTTCCTATGTTATCTGTTGTATCTTTGGCAATTTTTTAGTGCGTATTTGGGTCTAACAGATCATTCAGCTTTCTGTTGTAGTCCTCCTTGTTCAATATCACTATTGGATTCCCTTTGTCCGCAGGTACTACAGTGATATCATTGTTGGCATTGATGGTCTTAAGAGAGTACTTCTCGTCTTTGGTAACATTGCTCTTTGGATGCGTAGCTTTCCTAATTATCCTGGAAACATCATTATCCTTGGAAAAATCAGCTTCTACTTCCGTAATAATTACCTCCTAAGGTATTCTTAAGGGTGTGATTCAATTTTTTACCTAGCACCGACAATTCACCAGTGGAGAGTTAGTAATTAGACATAGTTATAACTACTTTGTCCACGTTTGTAGATTTGGTCACAACCTTCTTAAACTCTAACTGGACAATTTTCTTGTGAGATTCGGTTGCTTTGTCAAACTGGTATTCTGCCTATCTCCCTGTGGTGGAATTAAACTTACTCCAATCTTTGGCTGACGATCTATATGCTAATTTGAGATGAAGTTTTTGCAATTTATGTGTAGTCCCGTAAAGATGTGTCCAGATGTGCACAGTAGTGAGGTGTAAATTAGATTAGATATATAGAAGAGATTACTTTGGTTCAGTATTCAGTTAGCTCTGATGAAGCAAGAAGTATGGTTTGCAAAATGTCATCATTTAGGAATTTTGACACTTCCGGGTATAACCCGGAAGCAAATGATTTTCTAAATGATTCTAACCGTGAAAACCTATGTATTTAGTTAAATCGCCGTATACCAAATTTCCGTACAAAGCCTTTCACAGTCTGAATTATTTACAAAATAATCATTTTAAAGTTTCCTCTTAGTTGGACCACCGCTTAATTGAGGCAGCCGCTTATTTGGGCCAAATCTCAAAGAACAGAAACCAAACCAAGGAACAAGCAGTAAATTTACATGTTTAATTGGGCCAACATTTCGCTTAATTGGGACAGTAAATTTAAGATCACAGTACATATTATGTTACTAATTAAACTAGTATCGCGCGCTGTGAACTTTATTCCCAACACATTCATTTACATATGACCCAGTGCAGAGTAAATGATACGGGATATTCTTAAAATTGTACGTGTATAGACATTTCATTAAAAAAATGATAAATTTGCTGTAAATTTTATGGGACCGCGCATGCTCAAAGTTAATGTTTACTGCACCTCGCGCGTGGAAAGTTCGTTAAACTTAACTTTTTGTCAATTTTATTTACAAAAATATGACCCTTGCCAAGAAGTGATATAACACTTTCTAGTAAAAGTGCTTTGCTGGATAAAATAAAAAGCCAGCCACTTAATACAAGTCACCGTAAGCTCCAAGAGTTTATAAAAAAAAATTATTGAAAGAAAAATATGCTTGTTTAATTTTATGTGAAATTTGCTTAATTGGGGCAGCCGCTTAATCGGGCCAAAATGACTAAGTCCCGATGTGTCCCAATTAAGCGGAATCGACGGTATTTCAGTATCAGAAATTGTAATTTCCAATGGTGCAAACCCGTCCCTGTGAAAAATCTTTATTTTATACATAAATTTTAATTTGATGTATTTTTCAATTACAAAAGACAAACTCTTAGTAAGAAAGCATTACCTCGTCTTTCCTAATATCTTCCAATAACAACAAGAGGGGAGTATTTTTTTGGCGAGCACCACCACTCAGAGTACCGGATGGGTCTGTAACGTCACCGTCGAGAGTGACACATCGTTTTCTTACTGATTCATGGTAACTGATATTTTTGGCCACTCCTAAGTTTTTGGCTATGAACACATTTCCAAAAATAAATTCCATGGCACTCTGTAACTTTTTGTCATACGTCAGCACATCCAAAGCAGGAATAAGATTATCCGGTCCGACCTACAAAATAATAATATTTTGAAGTGATGAAATCAAATTCTACAACAGATTTTCTTACCAGATTTTGAGCAAACTCAACAGTTCTATCAGGTATTCTTCCTCCTTGAATCTTATTAAGTGGGATGAATGTTGTTCTTGTTTGTAGATTACCTCTTTCCAGAAGCTTTTTGCTTGTGATATCTTTGTCAACAACAACATTATACAGCTGATTTAAAAAATAAGATATTTTAATAGATATAAATAAATTAAACCCAACAAAAAGAAGAATTATATTATATTTATGAATACTTCGTACTGAGGGTGTTATATATATGGTCCACATGAAACCAGAGGTCAAGATTGGTAGCAGGACCACCAGCTTTTGGATCCCTTCCAAAGTGCGGAGGTGGAGGAAAGGAAGATATGTGTAGTACCATGAGATAACAATAAACAGGACCTCGAATTTGCAACAATTTACTATATAGGTACTCGTATTTTGATAAAAAGTCAAACATATATTTAACATTGGGAAATGAGTCGGAACTACATTTTGTTCTCATAATTTGTAGTTGCATAAACCTCTTAAAAAGAACTTTTCCTTGATTTTATTCCAAAAGTGCCACATTTTCAGGAAAAGTTACAGAAAGATTAAAAGAATTTAAAGTGGGGTTGCCAAGAGCCATAAAAAATACTAGTTGCACTAGAGATTTTTTGCCTACTAATAAAAATATTTTTCTAATATAAATAAATAAATAAAATATTATAAATATTTTTGGAGTAGGATCAGTATCTTTATCATACAATTCATTTAAAAAAATGCTTTCAAATTGAATTGTGCAACTCCAATAGAAGTAATGATTAATTGAACAACAGCGAGACTATTAAATGTAAAATAAATGACCTGTATATTGATAAGATAGGAAGATTAAAAAATGTCCAGTAACACAACCATTCAGTATATTTTAAGAAAATTGCAGGCAAAGCATCTTTAGTGGGCGCCATATTTGTTACGTTTGTCACCTCAACACTAAATTTGAAGAAAAATCTTGGATATTCTTAAGTAAGTGAAAACATTCCTGTTTTTATTTAATGTGCTCGAACAATATAATGCAATAAGTAATTACCTTTCCACCAGCTGCTGTTTCAATCGCAGTGCAATAAGCCCTATCTTTAACTTTTATTAGATTGCAGACAACACCAAAGACACTTGACCTGTTGAAATGCGGTTCAGGGTCTGTATAATTGAACTGTAGATACGGTTTTGAAGCGTGGAAGTTCTCAACATTATCTCTATGATCATTAATACCCATAGTTAACATTTGTCTCTTCCTTTGCAATTCAGACATTCGCTCCTCAGAATAGTTCAGCTTACTGATTGAATTCTACACAAAAAAAAACTATCAGATTTTTTACTAGAAAAGAAAAACTTCTACCCAAAATACCTGTAAAGATTTTTCTTCTTTTTCCATGCCTTCCAAATCTGCTTTATCTTTTTTGTAGTCAGCTGTGGATCCACCCAAGCTATCTTGCTTTGCTTTCAATTGTTTTCGATAATTATCCTGGTCCATAGTGAATACTTTTAGGTTTGTATCAGCTTCTTTTGACTGCTCCTTCGCGGCTAAACATTTTTAGACATTTCCAGTATGGTTATATTATAAATCAAAATTTGATCCAAAACTTACCAATAAGTTGTTCCTTTAATGTTTGGGCTTCGCCTAATTCATTTACTTCCATACCAGCGCTAATGGCTTCAAACTTCTTTTGGCACTGAGCTAAAGCTTCATTGTCAGCAGCTTCATTGGCCTTCAAGGTTTCGAAAACGTTTTGTACCTTTGACAATTCCTGGTCTTTTTTCTGCAGTGCCGCTTCATCATCCTTCAAGCTCTTCTGCAATTGCTTAAACTTTCTTTCTTCACTGTTAACATTGTCGTTTGTTGCCTTCTCAGAAGCGTTCACTGCAGCAGCCTTTTTTTGTTTTTCTTGAAGATCGGCTTCTAACTCATCCAGTTTGCCACCTGCAGCCTGTAATAAACTTCAAATATTTTAAAATGTTAAAACAATGAAAATGCTTTTTACTTTAGCATACGCAGTATGCTATACATTCGCAGTATGCGAATGTAAATGGAATCGTTATATATTTCGTACGTTAAGTATAATTTTTCGTACGTTACGTTAAGTTAAGTGGATGTAAACGATACTATACATGTGGAATACATAGCGGTTCTGGATATACAGAACGGGCTATATTGATAATATAATTTATTACGCACGCCTCCCGCAAAATAAAATACCAAACTTTTCTTGTATGAAGGCCACAAGGACGTGTTAGTGGTTGTGTTATAAATGGCGCTCCTGTCGTGAAACCAAGATCAACTTATTTTTGTTCTGTATGTTTACGAATTTCTTCCACAATTTTAGAGCACTTTAGTTTTATTTTTCTAATAGTCTAAGAAAACTGCATCTGAAGTGCCAAATTATTTTCAACTATAACACAATTGTTTGAAGTGATTTATGATTGAATTCTATTTGCATCTTTACATCAATGTATGAAAACTGATTCGCTTGTTTTTTTGCATCTAAAGATATAACTAGTAATTATAACGTTGTTACAATATTGCTGTTTGGGGTGGAATCGCGCCAAGTCGCTATACGGTCGACATTGCAAATTTGGTAACGCGGCGTATCCTTACTCGACCGATAATTACGATAATCCGTCAAGCGGTTTACTGTAAATACGCATCGCTCCATAGCGACTAGTAAATAAAAGTCGTTTGGAACAATAGTGTGGTCGCAATCGACAAAGATATTTAAATATGAATATTTGGAAATAAAAAAATCTACTTATTCCATCTTCTCTCATGAAAAATTAAAAACCGGGGTTTCTGGAAGGGTGTTATACCGGGTCCTGCAACTCAGCTCCCGTCGACTGTAGCTCAGTTACTAACTAAGCTAAGAGTTTGGCTTTTTGGAGGCTTACCATGTACTTCAAGGTACATTTCAAGACATTATAGGCAAAACCGGGAGAGCTGAAGATTACTGATAGATTTCAGCTGTTATTTTCGACATACGTTACAGATTATTTCTAAATATTGACGCGTGTTAAAACGAAATAGCATACTTTTCATACGTCTGCTGTATAATTTAAATGGGCAAGACAAAAAAGTACGTCTGTTCTTAGAACCATAAGAACGAATGACAGCGGTAACAACCTAACCTCCAAATTCGAGCGCGAACGTGTGCTGTGAACAAGATGTTTTCGTTGGTATGTTTTCGCTTTGCTTCTGTTAAACATGGTAATGATGGATATATAAATTAGATAGGATATTATCACAAATAAATAACAGTATTTTTAATAATTAAATATTAATCTTTAACGAACTACCTAGTAGGCCACCTAATATACACAAATACACAGCATATAACCAATCCACGCGGTATGTTTATATCTTGGTTCATACGATTTTAAGCGATGAGGTGGTGAGAAAGTTACAGCAACATTACATCGCATGGTAACAAAGTCACAGAGATATGATGTAGAAATATTGCCGGTATGATTGCTTCATTAGTGCGCTGTTACTTCGAAAATATACATGCAACAAATAAGTGCCTTTTAATGCTTTTGCTCAAGGACGGTTAAATGGTCTTATTTTCCAGAACGATATTCAATTTGTATATGTCGTCGGCAAATGGTTATTTTAGGCAAAAGGCTTTTGCCCAGTCAAAAGCCATTTGCCTGGGCAAATAGATATGGAACCTTTGTTTATATATTTAAGGTTATTTGACTAGGTAAATGTATTTGCCAAGACCGTTGTCAGGCAAATACCAATTAGTTTTCAATCGCGTCTGTTTTCAGATTATGTGAGGTTATGTGCAATCCGTGCATGTTAGTTCCCAAATACGTCATAATTGATATTTAGTTCTTGATTACTTCTGAGTAATATCGTATTCTAGTCATCATGATTCTAATGAAGTTACGCCTGATTTGTTATGACAAGCGTCAATACGTGAGTGCGGAGATACGTTGTCATATGGATTTTATTCTACTAAAACAAGACTTTTAGCTTAGTAATGTTTAGTTTCCCTTTTACGAGGAATAAGTTATACTAGACTGGAAAACACCAAATTTCTGAGTTCTTATCGACTGGACGTATTTACGTACCGATGCAGATGATGTTACCACCTAACTCCTATTTTGCATACGGAAATCATGCGGAACAAATGTACAACTCAGTGAAAATTTGGTGTGTTGAAGCGTTTTGCATAATGGTTCACCGATACGCTGCGCAGGTTACTGTGATGTTTCAAACACAGTAGCCGAACCAAGTGCCTAATTGTTGTGATAAAAAAACGGAGATGAAGTTAATAACGCTGTCAACAATCACATGACCTTACATAATTTGAAAATCCAACCATATATACCGACTATGTGCACTGCCGTCTCACATTCGTCTAACCGTATTACGGTTACACTTGTTCGCTAAAACCAGTTGCATATGTCATCATTTTTTCTCCGTATGAATCAAATCGACAGAGAAAAGTAAAACATTATTGCTGCAATTTGTATGGCAATGCCTGTCGCCAAAGTTTTTATTATACAAATGAGCATAATTGATGACGCTACGGACTTCGCTACCCATACGGAATGTATTTTAGCGTAGCGAAACGTAACCGATCGATTTCTATACAAAATGTTATTTCCCTAACAACGGCTTGGGCAAATAGCTTTAAAGATATAAATGCAGACTCAATATCTTTTGCCTAGGCAAAAGAAACACAGAAAAGTCAAAAATTATTGCTGCAATGTGTATGGCAATGCCTGTCGCCAAAGTTTTTGTTTTACAAATGAGCATAATGGATGACGCTACGGACTTCGCTGCCCATACGGTATGTATTTTAGCGTAGCGAAACGTAACCGATCGATTTATATGCAAAATGTTATTTGCCTAACAACGTCTTGGGCAAATACATTTGCCTAGGCAAATAAATTAAACATATAAATGCAGACTCAATATCTTTTGACCAGAAATAGCCAATTGCCTACGACCAAATTGAACTTGAAATTGAAAATTGAGAACGTAGAATTTGTGCATGCAAGGTGCATCGGTGTTTTCGATGTATTTCTTAGCTCTATATCCGAAACAGGACTCAAAAGTATTCTACCACGTAAGGTTTTCGAAAAAGTGGAGCTGAAATAAGAGTCTCAAAATCTTCAGTTTGCGCGCCCACTGATTTCAACTCTCCAGACCGGTCAACCAAGCTGAAAAGTGCGGTAATAATTAGCAGCAAACTGCTTTTTGAGCACGACTTCGTTCAGTCGTCGTAAGTAAAGGGTTAATAGTCGTCATCGTTCGCATGTAAGCTAAAGTTGTCGGTCAGAAACACCGGTTTTTGAATATCTCGCCTGCTATCGGTCGGGCAGTAGGTAGATAGATTATCATCAAAATTATGAAGGTGTGTGCATAATGAACTATCCAAGGTGGAAATTCAGTAGGATAACTCCGTTAATATGTGTCCTAGAGCAAAAATATAAAATGGGCAAGCGATTCAAACTACAGCACTATTATGGCAAAATTATTTTCAAATTTTACTTAATTTCTATATTTGTATAAATATTAGGAGTACCTACATACAATCTACATACTTATGATTATAATAAAGACCCTAATACATACTAAGGTAATTTAGTGAACCCTCAATGATTTCTGTAATGGCACAATGATCTCCAAATATAACAATATTACTCAACACATTATTATAATGCAATACACATGTATAATATACCTATATAATATACGTAAACCGCACAATGTTCCATAATTCCTGAAAAATGTACGGCAAGTGTCCTCCACAGAAGTATTGTTTCTGTCGGTCAATAAGAGTGGCTTTAATTGTTTGTCGGGTGGCCGGAATATTCCCAATGAAATGGTACCATAAGAATGGTGATTGCTACTTCAGAGTATCAAAGCTGTGGACGATGTACAATTTCATATTACTAAAGTTGTGTTTTATCAGACTATTTACAGCTACTCCAATATTAAGTGTTGTTACATTTCGCGACAAACCTCTATTGGTAACAATAATTTTTATTGACGATATAATTTATATGATATATATGGTCATTACTATTGTGACAATGATGGTAAAATCAAAACGGATAGCCAATACTTTCAATATGTTGCAAAAGTTGAAGAAAGAATATTTACTATGCCAGGTTTCATTGAAAACGTTGCAAACATTATTATTTGGGTGTATATTTATAACACTATTACTTGGTGTTGGAAGATATATATCCCTGATGTATTTCCAAAGTTATGTTGATACCGTTCACCATAGAAAATTTGTTATTAAACTAACGCAGAATGGAACATTTATGATATACTTACTTATAACATGCATTTGTGGGTATATCAGATTCCTGTTCGGCTGTTTTGAAAATATTGCCAAAAGCACTTTAAACTACACTGATGAGCACCCCTTGGATGAGTGCAATGGAAACACAAATAAAATTGATTTTGTTGGAGTTTTACATTATAAAATATGTAGTAACGATCATCAGAACCACGAGCACATCAAAAGAAATGCCGATGAGGAAATTGAATATTTGAGAGATATGCACGAGAATATCTGTCAAGTCGTGTATTCATTAAATGACGCACTAAGCATTTTTTTTCTGTTACACATTATGGTCGAGTTGGGCATCTTGGTTGTGCATACTTTTGCAGTAATAAAATATATTATGCTGAATTATGAAGGAGGTGATGCAATAGCACAAATTGAAAACTGTGTATTAATATTTACGCACACTTTTGGACTGATGCTGTTTTTAAGAAGTTGTCAGGGCATCCAGAACAAGGTACGTAAACTAGATAATATTGAACATTGTAACACTAAGGAATCTCACCACCAAAATTATTACACCCCAGAAACCGAGAACAAAATTATGGAAATAATACGGAATAATTGGAAATACTTAGAAGCAAGTTTAAAGTAGTCGCGGTATTTAAGCATGTATACAGGATGGGTTATAAGTATCCCGGCGGTCGATAGCTACTAAATCGTTAGACAAAGAAAAAAAATGTTTAAGATAAAAGTTGTTTGGCTCACTAGTTTCTATGACGTAACATTATTTTCATTTATACAGGGTGTTGCATTTAGGCGTGACGTAAAGTATGAACATTTTATGGAACGCCCCGTATATTTTATTATTATATGAATACTAATAAATTTGGCTATCCAACGGTATAGGTTGCTAACTCTCAGCCTTAACAGTACCTGAGATATTCAATTATTTCTCCAAAATATGCCCGTTGCACGCTCTTTTTTAAAACTATGTAAAAATTACATTTTTTAGGTTTTGCTTTTAAACTATGCCAGACAATAGTCAAAGCTAGTAGATAGATGATAGTATCCAAAGATATTAGATTCACTATACAGGGTGTTCAAAAATCTTAGTAAATTTGGATGTTTTTCAAATCCCTTGCCTTGAGTTTTTTAAATGGAACACCCTATATTTTATGTGCTAGTTGAATTGCCCTTCAAGCTCCCTTTAATTTATGTCAAATATCTCATATGTTCAATTTTAGTAGTTTTCGTGATATTTGCAATATAAAATAATAATGATTAAAATAATAATGTAATATTATGTATCTACATAACCTATTGTTTTCTTGTTCTTTTTTTGTTTGTCTCTTAGTTGTAAATCAGTAATAGTGTATTCACATATAATTTAAGAAAAAAAACTTTAATACTATTAACGTTTATTAAAAAATAATTCCCATTTTACTTACTAACCTATTTGAATCAAATTCAGAAACAAACTATAAACACTGAATAAACATTACACAACAAGTAACTATTATTTTAATTAATATTTGGAAGTTGTTCAAAATAACGCCCCTTTTCTCTTCTGCAAGCATTAACGCGCTGTATAAAAGATCTTGAGATATTTCTCAACATGTACCACTTATTTACTCTAAGGTTGTCAAAAACATTGGTTATAGGAAGTTTCATGTCTTCTGGTGTAGTAGGTGCTGATTGGTATACCAGCTCCGTTTCCATATCCCCATAAAAAGAAATCGAGTTTGTTGAGGTCTGGAGACCTTGGTGGCCACAATGTAGGACCTCGTCTTCTCTCTTTGGTCACCTTTTTAGTTCTGGTTTTGTGCTGGTAATTAATATTACCTGTTTCTTCAAATTGCAACCGAACTCTGTTTATAACACTTGGTTGGGGATGCCGTCTATCCGGATATCGCTGTTCATATATTCTGGATGCTACTAGTGTATTTCTGTCGGCTTCGCCATAGATGTAGATGATGTTAATTAATTCTCCTTTGCTATAATTATAACTCATCGTTCAGAGAACAGGCAGATATTGTTACTAATTTTGACAGCAATAACTTATTGAGTGTCGTTAGACCTCAAGTGTTTGTTTATATGATTAATTAATGCTAATAGTATTAATTACCAGTTCTTTAAGTTGTATTTTAATACAGCATTACTGATTTACAAATGAGAGACAAACCAAAAATAACAAAAAAATAATGGCATATTACACATTTTTCTTTAAATTGTAAATATCACGAAAACTACTACAATTGGACATATGGCAAACTTAACATAAATTAAAAGGAACTCGGGGGGAAATTCAACTAGCACATAATATACATGGTGTTTCATTTAAAAAAGTCAAGGAAAAGCCAATTGAAAAACATCAAAATTAACTAAGTTCTATGAACATCCTGTATAGTGAATCTAATATGTTTTGATACTGTCATCTATTTACTGGCTTTGACTATTGTTTTACATAGTTTAACAGCAAAACCTGCAAAAATGTCGTTTTTAGAAAGTTTTAAAGAAGATCCTGCAACGGGCATATTTTGGGAAAATAATTGAATATCTCAGGAACTATTAACGCTGACAGTTAGCAACCTATACGGTTGGATAAACAAATTAATTAGTATTGATATAATCGTAAAATATACAGGGCGTTCCATTTAAAAAATGTACATATTCTCCGTCACGCCTAAATGCAACACCCTGTATAAATGCAAATAATTTTACGTTATAGAAACTGGTGAGTCAAACAACTTTTGTGTTAAACATTTTTGTCTTTCTCTAACGATTGAGTAGCTGTCGACCGCCGGGATACTAATAACTCACCCTGTATGCTAACTAATTTTTACCAAGTCGGCCAACCACGATTCGGATTTCTTTAAACAGCATAGCGTCAGAAAATGTTTTTAGCCAATTAGATAAAACTTTAGAACAAGTAGGAGCAATGTCAATATGGCAAAAGAACGTGGGTTAGCTTTTAGAGGAAAAGAAGATTTGATTGGTTCACCGAGAAAAGGCAAATTTCTGGGTATTCTAATATTGTTGGCAGAGTATACATTTCAAAAATGTAAAATCAATTATCTGTCATCTACAATATGTGAAGAGCTGATCGTTTTGATGGGTGAGAAAGACCTCAATGAAACTACACCGTAAAAAATCTCATGTGGTCCGGCACTTGACTTTATCATACAATATATAAAATTGATAGTTTAGCTCCATGAGATTCTATTTGATCAAGATCGGTCGTGTCTGCATTAAAATAATAGTAGTTGACCAGAATTTGACAGATATTTTGCAACTATTGACAGTTTGTAATGCCAAGACATCAGCATTTGACTCTACCTATTGTCATTAGAATGAAAATATCTGTCAAATAATGGTTAACTAGTTTTAATGCAGACATGATCTCGATCAAATAGACTTTGCTCATGTAGCTAAACTATAAATTCTACCAATAAATCATAAAAAATTTCCTCTACTTTAATTTATTATTTAACTATTTTGACGACAATACAGAATTAGCGACTCATTTGCAAAATCAACGAAAAATGCTACGGGTAAACCACCAGTTCCTTTGGACCCTTTTGAACAAAAAGTTTTTCAGCTCTAAGTTTGGCCATGAAACTTCTAAATACATATGTAGTTTCGTACCGATACCTTTAGTAGTTTCTCCGGAATCGGTACGATAAAGTAAAAATCTAAAATATTAAATATTATTCTGTTGACTCTACACCTGACAAAGCCCGTATTGACCAGCTGCCAGTTGCATCACGTTATATCAAGAATGATCGAAACACAGATTACGCCGATCGGCGTACCAAAATCGTTTCGTTCTGCGCATCTACGTCACACCAGACTTGCTGTCAAAACAAAGTGTCAAAGTGACATATATTTTGTCAACGAACATGTCAACATTGATGTGAGTGATTAGTTAGGTTATCTGAAAAAAAAAACAATCGGTTGTCAAGGTATGTTTTCGTCTAGTATAATGCTGATTGTTATGACGTCACACTAGACAAAAACATCAGCTGATTGTCAAACTCGCTCAGACATTAATGACAACCTGCGCAAGGCGTAATCTTCTATTCTATAATTCTTGACGTTATATAGAAGGATGTGTTCCAAACAAAATATTACTTACTTTCATTCCAAATTGTTTGAATTTTTAGAATTTCGTAACCATGACATTCGCGACTGTCGTAGTCAATCGTTTAACAACGCCTCATATATGTGGCAACTACAAAGGACTCCAAGCATACGTTTAGGTCGACGGAAGCCGCGCGGATATCCGCGCGGTTCCTTTGTCGGCACCCGGCAGCGGTCGATGCCGACAAAGAAAAACCGCGCGGTTTCCGTCGACCTAAACATAGGCCAAGCTATAATCCTGGTGAAGAATGATTTGTCCGTTTGTAGCTTGCTGTGGCCATTACTTTAATTTTTCAGTTGTCCACGGTTACGACAAACCTACTAGACGGTGGCCACGGTGGCGGCCGCGGTGGCGATCAAACGCTACAACGATGTTAGATATGCACGTTCAGACAGGAACGATCTGGCGTTCGTTATCGCGGCAGTTGTCAGCGTTCACTGTGCGGTGGCGAACAGAACGCATCTCGCTGAGTTTGACCGCAGATCGCGGTCATCAAAGCATTCGATGTTCATACGGAAATATAAAAAAAAATCTGATGTGGCCAAACACATAACTTTATCTTACAAAATATAAAATTAATAGTTTAGCTGCATCAGAATCTATTTGATTGAGATAAATCGTGTCTGCATTAAAATTAAGACTGGATTTGACA
Organism: Melinopterus prodromus; assembly: GCA_964023965.1. Lineage (NCBI taxonomy): Eukaryota > Metazoa > Arthropoda > Insecta > Coleoptera > Scarabaeidae > Melinopterus > Melinopterus prodromus. Next base: position 40,170,069 of record OZ030391.1, on the reverse strand, counting down.
GATATTTTGATAGTCAATAGTATCAATAGTAGGTATTGTCAAAGCATCAGCATTTGACACTACCTACTGTCATCAGAATAATAGTTATTTACACAGAAGATGGGCACCAATGAAATAGTACTGTACACTGGATTTTGGAACGCCATTTTGGAGGGATTTAATGGCACTAACAACATTTTACAAGACCCTAAAATGGTTCTAAATTCTTCAATAGAAGCGATACAATCACTTAAACTATTTGTAGATACTTTAGAAATAGAGGTTTGATACTTTGGTTTTCTGCAACTTTCAGTGTAATGATTCGTGCTTATGATAGTGTCTGAAAACGATTTTGACTTCTTGAATTATTTCGAAGACCTAAGCATTCCTAAGATATATCTGTCATATCTTTCACTGCTCACCAAGGAAATCATTTCTGGTTTTGCCGCGAAAAAAAAATCGCACGGTGTTTCTTGTGTAGGCTTGCTTGATGTCCATAAAAATTTGTTTTTTGGTTGTCTAAATAAAATTATGTCAAAGGATCAAGGGGTCAGGAAGAGAGGAGGGATTGAGGGGGTTGGCTCGTAAAATATAAAAACAAAATTTCCCATTTCTTAATATTAATATACATAATTATTAGATTATTAGATTTTTAATAGGTGATATCGTTAGGCTCCACCTAGCGCGCATATGGAGCCTAACGAGAGTTTAAATTAAACTCTACTAAACCGCAATTGAAAAATGATAACTACATTTGGCACTGATGAGACCACGGATATTATTGGTAAATGCGTTGTCAATGTATTAGCAGGGGTTATGCATTCTACTCAGGTGTCCTTACACTAATTAATAGCGTATATTTTAGTTTATCATATAATTATTAGTTAAGCATACCTCTTGTTTGCCCTTGTACTTTGTGTTATTCATTTAAAATAAAAATGTTGCGTAATTCTTGTTTTTCTTCGATTGTACTATATTTTATTTGATTGTACTATAATTTATTAGTGATCGTACTATAACAACGTCCAACACAGTTGGCAACACTGCTCCGGCGTGAACAAAGTCCGGACATTCAGCACTCCGACCCCGCGCACGCCGCCGAGGACGGCGCGCCGTCCTCTCTTCTTCCATGTTCCATCGCCAGACACCGAAATATCTGTAATTGGATTGCCTTGTTCAGAATTTTAACCCCCGGCCGACCATCAACAAAGACCGAGTGAAAGTATGCACTGAATAGTTCGCATATGGATTCGCCATCGGATGCAGTACGGTTGTCAAGTTTAAGAGTGGCAGGTATCCGCGAGGCACCACGACGTCTATCACCAACAAACGACCACACGCGCCCAGGCTCCAGTACCATGGCGCTCTCCATCGAAGCTACGTAATCGCGATAGTCATGAGTTATGAGGTGCTTAGACCGTGTGCGAAGTAGACTAAATGTTAGATAGTCGGTTTTGTTTTGGTACATTTTCCATTTTCTGTGAAACTTGCGTTTCTCCTTAATGCAGTCAATGGTAGCGCCAGAGTACCAAGACGGGTAGCGACGTGTACGCAGGGTCCCGTGTGGGACATGCGCCCTCACAATTTGCCAGAGTTTATCATAAAAGACGGTAACAGCCCGGTCCGTGTCTAGGTCCGCTAGTGTTGCCTCCCACTCTATGGAATTAAGTGAGTCGTTAATGCTCTCATAATTAGCACGGTTAAAATTGTATTTCTTTACCCCCGACTGCCTTAATAGTGTGACCCGTAAGGACGATAATGTGATTACTAGTGAAGGATGGTGGCTATCTTCACCCACCAGCGGCCCAGGACACCTAGTGACGCCCTCAATACAAAATCGGTTGGAAAGCGTAAGATCGAGCAAACGTGACTTAGCATTAGGTACGTATTAAACTGAAAAAGACTACAGTACGACATTGTTTCCAAAAATGACCGAGATCTTTTATCATAGGTATCTGAGCGCGCCAGCGAGCCGTCAACAGACGGTGACCATTTTAAGTGTGGGATGTTGAAATCGCCACAGACAATAATTGTAGCGTTGGGAAACCGGTCACTCACAGACATCAGACCGCTCAGAAAGCACTCAGCTGCACCTAGACCGTCAGGCGGCAAATAAACACAGCACAACAGCAAGCGAACACCACTACACTCAATCGACATCCACAGATCCTCCGCATCACTACAAGCATCGGATAGCAACGCCGCACAAAAGATGCTCCTGACCGCAATAAGGACACCGCTCTCTTCATAGAAGCAGTCGATTCCCTGTCCCTACGGAAAACCTGATATTCGCTACTGCTAATCTCCCCGTCGAAGACACCACTGTTTAAAAACGTTTCTGTAAGACATATGACATCAAAATCAGGCTGGAGGGAGCTGCAGTATAATCTTCTTGTTATGGTGCGCAAACCACGGACATAGTATATTTGGAGAGACATTGGAACCAATAAACTGCTGCACTAGTGGTGGAATCTTTGGTCTACATTCGATCCAAGCCGCGCTCGGAGGAGACGCGGAAGGCGCGGGCCCTATCAGCATTCCTTCGAACATATATCTTACAGTCCCGCGTCCAAACGAACTGATATCCGGCCGCCCTCGCCCTAGCTTTGATCTTTGCGAGGAGCTTCTTATTAGCTGCCGTCAGATGCTCATTGCTGAAGCAGCCATCGGACAGACCCGCTATCTTAAAGCCAGGCGAAGATCCACGGGGAAGTGACTTTCTTTTAGCGATAGCCGCCGCGCCGCCAGGAACCCGTGACGCTGAGATCGTTTACAGAACTTAACAATTATGTATGTATGTACCTAATGTATAATAGTAATCTGAACGTCTGCCGGCGCACTTCCGCGACAGGGGGTTACAGGAGGGTTACAATCCCCGCAAAAAATAATACAAAAAAATTTTAGCCGCATACGCAAAACTGATTGTATGTATCAGTTGGAACATAAGAAGCTTAGAAAATATCGTCTGCCACTTAAATTCCGCAACAAAAGTCGTCTGCCACCCACATAAGTCCACCAGACTTTAAATTAATTTACTGAACAATCATTTGCATATATACATATATAACATAAAAAAAGGACTTCATGTTAGCCGTTTAAAAATTTATAATAACGATCGTCTTTCAGGCCGATAAAAATGTAGCGTCGTAGCCGCCTATGCGGCTACGGCGCGCCGTCTCGGCCGTGGTGCTCGCGCGGTGCATGCTGAGCGCAACTTCATAGGCTTGGCAGACAACGTTCGTGGTACCTTATTAGTGGCAGACTATTATTTTTGGGTTTGCTGATATAAAAAGAAGCATTTCAATCAATTTCATCCTTGCGGACATAATTTTTTTGCTCTTACTTATATGGGTGGCAGACGAGTTTTGGTGAGGAATTTAAGTGGCAGACGATATTTTCTAAGCTTCTTATGTTTCAACTGATACATACAATTAGTTTCGCGTATGCATCTATAATTTTTGTTTAATTTTTTTTGCTGGGGTTGTAACCCTCCTGTAACCCCCTGTCGCGGAGGTGCGCCGGCAGACGTTCAGATTACTATTATACATTACACACTTAACTCATACACAAAAAATGAAGCTTGCGAAAATGAATCGGAAATTTCTGTTATTACCTCCCGCACTATAAGTCTATACCTGCCACACTTACTTAAGGGTGTTACAAATGTTGAGACCAAATCAATATACCGTACCCCAGTAAATGTGGGGGTATAATAGCCAATTCGAAAAATCGAGTGTTCGGTTCTGTAAGAAACGAGCTTACTCGGATCGAAAAACGAAGCTCGTCTTTTTGAATAACTTGAATAACAGCTCTAGTATTTGGCAGTGTTTCGCCAGTACGTTTTTTGCCTGTACGTGGATCTTCATGAAGTAGAATTTGCAGCTAAACTATTAATTTTAGCAAAAAATGTCATAGACATAAATTATGCAAAATTTTCTCTAATTTAATTTATTATTTAACTATTTTGACGAGAAATGGCGGCTCATTTGCAAAATCCTTGAAAAACATTAATTAACCTGTAGAGCTGATAATTACCAAAATGGAGGAGGTGTTGATTTATAATGACTTACTAATATCTTTGGTTCAATCGAGACCAGTGTTGTGGGATAAAAAATTAGATATTTTCAACGATAGAGATGCTACCAGAAATGCGTGGAGACAAGTGTGCCTTGAAATGAAAAACGACTTTAATGAACTGGATGACAAAGAAAAAGATCTCATGTGGCCAGGCACATGACTTTATCATACAATATATAAAATTAATAGTTTATGCATGATATTCTATTTGATCAAAATCGATCGTGTCTGCATTAAAATAAAACAAGTTAGCCAGGATTATACAGATATTTTATAACATTGACATTAGTTCCGCGTTCGGTACTATCTACTGTCATTAGGATGAAAATAACTGTCAAATCCTGGCTAACTATGTAGTTTTAATGCAGACACGATCTCGATTAAATAGAATTTGCTCATACAGCTAAACTATTAAGTTTACCAAAAAATGTCACATACATTAATTATACAAAATCTCCTCTACTTTCATTTATTATTTAACTATTTTGACGAAATTACAGAAATGGCAGCTCATTTGTAAAATCTTTGAAAAATGCTTAGAGGACACATCCAGTTCCTTTGGACCCTTTTGAACCAAAAGCTCTTCAGCTCTAAGTTTGGTCATAAAACTTCTAAATATCAAACTTTTGTCCCGATACCGTTAGTAGTTTCTCCGGAATCGTCGCCACAAAAATCGGGTACACGCATACACACACACACAGGCATTTTTTTGTACCTTGGTCAAAAATGTTCAGCGGACATTATGATACTGCGTATGACAAAGTAAAAATGCATTTGGTGAATAAGCTTGGTAATTTCGCAGTTGAAGGTCGTCAAACCGGCGGTCAAACCGCAAAATGTGTAAACCCACGAATTTTCTGGAGCGACGACGACACAGTTGCCGCCGCGGCAAAATCCGCCCAGTGTGTAACCGGCGTTAGGTTTCCCATTTAACCAAATTAGCCTTAATTGTGGTTGATTGCGCTAACGAAAACCGTTATATGATAAGGGGTTATTATTGTTCTCATAGAAATGCCCCATGATACAATATTCCTAACATTGGCCAGAAATTTAGCGTAGCATGGATCGTTTGGTAAACCCCGCAATTCTTATAATCCTCAACCCTTTAACTGGGCCATTCATTTCCAGGAAAACTTGAATGGAGAACAATTTTTAAATCTTCTGCGCACTTAAATGACAGACTATTTTGACGATGTTGAGTTGGACCAAAGGAGAATAATGTGGAAATGTGAATAATGTGGTGGCAGCAAGATGGAGAACCGGCTCACAATAAAAATAAATAAGCTTTTTGTTGTGTAAACTTGTTTCTATACAATCTGATTCTTTACAAAACACCCTTGGTGGACCGCTGTACTAGGTCTGTAACCAAGCTCCAGTTTGGTACCTGATAAGCACGAAAAACAACGAGAAAAAAGAGAGTTTTTTTTTATTATTGCACCATTGTTTTAAAAAGAAATGCCAACATGTTATACATAGCGGAAATCAGAAAAAAACACGAGTATCGGAAAATGCCAAAATTCAACATGGCGGCCATAAGAAAAACAAAAGTTGGCCATGGTTACGCCGCCATCTTTAATGTTATTTCAAATTAAAAAATAACACTGCATTCCTTGTTAAAAAGTACATGTAAATGTTTTTGTTCAAATGTCTAGCTATTCTTGGCTTTGAATAAAAAATTAAAAACGATATCTTAACATTTCAGTTTTTTGCGGATATCTTAAGGGGTAAAACCACTCTAGAATTTTAAAAAAAACACATTTTTTTTTCTTTGCTTAAACGATACGTTAGAGTCATAAAAACAACATGCCATTTGATTTATAGTGAAAAACAAATGGTAAACGTTTGAATTATCGATATTGCCGCAGCGCCTCAGCCCGCTCTGCGCACGCACGTGGCGCGCTGTGGTTCATCGAATCACACGTCGCACAAGAAGTGTGTGTGTCAGTGCAGTTTACAAGCCACGTTGTGCACACGTTTCTCCCGTTATTCCCGCCATTCAAACAGTATCATTACTGTATCTGGTGATGGTTCGTGGAGAAAACGCTGCTTTTCGTCACTTTTAGGATTCGTATCGCTTATTGGATGGTTTACTGGGAAAGTGGTCGATGTTTTAGTAAAATCCAAATATTGTAAGAGTTGTGAATATTGGAAGAAAAGATCGGATACCGACGAGTACAAGGAATGGGCGGAAACTCACGAAGATGAATGCCAAGCGAACCATGAGGGATCCGCAGGAAAGATGGAAGTAGACGCCGTCATCGAAATGTTCCAGAATGTTTGCAGAATTGAAATACGGTAATTACGTGGGAGGCGGAGATTCAAAAACATTTAAATCCATCTGTGATTCACAACCCTATGGAAGTTATCCAATTAAGAAGAAAGAATGCATGGATCACGTGCAAAAGCAAATGGGTACTCGCCTCCGCAATTTAAAGAAAAAGACAAAAGGCCTTGGAGGAAAAGGCAAGTTATGGGGCAAATTAATTGACGGGTTTCAGTTTATTATGGTCTAGCAATACGGCGAAATCATCAGTCTATTGAAGAAATGCGTAATGGAATCTACGATACACTAGACCACAAATTGTCGACTGACGAAGAACCGAAACACGACAAATGCCCGCGCGGAGAAAATTCATGGTGCTCATGGCAGAAGGCACAGGCTACTGGATCAGACCATACGCATAAACCACCTCTATCTGAAGAAGTTTACAAAGCGATTGCTCCAATTTATAACGAATTAAGCTGAGACGAACTGCTTTCTCGTTGCATCGGCGGGTTTACGCAAAATAGTAACGAGAGCTTCAACGCCACGGTCTGGTCAATGGCTCCGAAAACGACATCCAGCGGCAAACACGTTCCCGACACGGCAGTTTATATTAGTACAGGCATCTATAATGACGGTCTATCAAGTATAATGACGCTCATGCAGAATTTGGGTATGACAATTGGACCGAACTGTTATAACTTCTGCGTGAAAATCGACGAGCGCCGCATCGAATTTTCCGATAGATCGCTTAGCGATGCCGCCGAAAAGGCCAGAACATCCTTAAAAGCATCTAGGAAGGAAGAGGAGGAGGCGAACATCGACCTCGATGGCCAAATGTATGGTGCAGGCATCGCAGATTAGGTATACACAAATTTCAGCGATTAAATTGTTCATCAATTTTCACGTCCGTTTTTCTCGAAACCAGTTTTTTCAAACTGGGAGGACGGATTTTTCAGAGACTATTGCATGGATCAATTTGACATTTCTACAGTACCTTCGCAACAATTATCTCTTTGGAAGTACGTAGCCGTTTTTTGATTGACTGTAAACTTTTTTTTTTATTAGCTTGTTAACACTGGTTTTTAGGGCAAGAAATCAATTAATTTACTAAGTTTTACTAAAAGTGCACCACTTTCTCAAAAATTGATGAAAAGCAAAAACCCTACGTACTTCCAAAGCCAATTGTATACAGATTATCATTCATTTTGATTTTTTGTTCCAAGACTCATACATGCCGAGAAATCCGTCCTCCCGTGGCGGTATTTAAAAAAAAGCAGTTTTCGATGACGGGTTCTGGCGCCGCCATTTTGTATAAAAATGAAAATAAAAAAATGTTTTTTTGTACCTCAATATGTGTTAAATAAACCCTCTGAAAAGAAATTCTATTTCGCTTGTCATACCCCCAAAATAAATTTTCAAATTTAGGTTCTTTTTTCCGCCTCTAGAGTGGTTTTACCCCTTAAAAAATGAAAAATTATATAATTAAATATCTTTCCAGATAATTGATCAACACAAAAACAACGAAACTTTGCCAAATTTAAACATAGGCTCTATCTCAGAGCAAAGCCTCGAAATTGAATCACCCGGTATAGAGAGTTGTGTGAAAACTTACCTCCTTCTCCTCCACCAATGATCACGTGATGGGGAATCATTTAGAAAGAATTAAAAACTGCATTTTACACCTAAAGAATGATGCGGCAAGCATTGTAGAGTGCAAAAAAATATTGAAATAGTAAATTTACATGACCAGTTTAAATATGCAAGAGCATTTTTGTAAATTTGAGGAGAAAATAAAATACCTTCAAGAACAAGGCCTGGCATGTATGTAATGTATCTATGGTAGGGTGCGTTTTTTTCCACGCAGCTCCTAGGCCACAGTTAGTCCTTTGAGCTTTTCCCTCACTACTGTACAGTAATATCTACAACCAGAGATGTTCAACTGGTTGCCGGGGTCCACGGCTTATCGTCTCTTCCGAAAGACGGTGGACAAATTTTCGGCTGGTCCTAGGTGTGAACCCCGGACCTCCTAGTCAGTAGGCCAACGCTCTACCATTAGAGCCATTCGCCCCTTTTTGTAACAAGGCCTTTCGATTAAAGACTCGGTTGATACCTTATCTTTCCTTTTGGAGGAATTTAAAGAACTTCCAGGAGAATTCTGTGCTTCATTTAATAATAAAGTTTGGGAAGTCTATAAAAGGAATCCAGATTTTAACATTATACACCAATTAGCAAATAAAAATATAATTGAAGAACTGAAGGATAAGTATGAAACTTTAAGTCCATAATTTAATTATGCTTTACTGACCAGTTGCGATATGGAAAGTTCATTTTCAACAGTATTTTTACATCTTCAAGGAAGTCATTTACAGAAAAAAATTAGAAACGGTTGTTTTACTTGCCGTAAACTGTAATTATTTATTCGGAAATTACCTAATATCAGCCTTATTTTTATAGTTTTTTTTTTTATTAATTCGTTAATATTAAAGATCTTGTACAGCACTTCACTGCGGTGCGCTCTTCGAAACACAAATGCCAAACGGATTTATATTAAACTGTCCGGGCTGTGCTTATGATACAGGACTACTGGTAATTTGATGTTTTTGTTTAAACTCGCGATAAGAGAGGTAATTTGTAATCATTTTAACACCAATTCATATTTTTTTGTAACTCAATAGTGTTTGTTAGATACATTTTCTTTTCGTTTCATTAGAAAAAAATTACCTACCAATACATCTTTTAACATTTCTTATGCTTCCCTAATAAGTAATTACCTAATTAATACTTTGCTAATTCATCCAGACTGCACATATCCAAAACTACAAAATGAAACGAAAAAGCCATGTAAAATCTTTCTGAATTATTATTTTTTTTTCATCATCTGGCTTTTATCAGTTCTTTTACTGATCTCAAAGGGAACACATATGCCAAACCCCTTCACTCACCATACATAATGATCTCACATTTCAGTTAATTACAATAGTATGGACAGATATTCATTTCACATAAATAAATTGATTTAGTTTGCAGGAATCAAAAATACACATACTGTTAGCTTAAAAATTCAAAGATGACACATTTTGCATATAAATTCAAGTAATGATGAGAATATCGTAATATCATTCTTTAACAATATTCTCCATTTGTGTTAGTTAGGAAATGTTTATTTAAATCTGTTTTTAATTTTAGGTGAAACTTTGACTACTCTGTGATAGGAAGCTTATGCAGTGTTTAGAAAGTGGATACATTTACTAGGAATGATATATATTTTTATACTTTATACTGGAGTTGAAGCTTACTAAATTGTTCAGTAAATGCATGCACTGACTAGTAAGTGTATACACTTACGATAGTTTACGCTTTTACTGTAACATTAACATATACAAAATATTTTTTGTAGTAATTTAACTTAAGTTTCCGCTTCCGCTGATGTCGACCGTTTACTGTCGCATTCGAATCTGTATCCGCAAGAACCACTTTCGTTACAACCCTAGTTTGTTTTATAAATTGTTCGAGTTCGAGCGACTCTTCATGTACATTCCTGGTGGAAAGGTAGCCAGCACACTTGCGTAATCTTTATTATACACGTGTCCCAATAGAGTGGTGTGTCTTAAGTTTAAAACTCATTTGCCTTGATATGAGGAATGCCTGGGTGCACATTAAAAAATATATCCGTATACCCACTTTTTAATTTCTAATTTCATCTTTTAAATGAAATATACATAATAGTCAACATATAAACAAAAGAAAAAACCATTCGGCCTCATCAAATGCAATTTATCTGAGGTCGTGGCAAACGGGTAATTCTACGTCATCACTCGTCGAGGAGTCTATATATTGAAACAGTTGGTGGTCAACACCAAATGAATAACAGAATAACAAGTTAATAGGGCACATAACAAACCATCTTTAATTTTCAGCAATATGGTATCAAGCATATTCTCCTTCAATATGCAAACAATACAGTAGACACTCGGATTCAATTACAAGTCCGCATTTTCATAGAAAAGATAAACACATTCAGGACCATCAATGCAATGGGTATGTTTGCTATTGATCTAAAAATAACAGGATCGGTAAGGATTAACATTGTTTGGTTTATAGCTTATATAATCTGCTGTAATTACAGGTAATAGCTAGCATTATAACGTATGTATTAGTGGCACTTCAATTCGAGGTATCGTATTGAATAGAAATAAACTGATTAAATACCATTTTTCTGAACGGCTTTGGTTTATAACCATACTTTACTGGAGAATCTGAAGAAATTAATCAGTGATTTAGATACATTCTTCGACAATGCAGCAAAAACTTTGTTTATGCAAATCTACATTTCCCGCAATTGTATTCTGTAGAATGTACGGATTTTATCCAATAAAGACAAAACACGAAAATGGATGCTGTGTATTTTACACTTCAAAGATATGGCTATTATACAGCTTAGTGTTTGGAATAGTGTTGGCCCTACACTTACTTTTCTTCACAGATTTTCTAAACATAAACAACATCGGAGGAAACAAATCCATTCTTCATGTGTTGAACAACCTAACTAATATACTTTACTACATGTACGTAATGATTCTCATGTTGCTATCAGTTTTAAAACGTAATGAAACAGCGGAACTATTAAATATATGTCAAAATATTGCGAATAATGTACCAATATGCCAACATGCTTGTAAGGTATTGCATTTAACTTTTATAGCATACTTATTTGGGTTTACCATGTATGCTTCAGCCTATTTTGCAATCATAGTCTACACATATACCTACGATAGTGAAGCAAGTTACGCTCTTATTATCAACAAGTTAATGCAAACCTTAACATTTGTGATATACATCAATTTTGGAGTCATGGGATTTGTATTTCTTTCGCTCTTTTCGTGCTTCGAAAAAGTGCTAGTTTCATGTTTAAATTCTAATCCAATACACCCAATATCCAAAACTGTCACACCAGATATGACAGAATTGTTTGGGTTGATAAAATATAGCATTTGCACTGAAGAACATGATTCAACAAAGCTCAAATCCAGTATGGCTGAGGTGAAAGTGATGGAATATTTACGAGCTATACACGAAGATTTATCAAAACTGATTGAGAAGGCAAACATATTAAGGCATCCCCAGCTTTTACTGCATATAGCAATTGAATTGGGAGTCTTAGTCATTCATTATTACGCAATTGTCGTATATTTTATAAAAGATTTTAGTTTAAACGATAGGAACATTCACATCACAAATTGCTTATTTGCTGTATCGCACACATACGGCCTGCTTGCATTTTTAACAAAATGTCAATCCCTGCATAACAAGGTAACAAACAGTAAGCCTAGGGACCCACTAGTAAGTTTTTTCCGCTGTGAATAAAAATCTGCACGCGTATATGGATGCAGTTTCATAACAAGCAAAGTTTTTATTGTCGCAAAAAAGATGGCTGGCTACTGTGTATATGGGGAAGTTCCATAAGGTAGTTATACAGACGGGTGTTTCATACTCGCTGATAAAATTTGCTGCGGTGGAAACAGCATATGTGGGAGCCCGGGCTTAAATTGGAGCATATAGACAGATTTAAAGGGTATTGTTTTAGATATACTATCCAATAAATTACCTACTGGAGTACTCCACGAGAGTTACAGACCCTGATATCCAGTTGCAAATTAGACTGTTTCTAGACAGACTACAAAACGTTAACAAAGTCAGCGCAAGTGGAATGTTTAACGTTGATCTTGGGATAGCAGCTCCGGTATGTAGACAATGTCAAGATTGGTCAAGATTAACAAGGTTAACAAGGTTGAGTTAGAATATTTTTTTATAATAGCGTTTTTCCAACACGAAGAAAAGACCGTTTCAGAATCGTGTGTTGTGAGTTGTTACGCCCAACAACGACCTGAATGGTATTTTGTGTGTGTTGGAACAAACCTATTACGTCCAAAAATGCCATTCTCATACAATGGACATCGCCCATACAAAAAATGGCACTACAGTGATGATAAATTACCAGCACTTTAATAGCTTACAATATTACCACTATTTTTTTCAGATATGGGCAAGTATAATTATATATGTTTTGGTGGCATTGCAATTTGAAGTAACACATTAGAATTGAAAACAAAATAAGCACAATCTATTGTACAACAATATTAATAAAGTAATGAAAACAAAAATATTTGCATTTTCTTACCTTTTTATATTCATCCATTTTACTCTTTACTTCAGACTCAATTTCTTCTGCAGCCGCCAAATTCTCTTTAATTTTAATTGTCATTTGTTCAATTTGGTTTTCAATGGCTATGACATCTTTCTCCCTTATGTCCACAAGCTGTTCCATTTTGAAGTACTCCCAAGCGTAACATAATAGTGTCAATCTTTCCACATCACGTTCTATACGTTGAAATTCAAAGTATTGTGATCGTTGCTCGCGAAGCCTTTGCAATCTTGGCTCGATATCATGTTTAAACATCTATAAGGAACAAATTGCTTCAAAATTTCAAAGATTTCAGAGGTGATATCTGTAAATCTCAATCCCTAACGAACAAATTTGGTTGCCAAAAGTATTCGCTTATGAGGGACTAGCATCTTATATTGTATATCATACAATACAGTATATGGTCTTTACAAAAATCTGACAGTACACACCTGATCAAATTCTGCAAGTTTAGCATTTTTTCTCTCCATTGCTCTCACAAGGACTTGACGTTTGGTCTCGTATATTTTTGTACCAGCTGCTTCCTCAATCATACCTAAAATCTATATGTATATTGAGTACTAAGTCAAGATTGAATTTATATCACTAACCTCTGGCGGCTTCATGTTTAAAACTTTTGTAATTTTTCCTTGCATTACCAAGAAATGAGGATTATTTACGTTTAAGTGTACGGAACAAAAGAAATCTTGCACACGTTTATTAGTGACCGTCAGTCCATTGATTAAATACTTGTTTTTTCCACCGATAACAATTTGCCTGCTTATTGTGATTTCGTCAAACTGTTCAAATCCTGGTGGACACTGATCTTTATTTTTGTTATCAAATGTGATAGATACGGTAGCTCTTGTAACTCCTGTTTGTCCACTTTTGTAAATAAGATCTTGCAAATTTGTTGCACGCACCTGAACAATAAGGTTAAGATAATTAAGATGAGATTGGATACGATTTTATCACAACTTACGTGTGCCAAATTTGTAATTCCTAATACAAAGCATATCGAGTCCAAAATATTTGATTTTCCGCTACCATTTAGGCCCGTGATAGCATTGAACTGGGGATCAAAATGCTTCACTTCGGTTCGGTGAGCATAAGATTTAAAACCGTCCAGGACAATAGTCTTGATATACATTCTTCAACGTACTCTTAGTTTAACCCTTCACTTATCAACACAATTATAAAAAATAAATAATTAACCGCACTAACACGTATAAACAAACAAACGCGAACCAAACTTCAAACGGTTAAAATCTGAAGCATTTTAAATCTGACACAGCCGGTACTTAAAGCTAACTATTATATCGTCAGAGCTGGACTGCGTTCAGAAACAACTCGCCGAGTAGATGGAGCGCAAGGTCTATAGTACGATAGTACGTACACGACATTTCACAGTTTGAGGGGTAAAGGGAGATCGTGACGTCACTAGAGTCGAACAAACTAAAGGTGCGTTCGCATTATGTTAGTGACAATGGGAATGGTAATGGTAGAAGTTAGTCAAGTTAGACATATGGGAGCGCTGTATAACCGTTCGGGGGTGATATGAAGTTTAGTCAATGTGCAAATAAGACAAAATTACGTGTACTTACAGTGATGAAGTGATGTATGGATATCATATGAGTAAGAAAAACAGATGGGAAAGAAAATTTGACAATAAATAAGTATGATAAATGGGTCGATTCTGTGTTTTCAACCGTAAGGTACAGATCTGTATGTTACGGATGTCTGTAACGGGCGACGATACAGAATTCCCGTAAAGTGGTATTCTGTGCACGCTCCTGTACGAAGGTGCGATACGGAAGACCCGCTACAGACACTTCTGATCGTAGCCTATGTGCCTAACTTAACTGCAAGTGATTCCTGGCCTGTCATTGGCTAATTTCGGCTTGTTTATGGCAAGCAACAGACAAGTGAGGTTATTCCATATACGTATTGAGCATGGTATTGAGTTATTCAGACAACGGTTATTTGTGGTTATTTGTGAAAAATGGAGCCAAAACCAACGAAAAGAAAGCGGACCAAAAACACGACACCAAGACAGCTAGAAAGTTAACGTGGGGGAGTACAAAGTAACTATTCATTTCGAAGCGGAACGATAAATCCGACACAGCCCGACAACTATATACAAACTACTGGGGAGAACTTAGTAGTTAAGTTAAATGCTGAGGGTGATGGTCCCAGCCTCACCGTTGACGAGTGGTAAAAGGTAACCTTGTACTTTATATATTGAACTTATTTTTAATTACCAATATATCTTTTAGCGACTGAATGATTGGAAATATGCCTTGAAAGCCAAATGTCGGAAAATAAAGGCACATCAGCTGGGTACGGGTGGAGGAACACCAGCCGATGAACACTTTAACTCCCTTGAAGAGCGAGCCCTTGGGTTGTGGGGCGTGACGGTAGCGGGTGCCCCAGACATCCCCGTAATATTCGACGGGTTGCCGGTGCCAGGTGAAGACGCTGCAGTTGTAGAAGATGGTGAAGGAGAGGCAGATGCTGCAGAAGTAATATACATTGAGAACGTGGCCTCAGAAGAGTCACCAAAAAAAAGGCCACGTAGCCGACCGCAGCCTCTGCCTGTACTGGCAGAGCATCTTCTACAAGCAACATCTACTTCCGGTCAACATGGGAAGGAGTTTAACGATATTTTAGAACGGCAATTAACAAGATACAATAATAATCTCGATTGAGCCCTTTAGTTTGAAATTCAAAAATTTAAATATCTAAACCCTGACTTTAAGTTTAAAAATTAAGTTTTTATTTTTTATATTTATATATTATAGTTTATTATTTATATTTAATTAATAAATACAATTTTTAATATATTCTTCTTTTAATTTTTTAATTTATTAATTAGTCAGACCACGGAGTCACAGGTTGAAAAGTTACGAAAAAGTAATAATCGAAGAATAAAACTAAAAATGTATTCAAGGTGTTTTATTATAATAGAGAAAAAAACTCACAGCAGGATTAATAACAAATCAATGAATAAAAAAAAGTAAGTTTGTTAACATATATAAATAAATGTAATTGGTCAACATTTGCCCTATTCATTTTTGATCAAATAATGTGCACAATACAAGTCAAACCACACTAGTCGAAGAAAGAAGAAACTTTAGCGTAACCAAGCGTAACATAACCTCTTGAAAAGTTGTTTTGTTTTCGATTGGCCTCGCATCACCGCGCATGCCCCACCCTAGTTTACATATTCTGTACGCTTTACGGGCACCTTCTCGCCACCCGTAGAGATCCGACCGCTTTTGTAACTTTTATGGGAAATCTGTTGCCTACGGATCCACACAGAATAGCACTTTCACCGTAGCGGTCATAACGCTTACAGGTTTGCCCTTACAGACACTACAGGAGTGCACAGAATCGACCCAATAGCCTTTGGAAGTTTACGTAAAATAGGTTAGGTTCTATTGGGAGATTTCATTTTCGGGGGTTGGTAGCTCCACGCAGTTGGCAGGTTTGACGTGGTTTGGCGGTCTGTGGCAGTGATGCCAACCCTACGGATTTATCCGTAGATCTACGGATTTTGCAAGGGCTGCTCGGATATACGGATAAACGTTCAAAATCTACGGATTTTCTTATATAAACTACAAAACAATACTTTTTCCAATTGTTCTATATATTAAATCATAAATATGATCATAAAGGTGCGTCCGGGTTGGTGGTAATCAATAGTAGTGGGTAGTGGTAGCAAACGAATGTATAGTATTTCTCACCAGACGTAATAGTGACACATATTAGTTTGCATGTACATAAACACTAGTGGCCTATAGACCGCCTATTGGGTAGATCAGTGAATCGGTACATGGCAGGAATCGATAGACCGCATATACACTACTGTCTTATGTTATACATAACTACATAACTATAAAGTTGTTTCTATGGACTCATATATATAAAACAAAAATGGTTCAATTAAAAAAAAAAATAGCCTACCGCAATTGAAAACAAAAAATATAATTTGTCGCAATAAATTTGATTTATTTTTTGGGTTGCTTTTTCTTTTCAAGTTGAATAATGTTAACAATACGTATGGTGTGAAACAAAAGTTAAAAATATAGTATTCTAATGCAAGGTACACTTAAATTGCATAAAATTTAGTAAATTTAACAAATTTAGCTTACTTTCATAATTATTAGATTATATAATCAATGCAAATTACGACGACAAATCTAATCTAATCTTTTTTTCAAGTGGCAAACATGATCTTAATCAAAATGTAAAAATATTTTAGACCACTTGTGGAAGACTCAGATTGCTTCCAATTGGGCAAAATTTGTTGGTGGTAAACGTGGGTCCGTAGAGACACCTTTTTATCAACTTATATAATGATTTTTTGTATAATTGTCTATTTGTCAGATTAAACACTAAATAATTTTTCTTATAATGGCATGTTGTTGGCCCAGCAACTACAATCTACACTTATATAGAGAGCTTTAATGAAAAAATAATGACTTGTTTTTGTTTTATTTTAGATTTTATTAGAGATGTTTGTCACTTGAAAAAAAACAATTGTTATATTTTGTTCCCAGTTATTCCATTACTTGAAATAGAAAAAAGCTTCAATTGTTAAAATTACTCAATTTTATGCCAAGTGCAGGAAATCTAAATCTGGCAGTAAAGTAATATTTTTAAGCTATTATTTCACAAAATATAGTTAGAAATTTTCAACTTTAAAAATACTTTAACCTAACTACAAAAAACAATTGAAAAAAATTATAAATATTAGGCCTCTTGTGGGAGACATATTTTTTTCTTAATTGGGTTAATCTTGTTGATGTTATATGTGGGTTCATAGAGATAACATAAATCAACTTAAAACTTTGATTTTCCAAAAAGTTCTTTTTATACATTCTACTGCTTGGTTGGTCACTACTTATACAGATTGGTATTGTAGATTAATAACATTGTACACATATTGCAGAATATGCAATACATGTATAATAACATTAGTAGGTATTTTTAAATAACAAATAAGCAATGATAATTAAGAAACTAAAACATGATTGAGGCTAAAAATTAAATTAGTTCCATTACAGAGACTGTGCATATAATATATATTTGTAGAACATTGCACATCATTGTTGTATACACGTGTATATATTACAGAAAACAATAAGTAAAAAATGGATTATGAACAAATTTAATATTTCTTCGTAACATGTAACTGTTAATTTGAATAGAATCTTTTTCCATAATCGCCCCGGAGAAAACGTTTTGTCAATTTACACATAGGTGCGTAGAATCCCACCCTTTAGCCGTACAAAATGCCACATTTAGCTGTGCAAAAACGTGTTGAAATAAATAGATTTTAACTAAATCCAAAGTTTGTCCTAATTTATGGTTATAGCAATACAGACCTTGATTGGAAATTATATTCTTTGTAATATGATTGATGCGCGTATGTATATGAAATTGACAATAACATTACGGGTGACCGAGAGTTACGATAGACGATAGACCAATGCGATATTGCGATAAGTCTACTTCAATAACCCTTCCAAATCACCAATGTTGATATTCGTCCCATTTGTTCTGATTCATACAAATCTGTTTTGTTCGAAGTAACAGATAACTTTCTTTAACCCAAAATTAGATTCCTTGTTCCTCAGGCTATTTATCACATCGTATATGTTACCTGTGCAAAAATCGAATTAAAAGAAATTCAACTAAAAATATAATAGTTAATGTAACTTTAAAATAACGATAAATAGTTTCATTCGTTCAAATTCTCGTACTAAATGTTTGATTAGAGGAAAAATTCTTGTTTATTTTCTTTCGAGTCATCCCCATTTCTGGCATAGTGAGCTGATGTTCACGTTCTAGGCTTCTCTCTTGCGCTCTGTCAATTCGCACACTACTTTAACTTCGGCTTTCTTGTAGTTGTAGGGGCTCTGGAGACTGAGGCATCTATGTCTTTCGATATACTTTGACCTGGAAGATCAATTGTATGTGGGGCTAAATACGTACAAATTACGTACGACAGTTTGTTTACATCCTGAAATTATTAATAAATAAGTAAATGTGTTTTACAAATAATCTGCAATAAATTCACCTTATGCTATGGGTGCGGTTGTTTGGGAAATTTCACCATCAAAATATTAGATTAGGTTGTTAGGACGTTAGGTTAGGTAATGGTTCTTGACATTGGCGCTGTGCGCAGACCCGACCTGACTGGTCGACTGGTGTACAATTGATGCCATCTAACAGCTACCTCTCAAACTGTAATCAATTAGAGAGGGTAAGTAAGGGGCCCTACTAAACGAAAGTCGAAACGCTAATCCGGCTAATCATCTCTATTAATTTACTTACTGTGTTTTCGTAGTAACTTACCTGCGCGGTAATATTCGCAGTTTGTCAAATTTTACATATCTTCTAACGCAAATTAATACATATTTTTATACGATCAACATGGTTATAGGTTTTTCATATGATACTTGTGGGGAAGTAACAAATCGCTTAGCTCTGTAGATACCTACTGCAATGTAAATAGGTTTGAGGTTATGATAAGGTTATGTTTGCGCTTTTGACGTTTCTTAGCTGGTAACCATGACGACGCGTAATAAACTGCTGTTGGAATGTTGAGGCGCGTTCACCAAAATCGCTCGCTTTTTGGAAAATTTTGAAGCAAAAACGCCCTAGAGGCCCTTTTGCGTCGATTTCAAAAACTCACGCAACGTAAAATTGTCCATATAGCGGATCGCGCGCGCTCCGCGCGCCCGAAAGGGCCTCTCCAAATTTTCCATAAAGAATTAAGAAGCCAGTTTTTCGCATGTGAAATGGTGAGAAAAAATACGTGAAATCAGTTTACATAATATAGACGAGTCACTAGCTATTCTGTATAAGAAAAGCTATAATGGCGTCTGCTACCACTATCATTACCACTAATCAGAACACCTTAAATGTTTGCGTTGTATAATATCAAATATGTTATGCAATAATAGTTGCATGGAAGTTTGGCTGCACGTTCTCATAATTTTATACTTTCAAGTTTCCCTAGAGCATATAAACTATGCTACATTACATCCAATTACATCACAATCGACTCTCCTGACAATCCAGAATGTTTTATAAAAATAAAAGTTTTCGAGCAAATAATAAAAATGCTAGTTGTTATAAGTCACCGCAAAGAGGACGGTGATTATAGTTTCGTATTTGATGAGCTTCAATATTTCTAAATACCTTTTCAAATAACATTTTTGCATAGCTTTTAAGGGTGCGGAAACCGGGCACATTTTAACTTTGGCCGCGTGATGGCGCCACCCACCCTACATGCTTATTTTTCTGTTTTATTATACTAAATTTCAAGATCGAGAACGCCAGCGGCCAGCGCGCCACTTCGGATGCCGTGTTTGTCACGTGTTCGCCCTTCCCCTGCTGGCTGCTCCATACCTGTGCATTTTCATACCTATTCCACACTATTCCTTGTTATTATTATTATATTTCACAGCGATGTGCGGTCGTAGACTTCGCGCGCCGCGGCACGGCGTAAAAAATACCCTGGAAACGTTATCCATATTTTTTCAACCGATATTTATTATTTATTTATTACTTTATATTTATTTATTATTTATCTATTATTTATCTATTATTTATCTATCATTTATCTATTATTTATCTATTATTCATCTATTATTTATCTATTATTTATCTATTATGTATCTATTATGTATCTATTATTTATCTATTATTTATCTATTATTTATCTATTACTTATCTATTATTTATCTATTATTTATCTATTATTTATCTATTATTTATCTATTATTTATCTATTATTTATCTATTATTTATCTATTATTTACCTATTAGTTATCTATTATTTATCTATTATTTATCTATTATTTATCTATTATTTATCTATTATTTATCTATTATTTATCTATTATTTATCTATTATTTATCTATTATTTATCTATTATTTATCTATTATTTATCTATTATTTATCTATTATTTATCTATTATTTATCTATTATTTATCTATTATTTATCTATTATTTATCTATTATTTATCTATTATTTATCTATTATTTATCTATTATTTATCTATTATTTATCTATTATTTATCTATTATTTATCTATTATTTATCTATTATTTATCTATTATTTATCTATTATTTATCTATTATTTATCTATTATTTATCTATTATTTATCTATTATTTATCTATTATTTATTTATTATTTATTTATTATTTATTTATTATTTATTTATTATTTATTTATTATTTATTTATTATTTATTTATTATTTATTTATTATTTATTTATTATTTATTTATTATTTATTTATTATTTATTTATTATTTATTTATTATTTATTTATTATTTATTTATTATTTATTTATTATTTATTTATTATTTATTTATTATTTATTATTTATTTATTGGTAAAGAAAAGCTACACTCAACACATGAAACTTTCAAGCAGCCTTGCCTAAATTCACATAACACTGGCAATTTAATAAATCCTTTTCACAAAAAAACCCTCTCACCACCCCTCTCGATTCTTGATTTGTTTGTGCTATACAAATACAATAATACCACTTGCGGCCATGCGTATGCAATACAATTTTTTGCTGTGATGGTATCCGATATGCTAAACAGAACCAGCAGGACTATTCCTACCGATTCCTACAACGCTGAGAGAGATAGACTACATCGTGTATTTCCAAATATGACAATAACATACTTGTCGTTACGTTGTGTTTTTCGGCATCGGGACTATCGGTCGCTGTCACAACCTTACGTTACATATGTTGTAAGATTATATTTATTTACTATAGACATGAATCTTTTGGATGTTCCTTATCGATTCGGTGATGGTGAAGAATCAAGAAATCAGCGATTTCGACTATCAAAGGAAACTTTGGTTGGTTTTATCTCGACTGATATAGTATATGAGTATACAATGTCCATCATATATATTATGTAAGTTCAGTTTTTAGTTGTATGTTTTTGTGTGTTAAATGATGTTTATTTTTTTAGAAATCATGCTGTTTCACCTATTAAAAACTTCTGCTAACTCTCCGAGTCTACACCACAGTGGATTTTACGTAGCAATTCCTATGGACACCAGCAACGGCTACTCTTACATGTAATGTTACAGTTCACAAGCGCTTCTGCGAAGTACCTTCTCTACAGGATTACCGTTTTTTGTCGTAAATCGATAATTCAGCTATCAAACCCCGTTCTTTAGAACTGGGATCTGTATAATAATAATGCATTTCAATTTTATTTTATGGGTGCAAGGACGGCTAAACATAACGGGAAGGAAAAGGTGTTATTTAATACTTAATATAAACGATAACCAACCACTCAATGTTGTGAATATTGAGAACAAAGAAAAGCTATGAAACGAGTACATGTTGCCCAAGTTATGTAAATTTTATAACAAACAGGTTTAGCATGCTATTATTATCCGAAGGTATATGACCGAAGGTAATATTTTGGACCAAAACCGAACCTGAACTTCATCTTTTTCGGTATCTTCGGCAGAAGCCGAAGGAATACAAAAGAAGTGCCAATGTTTAAAGTAAAATAGTATTTATGTTTTTTGTTGTGCTAAAAAATACATAAAGTAATAGAATTATAATTTATTTATACAGTACGTGTGTCACCTAACTATAGCTTGGTTTGCTGAGCGGTTTTGGAACGCGTTAAACGTAAAATTAACTAATTTTTATTTGTTGTGTAATTGTTTTAAGATGTCATTTGTGACCATAAGTGGCCAAAGCCGAATGTTTGGTCGGGTTCTAATCATAAGACAAAATGATAACATAGTAATAATAATAAATGAATGATATAATATGTGTTACTGAATTAAGTTGTATGTTGGCAGTTCACTGTTGTCGGAACTGTAGCTGTCAAATACTAATTATTTAATATATTTCCCTCTTTTTAGTTTACATTTTTTAACAGTGCTTATTTGTTTAATGTATAGTAAATTAGTTAATTAATAAAAGAATGTGAAATCTGCTTTGAGTGTTATTACCTCTTCTCTATTTGATTTATAATATATATACTATGTTTTACTGCAAATAATTTCAATTTCTCAGTAATCTGAGGGTATTACCCTTGATTATATATAAAAATAAAAATTCAATAGTATACGTTTGGTACTACTATACGTATAGATTTATGGAAGTATCCGCTGTTTGCAGTGTACTTTGATGAACCAGGAATACTAGCGGTGCAGCTATTGGGACGGTTAATAAATTAATCCATTTCCTTTGCAAGGCTCTATAAGCTTTCGACAATTTATTTATGTCTTCATCAGAGGGAAATCTAAAAAACAACGTACACAATTTTCACAATAACCAATGTTAAACGAGTCAACTCACAGCCGGAAGCAAACACCAAGTCAACCAACGATGACATCGGACAGAGGTCTGAACTCGGTGGGCATTCTTCAAAACTTAAAAAGTGACTCTTATCATTAGGTAAAAGAACGACAACTCTTTGATATCCATTTCTTAACATGGTTGGTGCTTATGTTTGTTTTGTTAAGTAGTAACTGATTCTTGTAGACTTAGATGTGTCGCACTGTATGTAGCTAGAGAATGCTCACCGTGTTCAGACCTCTGTCCGATGCCATCGTTAGTTGTTTCGGTCATTATGAAAATTGTGCACGTTATGTTCTTTTATTAGACTTCCCTCTGATAAAGACTTAAATAAAGTGTTGAAAGCTTAGGGCCTTGTAATGGTAAGTGTTTCATTTATTAACTGCCACACTGGCTGCACCCCCAGTATTCCTGCTTCTTCAAATTATATGTATAGAGATTTACATGAAATTGTTTGAGACCTGATGAGTAGTACACACACACATAATATTCGTTTGAACCAAAAGGAAAATTAAATTAATGAACATTTATTATCATAACCAGTTTTGAATATTAATTTCTACACAAATGCATACTTCCCATTGCACATTATGTGTAATAATAATAATATAATAATAACAATACATATAATAATGGATAATAACTGCAGAGATAAGATAAGATATGAGAGGGAAATAATACAGAAACTGCGAATTTTATTTTGAATGTTTGTTATAAACAGCGGTGTCGCCATCTATTCGAAAAGCGGTGAACTACAGGAATTCCCACTCTTGGTTCAAACAACACAATCCGCACAAAAATCATAGCTTTTTCTGCTTCCAATTGATTTCCAAACAAGGGTGGTTTTATGGAGATTTTATTGCATACATAGGTAGGTGATTTTTGTGTGCATGGCTAAAAATCAATGATTCATAAATCTAAAAATAAAATCGTAAGTTACTGCCTATTGTTCAATAATGACTGATTTTAAAAAAGTATCTCCTTTTCAATTATTGTTATGAGAAGTTTTCCCCAATAGCTACATTCAATTCAAACCGTTTGAGCATAAAAAATCTCAAATTTAAAAGCAACAATTGAAGAACAATTGGAACTACCGAAACGCCATTTGGGGTACGTTCTAAAGTATCGTTTCACCCTCAGATAAATAAAGAGATATGGATAGCCAAAGGCTATAGTTAGCATGTTGGTTTGTTTGTAACAAACATATCGCCCTAAGAAGTAAGGGGGGAGGTACGCGAATGTAAACAAAACAGGTCGTCGCGTCATTGGCGGGCAAGCGTGTTTTAGCCAAGGGGTTTGTTTATATTTAAAATAACTAAACTTTTCAAATCTGAATGTACACCTAACTATTTTTAGCTTACAAAATAATAAATAATTATTCAGAGTAACAATTAACTATTTGTCTAAATGTTTTTCCCCTTGGGATCTAATACTAATACACCAATAAAACCCTTAAGAAACATTTACGGACGCCCATGGAAATTGAGGTTATATGGTATTTACTGGTAAACGCTAATTATACCTGACAAATACGTCTTATGGCACACAATACAATTTCTTACCTTTATAATATAATATAAATGGCAAATACAAACTTAAAACTACCTATGAACGTTAATACCCGCGAAAAAAATATTTTGTATGTAAACAAACGGTACGTTGGGCAACGTACCAAAACAAACAAGTGGTTATATATGTTCGCTACACTTTTCCTCCCCTCTTTAGCTATCCATGTCTCTTTATTTATCTGAGGTTTCACCCATGGAGTAAGGATTAGAATGGTGTGCGCAAAACTTTGCGCATTACCTTAAAATATGCCTCAAATCCGGCTGGAAGGGACCTCATGCCAACCCGAAAAAGTAAAATATTGTCCCCTTCGTTAGAATGTCTAAACATGAATAAATTAACTGTTTTGTTTGTTCTTGGTTTGTGTTTGTTCATAGGTTGATGTAATTATAGATAATGTGCTTAAAACTCACATCCCATACTTAATTTTCAGGGCTGAGAATACCAACCCCGAAAAGTATTTTTTTTTAAACACGTGTTCTATTTATTCCAATTAATTCAAATCATAGATTCAAATGCAATCTAGAGTGTCTACAGTTTGGTTTGTTTGATAATTTCGTATCTATATCAAGTGAATTATTCTTGCCTTGCTTTGTGTTTACCAAGAGAGAGCCCCCTTACTTTACACTTTAGGTTATTAGTTTATTAAGTATAATAGATCAGTTTTTATTTTATTTTTAAGTCAACATTTAGATAACTTAGTTTTAGATTTTTGGTTAGATTTTATAGGTTATTTAATAAGTATTATAAGTTTATTTTACGGTCATTATTTACAATGAAGCATTGCATTGTAAGTGGTTGCCAATACAACATAGACAATTTAGTGACAAATGTGTCCCTACATATGTTCCCGAAAGATCCAATAGTGCTAGAAGCCTGGGTACGTAACATTGGACGCACCGATTTACTTCCGAAGCATGGTAAGTTACGCTGACGATTATTATAATGTTTTATTGCTATAATATTTAATATAAATTCTATTTCAGTAATAGATACTATATGTATTTTATTATATTATATTTTTATAGCACGAGTATGTTCGGTGCATTTTTCGGAAAAATCTTTTCAACAACCACGAAAAAAAAAAAATGCACACAGTGGAAGTGTCAGCAAATTACGAAGACTTGTTCCGCATGCTGTACCGACGTTGCTGTTGCATGCTACACCCGTTACCCCTTACGTACCTTTTGTAATTCGGCGAGAGTTTCCATTGCTCATTGCCAAACCAGGCAACAGCAAAGATGGAAAACTAATTACTGATCCAACGACTTACAATGCTCCGGCATCCAGCGGCATCAACAGATATTCAGCGATCAGTCAGCTCGATATAATCGATGAATCATTGGATGATGTAGGTGCAGATCCGTGCAATGTGACTGCCAGCAGTGTAAACTATTGGAAATCAATTCCAAAATTGCCTTGACCAGCAAATGAAAAGTTGGACCACATTCGTTTTTGTGCACTATTCTGTATAGACTAAGCAACTTAAAACTGTGATAAGACAAAACAAAAAACCACTGGGATGTCAACATTGAACTGTGAAACCTTGGCAATCTCATCGGATTCATCCGCCAATTGCTGATAATGATAATAATAAGCTGAAGCATAGTCTGTCATGGAAAGTGATAGTTTTGAAGGGATGGTTGTGTGTTCTCAAAAAATAACACAAATTATGTTAAGCTTGTTGATTTGTACCTTATTAATTGTAGTATTTAATAAACATTTTTTCCTTAAAGTAATCTATCTCTTCTTAATATCAATGTTTATATCTTTCTTTATTACTTTATTAGTAATTTTTTCAGATATTCGAAAACTTCAGTTACCTCCGAAGAAGCGAGCAACATAATTCGCCAAACGTCAACATTTACTACTTTTCACACAACCCGGAAGTAATTAAATTTAATTCATTTTTTAAACTGTTTCTTATTTCAATAACGTGAAATGTTCCAGTTAATCATTATTTGGCTTATTCATAATTTGTCAAAAGTTTTAAGCTCAGTTCCATGATATATGTATACGAGATTACGTTTTGTCATAATTATAATAATCTTAAGTTTTAACGTTAAAATATTACACTGTGATAAAACGACATACAAAATAAGATGTAAAAATTTCAAAATAAAAAACAAAATGGTTACTAAAGTGTGTATTTGTGAAAAGCATAGACATTTAACAGTACATATAGTGTGCAGAAACATTGGATATTGTTCGTTTTCAACGTAAGTATACGCCTTGGTGTCTTTTTGAATATACTTTTGTTGCTTTTATACGGACCATTAAAAAATACTATAGACATATTCATCTATAAGAGGCAATTAAATGCCACGATAAGCCAACCCAAATGAAACTCTTATGCCATTTTTGGGACTTGACCTGCAAATAAATAAGTTATATGTATAATAATAGCTGCGTTCGGATATTGTACACCGTTACACTTTTTACACCCAATAACATGTGTCATTTGGACGGTGTACCCGGTGTCAACGGAGTACAATATCCGAACGCAACTAATAGAAAGTTTTATTTTTACTAACCTCTCAATTGTGGGGTGTTTCCTCTACTACGAAATTATCAACATTTGAATACCTTATATGTTCAAATTTCGGATAAACGTACTGCAGTCCTAGATTTGTTTTGTTTAAAAACTTGTGGGTGATAACATTGTTAAAATATGTACCAAAACGTCTCGGTAATCTTTGCACTCTGGAATTATACATACTAAAGTTGGGATGCTCAATTTTTTTATACGTTCTAGTAGTTCATATGTTTGGGGTATGTTTGTACTCCGTATGCATCTTTTGAACAGATTTTCTTTTAAAGCCCAGCGGGATAATTTTGCACGAAGGACTACGTTGGTTCTACAAACTAGAGCATGAATTTGTTATCCACCAACGCTACAGCAAATTTTCTTGTGACTATTGTCAAATGGTTTCACATCTACGAATAAAATCATTTTAATTAAATGTATAATGTTACTTAATTTTCCAATACGTTCGAAAGGCCAGCGTTTGTAGGCGGTCACAACGTTCACAAATCACAATTTCTATGGTTCACAACAGATAACAAAATTTAATTTTTTGGGGGTTGGTGTTCTCAGCCCTGAAAATTAAGTATGGAATCTGAGTTTTAAGCACATTATCTATAATTACATCAACCTATGAACAAACACAAACCAAGAACAAACAAAACAGTTAATTTGTACATGTTTAGACATTCGCACGAAAGGGACAATATTTTACTTTTTCGTGGTGGCATGACGGTAATTGTTAGCGTAATTCTCGAGGAATGCGCAGAGTTCTGCGCACACCATTCTAATCCTTACTCCATGGTTTCACCGGACCCTTAACACAAAGATACTTTACTCTTAAGGGTGCGGAAACCGGGCACATTTTAACTTTGGCCGCGTGATGGCGCCACCCACCCTACATGCTCATTTTTCTGTTTTATTATAATTATTTCAACACCGATGAAAGCCAGCGGCCAGCCCGCCACTTCGGATGCCGTGTTTGTCACGTGTTCGCCCTTCCCCTGCTGGCTGGTCCACACCAAGCCTGTGCATTTTAATACCTATTCCCAACCTATTCCACACTATTCGTTGTTATTTCATATTTCACAGCGATTTGCGGTCGTAGGCTTGGCGCGCCGCGGTACGGCGTAAAAAATTATCCATATTTTTTTCAACCGATATTTATTATTTATTTATTTATTATTTATGTATAATACACATTACGTAGATAGTAAATACACATCTGTACTAAATACTAACACATTCTTAATTGTGGTCTTGTGGGGAATTAATTGTTGAGAATATTGGTAATGAAAAGCAGCTTTGCCTAAATTCACATAACACCAACAATTTCATAAATCCTTTTCACAATAAACCCTCTCACCACCCCTCTCGATTCTTGATTTGTTTGCGCTATACAATAATAATACCACTTGCGGCTATCCGTATGCATAATACCATTTTTTGCTTTGATGGTATCCGATATGCTAAACAGAGCCAGCAGGACTATTCCTACAGCGCTGAGAGATATTTTGGATGATCCTTGTCGATTCGGTGATTGTGAAGAAATTAGCGATTTCGACTAGCAAAAGAAACTTTGCTTGGTTTTATCTCGATTGATATAGTATGTATATGAGTATACAATGTCCATCATATATGTAAGTTCAGTTTTTAGTTGTATGTTTTTGTGTTAAACAATGTTTATTTTTTAGAAATCATGCTGTTTCGCCTGTTAAAAACTTCTGGTAACTCTCCGAGTCTACACTACAGTGGGTTTTAAGTAGGAGTTCCTGACACCAGCAAGGACTAGTAAACTACATCTAATGTTACACTCCACAAGCGCTTCAGCGAAGTACCTTCTCTACAGGATTTCTATTTTTTGTCGTAAAACCGATAATTCAGATATCAAACCCCGTTCTTTAGAACTGGGATCTGTATAAAAGTAACGCATATAAATTTTATTTTATGGTTGCAAGGACTGCTAAAATAACGGGAAGGAAAAGGTGTTATTTAATACTTTATATAAACGATAACCAACCACTCGATGTTGTGAATATTGAGAACAACGAAAAACTGTGAAACGAATAATGTCCAAGTAATGTAAATTTTATAACAAGCAGGTCTACCCGGCTATAATTAACCAAAGATATACGACCGAAGGTAATATTTTGGACTAAAGCCGAAGCTGAACTTCATCTTTTTCGATGTCTTCGGCAGAAGCCGAAGGAACGCAAAAGAACTGCCAATGTTTAAAGTAAAATAGTATTTGTTTTTGTTGTGCTAAAAAATACATAAAGTAATAGAATTATAATTTATTTATACAGTACGTGTGTCTCCTAACTATAGCTTGGTTTGCTGATCGGTTTCGGACCGCGTTCAATGCAAACTTTTTATTTGTTGTGTAATTATTTTAAGTAGTAAGTTGTGACCATAGGTGGCCAAGGCCGAATGTTTGGTCGGGTTCTAATCATAAGACAAAATGATAACATAGTAATAATAAGAAATGAATAATATAACATCTGTTACTGAATTAAGTTGTATGTTGGCGGTTTACTGTTGTCGGGACTGTTACTCTCAAATACAAATCTTTTAATATGTTTCCCTCTTTTTAGTTTACTTATTTTAACAGTGCTTATTTGTTGAATGTATAGTTAATGAATTAGTTAATTAATAAAAGAATGTGAAATCTGTTTTGAGTGTTATTACCTCTTAATAATAATAATAATAATATTATAATATAGTAGTATATATATATATATATATATATATATATATATATATATATATATATATATATATATATATATATAATATAGTAATATTTATAAGTTATGATTTACTGCAAATCATTTCAATTTCGCAGTAATCTGAGGGTAGGTATTACCCTTGATTATATATATATATATATATATATATATATATATATATATATATATATATATATATATATATATATATATATATATATATATATATATATAGAAATAAAAATTCAATGGTATAACGCGTGGTACTACTACATGTATAGATTTATAGAAGTATCGGCTGTTTGCAGTGTAATTTGGTGAAGGAATACTAGCGGTGCAGCCAGTGGGACGGTTAATAAATTAAACCATTTCCTTTGCAAGGCTCTATAAGCTTTCGACAATTTATTTATGTGTTCATCAGAGGGAAATCTAAAAAACATAACGTACACAATTTTCACAATGACCAATGTTCAACGAGTCAACTCACAGCCGGAAGCAAACATCGTTAGGGGACTCGTTTCGGTTATTGTGAAAATTGTGCACCTTATGTTTTTAGATTTCCCTCTGATGAACACTTAAATAATTTGTTGAAAGCTTAGGGCCTTGCAATGGTAAGTGTTTCATTTATTAACCGCCACACTGGCTGTACCCCCAGTATTACTGCTTCTTCAAATTATATGTATAGAGATTTACATGAAATAGTTTGAGACCTGATGAGTAGTACACACACATAATATTTGTTTGAACCAAAACGATAATTAAATTAGTGAACATTTATTATCAATAACCAGTTTTGAATATTAATTTCTACACAAATGCATATTTCCCATTGCACAATATGTGTAATAATAATAATATAATAATAACAATACATATAATAATGGATAATAACCGCAAAGATAAGATAAAACTTTGAGAGGGAAATACTATAGAAACTGCCAATTTTATTTTGAATGTTTGTTATAAACAGCGGTGGCGCCATCTATTCGAAAAGCGGTGAACTACAGGAATTCCCACTCTTCGTTCAAACAACACAATCCGCACAAAAATCATAGCTTTTTCTGCTTCCAATTGATTTCCAAACGAGGGTGGTTTTATGGAGATTTTATTGCATACATAGATAGGTGATTTTTGTGTGCATGGCTAAAAATCAATGATTTATAAATCTAAAAATAAAATCGTAAGTTACTGCCTATTGTTCAATAATGACTGATTTTCAAAAAGTATTTCCTTTTCAATTATTGTTATGCGAAGTTTTTCTCAATAGCTACATTCAATTCAAACCGTTTGAGCATAAAAAATCTCAAATTTAAAAGCAACAATTGAAGAACAATTGGAACTACCGAAACGCCATTTGGGGTACGTTCTAAAGCATCGTTTCACCGGACCCTTAAGAATTTTACATATTTTTTGTTAACACCTGGTACTTACATGCAAGCAGACAATAACATTCTAATATTTGCATTTTAGGGTTAAAACAATTGGCGAAGCTTTTATGAAGAATACAATTTTCTGAAAATTTAAATTTTCTTTACTAGTAGTTGCCGACTTTCTGCCGGACACGGTATTAAATAGTGCATTTTTATACTGTTAGTAATTTTCTGTCCTCTCCAGTTCCCACTAGCTCGATCCTACAGATAATACTACAGATTTCTAGTCATTTATACAAGGATTTCTACAGATTTGTGCTATGTCAAAGTGCTACAGATTTCTACGGATATTGAGCAACGTTTCTACGGAAATTGGCCAACCAAAAGTTGGCATCCCTGGTCTGTGGTTAGGTCACGGTTAGGTAATAGGTTAGGTTATATCAAGATGTCCGCCATGGCTGCGTCCGAAGTTAACTTTGCGTTTTTAAGCGAACTTGTTAAAGATGAGGATAGATTATTAACTACTCTGACAGAGTGGGGCCTCATCCCTAAGCAGGGGGAGTATAAATGCCCGAAGTGTGGTGGAGAGATGCGAGTGGTGAAGCACAAGGATGCGTAAGTTTCAGTGATAACTGTATTTCATTTTAATAATTAGTATTTTTGATTATTTATAGCCCTGACGGACTTCGCTGGCACTGCGGAAATAGCGTTCAGAAAGGACACCGCAAGCGGACCACGTGCCAGCAGAGGGTAGAGTTACGTAAGGGCACCTTGTTCGACCATTCGCATCTTTCACTTTACCAAATTTTGTCATTCGCTTACTGCTGGGTTTCCAACCTTCCTTTAATTTGGGTGAGTGCGGATTTGGGCTTGTCGATGAAGACCGCGATAGATTGGGCATCCTTCTGTCGTGAGGTCGTTCTTCACAAGTTCATTACGCACCCACAGAAATTAGGGGGGGTTGGGAAAACTGTGGAAATAGATGAATCCAAATTTGGAAAGCGAAAATACCATCGAGGTCATCATGTCGAAGGGCAGTGGGTTTTTGGTGGCTACGAGCGAGGCTCGGGAAAGGTTTTCATGGTACCCGTCAGCAATCGTTCGGCTGATACGTTGTTGCCGATCATCCAGGAATGGATTGAACCGGGAACAACGATTTTTGGCGGGCCTATGATTGCCTTTCCTCCGAGGGGTATGTGCACTTGAAGGTCAACCACTCGATTAATTTCAAGGACCCTGACACAGGTGCACATACTAACGCGATTGAGTCGTCGTGGCGGGCTGCCAAAGCGTCGTTTGGTACCGGTCAGCGCAAAAAGAGCCACATTCCGAGATACTTAGCTCGGTATATGTTTGAAAAAAGATGTACCGAGCTAAATGTGAATCAGACTGTGGAGTTTTTGCGTTTAGCGGGCCAAATCTACAACCCGTTATTACCGCCCTCCGACATGCTACCACACCACACCGAGGGCGAGGAGGAAGAGGATGAGGACGGGGATGAGGCCGTGTAGTGTTCAAACGTGTTCAATCAGTTGGACACCACGCGTAAGACCCCCTGCACCATACGCCGATGTCGCGAACGTGCTCTGCACGTGGTGGGCGATCAACAAGAGGATCCCGACTTGATCACGGCCATCATAAAAGCCGCCACCAATTCGTAGTCTGCATTATTTATCACATTTTTTCATTTGTTTTTGTTTAATTTGTTTTTTGTTTAATTTGTTTTCTTAATTTCCGACTTGTGTTAACTTTGTTTTCTTCGCATGTAAATACAAGTTTTCTGGTGATTCTCTTCAGAAATAAAGGAATTCTTATATTGTATTGTTTTATGTAATTATTTTCTAATACCCTCTCTCCAGATTTAAAGATTTAGATATAATTTAGAATTTATTCCCATTGGGTGCATTAAACAAATGCCACATGTCTTCTCAATTAATGTAAATGGTATACAGTGATTGGTATGGGCTTGATCCTGTTTTTTTTTTTTCAGAGTGGGTGGTCTGTTACGGGGTTAGGGACAATTTCTAAATTTTGGTTTTTATCGATAGGGGTCATTCAATTTTCTACATTTTCAAGGCGGGGTTGGTTGGTATTGGATTCGTAGAAAATGTTTTTTAAGGTTATGATGGTTCGTTTTCAAGGCGGGTTTGGTTAGTAGGTTGAACCAACTATTCCATAGAATACCAGTAATAGAACGCTATCTTCCGGCAAGATTTATTAGATAGGCGGCGAGAGCCATCTTCTGAGGGTCGATCAAAACATCGGAGAATTTGGCGGGCCGTTTGAATAATATAGATGGCGAATTTTCTGGTATTTGTAACCGTGTTCGATTAAATGGATCAAAACTAGGTAAAAAAAGTAAATGAGGAGTTTTTGATGGATGTAAAAAATAGAATCTAAATCCATCATAAATCAACACCAACATGTTTACATTTTTTACCCAGTTTGACACATTTATAAAACACAGTCACATTAATTTATGCATGCGGCAATTAGAAACCATAACATTTATCAGATGTTACTTAATTCTTTAACATAAAGAGAAATATACCTATACAGTTCCATTTGGAATTCAGTTATGTATAATACTAATTTAAATAATAAAACACCATAAAGTAAAAACATTTTATTAATGGCAAAAACAATTATTTTAAACTGTACAATATATTTAATATCCATACTTAATTACACAGCAATTCTGTTTGCAATGAATTGTTAATTCTGGTATGTAGAAGTACAGTAATACCTCGCATAGTACGGTTTCGAACAGTCCGGATTCAGTATAGCACGGTTTGTAAATCACTCGACCAGATGTAAACTTGCCATTATGTTTGGTTTGTGAGCGGTGGACGTTTAACGCTGAATTTAGTATTTTCATATTTAAACTTTAATACCGTCAAAATGAGTACGAAAAGAAAACGTGAAAGTGACTCAGTTAGCAAGAAACGTAAATAGCTCATTTTAGAACAAAAGTTTGATATAATAAAGCTTCATGAAGACGGTGCATCCTTCGCTAAGATAGGCCGTGATAAAGAAATAGACGTGTCATCAGTTCAAAGACATAAAAAAAAAGATAAATACAAATCGCAGGGTATGGCTATACAGCAACTTATTTATCAAAAAAGTTACCAAAACTAGAAACACTCGAATGGTAAATATGGAGCAATTATTATCCATATGTTTTGAAGACGTGAATAAAAAGCGAGTTCAGCGTAGTCAAATGGAAATTCAACCCAAAGCATTAAGTCTGTAACAATGACCTGAAGACTGATAACGTAGACAACGAAGGTGAAGAAACAACTGAAATTTTTTTTAAAGTTTGACAATCTGTCTGAACATATACGGAAGTTGATTCCAGTGTAGAACAGTCTTGCAATTCGTCGATTGTTAAACAGTGCCGTTCGTTCTTACAAACACATTTTTAATGAGAAAAGATAAAAAACTCCAGACGTGAATATTAACATTTTAAGAGAACAAAAAAATAAAAAATAAATATCGTTTTATTTAATGAAATACAGGCAAAATTTTTTTTAACCAATTGCCAATTTTTGCATATGTTTAACGCTTCAGTTAGTTGGTTTCAAACAGCCAGTGGATCGGTGGAACCGATTAACCGGAGTATGCGAGGTATTACTGTAAAATCATAATTTCTTTTCGAGTCATATAATTTGTCAGTACGTAATGAGTGAATAGGTTGATTTTACTTGATTTAGTATAGGGCAATCTCACTAATTTAACTCGTTTGGTTTCTAGATAACGCCAAACTTGCCAATAAGACTGTTTAGAAACTTTTTCTAGGTAAAAATAAGAATAATGTGGTGGCCAGATTGTCTATATTACAGACTATTGGTCAAAAAGAAACTACAAATATTTAATAAAATTATAAAAATGGTTTTATCCACAATAATTTGTACTCAGCAGCTGCAGTGAAAGAGCGTCGGGTAATGTGCCAGTGCGTACAGTAAAGCTTAATATTATAACCACTTCTATTTTTATTGTTCTTTAATGATTTTCCTTGTTCCGTAAGCCAGAGTGATGATACCTGGAAGTAATTATGAGGCAGTTTGGGAAAACTCTAGGCTTGTTCGTGATAGAGTCTGCCTATTTTAAAATTTGAAAATAGCTCTTTTACTGAATACTGTAAAAATAGATATAAATAAATCCAACAACCCTTCAATCTATTTTATTATCATCTTACTGTATACTTGCTACTCTTTTGCAAAATATGTTAGAGATTATACTGTATGCAATATTACTAAGATTATTGTGGATTAGATATGACTAGAACCTGCAGCAACCCATATATTCCAGAAATAACATGTAATGAATAATAACCGTGCGTAGTGGTAACTTAACGTTTACCTGCAATAAGTTGTAAAGCAAACTTATATGGACCATAAAATGATTTAGAATTAGAGATGGTAGTGGGCTGTGTAGGCGGAGTGGCAAGGTATTTGCCTAGCACTCCACGTTAAGCTGTGTTGGTCCTGGGACGGGAAAGCCTGGACGACCTGGTCTTCGCTACAGAAACCAGAAATAATGGACTGAAGAAACATTCATATACCTTGATGTGACTGGTATGTCTTGCGCAGCAATCTATAAAACCCAGAAAACATGTTATGAATTAAGTTGCTATAGGTAGTAACTTAATATTTACCTTGGAGAATTCGTAGAGCCGACATATGGAAAATACGATTATTTATAATCATAGATGGTGGTCCACTGGAGAAACAATTATGTGCTTTGATATACGATTATTGATAATCATAGATTGTAGTGGACTGGAGAAACATTTATGTGTTTTGATATGACTGGTTCGTCTTGCAGCAATCTATAAAAACCCAGAAAACACGTTATAAATTACGTTGCACATGAAATTTACATATGACGAGTATTCAACGAGTCTTCGAATAGTGGAATAGTATAAAAAGTGAATAGTTCGAAGGAACCTGAATAGTGTCTAAAAGGAATACAGATAAATATTATTAAGGTTTATGAACATTGAAAGCTATCGTAGAAATAACGTATCACTAAGTTTATACAAACAAATATGTCATGCATAATCTACTGAATTCATGTAGATATTACAAATATTAAAACTGGTATATTTACTTGGTAATAGAGGTCGCAATGAGGATGTCTACGACGATTCAAAATGCGACACATGAATGTAAGCGGGATCCATCTCCAGTAAATTGTCAGTGCCAACTGCTGCCAACCAAGCTCTAAACAGGGACAAGTGTTTTGGGTTTGGAAATCTGTACAAATATTTGCACACACTGCGGCACAATGGCACAGAACAACGTCTTTTGTCTATCTCCATAACTGCAACATAGAAATGTATTTACTACTATTATTTTACAACAAAAAGTCGGATAAATACTTAAAAACCGACTATTAATCGTACGCTACGTAATTTAGTAAACATTATTGAACGTATTATTCGAAGCACACTAGAATGAAGGTTATAAAGTAATCCAAAAGCATACTTACTTGTCAATATCTAACTGTACACTAAATTTAACTTATCACTAACTTAAATAACACTTACAATAACACTAAAAACACTTTTGAAACACCGTAATTACTTCTGCAAGTTTGAATTGCTCAGAAATTTCAACTACGCACAAACATGTAGAAAACCACAGAAAACCATACACAAATATTTACATTATTTAACAACCAATGAGAAGAGAGCAATTACAGATTTTGTTTTTCTCCGCAGCTTAAGTAGCGCCACCTGGCGAGGGTCGACGAAATTTATTTTACACGTGAAACAACAACCAATCAAAATTGGCTATTTTATTCCCATATAACATATACCCCCTTGAACTATTCGCCTAAACGACCAAATGTAGAGGGCGCTGCAAAAAATAGTTATGGCCGCTCCAGACGGGATACGTCATATAATAACATCAACATACAATAGTCGGTATAACTTCAATCAGTCTTAGCAGCATTTTTAGTTAAATACAGAACAAGAAAAACTCAAAAAAGGACTTTGAAGAAGGCAAAAACTGTTTGCGGCTGGACATATTATTGGTTGCGGTTATATTGGCGAAAATCGCGAAGTGTCTAACCTCAAAGTTAGCAGTTGAGCAGCATATTGTAGAAATCCTACTTTAAAATGCAAATGGTATGTAATGATAATAATCTTCGTAATAATTTTTAAATACAAGTTACTTGGTTTTAGATCACAAGCAGTGGAAATGCAGATGCTCCTGCAAATCGGGTGCAAACCATAAATGCCAGCATAATGGGGATACCTTCATTATTTACAACTATTTAAACATTGTAGAGTAAAGCAACTATTATTATTCATAAAATTGTTTACAGCTTCGCTATTTTACGTAAACTTCCAAAGGCTTTATCATACTTATTTATTGTCAAATTTTCTTTCCCATCTGTTTTTCTTACTCATATGATATCCATACATCACTTCATCACTGTAAGTACACGTAATTTTGTCTTATTTGCACATTGACTAAACTTCATATCACCCCCGAACGGTTATACAGCGTTCCCGTATGTCAAACTTCTACCATTACCATTGCATTGCCACTAACACTAATGTGAATGCACCTTTATACAGCGCTCCCGTATGTCAAGATGTCAAACTTCACCTCTGTGAACTTGGCCCCTCCTTTTTTGAAATTTGGAATTCTGTTTCTGCAGATCGTTTGCAATTCGTTTGCAATTGTTTGCACCCTTTTTATTTTCGTTTGCACCCTCACCGTTTCCGAGATAAAATTAAAACAAATTCGGAGGGGCCAGATTCACAGTAGCCCCTCCTTTTTCGAAATTTGAAATTCTATTTCTACAGATCGTTTGCAATTGTTTGCACCCTTTTTAGTTTCGTTTGCACCCCTACCGTTTTCGTGGTAAAATTAAAACAATTTTGTGAAGCGTGAACTTGGCCCATCCTTTTTCAAAATTTCAATTTTTTTTCTACAGATCGTTTGCAATTCGTTTGCAATTGTTTGCACCCTTTTTAGTTTCGTTTGCACCCCTACCGTTTTCGTGGTAAAATTAAAACAATTTTGTGAAGCGTGAACTTGGCCCCTCCTTTTTCAAAATTTAAATTTTTTTTTCTACAGATCGTTTGCAATTCGTTTGCAATTGTTTGCACCCTTTTTAGTTTCGTTTGCACCCCTACCGTTTTCGTGGTAAAATTAAAACAATTTTGTGAAGCGTGAACTTGGTCCCTCCTTTTTCAAAATTTCCATTTTTTTTCTACAGATCGTTTGCAATTCGTTTGCAATTGTTTGCACCCTTTTTAGTTTCGTTTGCACCCCTACCGTTTTCGTGGTAAAATTAAAACAATTTTGTGAAGCGTGAACTTGGCCCCTCCTTTTTTAAAATTTCAATTTTTCTTCTACAGATCGTTTGCAATTCGTTTGCAATTATTTGCACCCCTTTTAGTTTCGTTTGCACCCCTACCGTTATTGCAATAAAATTAAAACAATTTTGTGAAGCGTGAACCCGGCCCCTCTTTTTCAAAATTCAATTCTTTTCTGCAGGTTGTTTGCCTCTTTTTGCAATTTTCTATAGCTTTATTACCATTGTATTGCATTAGTTTGGCTCTCTTTGGTTTTGCACCCTTACCGTTTTGGAAAATAACAAAAATAAAAATTAATAAGTGTGAACCAGCTGACACTTATTAATTTAATTAAACACAACTTTATTTACAAGCAGTAGCGGTTTTTACGAACAGGCAAGGTAGGCCGGGCCTACCCACAAATTTTTTGCCCGGCCTACACAAACAATATGTGTCAAATTATATATTTTTTATTAATATTAAAACATATACTTATTATACACAATTAATTTGGTTAATTTTTGTGCAATTTTTTAGTTTAATTTCTTTACAGCCTCTGCAGAAATGACCGCGCCGTATTTTTATTCGCATTTATTTTCGAGGTAGGCACCGGCCGACCTCGCGCGCATGCAGAGGTGTATGTATACTTGCGTAGCGGCAGGGTGTCTGCGCATTACATAGGCGATAATACACAAGCAGTAGGCCCGTGCCTAATGTTCGCAGTCGTATATAGTTCGTTGTTGCACGCGTTGCGCACGCGTCGCTTTCGTGTCATTACAGCAGGCACAGGCCTCTGATATTTCAGAAGTAGTTAGTTCTAAATACCGAAGATTATATTTTGAAATTTCGGACAGTACACAATTAGAGCAGCGTTTTTCTGAGTACGACAAACTCCACCTCTTACAACTAGGCGATACAACCCAATTTATAAAATATAGCGAAAAATGTCCACAACATTCATTGGATTCGTTACTGGAAATCTATAAACCATTGTTTGATAAAACCACGCAAAAAGCTGAATTGGAAACAATATATTCTCCATATCATAAGGATAATTTTCACGAAAAGAGCCTGATAACATTGATTACAAAGATGAGTGACAATGAAACTAAGGAAATTCTTCCCCAGTGCTACAAATTATTTTGTCTGATATCTACAATTCCAGCAACTAGCGCCTCGGTAGAAAGGAGTTTCTCTTGCTTAAAGGGTATAAAAACATATTTGAGAAACACAATGTCACAAGATCGACTATCTTCTCTTGCACTGCTGTCAATAGAAAAAAACATTCTCGATAAATTATTGAAGACAGAAACATTTCACGACAACGTCATAGATAGATTTGCCAGGAGTAAGAACAGAAGAATTGATCTAATTTATAAATAAAATAATATCCAAAACATATGTTTGTACGCAATATTATAATAAGAAATATATTATTCTGTGAAATTAAATTTCTGTAGTAATATAAGGACAGGATTTTTTTTCGACAAAATGTGTCCCTCTGCGACGTTGCTGGCCTACCCAATATTTTACCCCACGAGCCGCCGCTGTTTACAAGTATCATTAATGGAGCAACACAGTTTGGATAGCAATACACTAAACTTATAAGAAAAATGACAAAATACAAATTGCAATAAATTGAAGGGACAATAAATTAATCTGGGCATTAATCTAGAATTTGGGACTGAACTGCTATAAATTTAATACATATTCTAATGTTTCAAGTCTGTATGTATTTAAAAAAAAAGAAAAGCGCATGCACATATATAGCGAGGTATCCCAATTTCTCTTCCTCAAAAATTTTCTTTTAGATAGTTATGTCATACTGAACAAAAAAGTCAATGAACTTTTTGAATTTGTTTTTCAACTCCCTTGAAGCCGCTTGAAGAAGTAACACAATAAAGATATTTTTAAATAAAATACGTATAAACCCAAAAAAGAACATCAAAAAAATTTTAAATAGAAAAAGATTTTAGAAACAGATGATGAAATAAATAAATATGTTTTCTTTGTTTTAGCTCAGCCTTTCTTCTAATGCTTTCTCGATGATATCCGTTATTCTATGGGCTTGATAGTGGAATGCTTTTCTCTAAAACCAAATTGTTGATTAGGAATTAGTTCCTTTCTCTCAATGATAGGTTTCATTCTCTTTAGAAGCAGCTTTTCAAAGGGCTTCGATGTTATTGGTAACAATGATGTTAAGCGATATGGTTTGGCCTCATTCGGTGGTTTGCCTAGTTTTGGTATCATGATAACTTCTTTTAGATACGCCAGCATAACAATACCTTTTTTAGATTATTGTTCCCTGTGATAAGATCATATCCAGGTGCCTTCTTTGGATTCAAGCTTGTCTTGATTTCTCTGGCAATTTCCTTTGGAGTAAGTAGCTGCATGCCTTCTTTTTCATAGGGTATATTGGCTCTGATTTGATTTTGTGGGACGGGCAGATTTCTGTTAGATGTGCCAAAATTTCAGCCTTCTGTTTTAGGTCTCTTGCCTGCAGTTTCTTCGTCTTATAGGTGGGACATGGGCCACTGGCCTCTTGTACTTCCTCACTGCTTTCCACAGCGAGTATTCTGTTAATTTATCGGGTGTCAATTTAGTTGAGAAGGGTTTTAATAAATAATAAATTCCTTAAAAGGAGTCCGACTTAAGACGTGCCACAGACGTGGGCCATAATAATGATAATTCGGGCCTGCCGAGGCCCCCGTAGTGGCGAAAGATGTTGGGGGGATGTTAAGGCGTGGATTATTACTATTATTATTATTATAAATAAAACTGAAACTTATTTTTTTCTCGAAAGTTATTGTCATTCTGAGTAAGAAGTAGAGCTATTTAGAACACGGTTTTGTTAATGTTTCAAACGGCTGTAACTTTTAAGGAGTTGGAAAAACAGTAACTCCATGTGTCTTTTTTATGCAGTATGAAATTATAACTATCTAAAACTAACATTGTGCTGGAGAGAAAATGGGATAGCCTGTACATGGGTGTGCAATTCAGATTAATTTATTGTCCCTTCAATTTATTGTAATTTGTATTTTGTTGGAATATGGATATCTTGGAGGGTGGGACAATTCCCACAGCACCTAGGCCTCATTAGGCCCCTTTTGCTAACCTCCGAGGGGTTCATGTGGCCTAAGCTGTGTC
>OZ030391.1:39868808-40128439 GCA_964023965.1 Melinopterus prodromus | reverse complement strand
GTTATATCATTCATTTCTTATTATTACTATGTTATCATTTTGTCTTATGATTAGAACCCGACCAAACATTCGGCTTTGGCCACCTATGGTCACAACTTACATCTTAAAATAATTACGGTCCGAAACCGATCAGCAAACCAAGCTATAGTTAGGAGACACACGTACTGTATAAATAAATTATAATTCTATTACTTTATGTATTTTTTAGCACAACAAAAACAAATACTATTTTACTTTAAACATTGGCAGTTCTTTTGCGTTCCTTCGGCTTCTGCCGAAGACATCGAAAAAGATGAAATTCAGCTTCGGCTGTAGTCCAAAATATTACCTTCGGTCGTATACCTTTGGTTAATAATAGCAGGGTAGACCTGCTTGTTATAATATTTACATAACTTGGACATTATTCATTTCATAGTTTTTCGTTGTTCTTAATATTCACAACATGGAGTGGTTGGTTATCGTTTATATAAAGTATTAAATAACACCTTTTCCTTCCCGTTATTTTAGCAGTCCTTGCAACCATAAAATAAAATTTATATGCGTTACTTTTATACAGATCCCAGTTCTAAAGAACGGGGTTTGATATCTGAATTATCGGTTTTACGACAAAAAACAGAAATCCTGTAGAGAAGGTACTTCGCTGAAGCGCTTGTGTGTTACTACATGAGAGTCCTTGCTGGTGTCAGGAACTGCTACTTAAAACCCACTGTAGTGTAGACTCGGAGAGTTACCAGAAGTTTTTAACAGGTGGAAACAGCATGATTTCTAAAAAATAAACATCGTTTAACACAAAAACATACAACTAAAAACTGAACTTGCATATATGATGAACATTGTATACTCATATACATAGGTACTATATCAATCTAGATAAAACCAAGCAAAGTTTCTTTTGCTAATCGAAATCGCTAATTTCTTCACATTCACCGAATCGACAAGGAACATCCAAAAGATTCATGTCTATACTCTATAGTAAATAAATAAAATCTTACAACATATGTACGTAAGGTTGTCCCGAAAAGCACAACGTAAATACAGTTGAATACAGTATGTTTTTGTGATATTTGGAAATACACGATGTAGTCTATCTCTCTCAGCGCTGTAGGAATAGTCCTGCTGGCTCTGTTTAGAATATCGGATACCATCAAAGCAAAAAATGGTATTATGCATACGGATAGCCGCAAGTAGTATTATATTGTATAGCGCAAACAAATCAAGAATCGAGAGGGGTGGTGAGAGGGTTTTTTGTGAAAAGGATTTATGAAATCGTTGGTATTATGTGAATTTATGCGAAGCTGCTTTTCATTACCAATATTCTCAACAATTAATTCCCCACAAGACCACAAATAAGAATGTGTTAGTATTTAGTACAGATGTGTATTTACTATGATGTGCATTATACATAAATA
The DNA here is from genome assembly GCA_964023965.1 of Melinopterus prodromus. Taxonomy (NCBI): domain Eukaryota; kingdom Metazoa; phylum Arthropoda; class Insecta; order Coleoptera; family Scarabaeidae; genus Melinopterus; species Melinopterus prodromus. The sequence continues at coordinate 40,127,030 of OZ030391.1, read as the reverse complement.
ATAAATAAATAAATAATAAATATCGGTTGAAAAAAATATGGATAACTTTTTTACGCCGTACCGCGGCGCGCCAAGCCTACGACCGCAAATCGCTGTGAAATATGAAATAACAACGAATAGTGTGGAATAGGTATCAAAATGCACAGGCTTGGTGTGGAGCAGCGAGCAGGGGAAGGGCGAACACGTGACAAACACGGCATCCGAGGTGGCGCGCTGGCCGCTGGCTTTCATCGGTATTGAAATAAGTATAATAAAACAGAAAAATGACCATGTAGGGTGGGTGGCGCCATCACGCGGCCAAAGTTAAAATGTGCCCGGTTTCCGCACCCTTAAGCTAAGAGTTTGACATTTTGCAAGGTTACCCTGTACTTCAAGGTACAATTTAAGAAATTATTTTTTATTATACAGGGTGTTCCAAAAATGTGCAACGCCATGGTAATATGTTTTTTTAAATTGCATGCTATACATTTTTCTACACATTTGGAGGCCTTTTATGGTTGCCTACATATCACCAAAATTTTATTGAAATCGGTTGAGGGACCGCAGCGGAAAAAAATAAAAACCAAAAAAAAATTGATTTTGCATCGTAGGCTTTAAAAATCAATAAAAACCACAAAATGCACCTCGTTAATAAAATTTTGCGACGTGCTTATTAAGTTAGATGTAATAGTCTCGTTAACCAAGTGACATTGATACAAATTTTACAGGGTGACCAAAATCGAGTGTCAAACTTTTCAAACTTCAAAGCGCGCTATTGCTCTTATTTTAAATTGGAACCCATATTTTTTTAGGTGAAACGATGCGGAATTTAAGAATAAATATTGTTTCTGAATACAACCCCATCACAATTCCCAATATTTTAAAAGTTATTCGCCAAAAACTCATTTTTCAACGTTTCCAACGGCAATTTTAGGTAATAAATATCATAAGTGGCGTTGAAAAACAATTTATTACATAAAAAATATAACTCAGAGAGGTATTTTAGATTTTACCGTACTTAATTAAGTAGTTATTCAATTGCTAAATTTAGTGCAAAATTTACCTATAGCCACATTTCCGTCCTTACCGCTATAGGTAAATTATGCAGTAAATTTAGCATTTGAATAACTACTTAATTAAGTACACTCAAATCTAAAATACGTCTATTATTTTTTATGAAATAAATTGTTTTTCAAAGCCACGTACGATATTTATTATCTAAAATTGCCGTTGGAAACGTTGAAAAATGAGTTTTTGGCGAATAAGTTTTAAAATATTGGGAATTGTTATGGGGTTGTATTTAGAAACAATATTTATTTTTTAATTCTGCATCATTTCACATAAAAAAATTTATGGGTTCCAATTTAAAATAAGAACAATAACACGCTTTGAAGTTTGACAGGTTTGACACTCGATTTTGGTCACCCTGTATAATTTGGATCAATGTCACTTGGTTAACGAGACTATTACATCTAACTTAATACGCACGTCGCAAAATTTTATTAACGAGGTGCATTTTGTTGTTTTTATTGATTTTTAAAGCCTACGATGCAAAATCAATTTTTTTTTGTTTTTATTTTTTTCCGCTGCGGTCACTCAACCGATTTCAATAAAATTTTGGTGATATGTAGGCAACCATAAAAGGCTTCCAAATGTGTAGAAAAATGTATAGCATGCAATTTAAAAAAATATATTACCATGGCGTTGCACATTTTTGGAACAGCCTGTATAATAAAAAATTTTTTCTTGAATTGTACCTTGAAGTACAGGGTAAGCCTGCAAAATGTCAAACTCTTAGCTTAATGAGTAAGTGAGCTACAGAAGACGGGAGCTTAGTTGCAGGACCCTGTATATATATATAATTTGTTTAAAAATCGTCGATCGAAGATAAAAATATTAATAAACTTTAGTCGGGTATCGATCCAATAAAACTCCACTACAATTTACTTTCAATCTTTGCTATATTTCGAATCGTAATTTGATTCTTCTTCAAGCAATCTAAAAATACACAGTTACGAATCAAACACTAATTTACCATGAAAAACAGAAAAAAGGTCATAAACATAAAAATACACTTACAATTATGTAAATTTGGTAAACTGGCAACAGAGGCATCTTTACATTCATCCAAATGGAATAGTACAATATTACATTTTTTTAAAACAACAGAACACACACTTTAAAACTCGAACAGAACAAAATCACCGTTACGGACATTGAGAGGTTAAGTTGTTTCAACTGTGCGGCATGCTGCTGAACACGACAGAGAATTTCAAACTCAACGGCAAACAAGCGCAGAGTGAGCCACCAACCAACCTGAAACCTCAGAAAACCAAGTCAAATCCACTACCATCAGTACTGTTATTATTCATAACATCTAAACTCATTAAGTAAGAATATATATTTCTCATTCCCTCAAGGTCAGTTTTAAAATTGATACAGTTCTCTGTTGAATTTATGTGGTACATTTCAAGGAATAAGCGGTTATTATAATTAGACTCACTATCCAAAATCTTGATGTTCTCAAAGTCAAAAGAGTGATCCTCATTAAGACTGTGTGAAGCCAGGGCACACCTAGTTTTACCTGTACGGCAATCACTTTTATGTAAGCTTACTCTGACTTTTAACCAATTTTTAGTAATGCCCACATATTTGCCATCACAATCCTGACAACAAATCTCATAAATTAACCCTGATTTGTACCACACCGGATCCTGGTCTTTAATACGAGAAAAAAAAAAAACCTTCCGACTCTGTTGGGATATGGTTAAAAGTCAGAGTAAGCTTACATAAAAGTGATTGCCGTACAGGTAAAACGTTAGTCTAATTGGTAAAACGTCGGACCGGCAATCCGTATATCTGGGTTCGAATCCCAGGCGTGGCTGTAGTTTTTGAACTTAAAAACTACCGCCATCTTGTATTCACTATTTCCAATGTTCATATTAATGTATGCAGATTTCTGCGAGAATTCACTTCCTTTATATATATATATATATATATATATATAAAATTGGTTTTTATTGGGGTTAGAGGCCATATACACAGTTTTTACACGTAGGTACACTTAAAACTAAACGTAGGTACACTAATTACACATATTAAAAACTTGAATAAATCTGACGTTTCGACGCAGTTCGCGTCTTGGTCACAGACATACTAAAATTTTCGTGAAACAAATCTAAACATCTGGACAACTGTACATTTTACACATTTCAAACAAAACAACTCTGCCATATGTGAACATAAACTGGTTGAAATAGTATTCACTTTAAATTATTTTCGTTGTATTTATCTTTTTTCTATTTGTCTTTTTCAAGAATCAAGTTATAACATTTGGATAGGTTAATGTCTGATCTATCGTTCACTGCTGTTTTATTTTTTAAGATTTCAATTGTCTCCACAACACACCTTGCTTTTAAGTTCTTTTCTTTTTGAAGCACACTCACTTCTTTGAAGTTAAATTGATGTCCAGTCTCTTCTTGATGTTTTTTGAGCGCCGTTATGTTCTTTGCGTATTTGTGGCCTTTCAACCTTTCTTCTAGTAATTGTTCTGTTTGCCCTATATAAACTTTATTACAACTGCAACAAGGAATTTGATATACACAGTGAGATTGCTTAAGGAGTGGTGTTGGAGCTTTCAATTTGGTGTACATTTTTGATAAGTTATTAGTGTTTTTGTGCGCTATTTTTATGTTAAACGGTTTCACAATATGGCCTATTTTTTCTGACAGATTCCTGACGTACGGTAGTGCTATGTATTTTGTTGTATCTGGTTCAAGAGGTTGCATCGTGTTTCTCATGTTGTTGTAAATTGCTATTCGGCTATTAATTGTCCTTCGAATAAGATTTTCTGGATAGTTGTTTTTATACAAAACATCTTTAACTTTCTGTATTGTTTCTCTATGGTATTCAGGACTTGTAAGTTTAATAGCGCGATCAGCAAGTCCTGTAATGACACTTTTCTTGTAAGTTTGTGGTTGTACGGAGAAGTTGCATTCTTACCTAAAAGTGAATTGTTAGATGCAGTTGAAGTCACACTAACTCACACATACTTCCAATACAAGGAAACATACTACAAACAAATTTTCGGTTGCGCAATGGGCTCTCCCATATCCAGTGTAGTCGCACAAATAGTCATGGAAGAGCTAGAAACCACAGTGCTTTCATCAATTTCAATCAACATACCATTCTTTAAAAGATATGTGGACGACTGTATAGTTGCTGTACCAAAGGGTCGAGAAACGGAAGTACTAGATGTATTTAATAGTTATAACAGTAAACTTCAATTTACAATGGAGGTAAACAACGACCATGTCATTAATTTCCTAGACATGACTCTAATACAAAAAAACACGATTGTTACAAAATGGTATACAAAACCTACGTCGTCTCACAGATACCTCAACTACAACTCCGTACAACCACAAACTTACAAGAAAAGTGTCATTAGAGGACTTGCTGATCGCGCTATTAAACTTACAAGTCCTGAATACCATAGAGAAACAATACAGAAAGTTAAAGATGTTTTGTATAAAAACAACTATCCAGAAAATCTTATTCGAAGGACAATTAATAGCCGAATAGCAATTTACAACAACATGAGAAACACGATGCAACCTCTTGAACCAGATACAACAAAATACATAGCACTACCGTACGTCAGGAATCTGTCAGAAAAAATAGGCCATATTGTGAAACCGTTTAACATAAAAATAGCGCACAAAAACACTAATAACTTATCAAAAATGTACACCAAATTGAAAGCTCCAACACCACTCCTTAAGCAATCTCACTGTGTATATCAAATTCCTTGTTGCAGTTGTAATAAAGTTTATATAGGGCAAACAGAACAATTACCAGAAGAAAGGTTGAAAGGCCACAAATACGCAAAGAACATAACGGCGCTCAAAAAACATCAAGAAGAGACTGGACATCAATTTAACTTCAAAGAAGTGAGTGTGCTGCAAAAAGAAAAGAACTTAAAAGCAAGGTGTGTTGTGGAGACAATTGAAATCTTAAAAAATAAAACAGCAGTGAACGATAGATCAGACATTAACCTATCCAAATGTTATAACTTGATTCTTGAAAAAGACAAATAGAAAAAAGATAAATACAACGAAAATAATTTAAAGTGAATACTATTTCAACCAGTTTATGTTCACATATGGCAGAGTTGTTTTGTTTGAAATGTGTAAAATGTACAGTTGTCCAGATGTTTAGATTTGTTTCACGAAAATTTTAGTTTGTCTGTGACCAAGACGCGAACTGCGTCGAAACGTCAGATTTATTCAAGTTTTTAATATGTGTAATTAGTGTACCTACGTTTAGTTTTAAGTGTACCTACGTGTAAAAACTGTGTATATGGCCTCTAACCCCAATAAAAACCAATTTTATATCTTGACAAGGCTAATTATATTGATTTAACTTTATAAAGAAGATAAATTATTAAATACTATATATATATATATATATATATATATATATATATATATATATATATATATATATATATATATATATATATATATATAAGGAGAAAGGTAATTTGTCGGGCAATTCCGTCACACGAAGAAGCAACCGTAGACACGTGTTTCGGACTATTAGTCCTCATCAGTACGGTATAGCCAAGGAGTGAGATGGACACTCAATGGAAAAAACACTCAAATGGAGACCATAAGGGGGGTGCCCAATGTCGCCAACTGGTGCTTCAGTCACAACATCTTCAGGATTCGAAGACAAGATGTAACGTCGCGCCGGAGGTGACGGACACCCCAGGCCCACCATAGCCCATGGAGGTATAGATGGAAAACAGGTTTATCGACGGTAAGATATTAAAGGAGAAAGGTAATTTGTCGGGCAATTCCGTCACACGAAGAAGCAACCGTAGACACGTGTTTCGGACTATTAGTCCTCATCAGTACGGTATAGCCAAGGAGTGAGATGGACACTCAATGGAAAAAAACACTCAAATGGAGACCATAAGGGGGGTGCCCAATGTCGCCAACTGGTGCTTCAGTCACAACATCTTCAGGATTCGAAGACAAGATGTAACGTCGCGCCGGAGGTGACGGACACCCCAGGCCCACCATAGCCCATGGAGGTATAGATGGAAAACAGGTTTATCGACGGTAAGATATTAAAGGAGAAAGGTAATTTGTCGGGCAATTCCGTCACACGAAGAAGCAACCGTAGACACGTGTTTCGGACTATTAGTCCTCATCAGTACGGTATAGCCAAGGAGTGAGATGGACGCTCAATGGAAAAAACACTCAAATGGAGACCATAAGGGGGGTGCCCAATGTCGCCAACTGGTGCTTCAGTCACAACATCCGGCGCGACGTTACATCTTGTCTTCGAATCCTGAAGATGTTGTGACTGAAGCACCAGTTGGCGACATTGGGAACCCCCCTTATGGTCTCCATTTGAGTGTTTTTTCCATTGAGTGTCCATCTCACTCCTTGGCTATACCGTACTGATGAGGAGTAATAGTCCGAAACACGTGTCTACGGTTGCTTCTTCGTGTGACGGAATTGCCCGACAAATTACCTTTCTCCTTTAATATCTTACCGTCGATAAACCTGTTTTCCATCTATACCTCCATGGGCTATGGTGGGCCTGGGGTGTCCGTCACCTCCGGCGCGACGTTACATCTTGTCTTCGAATCCTGAAGATGTTGTGACTGAAGCACCAGTTGGCGACATTGGGCACCCCCCTTATGGTCTCCATTTGAGTGTTTTTTCCATTGAGTGTCCATCTCACTCCTTGGCTATACCGTACTGATGAGGACTAATAGTCCGAAACACGTGTCTACGGTTGCTTCTTCGTGTGACGGAATTGCCCGACAAATTACCTTTCTCCTTTAATATCTTACCGTCGATAAACCTGTTTTCCTTCTATATATATATATATATACGAACGGTTTTATTTTTGGGGATAGAGGCTATTTCAAAATTAAGAACGTGTACTTAACTAAAGTATATTTTCTCTAACGTTTCGACGCAAATCGCGTCTTGTTCACAGAGTAACTAAAATGGTGGTGAAACGACACCGAAACACATCGAAAGATATCTCACTCTAACAAAATACCAATATAATAACGGTGAAAAAGCTGTTTGACTAAAAAAATCAATATTTACATTGAAAGGATGCATAAATGTCATTCTAACGAAACACCAACCTACGAACGAGAAATAACTGTTAGACATAAAAAAAATCAATACTTGCATTGAAGGAATGCACAAATGTCATTTTAACGTGATACCAACGTAACAATGTGATTAAACTGTTTGACATAAAAATGATACATTCAATGAATACAAAAAGGTCACTATAACAAATTAGCAACTTTAACCCAAATTAGGATTTTTACGTTACACAATTACGCAAAGACTATTACAAAAAAACACCAAACATTAACGTAAGTGAAGAGTGGTATTCACAATCTTATTACATTCAAATTGAAACAAGACAACACACTTATTATAATCAATTAACTGGTTTACATAATATTTTTATCAAGAATCAATTTGTAACATTTAGATAAATTTATATCAGACCTATCATTTACAGCTTTCTTATTTCTTAAAATTTTTATTGTCTCTATAACACATCTAGCTTTTAAGTTGTTTTCTTTTTGTAGCACTGTCACATCATTAAAGTTAAACTTATGTCCTGTTTCTTCTTGATGTTTTTTCAAGGCTGTTATGTTTTTGGCGTATTTATGGCCCTTTAGTCGTTCTTCAAGTAGTTGCTCTGTTTGTCCAATATATACCTACTTGTTCACAATTATAACACGGGATTTGATACACACAGTGTGATTGTTTAAGTAGTGGTGTTGGAGCTTTCAATTTTGTGTATATTCTTGATAGATTATTGGTATTTTTGTGAGCAATTTTGATGTCGAAGGTCTTCATTATGTGCCCTATTCTCTCTGATAAGTTTCTGACATACGGCAGTGCAATGTATTTCGCTGTTTGTGGTTTTGGAGGTGTTTCGTGTTGTATTCTGTTGTTGGTTGTTAGACGGCTGTTAATTGTTCTTCTAATTAGATTTTCTGGATAGTTGCTTTTGCGTAAAATGTCCTTTACCTTGTGTAAGCTTTCTTTCCGGTATTCAATACTTGTTAGCTTAATTGCACGGTCAGCAAGTCCTCTAATAACGTTTATTTTGTATGATTGTGGTTGTATAGAATAATAATTGAGGTATCTGTGGGAAGATATCGGTTTAGTATACCATTTTGTGTATATCTTGTTATGTCGATGGATTAGTGTTGTGTCGAGAAAGTTTATTATGTTGTTTTTATTTACTTCTATTGTAAATTGAAGTCTGTCATTGTAGTTATTGAATATATTTAATATTTCGGTTTCTCGATCTCTTGGTACTGCAACTAAACAATCATCAACATATCGTTTAAAAAATGGTATATTAACAGATATAGATGACAGTACGGTAGTTTCTAGTTCCTCCATGACAATTTGTGCAACAACACTGGACACCGGAGAACCCATTGCACAACCAAATACTTGTTTATAGTATTTGTTTTTATATTGAAAGTATGTGTGAGTAAGTGTTACTTCTATTGCTTTTAGGAATTCTTCCTTTGGTAGGAACGCAATTTCTTCCATCAGGTGCCATCTTTTATTTATAGCATCTTTCGCTAATGAGATAGGTACGTTAGTATATATGTCTAACAGTTATTTCTCGTTCGTAGGTTGGTGTTTCGTTAGAATGACATTTATGCATCCTTTCAATGTAAATATTGATTTTATTAGTCAAACAGTTTTTTCACCGTTATTATATTGGTATTTTGTTAGAGTGAGATATCTTTCGATGTGTTTCGGTGTCGTTTCACCACCATTTTAGTTACTCTGTGAACAAGACGCGATTTGCGTCGAAACGTTAGAGAAAATATACTTTAGTTAAGTACACGTTCTTAATTTTGAAATAGCCTCTATCCCCAAAAATAAAACCGTTCGTATTATAAACAAGGCTAACTATTGAAATTATTACTTAATATATATATATATATATATATATATATATATATATATATATATATATATATATATATATATATATATATATATATATATATAAATGGTAGTACTTTGTTGGGGAATCCAGCAATAGTAAAACGTTTCAATTAATTAGTACGTTCTTTATTCTTTCACCAAATTTTCGCGTGTGGATACACGCTTCTTCAGGGTCATAATTAGAACGATATCGAGAAGAAAAGAAAGTCGGTGAATTAGCAATCATGGGTTTCATCCAAAGTGTATATATATATATATATATATATATATATATATATATATGTCACCGAATAAAGTAGAGGGGTACACACCAGCTACCCAGAGTGGGGGACGCTAGCGTACCAGAGTGGGGAACGCGTTGCCGGACCACACGGAGACCAGTCGAGTGGTGGCTTTCCATCGTGATGGCCGCAACCGTACCGCTATCCACTCGTTATATTAGTTACTGCAGTTATTGCATATTTCTATTTGGTTTCACTATATTGGTTGAAACAGTTGTGTATTCGTTATTTAAAATTGAGAGTTATAATATCAGAAGAGGGATCTAATTCGCGTGCAAAATCCAAGAACAAAGAAACAGCTGAAAATGTTAACCCTCGCTGCCTGACGGAAGTACTTGAGATCATATTATGGAGATTATGGTACTTGGGATCAAAATTGTTTGCTTTCAAGGTATTAGTGATGCTTAAAAGAGATCGTTTAATTTTGGTGAGTCATACCTTGTTGAGATAGTTATTTGTACTGCATTGAATGGAAAATCATGTAAGTACGGGTCTGCTTAATTGCAGTATGCAAAACTGTCGTCTATTTTCGATATGAATTTAATTGTTGTTGTCTTTGTGTTGATACCAAGAGAGTTGCACACTAATAGTGATTGTTAAAAGAGATTTTGTAATTTGTTGGGTCATAACTTTTTGGGATAATTGTTGCACTGCATTGAAAGGAAAATCATGCAAGTACAGGTGTGCATAATTGCAAATTGCAAACCTATTGTGGAGCGACCTCGAGCCCTGAGTCATCGAAAATGCCGGAGAACCACTAAATCCATGTACCTGACTAACTGGTGGAGTGTTTTTCTACTATATGTGGATTATTATTTCATGTACCGAGCGATTGCTTATTCTTAGGGCGCTGCCACGCTGTGTCAGTGTGTCTGACGTTTGTTGGTATGCCGCACTGGTTCTACCTCAAAGGTTTAAGTAAGTGCAACACGAGGCGGTGTACTACCGAGCGTTCGACGCTGTCGAATGTTCCTTGCATAGTCTCGGCGGCGCCGGTTTTAGACAGTGGATGCCAACGATACGACGCACTTGTAGTAGTATTGTTCTGGTATCATTGTGTTTCGTTCAATTTGATTACGACTTTTGGTTGTTTAATTTACGATTAATAACACTATTGTCAATTTTCAATATGATCTTAATGTGTTGTTTTTATTTGTTATATCGAGAGAATTGCATACTAACTGAAGTTCATGGATGCCAGATGAGTTTTCAAAATTGCCACACTTGTCAGAATGGTCAAGTGGTTTGTAAAACTTTTTGCTGATGCTTGTTATACGCCACTTAGAGACGTGTTGGAGAGAGTGTTTTAACATTGGAAACTTATGCATTGTTGGTACCAGTGCCGAGACGGAGTAAGATCAAAACCAATGTTTTTAAGCTTTGTGATTGATAATTAATAGATCATAGTTGAAATAGTGGAATGCCTCAATGGTTTGTGATTTATAATTTAGCAATTGATTGTTTTCCATAATAAGTGTAGGTAACTACTGTAGCGTTTAAAAAGTGTTTTATTCGTAAAACATTGAGAATACGAAAAATCGGTATAATTCTGATTTAAACTTATTCATTTCTTAACTTAAAACAAGAATCTCCCTATCATTTGTTGTTTAAAAATTGAAAGTACTTTTGCTAAGAGTACTGTAATTGGCGCGTTTGAAGAGCTTACGTTTGTATTTGATATTTAGAAATATGAAGGTGCCTTTTCTTGGCTTATTATAAATTGGAAATAGGAAATCTGTTGTTTTGTAATTTCATAATGCAAAATTGAAAGTTACTTGCTTCAGAATAGTAAGGTTACGTTTCTAATCATTATTGGTGAATTGAAGGTTTATGTTCTTCATGAATTGTAAATTGACGATTGAAGTATCTTATGCCGTGTGTGGCTTAATTTGCGAATTTAAGGTTGATGCTTAAATATATGATGCCGAATAAAGTAGAGGGGTACACACCAGCTACCCAGAGTGGGGGACGCTAGCGTACCAGAGTGGGGAACGCGGTGCCGGACCACACGGAGACCAGTCGAGTGGTGGCTTTCCATCGTGATGGCCGCAACCGTACCGCTATCCACTCGTTATATTAGTTACTGCAGTTATTGCATATTTCTATTTGGTTTCACTATATTGGTTGAAACAGTTGTGTATTCGTTATTTAAAATTGAGAGTTATAATATATATATATATATATATATATATATATAGGAGATTGTTTTAATAGGGTGAAAGTCGTGTTGCAAATAAAGGAGCTGTTATTTAGTAGGCCTTTATTTTAATTCTAATATTTCGCTAATAATTTTTAGCATCTTCATGAGAACTAAAACGAACATAAACAACAGTTAGAATCTATTCAGAATAGATTCTGAATAGATTCTAACTGTTGTTTATGTTCGTTTTAGTTCTCATGAAGATGCTAAAAATTATTAGCGAAATATTAGAATTAAAATAAAGGCCTACTAAATAACAGCTCCTTTATTTGCAACACGACTTTCACCCTATTAAAACAATCTCCTAGTTAAAGAGGTCGAATACTTACATACGAATTATATATATATATATATATATATATATATATATATATATATAGAAGGAAAACAGGTTTATCGACGGTAAGATATTAAAGGAGAAAGGTAATTTGTCGGGCAATTCCGTCACACGAAGAAGCAACCGTAGACACGTGTTTCGGACTATTAGTCCTCATCAGTACGGTATAGCCAAGGAGTGAGATGGACACTCAATGGAAAAAACACTCAAATGGAGACCATAAGGGGGGTGCCCAATGTCGCCAACTGGTGCTTCAGTCACAACATCTTCAGGATTCGAAGACAAGATGTAACGTCGCGCCGGAGGTGACGGACACCCCAGGCCCACCATAGCCCATGGAGGTATAGATGGAAAACAGGTTTATCGACGGTAAGATATTAAAGGAGAAAGGTAATTTGTCGGGCAATTCCGTCACACGAAGAAGCAACCGTAGACACGTGTTTCGGACTATTACTCCTCATCAGTACGGTATAGCCAAGGAGTGAGATGGACACTCAATGGAAAAAACACTCAAATGGAGACCATAAGGGGGGTTCCCAATGTCGCCAACTGGTGCTTCAGTCACAACATCTTCAGGATTCGAAGACAAGATGTAACGTCGCGCCGGATGTTGTGACTGAAGCACCAGTTGGCGACATTGGGCACCCCCCTTATGGTCTCCATTTGAGTGTTTTTTCCATTGAGCGTCCATCTCACTCCTTGGCTGTACCGTACTGATGAGGACTAATAGTCCGAAACACGTGTCTACGGTTGCTTCTTCGTGTGACGGAATTGCCCGACAAATTACCTTTCTCCTTTAATATCTTACCGTCGATAAACCTGTTTTCCATCTATACCTCCATGGGCTATGGTGGGCCTGGGGTGTCCGTCACCTCCGGCGCGACGTTACATCGTACTAATTAATTGAAACGTTTTACTATTGCTGGATTCCCCAACAAAGTACTACCATTTATATATATATATATATATATATATAGGACACGAGGACAAATGATTCGTATGAGGACAATCCTCGTGAAACAAGGACAGGTGGCAACTCTGATACCTACTGTCAATAGTATAAACATATGTGTCAAATCCTGGCTAACTACTTTTATTTTCATGCAGACACGACCGATCTCGATGTAATCTCATGCAGCTACTTTATTAATTTTTTATATAGTATGATAAAGTTATGCGCCTGGCCAAATCAGATTTTTTAATTATCGTTTCGGTTAACGTTAGAACAATTGGTCGAATCCAGATCAAATTCCTCTTCCACTTCAATTTAAGCGGACGATAGATTTTTAGTAATAAATATAGATCCATGACGTCTGGGGTCTTATTTATTGTTACGATGCGGCGACAGAGGGCGCCACATACCGGGCTCGAAACGCTAAGGAGGGAGCATTGAGCCGGTAGTAGCGGGATGCAGCGTGCAAGCGGTCAGTTCGGTGTAAGGCGAGAAGTGAGACGCATCGTTGAGTTGCATACATTCCTATATTATTAATAAAAGTGTTCTTTGCGACTTCGGGTTTTATTGAAATTAGTTCGTAACAGTTCAGAACTGCGATAGTGCCAAGAGCCGTGAAGGTAGATTACGAATTATTCTGTGAAAACAACGGAAAACAATGTCGGCGAAGAGTAGTGATGAAATTTCGTTATCGGCTGACGAAGAGTTTGGCGAGGCTCTTGAGCAAGGTATTAATGCTAAACGCACTAATTTGGCGATCAAAAAGGCGGTTAGATCGGCGTTGGAAGGCGAATTATCGACACAATTTCGGGCGATAATGAAAGAAGAAGCGGCGGCGAAGTTAAGTGAAATGGCGGACCGTGACGTCACGACCAGTCGAAGTGTGCAGCAGTCGGACTCGAGCGATATATCTGTGGGTTTCGGCGAGACCAATAGGAGGGCGTTGGCGATAGGTTCCGAGATTATTGAGGCATTTGACCCGGAGGACCCCGAATCAAGCATCGAAAGGTGGCTAGATAAAATAGAGCAACACGGTAAGATTCACGGATAGGGTGAGTACCAAATGAATACTATTATGCAAAGTAAGTTAGCAGGTGCTGCTAAAACGTGGTACCACCGTTTGGATCGCTACGATTTTACATGGGGTCAGTGGCGGGTAAAATTGGTGACAGCGTTTCCCAGGTGCCATGATTTTGCTACACTCATGGAAGAAATGATAAAGCGGTACAAGTTACCAACAGAGGGCATGACGACTTACTATCATGCAAAGCTGGAGTTATGTTCTAGGGTACATGTTGTCGGAGCTGATGCTGTTTCTTGCATTATTCGCGGATTACCAGAAGAGTTGCGAGCAAACGCATATGCAGCTGGATGTCAAACCCCCGAGAGGCTGTACAACCAATTGTTAGCTGGTTTGGAGAGTTACCGAGGTCATAGGCGTACCCATGGTGGCGCCCTGCGTACCCATGGTGCGCCCTGCGAAGCGACAAGCGTTACAACTGGTGCAACAGCCCTCACTGCAGCAGAGGCAAGGAGACCGATGCTACAACTGTCAGGAATGGGGTCACATTAGTAAGGATTGCCAAAAAGCTAGGGTGGACAGATGCTGGAACTGTGGAAAAGGCGGTCATCAGTCGAAGAGCTGTCCGGCGAAGCAGGGAAAAGTGAAGGTAAGGCTAGCTGTTACACCTGATAATTCTGTTTACAGACAAACCGGATATGTGGGCGGCCTTGCTGTGAGAGTCTACATTGACACCGGAAGTGAGAGGAACCTTATATCACTGGACACTGTTCATCGACTAGGACTTACTATTCAACAATTAGAACGACCCCTGGAGATGCATGGTGTTTTTGGCGGCAAGGCGTTTGCACTGGGCGAAGTGGAGTTTACTCTGGCTATGACAAGCATCGACATGGCGGTCAAGGCGCTGCTGACTGATGTGGATATGGGTCAAATTCAGCTGTTGTTAGGCGAGGAAACAACGTCTTATCCAGGCGTTGTACTGGTAGTAAGGAACAACAAGGCGGTTTTGGTGAGAGAACCAGATTTGGCTGAACTCCTGCATTCTATAACGTTGGAAGGAGAACCTGCACGGTACGGGGTTTACTTAAACACAGATTTCCAATGTTTGGCGGGGAAAGCCACCACTGCCAACGTGAAGGCGACTAGCTCGTATCCAATCAAGGTCTATTGGGGTGCACGAACGTATGCGGTAGATGGTACGATGGTATCCATACCTGGCGGAGTTATCGATACCAACCAGCAATGCATTTTAATGGTTTCCAATCTAGGCGACAAGGATATTCATTGGAAAAAGGGGCGTCTACTGATCCGGGCTGACACATGCAAGCAGATCGAAGTCAGAGATAAGGTAAATATTTTTAAAATTGCTAAACGTAATCATCTAGATTCTGATCGGGTGCATGTAGGCAATGATATAACAAACGAAGAGCGTAGACAATTAATTGACCTATTAGAGAAGCGGTCACATTGTTTCTCTACGGGCGACGGAGATGTAGGTCTCACTAACTTAGGCGAAATGAAAATCAAGTTGACCAGTGATATTCCTGTATATTTGATAGGTATTCATTTCAAGGTTATTACTGATTGTATTGCAGTCAGAGCAACGTTGCTGAAACGAGACTTGGTGCCTCGTATTGCAAGGTGGTGGCTGCGTTTACAGGTATTTGACATGGTGGCGTATCGTGCAGGAGGGCGGATGCAGCATGTATATGCATTAAGTAGGAATCCTATATCTGAATCTGGACCTAACGATGTGGTTGCTGTCAATCTACTGTCGTTGGCAGATGACGATTGGTTTCTTACAGTACAAATGCAGGACCCTAAGGCAAAAGACTTGTTAGACGCACTACAAACGGGACAGGCGGATCGTGATACCAAGGATCACTACAAAGTAAAAGGTGGTCGACTGTACAGGATTACTTTAGAGGGAGATCGTTTATACGTCCCATCAATGGCTAGGTTTGGATTGGTGCGTAAACATCATGACGATATTGGACATCCGGCGTACGAGAGGTGTGCGCAATTAATAAAAGGAACATACTGGTTTCCAAAAATGAGGCGATTCATATGTAAATATGTGAGGTCCTGTTTGAGGTGTGCCTTTGCTAAAGGTGAATCTGGGCGTAAGGAAGGGTATTTGCATCCCATAAAACGGCAGCCAATCCCTTTCGATACTGTTCATGTGGACCATCTTGGACCATTTATGCGCAGTGTGAAGGGCAACTCATATCTGCTGGTGTTGGTGGATGGTTTTACAAAATTTGTATTGGCCAAGCCTACATGGACCTTAAGATCAACTGAGGCGATTGCTAGATTGCGAGAAATCTTTAGTGAATTTGGGTACCCAAGGCGAATTATTTCAGACCGAGGATTGGGGTTTACAAGTAGATTGTTTAAGGACTTTGTGGCTGAAAGAGGTCTGAGGCATGTGTTAAATGCAATAGCGACACCTAGGGCGAATGGCCAAGTAGAGAGGGCGAACCGTACTATTGTGCAGGCGTTAGCAACTAGTGCGGAGAGCGAAGGCCGATGGGATGAGGCTGTGTGTGACGTTGTCTGGGGCCTTAATAATACGGTCAACGTCAGTACTCGTTTCACTCCTTATCAGCTGATGTTCTCTCATAATCACGGTCGGATAGCTGATCTGGCGAGGCTAGCTAGCACACCGGATTTGATAGATCCGAAGAGCAAGGCGATGGCGCAAGCTGCGAGTGTGGGCGAGAAGGGCAAGACTTCTATCACTCAACTGCCGCAGGGTGACGACCTTGCAGGGCTTGCTCAGGCGATGAGCGTGACCAACCGTGAGGCGGCAAGTAGAAATTTGGAGAGGTCAGCAAGGCGTATGAAAGCTCAGGCTGACTCGAAACGAAAAGGCGCTATTCGTTACAAAGTTGGTGATCTGGTTTTGTGGAAATAGGCAGCGACTAATGCAAATGTGACAAGCGTTAACCGCAAGCTTGCTAATAAATTTGATGGACCATTTAGGGTCGCAAAGGTGTTCCCACGTGATAGGTATCTTATTGAATCAGTAAAAGGTGTAAGAGGGTATAAGAGATTTTCAGCTGTCGTGGCGGTTGATAGTTTGAGAAGGTATTACAGTGTGAATGAGGATGAGTATGAAAGTGGCAACGAAAGAGATAGTGAGACTGATAGATTAGACTTAATTGACATGCTCGAGAGTTGAGGATCTCTGCACATGTACCCCTGTCTAGAAATCATTGAAGGCGAACAATTATTTGGCGTATAATTTTGATCATCACAATAATGAGGACATTATTATTTTTCAGGATGGCCGACTGTTACGATGCGGCGACAGATGGCGCCACATACCGGGCTCGAAACGCTAAGGAGGGAGCATTGAGCCGGTAGTAGCGGGATGCAGCGTGCAAGCGGTCAGTTCGGTGTAAGGCGAGAAGTGAGACGCATCGTTGAGTTGTATACATTCCTATATTATTAATAAAAGTGTTCTTTGCGACTTCGGGTTTTATTGAAATTAGTTCGTAACATTATGTTACTGGACCAGTAAGTAGGTTTACCTGAAGAACGAACTTCACATTTATACTGTTTCGTGGGTTAGTAAAGATCTCTTCCATCAGTGGTAGTGATCTCCAGGAGGTGCTTTTAGCATTAAAGTCTCCACCCAGAATAAGGGATTCTGTGAAGTTAGTCTAGAGGTTTAGATGTTGTGCTTTTATGTTGTTGTATCGTACGGAGAGTATATGGCTGCAGTTGTAATCATTCCATTAAAGGTTTTGATATTTTCCCGCCGACTTGAAACTCTACTGCACCTATTCTAATTTTTTCGTAGTGTGAGATATTTTTTTATAAGAGACCAGCAAACAGTGTGCGTGCCCACATTTCTTCCTAAGGGACTTTGAACAGAGAATATATTCTGGTTATCTTAGGATATAAGATAACGTGCAACTATGCAACGTGATATGTGTGACACACAGGACGAAGCATCGAATACCGAGTGAAAGAGCACAGAGACACCCGGCTAGACAATGTTCAATATCAACAGGTTGACTCGGGACATAGGATGGACTGATAACGCGAAGATTAATTACGAAGAGTAATTATAATCGAGCGCTTATTAGAGAAGCCATCGAAATTTACAACCATCCCAACAACATCAATCGAGAGGACGGCACTGCTTGGCAGTAGGCAGTATGGGACCATGGCTTTTGTAATTTTTTTATTAAACGAAAGTGCATATTGATTTACGCCAGTCAGTTTAATGCGTGGATGTTGGATAACAGAAGGTGAATAATCCGCCTTTATATTATTTATATTATTTATATTTTGTCTAGTTTACTCTTAGATGTCTCAATTAAAAAGCGGAAACATAAATCAACAAGTTTTTATTCATTGATATTCCCATTACAAAAGTACAAAATTAAATATAAAAAGTAACAAATGTATATACAGAACACATAAGATCTGAACACCATATAATTATTATTAACAACACATAAATAAAAACAATAATATTGGCAAACACATATATAGTCTTTTAAATATAATATTTTTATAAAACAGTATTAAAGCTACAATAAAACAATATTAATAAAATTAATATTGTAATATACATAATTATTGTAATTATGAATGTTTTTGTCTGTCTTAGTTTTGAGATACTTAACAATATTATACACCTTATTATATTACTCTTACATATTCACCATTACACGTCGTTGTACATGAATGCATATCCCAGCAATCCTACACCAACCACCCAATTCTCTACCATCCCTTAGCGACAGCATACACCACCAGTTTTCCCTTTACTTTTTATACAATTCCAGGTACGTTGGAAGCGGCCACGATAAATAAGTCGTTAGAAAATAACATTTACAAAATTTTTTCCTATATTATGTACCTTCTTCGTCATCTCTAATACATATGTTTTAGTAGGTATACAACTTAAGTACATGAAAGAAATAAATGTATTGCATAAGCTATCTGAGGGATTTATGTTTGCCTACATGAAATCTTATTTACACATATTTACACATTCAGCTATTTACCAATAGTATACCTAGTGAATACAATATACGTCAACTTTTTTTTATTCATACATTATAAAGGTTCAGCCATTTGAATTAGAAAATGATATTAAAATGGATAATTTTACTATAAACGTTTGAACCTTCATAGGGCATGTACGCAACGTGCCATACGATGTGGTTAAAGTTTTGCTTAAGACTCTTTTTATTAACATCTCTGAAGTTGGTGGTATAAGCGCCAATTCTATAAACAACAGAGAGTAAATATGTCGTGTGAGGTATCATAGAATAGCTAAAATCAAATAAGTATCATTATACTATCTATTTTATGTTGAAGGTAGCCCACAGAGGCTTTCGCAACAAAGTCTTCAATATTCTGCAGCATCAATTATACCTAATCACAATGCTATGTCATAATTTATTTTCACTTGGTATAATCATATCTGCATTAAAATTTAACAATTATAGATTAAAATAAGCAAATGATAGTTTTACAAGTCATCTTTAAACAAAGAACTTTAGCGTGAGGCATATTATGTTCTTACGATTTATATTTTTTTTCTATCTTATTCCTACTATGACTTTATTTTGAACAGCACTTTTTATATTTTTCTTTATTTTTATTATTGGACTGGCTTTTATTTATACATAAAGTATGTATACGTCTCTAAAAAAAATGTTCATCTTGACAAGCTACATATTATGAAACATATACAGTATGTCCCCAGATGGACTTATGGACTATGCTTATAATGGACCTAAATATAAATTAATTGAGAAAAAGACAATTTTTGTGAAGAATTTTTGTTAAAACCAAAAACGCTACACAGTCAGAATAATGATTTAACATACAAGCTGGTAGCAAAATTGTTAAATTTGCTCAAGAGTAATCAGTTTTTTACCTTTTATTGTAAATCCTCATAGGGAAAAGTTGCTTTAAATTTAATTTAATGCACAAATTTAAATTTGAATATTCTAGATCAATTTTAAGACTTTATCCTTTGTTTTTTTCGTTGGTACTTATTTTAGCGTTCGATATGTAGTCAGCATTATTATTAACAACAGATTATGACTGCTGACTTGTGACCTAAAAAAAATAAGTATATCTTTTCATGCCATAAAAACAACTTTAGGGTATTTATTTACGTTTTAAGTTTAGTGCGCTATTTTAGGTGTTACATTTCTGAACTTACTAATTTTTAAAATATTGGTTTAGAAAATTAAGTTGTTAACTTATGAATGCAAAATGTGAATAAAAAAATATTTTTAGGACATTGTCTTATAGTAGTTTGACTCCACTTCCTGATTCTAAATTTTCATATCTCTATTATTTTTATTTACTGACATGCCGCTGCACAGATTCGCTCTCAACTGGACTGCTCTCTGAGATTTGGGATACTACATTCAAAACCACAAAAAAAAACAAAAGGAAATATTCTTGATCAAGTTTAATAATTTGTTTTTCGACCAGCGTTTATATAAAGTCAAAATACGGATATAGATTTTTATAGCACCCAAAATTCTTCACAAAAAATAACTTGCGTATATGTACAGGGTCCCACGCTAAAAACAAAAACACTTTGATGGCCTTAAGAAATCGAAATACACGTTTATTCCACATATAAAAGTTATAGATAAATCATTCGGTCTACTGCCAGAAAATATTTTGACGCTTACAGGATGTCCCACGACAACGTACCAACACAAACTTGTTTTTTTTTAAATGGAATATTAGGTATATTATTGCAGTTTTTAATAAAGATTTTATCCTAATTGTTTTGACATCAATTTAGGCAACTGAGGCTATCAATTAATGCCAAATGAAAAATGAAAAATGAATGCCAATTAATGTCAAAAACGTGCTTTTTTTAAAAATTATCCTGATTTAACTAGCAAACATAAAGAAACAAAAGAACTTTTTGAATAGTAAGAATATCGCACTTCTGGCAGTTATGATCGATTCTAAAATGACTTATCCCGAATATTGCGTCACCTGTATAATATATATATATAATGCTTTTCCCGATAAATATCAAATAACTTGATAACTTTAAATGGAACATCCTGTATATCATTCTGTACATCCTTGCTATAGTTCGAAAGGTCGATAAATGAGCTTTTTTTAAATGTCTAACTCGGTAGATCTATCGTCGACAGCTGAAAAGTTATTTTAGCATCTAATTTAACATTTATAGCACAAGCATAACATTCATAAATTAATGTAAAATATCTAATTTAAAATTGTTACTATAAATTACACAAACTGATCAGCCAAGAATGAGTGTTATTAATACCAGTAGAAATTATTTTAAAATTTTTATTATTTATTTACGTAATGTTCTAAATTATTTAAAGAATTTTAATGAGTCCTTTGGTTGGTTGTAAAGATCTACCGCCGTAGCCAGCTAAATCCCCAGTTCTACTTATGTATTTCAGGACATGTTTTGGAAAAAGTTTATGGGGATGTTCCAGTTACTACAGATAACAAAAACAGGTGTAGAAATGTAGAAATATGAAAATGTGAAAAAGGTAGAAATGTGGTGTTCTCTTGAAATCTTAACATTTCCTCTACACATAACACAGTGTCAGCAATACTTCATAAGAATAAATAATGAAATATATGGATCATTGTAAACCGAAAAAATTATAATTATTTCAGTACGGTTGTCTACAGGGTACATATCAACCCTCGCAGGTCAATGCGGTTAAGTGTAACTTCAAATTCTCAGTGGAAATATTACATTTTACATGGTTTTCACAAAAATATTTTGATAAATCCCCCTTATTCTATTCTTAATGTTCGCTATCGTATTTCTAATATTCTAAATAAAGAAATGTATGTTTCAATATGTTTCCAGAATAACAAATCAAACCGGGTTGAATCAGGCGATCTAGTTTTCCAAAGCGTTGTACCACCATGTACAATTTAATGTGTTTGACATAAATCTTCATAAAATTTGTACATAAATCACATTTTTTTTTGATTTTGAAGAATATCAGTATTACAAATTATACGTGCGTGTAACTAAAAATTGCAGAATGGTATTACTAAAACGTGCTGTATGAAAAGAAGTATTACCTATTACATTTGTGAGGTTGTTGAATTTCGTCAGACCATTTAGATATTTAATATTAATTTATGAATTATTGTGCATAAGTTATAAATGTCAAATTAGATGATTAATAACTTTTTAGCTCTCGATGATATACCTAGGTACCGAGTTAGAAATTTTAGGAAAGCTGGTTTGTCGATCTTTCGAAGTATGTCAAGATATACAGGTGTTCCATTTGAAATTCTTAAGTTATTTGACATTTAGCAAATCCCCAGTTATTCGAGATATTGGTCATATTAGAATCGCGAAATTATAATAACTGCCAAAAAGTGCGATACTTTTGCTATCCTATATTAGTTCTTTTCTTCTTTTATCATTGTTTGTTACCTCACAATGATTTTTTTAGTGTATGTTTAATTTCACAATATCTCAGAAACAGTTGGTAATAGCCTTATACAAGTTGATGTGAAAACAATTATGTTAAAAATCTTCATCAAAAACTGCAATGTACCTAGTGTTCCATTTAAAAAACATAAGTTTCTGTTTGTACGTTGTTGTGGGACAACCTGTAAGCATGAAAATATTTTCTTGCTGTAGAGCATCTATAACTTTTATATAAGGAAGAAACGTGTATGTATTCTGATTTCTTAAGGCCATTAATATACGTTGTTTCTAGCGTGGGACACCCTGTATATAGTTCCATCTGTGGACACACTGTAAATGATTATTTATGTAAAAATAAAGCTAAAGAATTAATAATAATAAAATAAAAATTCGTCTTCAATGGATATTTAGTCCAAAATGCTAGCCATGTTTTAGCCAATCCGATACAGAAATATGTGGTTACCTAGTATATCAGTTTATTTCCTTATTATCTTCTTCTTATCTAATACTTATTAAGTACAAAAAATATCAACATAATATGAATATGTTATTATTCTTCTTTCAACTGTTTTTGTTTAGTTTCAACCTAAATAACCTAACAAATGCATGTAAAAATTGCACATTTTATCACCCGTTGCGTGAAGATTGTTAATGAGCCTATATATCAAATGCATTTAAAGTAAATATTAATGTTGTGTTATGACAAATACAGGAAAATACTAAAATAGTTAAACCTAAAGCTTAATATTGCAACATTGTTTCATACTAGATATAAGTTAAATTTTGGTATTTTTTTATGTTTCTGATGTACGAATATAAAGATAAAAATATATTGCACATGGATGAGTATTATGAAAGTAAATTTGTAAAAGAAATTGCACATTTATATCACTTCATTCACATCTCAATGGTATTTTTTATTGAATCCCTTTTATATATAATCAAGTATATTTTAATTAACTCGAATAGTTGCTATGGTTTTCTTATTTTATTTGTCATACTGACTACCAGAAGAGAAGCACAGGGTCACATTGATTTAAATTTAGTATGTTTGTTATTATACATTATAACAAATACTAATGGAATTTTATGTAAAATATAAAAATATTGCACTATATTATTGCACATCGTGTGATTAAGCCTATTTTGGCTCGATAGCCGTTATAATTTAAGTTATATACTAATACATTGCTGGCAAGAATGCGAATGATTTTTATATAAATATAATACGGCATTATTACATATAGGTATTTAAAAAATAACATTTCCTAGTTGTAATACATATGTAATTTATTAAATAGTCGTATCTATTGGCTGACTAAAATTAAATTCTTATGTACTAATATTGCATATAAACCAGAAATGGTTTCTATTATTGCACAACCGGCCATAAAGTAAATATCACAAAAGTAAATCGTTATTGATTGATTCACTTGGAGTATTTTACGTGGAAACACTTATTTACAAAAGTTGACTAATTATTTCAGACATCGGAGCAAATTATAAGGTTGGAGTTATATTCGTTTATCAATATATTTGTTCCAAATTACGGTTGGTTGAGCCACCGATATAGAGAACCCACGCCATAACGGTTTTTCCTCTACATCGACAAACTAGTACTGCTTTTCTGTTAAATATTAGTCGGGAGTGACATTTGTAACCATGAATTTGCGGCGAATAATTCATTGTGTCCCCACCAAAGATATATACTAATAGAAGATACATACACATACTAATAGTAATGGGTGGGGAGAAGGTGAAATAGTCGCCCGTGAATTCACAGTAACAAAATTCAACCGCTGATATTATATGATGTGAAATTGACGGCGAGGGTTCTCTGTTTCGATGACTCGGATGACTCTCTTTACTTTATAAATAAACAGTGATAAAATTCTTAAAGCTAGCCACAGAGAATAATAGAATATTGTAAATTTTGCGACAACAATGTATTATTGTAGGATTTCAAATCATATAGAAGATTGCATTTTATCAATCCAATTTAATATATTTAGTCCAGGAATATTAGATCAAAACATATCGTTATTTCGGAATAATTGACGCGTAAATGAAATTGTATAAAACCTTTTGAAGTCTCTTGCATATGTTGTAAATATCAAAGTCTATCCAATGAGAAAGTGCGGTAACTGATTAATTGCACAATCTAATTATTTGTGCTAAAATGTATATGTTGGATAATTTGAAATGTTGCAGAGATTAAACGACAAAAGTGTTACCCTAGAGGCCTATTAGGTCGGAAATTACGAATGTTCAGAATTGCAAAATTGTACCAAAAAGTGGCTGATGTAATATGGCTGACGCAAACGTGGAAATGGGACATAATTAATTTTTTGTTTTTGCAAAAAGAGCCTTCTTGTAACTTATTTATTAAAGAAAAAAGTTAGCACACTTATTCCGGCGGTAGACGTATAGGATTAAGATTCATGATGTCTCTAACAGTTTTCTACACAAGTCCACTTACAACAATTTTTCCGAAGTTACGATGTAACCACCTAAGACTAATTATTATTGTTATATCATTAATTTTAGAAACTTTAAAAATTAAATTACTGATTTAAATTATAGGAATTTGGTATATACTGACGTCAATTACATTGAGCAATCATAGTTTTCAATCTACCGTAATCGATATATGTATTACAGAAATTATATTACACAATTTTGTGATTATCCTTTATCGAAAGAAAGCATAATAATAATAAAATAATTATAGTAATAAAAATAATAATAATAATATTTAGAAAGTTAACTGCTTCCGGGTTATGCCGTGTGTCAAGATTTGTAAATGCTGACGTTTCGCGAACCAAGTTGCTCGCTTCTTCAAAGCTAATTCAATAGGTTCTAATTGAATACTAATTGAAGACCTACCGAGAAAATCTCGCTAAATTTACACCTCACTGCGCACATCTGGAGCTACCGCTCCCTTGCGCTTTTTCACCTGGCCGCGTTAGGATCAATTTCCAGACCCTACTAATGTCAGTACCGTCCTCGCGATTGATGTTGTCAGGATGTTTGTAAATTTCGATTAGCTTCTCTTATCAGCCTTCAATGATAATTACTCACCCTTGCCAACATCTTCACGTCTCAAAACTCATTGGGTGTCCCGACTCGTGGCAGTGTTGAGCAACAGCGGACTGTTGAATCTTGCGTAGCCAGGTGGCTGTACTATGCTCCTTGACTCGACATTCAATATTTCGTCCGGTCTGTCCTACATAGCATGTTCCACACTCACATGTTATCTTGTATACCCGTTTGTTCTTCAGGAGTGGTGTAATATCCTTTAGGTTAGGTTAAAGATCCTTTACCTTTGCTGGTGCTCTGTACCTTATCGTGATACCCGATTTCTTCAGTAATCTACCGATTCATTCTGATACCCTACGTACGTGTGGTAAGCAAGCGAACCCCTTTGACTCTTGCCGCTCCTCTGAGACTTGCGGCTTTCTTTGTATGACACCCCGTATGTCAGACTTGGTGTATCCATTCTGACGTAGGGCCCACTCCAAGTGTTTCCGTTCGACCTCCAAGGTGCTGGAGTCGTACACCTTCTCGGGTCTGTTGAACACAGTGTTAATAACACTTCTCTTCTGTTGGGGATGGTGGTGTGATTTGGCGTTCAAGTACCGATCGATATGTGTGTTCTTACGGTAGACTGAGTGTCCAAGCTTACCAGGATATACTCAGATCACCCTCAGGACATACTCGGTAAGTTTCGACGTAACATCACTCTTTACGTGTGTTCCGGTTAAGGAGGCGGAAACGCTTGAAGTTGTGCCTACGTCAGAATGGATACACCAAGTCTGACATACGGGGTGTCACCACAACGAAAACCGCAAGTTTCAGAGGAGCAGCAAGAGTCAAAGGGGTTCGCTTGCTTACCATACGTAAGTGGTGTATGAGAAAGAATCGGTAGATTACTGTAGAAATCGGGTATCACGGTAAGGTACAGAGCACCAGCAAAGGTAAAGGATCTTTTGCGTAACCCAAAGGATATCACACTCCTCCTGAAGAACGAACGGGTTATACAAGATAACATGTGAGTGTGGAACATGCTATGTAGGACAGACATGACGAAGGATTAAATGTCGAGTCAAGGAGTACAGTAGCGATACCCGGCTACGCCAGATTCAACAGTCCGCTGTTGCTCAACACTGCCACGAGTCGGGACACACAATGAATTGCGATGACGTGAAGATGTTGGCAAGGGTTGGTAATTATCATCGACAACATCAATCACGACGACGGTACTGGCATTAGTAGGATCTGTAAATCGATCCTAACGCGGTTAGGTGGAAAAGCACAGCCGTACCAGTGTGCGCAGTGAGGTGTACATTTGGGTATATAAGGGAGATTTTCTCCGTAGCTCTTCAGTATTCAATTAGCGATTTGAAAAAGCGAGCAACTTGATTCGCAAAACGTCAGCATTTACAAATCTTGACACACGGCATAACCCGGAAGTAGTTTATTTTCTAAATGATTCTGGCCGTGAAAGCCTACGTACTTACTTAATAATAATATAATCAGCTTTTAATAATTATAATTGCTTATCTACGACTCACATATAATAAGTTCATTGCATACGTATCTATGACTATATAATCCCCATCATTATACGCGCCAATGATTATAATGACACTAGCGTTGTATAATAATGACAGTTCGTTCAAATAATGACCTCATTATTTGAACGAACTGTCATCATTAAACAACGCTAGTGTCAAAGTCTGTCAAAACCAACGTGGATGACATTTATGTGACAGTTCGCCTCGCCATCATTGACATATACATTTAAGATATTTGATATAAAACGGAATTTATGAGTCGTAGATAAAACGGCGTATTTGACTCGCACATAACGGATATAAATCGCTCGCATGATTACACGCTCGCCTACGGTTCGCGTGTAAAATTCATGCTCGCGATTTATATCCTTAATTATCTGCTCGTCAAATAATATACTATTATCTACGACTCACATATAATAAGTTCATTGCATATGTATCTATGACTATATAATCTCCATCATTATACGCGCCAATGATTACAATGACACTAGCGTTGTATAATAATGACACTTCGTTTAAATAATGGACTCATTAGTCATCGCTATACAACGCTAGTGTCAAAGTCTGTCAAAACCTATGTTGATGACAGTTATTTGACAGTTTTCCTCGCCATCCTTGACATATACATATAAAATATTTTGCATAAAATAGAATTTGAGTCGTAGATAAAACGTCGTATTTGACTCGCACATAACGGATATAAATCGCTCGCATGATTACACGCTCGCCTACAGCTCGCGTGTAAACTTCATGCTCGCGATTTATATCCTTAATTATATGCTCGTCAAATAATATACTATTAAGGCAGATTGAGAATGCGAAAAAAGCGCTACTTGGTATCTATAACAGCATTTTTGTTTTGATAAGTTGGACATTTCCAACGTTACAAAAAACAATAATAATATGAAGTTTTACTATGCGAATATTGCAACACTTTTGTGTTGTAGTATAATAAATATCAAAATCTTCTATTACTTGTAACAACAGTTTTAAAACTCACATTTTCAGAGTCAGAGCTTGCACCGTCTTCAGTCACGAGAAGGGTTAAAGAGTTCATCTTTAAATCACTGTCCACGCCACTATCTAAAGAGCCAGTAAAACAAGAAGGTTTCCGAAAACTGTCAAAGAAAAC
This sequence comes from Melinopterus prodromus, assembly GCA_964023965.1. NCBI lineage: Eukaryota > Metazoa > Arthropoda > Insecta > Coleoptera > Scarabaeidae > Melinopterus > Melinopterus prodromus. The sequence goes on along the minus strand of OZ030391.1, from coordinate 40,099,070 downwards.
TGAATTCGTTTCGATACTTTCCGCACCAGATTCACTATGGCCATCACAAAAACTTTCATCTGTTTCACTACCAGCACCAGCACTACCTTCACTTTCAGTTTTAGCAGGTTTCTTTTTCCTTGATTCGTCAGAATCCGTGCTTAAATACCCAGAATCTTCAGGTTTTTGCAGATATCTGCCTAAAGCTGTATTAAATTTCCAAGTTGGTCCGCCATTTTTACTAAAGGGCGTCTGATCTAAATTCGGAATGGAGGTGAAGGTTTGTGCTTGAAGAATAAATTGATTGCTGACGCCGTTCTTTAAAAAAATATCATCTGATTGCATAAAGTTCTTTAGAATACTAGTGCCTGAATCATCCTCTTTCTTCTCTATTTCATATTCTCGCAAGTTTTGTTGTTTAGTTGGTGGAACTTCGTAATCTTCGTTGTTTTGTTGTTTTGGTTTTTTATTTAAGGTTTTTGGAGGTAAAGGTGGTTTTCCAGAGTTAGTACGAATAACTTTTCTTGGCGGTTTAGGGTGTTCGTATATTGGAGCCTCGTCAGGTTTATTCGGTGGGATAACATCTGGCTGAACGTCATTCGACGTAGGTGATTTTCTTTGCCGTTTGGAATGCCTTTCTTCTAAAGTTAACACTTTTCCTTCGAAATCTTCAAGAAAGCCATCCTTCCAAGTCATAATATCAGTTCCGTCTGTTGGTATGATGCTGTCCTTCAAAGACCTTTTAGTTTTTGCTTCATAGATTTCTCGTAAACTACCAAAGCTTCGGTTGAAATTGGTTGTTTCTACAATTGTCTCAGTTATAGATTCGTTCTTAAAACTACCAGTTGTTCTTAAGAGTATATGCTTTGGTCTTTCTAAAGAATCCGTGTAATCGTCACTGTCGATTTTTATTTCTTTCTTCACAGACAGTTTACTTGGCTTCCTATCTAAGGTATCGGGTTCAAACTCATCGGAATCTTCAACTTTTATATAATTATCTGGACAATCTTCCACTTCAATCAAAAGATGCCCAGGCTTATTGTTATCATACATAACTTTAGGAGCTCTATTTTCTAATGTTGAGGAATTTGAACTTATCGACGATGGTGCGCTTCCATAGTTATAACCATTGTTTACGTATACTTCGCTAACTAAATTACCACGTTGCAGCAGTTCCGGTAAGCTGTACATATCACCCTTCTTTAAGACGATCAGTTCGTAGTCATCTTCTTCGGTTGCAATAATATCCATGTTCAGCTTTGATATGGTCATATTTCCGGTTTTAGTGTTTATTATGGCATTTTGCATGGTCATTTCTTCGTCCATTGGCAAGGCAGCACTCAGGCTTGGACTTGGATGCGAAGAGGGTATATCACCATAGTCGGTCGGTGTACTAAAGCCTTTGCTTCGAGAAGACCTTTCCAAACTGTCCATCTCGTAATCAACTACATGTTTGGGCAATTCTGTATTTGTTTGTTCTAAGTTCTTTGCAAATTCGTGAATGACAGCATTCATTTTCTTCTTTGTAATTGTTGGTATTCTAGTTACTTCTTCTACTGTTAAAGCTTCATGAATCATGTCAGGAGGTGGTAGATTTTGTTTCTCGGAGTGAATACTGGGAATACTATCATATTGGTGTTCTTGTGCGTACGCGGGAACAGGCGGTGGTGGTGCTTTAGGTTTGCTTACTGGCTTTCGCCTATTTCCGGAAGAACTAGAACTTTTCTGTGAAGTTTGGCTATATATAGATTTTGGTGATTTTGGACATTTTGCCATCTCTGACGATGTCGATAAAGCTCTGATTGGTGATTTTGGAGGGTTTGGAGGTAACGACCTTGTTGGAGATCGTATTCGCTTTGGTGATGACATAAGAGGCAAGGATTGCATACTTTTCTCTTCGATATTAGAAATATTTCTAAGTGGCGGGATATCTTCTAGCCATTTTCTAATGCTATGCTGCTTACTTTCTGTAGCAACGGAACAACTCTCGCAGGCAACCATGGATGGAAACTCGGGTAATTTGCCACATAACGCGTGAAAGTCTTTCGGTTGACAGTCAAGACAACCAGAACAAATCTTTCTTCTGCTATTCTCCCTCTTCAAACTTATAACACTGCCTCTCCTACTGGTTAAACTTTGTGCATAATCGTTTAGCATTTCTATTGAGTAGCACCGATCTTCTTCAGGAATGCCAAGTAGATTCGGCGTGAATCTTTTTGCTGACATTTTCTGTTTGGCGATTGTGATAACTTCTCGAATTTTAGTAAGAAATTCAATCGCAGCTGGTGGTGGTGTCTGTAAAAGATCAAACAAAGAGTCAGGTCTGACTAGATTGTTTACATATTTGGGACAGAGGTAAACTTACTTGTAGTAAATGCGGTTCGAAGTAGGCGGGATTGAAGTAGAGTTTTTTCCTGGTTGATCCCATCGCTTTAACATTGTCTGGTCGGTCTTCTCGTCCTTCTAACGTCTCAACAATGGAAACGTTTTCTTCAGGAAGTCGTTCGATAGACGAAGAATCTTGATGGTAGGCATCCATGGAGTGAATTGAGGAATACGTGCTAATATCACGACGATATGGATGGACAAGAGCAGACGTTACTTGTAGCTACATAAATAAAAGAAGGTAGGTAATGTAAATGTGTTTATTACGATTTTACATCAGTTTAGATCAATTCGCTACCATGACATAACTGTTATGGATAAGGGAGTCATTCATACACAAGAAACACTGAATTGCTTTAAAATATCGGAGTTAATATAATTATATGACAGATAGTGGAAAGTAACTGATCGGTGAAAATTGTCATGAACGCGGTGAAATGAAAATAAAAAATACATTAGGTGTGGATATGACAAACAATATGACGGAGTTAAATAACTTCTTAAAAGTATTTCTAATTCTTAATTAGATCTTATATTGTTAACCAAATATTAAAACTACATCAGATAATTTTTATTTTCAGTTTTCATACTAAGAAAAACATCCCAAATACTGAAATCATCTTTTGTGAAGAACATTAAATATTAATATGTATTTCTAAATAACGATTTTAAAGTATAGTTTTGTATGATCTGAAAAATCTGACCATTCTCATTCCATATTTTTAATGATATTATTAAAACTATCTTGAAAAAACAATAAAGACGTTTGATTGTGGTAAATATCTTGAAAAAAATCATGCACTTCTAGCTCATTCTCTAAAAGTTCCACACCAAGCAGGTTCAGAGAGTTCTGGATTGTGGCCCCAGATTTCCGGTACTGCATATCGTAGGCGACATATAACTCAGAGAACTCACAAACCCATACAATGAAATTACCTGATAAATTACAATTTGTTTTTTTAATAATATAGTTATAATAAACCGACTTCTATTAACTTCTTGAAGGGGAATGTCAAACATCTTGGAAATCGTATCCATTCATGTCAAAAAAGTGTCATCTATGTTCACCTATTGTTTCATCTTTTTAAAAGTAGCACAACTCAAAGTACGTCTCACATCAGAAAAGCAAACAAAAATATTTGGCTTTCAAGTTTTTAGGGATTGTAGTAACATAAAAAGACAGATTATAATCTTTGCAACATTTGTATCACTTTTGTGACGTCATGCACATTTTTCACTTTTACGGAAAGTGTGCACTATGTTAACTTTACTGCGAACATTAAAAAAACAGCCGAGTCCTAACATTGTTGCAGTGTGGTACAACAAATCGAGAAAACGTTTATATCTAAGGTGTTTGAAGCCAGAATTTGTATATGCTGGTAGTATAAAAATCATAGATTGAAACACCGTTGATATCTCATCAAAATAAGGTTCCCAATAATAAATAACTGAAAATAGTGCCAAATATAGACTAAATAAAAAAAACATAGGAAGATGTATGAGACAAAACTATACAATGTGTGTATTGGCTACGAGATACGTATCAAATAATTATCTGGTTTAGTGATCTAGTTTTTTCCATATTTAAACCAATAGATGTGAAAATCATCTGATGGATTTAAAACTATGTCACATATACTATAATACAGATAGTATTCCAAAAAGCAACCGCGGGATAAAAATCCCTCGCGGGCTGTGCGTACCGGTGGACCATAGTTGCGGCCTAGGACCATAGTTGTGGGAAATTACAATACTATACTTCTAAAGGTCGACTTACGTTCTTTTTTCTATCGTCATGGTTTTGTAAAATATCAGGAGTGGCGTCCACGTCAGATTCAGTTGTGTCGCTGAAGTTATCTGGTGGCACAAAATGTCTTCCCAGACCGAGCAATGGATTGTTTTTAATGATGCCCTCTTCCACATTTGATAAACTGTGGTTATCCCTTCCTTCATCTTTCTTATCAGCATCACGACGTCTCTTCCTGATGTGTAGGTACAGAAATACCGAAGCTACGTATATCAATCCCAATAAGACTGAGCATACTCCTATGGCTACAATTTCAGATACACTCAAACCAGAGGTATCTGTCTCATCAGATGATTGAGCGTTCGAAGAAAATACAACTTCCTTGACATCTGCAAGTAATTAAAGGATTGTTAAAATTCCATATCCCTAAGGATTTTTGTATTTTCCTGTTTCAGACTTTAAGAGACTCACAATGTTAGACAACATAAAATCTAAACATACACAATAATTTAGTGTATGGTTCTTTTGGTGCTTTGCTTTTCATTGAATAATGGTTCTCAAATAAAATAGGGCAAAGCAAACAGAAACCAAATGTCCCTTTTGTTTTTTTTAAGAAATAGTCTTGCAATGCAAATTACTACTTATGTATATTAGGTATATTATATGTTTTACAACCAGTGAAAACTTTTATGCCCTTGCCTGAAATTTGCGTTTTTGAGTTGTTAGGGTTCACAAAAGGTGCTCTAAGTTATCTAAGTCAGTTTTATTGTCCAATATTTCGCCAATTATTGTTGGCTTCCTCAGGGCCTAAAAATGGTCTTAAAATACAACGGCGAGCATGGAGGTTAACAATATTTCAGCAAATACCACGTACACAGAATGGTCACGAATGTTCAAACTAAACTGACAACTAGTAGAACAGATTTGTATTACCTACATTAAAATAGTAATAATAATAAGATGGCGGTACAATAAAACAAATAAGTACCTATAATATTATAACTATTCTAGCTAATGTGTGTTAAAAACTTACTGTTGCTGTACTTGAGAGGTGTTCCTGCAACGCGGAAAGCAACGCATCTCGAGAAGACGGAATCATGCTCCTGTTGCGGGATCTTAGTATCCAGTTCTCTGCACATCAGATAAACCAACAACATACGTCCGGCCATCTGCGGGCGCAGCGCTGGTTCTCCTTCCCACTGCAAAACAAATATCGATCTGAAGCTGTATCTTTTGGACTAAGGTGGTCAATTTATTATTATGACAATGTCAGGTCTTTATCGTGATTTATAATAAGACTTACTTATACGTTCCATAAAATTTAAATGAATGTTTTTAAATAGATATATTTTATATTAATACTGTAGACGTTGAAAACGTGTCCCTATGTAGGTACAAATGATGGTTTCATGGCCGGTTTAACAAACTAGGATTACCTATTGCTATTACTGGGGTATCGATACTGGGATATATAATAACGAATTAGCCGTGTCATCTACCGAGATAAGTGCTAATCCTTAACGTGTTCAAAGGTTGACGAATTGTTGACAATATTTCACCGTCATTAGAAGTCCGTAGTTAACGATGAAATATCACTTCACCCCTGTACTAATTAAATACAAAACGCCTATATTAATACTTCTGAGCATTTTATAGGGCCAGAGTTGGAGAATAAATATGAATAACAAATAAATAAATTAAAATAAATGGATTGGAATATTGATTTCCGGGTTGATGAATTTGAAGCAGTCGACATTGTGCACTCTGTTGCAAGAGGCATCTGCAGGACTAAGCATCAAGCCTAGTGCTAAGAAGATACAGATGATAATGTTGGGAAGGTTCTTTAAATATGAGTGGACTGATGCCACCAGATGATGTTTGTAGGGAGGCGTGGGGGGGGGGGCAACCAACAGATAGAAACGGTTGAGTTAGAACCGATTTTCAGGCATGATGCTCCTGAAAACCGTCGCGTCGTCTCTATTAACATAGGAGGGGTGTTTAGGATTTCTATTGACTCACGGATTCTTCTAGGATAGTAGGGAATGGGATTCACGGGCGAGGATTTTGGTTTGTGTAAACAGGATTTCATGTCCGGTGTTCCATCTCTGTCAGCGAGAGCCGAACCTGCGATTCGTTTCGATCTAGTGCAGCGCTCGTGCTGTGATACTCGGCTCGCTTCGTCTCAGCAATATTGACACTCCCACAAGCGCATGGAATGCACTACACACCAGGGGAAAGAAGAGGTGCGATTTTATCCTTGGTAGCAGGACGTAAGTCCGGAACTTTGGGAAGGAGTTTAACTATCGGTTGTATGTTGTACTTGCGGAAGATGCGTCCGATACAAAGTCACAACCATACGATTGCGTAAAGCGAAGGGATTTGATCACTTACATCGACTGAGAGAGAAAATTTTCAATATTTATCACAGTTATACAAATTATCCTGACAATTATTATTATTAGAGAGGATGTAGGGGAGAAAAAAAGCTAATCGCAGTAGTACCACAATCATCATTTTAAGCAATTTCAATCGAGTTTTTCTTATAATTTTCTCTAATAAGTATTTAAAGCCGAATATTTGACGTACGGTTTGCACCACCGGACTTTCAGGTTCAAAACCGGACGGTTGGCAACCCTAGTCAGGATCAACAAATACTATTCACTGGACATATTTAGAGTATGTCCCAGGCTAACGTAACCGTTATGTATGCATAACTATTCAATGTACGCACGAAATGCCACACTATTTATATTATTAATAATACTCACATTTAAGTGTATCCGGCCATCGTCTCGGAAAAGGCCAAATGGCACAGCTGTGTCTATAGGATTTCGTAGATCCACCCATCCATTTGACGTAAGAAATTTGGCTCCAGAAACGGCACATATTGGCGCGGTAATACCTAAAACAACAAGTAATATAAATTAAAGTGAACTAAACTAGGTTCATTCATTTACGTAGAACTGGGTTTTATCAGCATATTATATCCTACATCTACAAGCTCTTCCACTGCTGCAACCAGCTCATAGAGATTGAAAAAATATTTCTAAGATCTTCCTTCCTACTTCTCATTCATCCAATTCTGGACAACTAATTCTTTACTTATGTTGTAATTTGAATTGAAGGGAATTGTTTTCTTGGCGTTATAGTCGCGTTCATTTGACTTTTAATACTGGTAGGCATTTTCTTCGAGAATTTTCTTATAAGAATTTAACTTATAACGCATTTCTTTGTAACCGCGGCCCTGGCCTGATACATTTTATTGCACTTGATTGTTTGTTTGTTACCCAAATAATAATTATTGCTCGTCTTGCTTTTCAGCAACACCTGAAGATGATTCTATTTATGTAAGGCATCGAAACCGATAGTGTAAAAAATAAAAAGTACTCAAGGAGAAAGGTAATTTGTTTTCCATCCATAAAAAGTACTGTTAGAAAACACAATACTTTTTTCTTGCTTTTTTTCTTGCTTATTGTATCTTGTCAATAATGGAGAAATTCCTCGCACTTATATTATTAGATTATTCGATTATTGGCATTTTTGTCATTTATTAAAGTTTTTCTTTTTGTAGAAATTTTTATTGCTACATTATTGGCATGTTTTTTGTAATTTGTTACTTAATGTCCAATTGTTTGAGCAATCAAATTTGTTTAAACAATAATATGCAATGTTAGTACGTACTTCTGTTTTTTTTTGTAATTTTGGAGGTTTTACGATATCGGTCAAACTAGTAATGTGGTTGCAACACTAATTTTATTATTATAGGTTATAATTGAAAATTAACGTATTTCGCAAGAAAAAAAGGACAATATATACAATCATTTTTCCCAAAAAGATCAGTCAGTACCATTGCATATTTTTGTTTAAACAAATGGTATTTGTTTAAACAATTGCAAACTAGTTAATTAATGACAAACAATGCCAACAATCCAATAATAATTTCTAAAAAAAGAAAAATATTTCTATAACATTGTATAGGTTTGTAAACAAATAGTATTTGTTTTAAAAAAATCAAAATCATCAAAATCAAATGACCAAAAAATTCCATTATCCTAATAATAATTTGCTTTAACCCTAGAACAACTGACATTCGTAAATTTTGTGACGTGAATGTCTAGTATCGACGCGATATCAAAATATGTAGCCTGGTATTCTAGGGATAAAAATAAAATCATAAAAATATTTGTTTAAACAAATGGAATTTGTTTAAACAATTTCTAATTAGTTAATAAATGACACAAAATATGTCAATAATCAATAATCATTTCTGCCATAAAAATAATAAAACACGTAATGCAGCAAAATTGTAAATTTGGAGAAACTTTTGTCTCATATTTAGGATACTATGGGGAGGGTGGGGGTGGTGAACAAAAAAAATAGTGGTTATGAATTTATTCCTTGGGGAGTTCTGAACAATTTCTGATAACCTCCCGCAACTTTTTACATTATCATATGCAGTATGATGAACTATTGCAAGCGTGCCGAAAAGAAAATTGAGATTTTAACGGAAATAGGTCTTTTTGGGTCCTCTGATCATTTTAGAGCAAGGTACAAAAAAATGTCTGTGTGCGTGTGCGTATGCGTGTGCGTTTGCGTGTGCGTGTGCGTGTATGTATGTATGTATGTATGTATGTATGTATGTATGTATGTATGTATGTATGTATGTATGTATGTATGTATGTATGTATGTATGTATGTATGTATGTTAGGGTGTATGTATGTATGTTAGGGTGTTAGTTACTCTTAACGAAAAATTATTTTCAAAATTAAGTCCACGTCACCCCTGTAATTTGTTCTATATACTAAAAAACTAATTCCCTCCAAGGTTTAAGTCGATCGGATAATGGGAAGACGTGCCTCAAAGACTTTGTTTATGCAAAAAAATGGGACATTATTAAAATTAAAATTCACAGACATTTCAATCCGTTACTCATTAGATATTATTCCAATGCTGTATTCTAATTATTATATGAACTAAAAAAACGTTATTTTATTATATTTATCAACAAACAAAAAATTGTTTAAAGAAAATATTTTATATTTGTTTTTGATAAACAATTTAAATTAATTTGAAAAGGAAAAATAAAAGTAATCATTGTTTTGTTTATAAACTATTTAATAATTATTTCTGTTATTTACAAACGCATATAGAGTTAGGTACTAATTAGAACTGAATTATAACAATGTTTACTAAACTTAAAAATAAATATATGAACAATACAAGAAATGTATAACAATAGTATTAATTATAATAATAGCAAATAATAGTAATACACAGCAACAAGCAACAAGGAGTTGTTTAAAAATTCGGCGTTTAGTGTTTTCTTATCTACTATTCGTTAAATGCGCAAATGCGGGCAAACCGATTCACACCCAACGCGCCTATAGAAGTTTCATTTCACAATAAAATGTGTACTATATATTTATAATCGATTTTAGATAGATCAAAAGTGATCTACAATACATTGTACACCACCAGCGAAAGGGTATAAATAAAATTAATCACAAAAAAAATTAATTAAATTACTAAAATGTGCCTTGAGAAATTATTGATTGTTGAGCCTTTTCTTCCAGCATCTCTTTCCGTTCTGCCAAAGAGTTTTTCGCTGCTCCTTTTCCGCTAACATGCGATCACCAGCACTCATCACTCCGACTCGCCCTTTTTCTCTCTGCTTCATCAGAAATATTATGTCTTGTTCGATTGTCATCATTTGCATGGCCGATATCGAATAAATCGTTCAACGAATCAGTAAATTCGTTTTCTCGTTGTATTTGAGACGCAGTTCTGCGTTTTGCATTCCTATTTACTGTTCTCCACTTCTGGTAAAGTGGTTCTAATTTGGCAATACTATGTGCAGTTAGCTTCACAGGGATTCGTGCCTTTTGTCAACAAGTTTCCACTTCTTTTATAACAAGAGCCGCACTAGTGCGAAGATTCAAGTTAACTTTTCGCAAGTTATAAGAAAGCACCCATACTCGGCAATTTAGCACCAACAATTTGTTGTTCGAAATAGTCCAATAAAAACAATTTATTTCAACTTCGTGTCTCCATTTTTTGGTGAGTATGTAAAAGATACACTTCAAACCCTTATACTGAGAACAACTCAAACTCTACGCTGAAGTGAGTGTGCGTCTACTTGATAAAGGACAAGAAATATGAAATATATGTGAAAGAGGCAGAACAATGTGTCGGACAGGCCTAAACTAGACATTAATACAAATTAGTGTAAGAGCGTCGCGCGTAGACAGTGCGAACACGCGGCGTTGTAAAAGTCTAAAGGATCGAATAAGTTACTTAATTAAAATAAATATATAAGCATTGTAAGCAAATATGGTTACTGGACAACCAAACTAAGGTACCCTTATATAATATCATTAACTTTCTTATTTAAATTGTTAAACTAAAGTCATACGTCAAATATGGGAAAAATTACTGACATTTTCAAACTTCAAATCGATTGAGGCACCCCTTCCCGTGGTCGAATTAAGTTTTTCTTCTGCAGGACTTATTTTTATTCATCGTAGAACAAATCTAGAGGGTGACGTGAAAAAAAATCGATCGTAAAAAAATAAGGTCCACCCTAATATGTATGTATGTATGTATGTATGTATGTATGTATGTATGTGTATGTATGTGTGTGTGTTTATGTGTGTAGTCTATTTTTTGTGGAGACGATTCCGGTGAATCTACTAAAGGTATCGGGACGAAAGGTCATATTTAGCAGTTTTAAGACCAAAATTAGAGCTGAAAAGCTTTTGGTTCAAAAGGATCCAAAAGAACTGGCTGTTTCCTCTAAGCACTTTTCAAAGATTTTGGAAATCAGCCGCTATTTCTGTAATTTCGTCAAAATAGTTAAATAAGAAATTAAAGTAGAGGAAATTTTGTCTCATTAATAAAATAAAATAAATCATTAATATCTAGATTTTTTTGGTAAAAGTAATAGTTTAGCTGTATGAGCCAATTCTTTTTGATCGAGATCGTGTCTGCATTAAAATTTAGTTAGCGAGGATTTCACAATTATTTTCATTCTGACAGTAGGTAGTGTCAAATGCTGTCTTTTTGACAATGCCTACTTTCAAAATTATCTATATACGTATTAGGGATTATACGGAGCTTGTCCTATAGCGCCAATGTGTATTCGCGGTTCCAACAATGTGAGACGGGGATATATATTTTGTCTATCGATGTTTGCACGGGATCAAACTGCGCATGCGTGGCCAGTAGTTATTAGGACCATCGGCAGATGGCGCTATTGTAGCTTAAAGTGCGCGGTGGTTATCACCGCGGCTGTTAGCCGGTAATATTCGGCATCACTAACGCCATACCAGTGCCAGTCCATAGATAACCTTATACATGTTGCAGCTCACTAACGTCAAACCACTAACAGCCCACAGATAATGCCTTATATATGTGGCAGCTGGTGGCAGCACTGTGGATCTAGCCTATCGAATCCACGAACTTGACGCATGCGTAGTGTATCTAGTGGCACTACGTCGGATGAGATAGAGATATATGTCGCAACGCTAGTGTTGGAGCAGCCTGCTGTTCTTTATATCATTTTGTATTTATATGATATATCAAAATATCTGTCAAATCCTGGCTAACTTGTGTTATTTTAATGCAGACACGATCGATCACGATCAAGTAGGATCTCATGCAGCTAAACTATTAATTTTATATATTGTATGATAAAGTCATGTGCCTGGCCACAGCAGATTTTTTTAAATCCGGTCGTGAAAAACTGGGAAAAAATCTGATGTGGGCAGGCACATGACATCATACAATATATAAAATTAATAGTTTAGCTGCATGAGACTCTATTTGATCGAGATCGATCGTGTCTGTATTGAATTAACACAAGTTAGGCAGGATTTGACAAATATTTTGATAATATCATATAGATACAATATGATATAAACGTTGTTGGTAACAGCAGGCTTTTCCAACACTAGCGTTGCGACATATATCTCTATCTCATCCACGTAGTGCCACTGGACACACTACGCATGCGTCAAGTTCGTGGATTCGATTGGCTGGATTGGATCGGATCCATAGGCGGCCACAGTGCTGCCACCAGCTGCCGCATATATAAGGTTATCTATGGGCCGTTACTGGTTTGCCGTTAGTGATGCCGAATATTACCGGCTAACGGCCGCGGTAATACCGACCGCGCACTTTAAGAATAGCGCCATCCGTCGACGGTCCTAATAACTACTGGCCACGCATGCGCAGTTTGATCCCGGGCACCACATCGATAGACAAAATATATATCTCCGTCTCACATAGTTGGAACCGAGACTACACATTGGCGCTATAGGACAAGCTCCGTATAATCCTTAATATATACGTATGGATAATATTGACAGTAGATATTGTCAGAAAGACAGCCTTTGAAACTACCTACTCTCAGAATCAAAATAATTGTGAAATCCTCGCTAACTAAGTTTTAATGCAGACACGATCTCATGCAATGAGATGCAATGGGATGCAATGAGGGATCTCATGGAAGCCGTATCCAAAGCACTTGATGGAAGGAAAAAATGCCAAGCTCAGACGTGCGACTTGAGCCGTGCGTTTGATTCAATGCCACACCCCCAATTACATCAGAACATGGAACGATATGGGATCAGAGGTGTTTCACTGATGCTAGGTTAAATCCTACCTAACCAGTCGACTACACCAGGTGAAAATCAACAATGAAACCAGCCACTTTCATCAATCAACAATTGGAGTCCTCCAGGGAAGTCGGATGGGAGGAATACTCTTCGTATATATATATATATATATATATATATATATATATATATATATATATATATATATATATATATATATATATATATATATATATAAATATATAAATAAAAAAAAAAAAAAAAAAAAAAAAATAAATAAATATATATAAATGACCTTCCACCACCTTACTCACCACAGCCGAAACCAACAAAGACCTACGGAGTGAAGGGGAATACCATATAAGCCAGGCAAAAGAGTGGTTTACAGAAAACATGCTACAACTAAACGAGGCCAAAACGACACGCGTAATATTCCAGATGGATAGATGGGAAGGTCTGGAGGAGTCAGTGCAGTTCCTTGCACTGCGAATAGATCCCCGTCTCTCCTGGGGTGATCACGTCGAGCAGTTGGGAAAGAAACTCAGCCGAGCTACTTATGCTGTAAGAAGAGTCGAAAAAAACTGCGGGATATCAGGCCGCGAGAGTGGCATACATGTCGCTGTTCCACTCCCGCATTATCTATGGTATTGAAACGTGGGGTCACAGCGCACATACGACAACCATATTGACCCTACAAAAGCGAGCAATAAGATGCCTCACAAACGAGCACCCTAGAAGCCACGCATGACCGAGGCACGGAATACTCACTGTTTACGCAGTCTACATCCTACATCCTCACTTGCCTCTGCACTGTACACAGGACTAAGCAACAAAGACCAAAGCAAACTGACAATCACAGCCACGCAACGAGAACAAAGGATGACTTAAGGCCACATTTTTGTCGATTGACCACAACTGCCCACTACGCAAAACCCATCACGATGTACAACAGCCTACCAACTGAATGGAAATCCCAAACACTGCGAAGCTTCAGGAAATTGCTGAAAGACCATCTTATCTGCTTCCCCCCCTATGAAATTGAGGAATTCTGCAACGGCATACGAAATTTAAGCTATACATAAAATATACCTAATGTTTTGTTGACTTTATTCTGTACAGGGTGCTTAATAAATTATCTTATCTTATCTTATCTCGATCAAAAAGAATTTGCTCATACAGCTAAACTATTAATTTTACCAAAAAATGTCATAGACATAAATTATACAAAATCTCCTCTACTTTAATTTATTATTTAACTATGTTGACGAAATTACGTTAACGCTAACCAATTTTTCTCAAATTTAGGGGTTTTCTTTTTCTGGAAAAGGAACAGATTGGGGTGGATCGCTGCCTTCTAGCGAGATGTCAATTTTGTGGACCATCCTAGTGTTCAGTGTACACACGTACCAACGCACGTTGGAACTTCGATATAACCGGTGGTTCATGCTTTAAACATGCGCCATCATGTCTATCCTGACAAATAGGCATGCATTATACCAACAACGCCTTTTGAAAGCACCGCAAAAATGTTAATAGATAAATGCTCGTGTAAAGCTAGCGCATACGATGTTTACAAAGCTCAATGGCAGGCATATTTGACGGATTGCGACGACTTTGATTTAACGATGAATGCTGCGGTTGGCTTATGGGCTCGAGATAAAAGGAACTCTAAATTATCGCACCGGTAAGCAAACACGACGCAACAGACGTTCCTCTCGTTAGACTACCATTGTTTAGCAGTGTAATTAAACATCTACCTATTGTATCGCATAAGTTAGATGCAAAATTCCATCCACCTGCGCAATAAATTTGCGAAGACGTTTATTTACGGTATTGATACCTGGTGAATATGCGTATGGACGTGTCGGACCATCTACTAACAGAGCGCGACAGCAAGCGTTTGTCTCTAGTCTGCGTTGCGGGAGTCAACGTCAAGGTTTGATGCTTTTTTATCTTGACCCTTCCGCAATGGCTTTATAATTAGGCGTCGGCCGTCTGTCCGGGGCTTCCTAATGAGAAAATAACTACACTTTTTTATAGTCGCCTCTCTCCATGTAATTAATGGAGATTTCGACCTATTGCTCGTAAACATTAATGACTTGTGATTTACGATATTTAAATAACCTAGGAAAATATTCGAACAGTGAGTGCGAGTATAAATTTAGAAGTAATTTTGTTGTGTTTTATGTCCCAAATGTTTCCACGCCATCCTTGGCGTTTCGCAATGTCCTCTCTCCTACATAGTGGCCAACAAGATGATATTCGAGATAATTTTTTAAAAAGTGTCTTGAAAATTTGTCTAGAATTGTTCAAAACCGTTAGAGTTTTATATATAAAAAAAACATTTTGGAATTTGTACAACACGCAAATACAACAGAATAACTGCCTTAAGTCGGTAAATTTTAGTTAGTAATGTTAATATCGTCGGCATTTTTTTATTGTTTGTTGTTGCGTAAGCAAAGCGTTAGCAAGTTGTTTTATATATACACAAGAATATATATCGTTTATTCAAGAAAACCGTTGTTTTTGCTGGTTGTCTTATTTTAAGATTATACAATTTTAAATGGATACTCTACTTATTTGACTTAAGAATATGTTCCTTTGAATCAATAGGTTGGGGTAGTTAGATTAATGAGATCACATTCTTTGATTAAACATTCACCTACTTCTTTTAAATATGAACATGTTATTATGAAAGCAATAATATTTGACATGGAATGCAATTAACGCATCCAAAAAAATATTGTTATTTTCCAACTAGAGAACACACCGGGTGTCTTCTTAGTCCTTCTTAGTCTCTTTCCATCAATATTAGAGCACACGGTACATTGACCGAGCACAATGACTGATGCCGCATAGATATGTATGCGGCTATATACCCTCTAGGGCAGGGATGAGCAACCTTTTTTTAAAGCGGGCCAGGTAGGAATTCAAAAATTTTGAGCGGGCCGCATGTAGGCTGCTTATGAAAATACAAACGCAGAATAATAAACTCAAATTATCTCTTTATTAACAAAATAAACCTAATATATAAATAAAACACTCATTAATAGCAATACTACTATCAAACGGCGAAAGATATATGTAGAGACATATTAATTATTTAATGAGATATATTGCTTGCTTCTTTGCTATCAATTGGTCTATGTTTGCAGATATAGACGACACAGCAACTCGCAGGCAGCTTTCTAATCGTACGTCATTTAATCTCGATCGGTAAACAATTTTAATTATTTTCATTGCCGAAAATAATTGTCCACAAACATAAATGCTTCCTAAAAGTCATTATTTGCTTTGCATGTGCGGCTAATCGTGGGATTTTGTCTAAATTGGTGTAATTTTGATAAAAATTACGAGAAAGGTAAAATCGCACATCCATTCTTTGTCTTCGAATTGGGGAAACGGATATTCTTTCGTTTCGACAAACAATTGAATTTCATTTTAAAATTATATACTGTTTTTAGCATAGCACCTTTACTTCACCAACGCATTTCTGTGTTGTAAACTACATCAACATATTCACTTCTCAAATCTAAAAATTCTTTAAATTGGCGATGATTTAACGCTCGAGAATTGAGAAAATAATCAGCTGTATTACAGGCGTGGGGACATTGGGCATATTTAAAATTTTTGCGCAAATATGCTGTTGGTGAAGGTTGCAATGATGTTAAGTTTAATTTCATTAAGTAAGGTTCGCACGACACCTACATTCATGCTTGCCATTACTTGTGCCCCATCGGTTGATATGCCGACAATTTTATCCAACGGAATTGATAAGTCTCCAACATAGACTTTAGTTCATTGTACAAGTCTTTACCTATTGTAGATCCTTTCATTGGAATCAATGAACCCAGTTCTTCAGTTATATTAAAATTGGAATCGAGTCCTCTTACAAATATTGCTAGTTGTGATGTGTCGCTGATGTCAGAGCTTTCATCAAGTGCCAAGGAACACCATTCAATTTTTTTTAATGGGTTCACGTAAAGTTGCATTTATGTTTTCAGACAGGTCTTCAATTCTTCTTCCTATTGTAAATTTTGATAAACTGATTTTGGAAATATTGTCCTTTTTATCCGGAAAAGCTATTTCTGCAACAGCAGTTAAACATTCGTTAATCTACTCACCATCAGCAAATGGTTTCAACTTCTTTGCTAAAATTTAACTAACAGTGAATATAATTTGTTGTTGTTTTAAACTTTTCTCCAACTGATTCAATTGATCCTTCCTCAGTTGGCCTTGGATGCTTTGATAATTTGTCTCATGTTTAGTCTCATATAATGCCGTTTAATATTATATTCCTTTAAAACGGATACTGAATCTGAGCATAAAAGGCAAACAGCTTTATCTTTCACCAGAGTGAAAAAGTAATCCAATTTCAAATTTTCTTGAAATGTTCTATTTTCATCCCCAACTTTTCATTTTCTTGTTTATTAGTAGAACATATTTGCAACTATAACAATCAACTGTTAAGTACTTTTCAAATTTAAAAATAGTGTTTACCTTTTTTATTACTATTGTTTATTATGATATGGTAAAAAGTCACAAAATGGACAGAACAAAGTACCCGCACAAAAGTTCTAAGATTTGTGAAAACACTTTTAACCCTCCTGCCGCGGCAACGGGGAAATCGCGTTTCCCGCGGCTGGAGGGTTAATTAAACTAGCAGAACTATCTCGCAACAAGCAATTCGTGAACTGAGAGAACTGAGAGAAACTCTTCATATTTAACAGGTTTAAGACGACAAGATCCAAAATTTTTACCATTATTTTCAAAACAACGACTTTCTTAAATCAAAACAATCTGTTTGCTTAAAGCAAATATTTAGCCTGCTTTATATTAAACAAATACTCTTATTATAAGTATGTGTTGTCTTAAAACAAACAAATATGTTAAGAATGTTATTTTTTTAACATTAGACAACCATTTTTCTGTGTGTGCAAGGTTGTACTTGTCGTACTCGACTATAAAGTATTTGACTGTATTGAAAATATGGCTAGTATTATAGTCATCCTAATAGATTACAGTTTAACGAAATTATTTCTTAATACTTTTCAAAAAAATATGCTTTATTTCTATTAAAAACCAAAATTAAAATTGAATATTTTTAACGTCTTATCACGTGATTTAAAACGCTCCGTAATTGGCTAGTCTCCAGTGACGTCATTCGTTAGTACGCCTATGAATCTCCCGTTTGAATTTACTACGTTAATTTACAAACAATACAAAAAACATTGTTAAAGCGGTTAGTGGTAATTTACCGAAGGTTAACGTTTTGCTGGTGGGATTCTACTTTAAACATAATCGATATTTTTACGGTCCAGAACTAAGCAACGCGTAAAAAGTGCAATGTAAGCAGTAGTAGGTTAGGTTAGTCCTAACCTTCAGATTATACCTACATCCAAAATGCGATAGATACTTGGCGAAGTATACTTCACGACAAAAACTCTTGTGTTGGCCGCTATTATTTCATTTGGATTTCTACGAGCCAGTCTCAACCACTTTCTTCGCAGTGTTAAATTTTGCGGAATATCTACAAATAGTTTACCCGGAGTTTTTATTGACGTATTTCTGCATTGTGGATTTTTTACACCATTTTATGTAGAAATTGTGAAAACAACACTATTACCAAACGGCGACGAAGCCGACGCTTACAGACTATATGGGCCGATTGGACATCTAGTATCGTGTGACGTCACAAGAATCACGTGATCAACGTATAACAGAAACTATCGTTTTGGCGGGACTTTCTCTGATTCAATTTTTAACGCTGATTTTTATGAAATATTGATGAAATAATTACGAAAACTAATGCATTTACAAAGTAGAGTGAAGTAATAAACACACTAAGATGGTTTTCCAATAATAGTCAAATACCCTATTGAACGTTGGATGCTTTCTCTAAAACATATCCGACCATATGAGAGTGTTAAAATGACAAGGAAAAAGGTCGGAATCGCGCCTTTGATATATCGTGTAACTTCATAATGCTGATTTCCAGCATCTGGCGGTCGTAGAACGAAACAATTGCATCATTGCGGACTACGGATAATAGTGACACGGCAGATCCTCTACCAAACAGTTGTATTTGTAATTTGATGTGAAATTACTTTTATTTAATCGAAAGTAGACAACAGTTAGTGGTATGAACTTGTGGATAATTATTTCAGAATCCATAATGAACAGGCTCACTATGCCGACCATATGGAGGAGTCAACGTTCGCGCCATAGCTTATTATTAAGGTTTAACGTTCGCTTTAAATCAACTCCTCTATATATGCGTATGGCTAATTTTTAGCTTTATTTTAATGAGTCTGTTTTGTTCGCAACAACGCTAGCATAACTGGATTATTTTATGAGTGTCGTTAAGCGGATTACCGTATTAAATCACGCCGATGGTGCTATGCTAAATATTTTTTGGCAGTAAAAATGTTCCTTGATTGCAAACCCACTACTGGCAATTTACTAACTTTCTTTCTGTATTTGAAGCATATGATCATTGATTACATACAGTTCGGCAAAACCACGCAACAAGAAACCTAAAGATGTGTTGCGGTAAATATCATAATAATTCTATATAATTCTACAGTGAAGCTAAATTGACAGAATCTAAAAAACAGGGCTCGAGTATCGAGTGTCCTTATCTCTTTTTCTGCCGTGGGTATTCTAAGTAAAATATAAAATAGTGTTATATTATTCTATGAGGAAGTAATGTAATCAACTACTCGCGAGAACAAAGTTTGCAAAACATCAGAGCAAATCGTTGGAAATGGAAAAATCGAATACTAAACTTTTTCTACGACCATGCACTGAAATTTTGCAAATTAATTTATTTCATACAGGGAAGGCTATACTTCGGCCTTTACAGAGGTAAAGGCCTGGTCACACAAATGCCGAACATAACCGAACATTGCGAGCGAAGATAAGCGCAGCTAAGCGAAGCTAAGCGTTAGAAAAAAGACAGTTGAATGAAAATCCCGTGAGAGCGAGAGAGAACCAAGCTCAGCTGAGCTGAGCTCAGCGATTCAATGCTGCCCGAAGATCTCTCGCTCCCTCACATAAAAGGAAGTGTGACAACGATTTAACACATTAACTGGCCAATCAGCAGGGCGGCAAATGATGACTCATTAGTTAAAGCATAAAGGCGTTAGATGTTAGACGTTAGTGTAGTGCGAGCATAATGCTTTAAGGGATTTTGATAGATTAAAATTATTTGTTACGAGGGAAATCAAAATCCAGAGCGGTGATTGGTTCTAACGTCGTGGGAAATGAAATATTGCTCACGACTCGCGGGGTATGAGGAGCCATGAATGAAATATTTGTCATGTGTGTGGGGAATGGTGTGTATTATTTACCATAAACTGCCAAGTTATTTAATACACTTATCAATAGGACTAGATTTTTTTTCCACGCTTTATAAAAAAGATTGCATTAAAAATATTTTTTTGATTCATACGTCGTCACCGAAAATCTGTCTACATTCAAAATTTCAACTCGATTGGACATAAAAAGATATTCATTTATTATTGGTTCTATTTTTTCTTTATTTTTGTTATCCTAGCATATTGCTGTGTTTATGCAAATGGCATTAAACCGAATAATTGTTAACTCATCCATTCGAGCTTTCGTAATTTTGGAAATTTTTTAACAATTGTCTTTTATTCATTCATGCATTGTCACTGCAAAGCTGTCCACATGCAAAATTTCAACTCGATTGATCATTGAGAAGTAGGTAAAATAGCAATTAAAAGATTTGAACGTAACAAACAAACGAACAAACAAACAAGTGAAGTCAACATAAACGTAGTAATAAAAGTATATTCATTTATCGTTGGTACTATTTTTGTTTATTATTGGTTCAGCATTTTGTTGTGATGGTATTAAACTGAATACGTGTTCGAACAAGCAATTAAGAAAAAAAATGGAATTACCCGTTTGTCCGGGTATCTGTCTGCCTATATAGTGTCTGTTACAGTGAAATTTAAATTTAATAATAGAGCAAAATTCCAAATTCTCCACAAAAAGTTATTCTTTAAAGAGATGGTTGCTGTTAAAATACATAACCATAGCCAGAATTTTGATTTACAGGTGGTTGAAAAAGGCATGTTTTTCCCGCATGTTTATATAACGTCATGGCTGCGATTTATATTTTTAATTATGTGCTCATCAAATAATATACTATTACGTTATAAAAGTACGGTTATTAAAATACTGCTAACTATTTTCTGAATAGATAACCTTTTGAAGGTGCAGTTTGACATAAAGAATTTTGTACTAAATAAAATGGAAAATAGATGGACAGGCTGCTTAACTTGGACGAAATAAAAGCAAGAATACAGATACTATGGAAAGACACTACACGTAAAAATTCACGATACCATATAATGAATTTCTCCCGTTCCATATTTATGCCAATCTTATCTCCCATATTACTTCTGTGCTAAAATTTACAGAAGGCAATACTGAAGGAATTGCACTGTCTCTGCTAGCCATTATTAACTGTTGATGGGTGACAAATTCAACAACATAAATCGTGCAAGTTGAATAGTGCTAATAGTTACGATGCACATTGCAAACATTATGCTTGTGTAGCAAATTTAAAAATCTTTCGCGGTGCATTTTCCATGCGATACAGTGTGGACTTCGGGCTGTAGTGTGCCATACTCACCATCCGACGGCAAATAATGACTACCTCAGGCGAGATCATTACTCGCTTATCTGGTATGATTGCGCGATAATCTGCATAGGATAAATTTTACAATTCATAATCTCCAGAGACCGTAACATCCTGCCTAGGCAATTAACTAATAACTCACCGTACGTATGCACGTGCCACATCGCCACTTTATAACGTAATTTATTCCATCATTTGCATGATACTGTGAAGAATTAACCGCGTTGAAATAATAACTTCGCCTATGTTCATTAGAAATCTTAAGTACAATTTGCATTTCGGCTATTGTTTCGAATCAAATACTTACTATTGAATTAGAATTGATGTTGGTAATTATGAAGAATAATATAATAGCAAGCTGACCTGTTGCTTAATCTTAATTATCGTAACTGATTTTAACATTACCTATAATACGAAAAAAATCTGATGTAGCCTGGCTAATGACTTTATCATACTATATACAAACTTAATAGTTTAGCTGCATAAGATTCTATTTGATCGAGATCGGTCGTGTCTGCATTAAAATAAAACTAGTCAGCCAGGATTTGACAGATATTTTGATTCTATTGACAGTAAGTATAGTTAAAACATCAGCGTTTGACACTCATTAAAATGAAAAAAATTGAGAAATCCTGGCTAACTAGTTTTATATTAATGCATACACGACCGATCTCGATCAAATAGAATTTGCTCATGCAGCTAAACTATTAATTTTACAAAAAAATATCGTAGACGTAAATTATTCAGAATTTATGTTACTTTAGTTTATTTTTTAACTGTTTTGACAATATTACAGAAATGGCTCATTTACAAAATCGTTGAAAAATGCTAAGACTAGATATCCAGTTCATTTGGACCATTTTTAACAAAAAGCTTTTCAGCTGTAAGTTTCCTTAGTAGTTTACCTTTAGTAGTTTCTCCGGAATCGTCGCAACAAAAAAAAAAAAACGGGTGTGTACCCACACACTGGTGATGGGACATCGATGCAAAATATCGATGTTGACCATCGATGTTACCATCGATACCAACTATCGATGGTATAAAAATATCGGCTATAAAACATCGATGTTTGAAAACATCGATGTTTTCAGCGGACAGCGTTTTTGTCTATAATTTTCTATAATAATACATCATCATAACTTCTCCTTATTGAGCTTATTTTAATTTAGCTTTGGTTTATTGTCCAATTATAAACACAAAATGAGAAGGACTAGAAAAAACCTAAAACACGCCTAGATTTCTTTTTTTTCATACTTTCCATTTTATTATTCAACATAAAATGTATTCAAACATTAAAGCGGTCTAATTAATCTAATTAGTCTAACTAATCTCTATAAAATGTTTACATTTAGTGTTTAGTTCTCTTTTTACTTACATAAAGGATAAATCACCGTGCTTAGTATCTACGTAACAATGAATTTTTCAACAAGATAATTGTAACACCTAAATTTTCACCCTTACACAACGGTATCCCTGGCACAACTAATTTATTTTTAATTTTGCAGAGTAAAGTAAAAAAAATCACTAGTCTTAAGTAAACACAAACAGCAGCAACTCATGTTGGCGCGACCTAAACACCCGGATCCTATATGTCATTTTTGCTGTTGTTGCTGCGCGATGTTTGCAAAACATCGATGTCAGCATCGATGTTTAAAAATAAAAACATCGATGGCAAAAACATCGACCATCGAACCATAACATCGATGTTTCTAAAACATCGATAAACATCGCCCACCACTACCACACACACACACACCTATGCATACATACATACACACACACACATACACACACTCACACACAGACATTTTTTGTACCTTGGTCAATAATGTTCAGGGGATGCAAAAGGACATATTTCCGCTAAAATCTCAAAACTTTTTTTCCACACAATTATAATACTTTGTCATTTGGTATGATAAAGTAAAAATATATGGAAAATATATGGTCTTCCCAATCCCTTGTGGCCGGTGGTTGATGGCCTTGAAGATGCCAACCTGGGTAACGCCACACCACAAGAAGTTATTACGAGGATTATTATTATAAAACTATAGTATTATTTTTAAATGTCGATAAATTTGACAAACACAATTTGATAATACTTATCAATATGACAACCTTCATACATAAGTTAGTAGTTGTAACTTCTCGTTTCCACGCGTACATGCATATGTATACCGGGTGATTAGGGTTTCCAATCCAGAGATTTCGGAATCCCGGCTAATTTTTCTGTTCGGGATAATCCCGAAACTCTCAAAAAACCCGATCAGTACCGAAACTGATTTCAACATAGCGCAGAATGAACATTTCAGAACGCTCTGCCATTCTGACATTCTTATCAGTTATTGGGTCCTCAATAATTGGGTGGTTTAAAATGGACGGTGCTCTAAAGCATACAACTGTAGCAGTAAGAGGTTTGCTTAACGATATGTTTGAAAATCGGTGGATTGCGCTTAATGGGCCATACAAATATCCACCACGTTCCTGCGACTTGACGCCAATGGATTTCTTCATTTGGGGATCTATTAGAGACGTAGTTTATGAAGACCCAATAATTGATACGGAGAAGATGAAAAATAGAGTTCAAGCTGCTTTCAATGGGTTATGAGCTAACTCAATCAGGTACGCCACCAACAATAATTTGATAAAAAGAATTGAAGCATCTTTAGAGGCAAACGGCAACGTTTTTGAACAGTTACTAAAATAGAATTAAACAGTTTTTTTTTTTATTTACTCGACGATGTTATTTTATGTTTAATATTATATAATATATTATATTATATAATATATTAATATTGTTTTATTGTAGGATTAAAATTTTATAAATACTAAATTAATTATAATGAAAAATGACTTAAAAAACTTGTTTGATAATGTTCTGTTTATTCCAAATTGTTCAGTTGTTTTGAAACGCAATCTACATTTGGCAATTTCTACTGTAATGTTTAAAAATCAACAACAAAGTTGATGTAAAATTTTCCATAGAATTGAGAAATGTCATATGTTAGAGTAGCTATTTGAAAAAATCGATTTATCGTAAGTTTGACCTTATAATTTGAACATCCTGTATAAGTTTTAAAAGAACTCTACCGATGTGTCTATAATATGTTACCTTCACAACAATTTTGCTGGGCAACTTTTTTCCAGCGAGTACAGGGGATAATATATAAATAATTGAAATAACCGTAACCGATAAATCAAAATATTTTAGTTGCGACGATCGTGTCCAACAATATAAGTCCACAAATTTTCAATCTCTCATTTAATTTGGTTCTCTATATACTTCTAATGGCAGCTCGTCGGGAGATACCTGTATATACAACAATTATTCTGTGTTTTAATCAAAGTGTACACATATTTGTAGTTATATACATATTTTTACTTTATGACCCCTATACCATTTATATTACATATCCCCACTTTTAACAAGCGTTTGAGAAAAATAGTTTAGAATTTTATGATTGAAATATTTCCCTCTCATAATAGGATTAATTTTGTATAGGATAGTTACCTGGAAACTGTATGTGCTTGCTGGGATGTATAATTTGTCCTTTGAGGGGAAGATAAACGAACGGTATCTGCTGGGATGCCGAACTGCTAGTGAAAGGTGCCAGCGGACATTCTGTAACAAAATAAGGATTACACTTTATTATCCAACCTAACATAATCTAGTGAACATTAACGGTATCGCAAACATAATGGTTCGTATTCTAATTGGCTTTATTTGCATTACGAACTATCAATCCGATCTCATGCAACTTAAAAATTGATTGTCTCGAGAAATGGTTGGTACCATGCTGGCAAACATAAACGCTTATTCCAACTAGCTGAGGACATAATGCTACAGTGTACAATTAAGATATCATGTTCAGAATACTTCTTCTTTAGACAATGGCAAATCGATGTAGGTAATTGAACTGCTAAGGCTGCTAATGCTTTGTTGTCCCTATTTGGTAGACTAATTAGTTAATATCTAGAAGCTTACACATTAATATGATCACTACCTCGTAAACTATTAAACAAATCTGTTGAAGATCGACACACCGTTATGTCATCATGACTCGTCTTAAGCATTTGTATTAATACATGAGTATTAACACAAATGTCTAATCTAATAAAAATATTATTATTGAGTCTTATTAGGTATTAATTAACTGTAATTTTTACGTGTAAATGTAATTTTATCCACAATTCAGATATGCACATAGGCGCCCGCAGAAAAACTTCCAGGGGAGTGCAAAACAAAAACCGGCCATTGGTTGGGTTGAGTTGCCTACTCAAAAAAATAGAGGTAACGAAAACCGGAGCTACCGTTCCAGTTTTGTCATAAAAAGACAACCGTTTATAACTCTTGCAAAAATGGTTGGATAAATTTCTATCCTACCTCAAATATAGGTAATTAAAACACGTAGAGCCGAATTTTACCCCCTTGTCAACTAGCCCTAAATGGCGATAATGTCCGTGCGAATAGCAAACGTATTTCAAACGTTTGCTGCAGAAAAATGTTTATAACTTTGGAAAACTTATTGCATAAAATTCTATCATACCCCAAATTGTTGGTAATTAAAAGACCTAGTAGCTCTTCGACGATCGGGTTTTGCCTCATGGACAACTAGACCTAAATGGCGATATTGTCCGCTCGAATAGCAAACATATTTCAATCAGTTGCTCCAGAAATATGTTTACAACTTTTGCAGAAATTGTTGCATAAATTTCTATCACACCTCAAATTGTAGGTAATTAAAAGACCTAGTTGCCCTTCGACTCTCGAAGTTTTGCCCCATGGACAACAACCCTTAAATGGCGATAATGTCTGTTCGAATATCAAACGTATTTCAAACTGTTTGCTAAAGCAAAATATTTATAAGTATGACAAAAACTGTTGCATAAATTTGTATCATACCCCATATTCTAGTAATTAAAAGACCTGGTAGCCATCCGACGATCGGAGTTTTGCACCATAGACAACTAGCCCTAAACGGCAATAATGTCCGTTCGAAACGCAAACGTACTTCAACCAGTAGCTCCAGAAAAATGTTTATAAGTTTTGCAAAAATGTTTGCATACATTTCTATCATGCCTCAAATTGTAGGTAATTAAAAGACCTAGTAGCACTTCGACGCTCGAAGTTTTAACCCTTAAATGGCAATAATGTCCGTTCGAATATCAAACGTATTTCAAACAGTTTGCTAAAGAAAAATGCTTATGACTACGACAAAAACTGTTGCATAAATTTCAATCATACCCCATATTGTAGGTAATTAAAAGACCTAGTAGCCCTTTGTCGGTCCGACATTTGCTAAATGGCGATAATCTCCGTTCGAATAGCAAACATATTTCAATCAGCCGACTTGTACAAAAATTGATAACATAATCAGTTGTCACTTGTTTGTTTCTTTTTTTAATTGAATTGTTTATGTGTGACTTCAGAAGTTTATTAATTATTTTATTATTAAGTTCTTTTTAAATTAAGACTTAAATGGTTTTAACAATAGTTATAAATTAGCTTGTATTTCATGATTTTTTACTTGTTGATTTTTCCCCTTTTATATCAAAAGCCAGGGGGTGCAAGTACACCCCCTAGCCCCTCTCTGCGGGCGCCCATGTATGCAGGTATCTTCAAACAACATAGCATTTTATTGGAATTGCTTCTATACCACTATTTTTAGTGAGCTTTCAACTCTAAGTATGTCGAACTGGTCTGTGGATAAAATACACGGAGTATGTATTCCATTTTGCAACACAAGGTTCTTGCGAATTTAGCTTTATTGGACTTTGTTAACGTTTAGGATACGTTTGGAGGAGAAATAAGGATCACAGGAACGCATTGTAAAAAATACAACATCGGTGGTATCAAATAACCTACGACGTTGCTGAGAAATACCCCCAATTTCATTCACAAAAGTGCACACCTGCATAGTAAGTTTACCCATTTACAGTGTGTGTGTGTGTGCAGGTAAATAGGTACAGTCTTCATATAAAGCACATTGTGGTAATTTATTACACAAAATTTATTTACAAATTTTGCAGTATTATCGTAACTTTTACAGCATTTCTGCTGTACTGACCTGTTAAGAATCATATATGCATTATGTATCTATACTACGGTCACTGTAATTGTCAAACAAAACATTTTTTTTACTTTATCATACATAGTATGATAACTAAGTAATCGTGTATTGTAAACGTGTCGAAAAATAGTTTTGAGATTTTAGCGGAAATATGTTCTTTAAGAGTACCCTGCACATTTTTTACCAATGCAAAAAGAATGTCCGTGTCTGTATTTTTATGTATGTATCAGTTTTTTTTTTTTTGGGCGACGATTCCGGAGAAACTACTAACGGTGTCGGGACGAAACTTCATATTTATAACTTTTATGACTAAACTTAGAGCTGAAAGTTTTGTTCAAAAGGGTCCAAAGTAACTTGCTCTGGGCATTTTTCAACGATTTTGCAAATGATCCACTATTTCTGAAATTAAAGTAGAGGACATTTTGTATAATTTATGTCTATAACATTTTTTGGTAAAATTAATAGTTTAGCTGCATGAGCAAATTCTATTTGATCGAGATCGTTCGTATCTGCATAAAACTAGCTGGCCAGGATTTGACAGATAGTTTGATTCTATTGACAGTATTGTCAGAACATCAGCGTTTGACACTGTTGTATAGTATGATAAAGTCATGTGCCTGGCCACAACAGAGTTTTATATTTTACACACAGTATTAGTTACATAACACTTAGGTCAATAACTAACAAGTTATTTTAATTCTTTACAGTCATACTGGCTTTAATCCTTGCTTAATTGCGTGGAGATTTCTTCATTTAGTTTGATGCGCCATTTTTTGTACGTTGGTTGATTTTGTTTGCAACTGTCTGTATTTTTTTAGTTGCTTCTTCGACACTGTCACTAATCGCCAAAATAAAAGCTATGTGCTTACCGCTGTTCTTTCTTGCGGAATAGGAATATTCGAAGTATACAGTGGATACAAAAGTAGCGCACTTCCTTGTGGTACTCCGGCATTAATATTGTGAACCAAGGGGTATTCGTCATTTTGTTTCACTCGGAAGTGACGATTTTTCAGATATGAGTCTACCACACCTTCATCATCATGCCACACCTTATCGAAAGCCTCTGCCATGTCTAAAAACAGTGCGGAGACAATTTTCTTTTCCTCAGGAGCCTTTTTTATATACCGTCGACAATTCGAAGCCCGAATTGATGTGATGGACCAATTTATAAATAGTGGGTAATACAGACAAATGTCTATACGAGCTTACATTATTCGGCGGTTCACCGGATTTGGGTATCATGAAGACCTCAGCCAATTTACAAATTGAAGGCAAATAACTTAACAGTGCAGAGTTAAACAACATTAACAACTTTATCACATGCGGTATAAGGTTATAATAGTTTGTTTTTTCTAGTATAAAATATTAGAATTGGTATTATTTCATACCAAACTTAAACTGGCAATTTTTTATGTCAATATTATAAAATTAATATATTTAACATAAGGGAGCAGTTAGTTTGGCATTATGAAACGATTATGCAAATTGCCACTAAGAAGAGTTTACTGAATACGTATATCAGGCACCTCAAGCAGTTAGCCAATAAGGCAGTAATACGGGTTTCTTAAAATATATATTGTGCTGCAATTAAGGTGTCCGAATACCACCTTTCCGGGAATATACAAGTAAGCAATTTTAATAATTTTACCCAATTATCGATAACCGAAATGTCTTGAAGGAAGTCCGATTTTCCTGGAATCGGATGTTAAAGTAAACCGCCAACTAATGAAGCTTTTTAGTTCACCTGTTCGTAGAAATATTTACATGTACGCAAAAGTGGTCGCCACCATTTATGGCGTGTTTTTTTAAACATATGTATATAAAACCGGTATGCCAGGTAAGTATTCGTATAGCTTTTGAAGAATTTGGTATAGGTAGTTTCTTTGATTGCTTTGTTTGTTATGTCCATTATATGTTAATTGAAATAAGCTGGTTTATTAATGGCTTGCTTTTGTACCAACTTGTCGTCTTACCAATGTGATCTATTGAACGTACACTATTTTATACATCTTTTTACTTTCTCATACGCTGTATGACAAAGTATTGCAATCGTGCCGAAAAAAAATCTTATGTAGCACATGGTTTTATCATACTATATATAAAATTAATAGTGTGCCTGCATGAGATACTTTCTGATCGAGATAGGTCGTGTCTGCATTAAAATAAAATTAGTTGGCCAGGAGTTCACCGATATATCGATTCCATTGACAGTAGGTATTGTCAAAACAACAGCGTTTGACACTACCTACTGTCATTAGAATAAAAATATCTGCCAAATCTTGGCTAACTAGTTTTATATTAATGCAGACACGACCGACCTCAATCAAATACAATTTGCTCATGCAGCTAAACTATCAATTTTACCAAAAACTGTCATAGAAATAAACTATGCGAAATTTCCTCTACTTTAATTTATTATTTAAATATTTTGACGTAATTACAGAAATCGCGGCTCATTTGCAAAATCAAAGAAAAAGGCTAGGAATAAACATCCAGTTCATTTGGACCATTTTAAACAAGAAGCTTTTCAGCTCTATTTTTGGCCAGGAAACTTCCAAATATGACGTTTCTGATCGATACCTTTAGTAGTTTCTCCGGAATCGTCGCCACAAAACACGGATACACACGAATACGCACGCGCATCCGCACACGCCCACCGCCCCTCCCCCTACACACACGCTCACATGTCCACCCGCACACGCGCACCCGCACAGGCGCAGGCGCAGTTTTTTCAACCTTAATCAAAAATGTTCAGGGAACCCCGAAATCCCAAAAGAACATTTCCGCCTAAACCCAATTTTTTTGACACTATTACATTACTTTGTCTTACTACGTATGATAAAGTAAACAGTAAACGCTTGCCATTATGTAAAAGCGTCTCAAAACAAAATGTTTTCGTGTGTGTCCGCTTTTACAGTTTCTGAATAAGTTGAATGCTCTAAAGTGCTCTTAAAAATTTGCATGCGGTGCAATTTCAATCGCATGTTCGAGAGGCGGGCATTGCCCAGCTGGCCTTGTCATAAAGGTGTTCACGCTTCAGAAGAGGCGGCACTCTTGATCTGAAATTATAATGTAACTTGTCAGTTTGGGGCATTTCGGTTTCGGTGCATTTTCTTGCACACGACATGGCATAATCCAGTGCACTTAACAGAAGAGCCGTAATTAAGGTCTATTTACACACGTCAGTCACGAGATGGCTCAGTTTCGAGTGTAATCCAGATAGTCTCAGTAGTAAATGATAATTTTTTCTACTTTCGTTTAATAATTACACATTAAGAAATTCGAAGAAATTCGAGAGATTCAAGCTGAAAGTAAGATTACCACTTAAGAAGAAAACAATATAAGAAACAGCACACTGACGAACGAATGTTATAGAAGATTGTAAATACGTGCCGGTATTTAATTCTTAGGGAAAGACTATGTATGAAGACGATAATTATTGTCAATATCTGTAAAAGATCATTCGACAAATTAACTACAATTAAATACCGTAGTGGGTATTTCTTATTATTTCCCGACAAGTGGCGACAACACCCGACACTTTCCCGGGAATGTCCAAACCTTGTCCTTGGCCAGTAAAATGAGATTATTTGCCGTGCACGTGAAGCATTGCAAATATTTTTTTGGTTTTCGTCTCAGAACGTTGCGTTACGTGAACCAATGGGCAACGGACCGAACTTAAATTCGTTAATTGGGGTGCACCTTAAAAAACAACGTGCATGTCAATGCCAACGATTCAGATTCGTTAACAATAATGTAACACTTTACGCCGTATATTCGCTGTGCAAAACCTTTTATTCTCGAGAATTCAGCTTAATTAAGTGTTTTTTTATCGATATATTTAATCAGGGAAGACGAGTTAAGGCACTAATTGATTGAATTTGCATTCCTTCACGAAAACAGCCGAGCAGAAAACAAGTTTATTCACTAACGGTTGCGATGTCGTCAGATAATAAATAATGGACCTGATTTGCTTCATCTCAAATAAACACGCGTATTAAGTTGAGCAAGATCGACGTTCGTTCCCTTAATTATGCACTGTTACAATTAATTAAAGTGGGGTTAAATTGATCCCAAGCACGTAGTCTAGAAATAGTCACAAATTATAGAGACAGAGAGTATGGATACAGTATTTGCAGCTTATCATATTGCTTGAATGTGATCAATAAGTGTATATGTCGTAGGCAAATGGTTATTTCTGGCAAACAGATATTGAGTCTGCTTTTATATGTTTAAAGCTATTTGCCTAGGGAAATGTATTTCCCCAGGCCGTTGTTAGGCAAATAGCATTTTGTTTAGAAATCGATCGGTTACGTTTCGCTACGCTAAAATACATTGCGTACGGGTAGAGATGTCCGTAGAGTCATCAATTAATGGAGGTCTCTCGCCCATCCTCTCTGTCGGTTATGCTCATTAGTATAACAAAAAGTCTATGACGTCAGGCATTGCCATACACATTGCAGCAATATTTTTTAATTTTGCTGTGCCGATTTGATTCTTACGGAGAAAAAGTAATGACGTAAGCGAATGGTTTTAGCAAACAGAGTGTACCCGTAATCGCAAGTGACAGTGCGCATTGCAGCATACTGTTGCATTTTCAAATTCTGTTAGGTTATGTGATTGTTGACAGCGTTAACTTCATCTGCGTTTCTTATCACAACAATAGGCAGATGGTTCAGCTACTGTGTTTGGAACATCACAGTAATCTCCGCAGCATATCGGTGAACCATTATGAAGACATGCAAAATAGGAGTTAGGTGATATCATCATCTGCATGATGCGTAAAATCGTGTTTTGTGTTTTCCAGTCTATAAGTATAACTTTTTCCTGGTAAAAGGGAAACTAAACATTCCTAACCGAAAAGTCCTGTTTTAGTATCACCGCACTTATGAGTATTTACGCTTGTCACAACAACTCAGGCGTAACGTCATTAGAATCATGATGTTGGAATACGATTATACTCAAAAGTAGTCAACGACTAAATAGTAATTATGACATAATTGAGAATTAACAGATTGCACATAACCTCACATAATTTTAAAACAAAAGCGATTGAAAACTAAATGCTATTTGCCTGACAACGGTCTTGACAAATACATTTGCCTAGACAAATAGCGTTAACAAGTTTTTGCCCAGGCAAAAAGCCTTTTGCCTAAAATAACCATTTGCCGACGACATATACAGCAGCCACCGGCGAACAGCCGCCGGGACAGAGACGACGGACGCGTATGTAAAAACACAATAAAGAGTACATAAAACGACAAGACCACTTCCTGTAAACCCATATAAATTTTGTCGCTTCATAGTTTCGTTATATTTAAAACAGATTAAAACAAATTTTCAACATGTTTCATATAAGCCATGTGTTTTAAATGTTTTTTAAACACTAATGAATAGGATGACGTCCGTTTAATTTTGTTGATGCAAATGCAATAATTAGATAAAAAATATAATGCAGTCGATTGGTTGCATAAATTCTAGATATGTTTGACCATTCGTCGACCAAGAAAACCAGTTGCCTTACGATTAATATTCAGCTGGATCCATATTGCAAAGTTCTGTATTATTTGGACGGTGTAAAGTAGCCTCTTATCTTTGCATTATATTTCTTAATTTACATGGAGACATGTCTCGGTTTGCCACAATCTTCGGTCCTAAACAGTCATTTTGTGAAACTACCAACATACATTATCAGGGTTTCAGGATAATTCTTTCGAGAATTGGACTTGGCATTGACTTGGTCGAGTATTCGTCTTAATTTATTTCGTGTCGTCGTAATGGCGGTCGGATGCTGACAGGGACGGACATTATTATAATGGCGGTCGGACGCTGACAGGGGACGGACATTATTATAATGTCCGTTCAATGTTCCCTGGCAGCCATTAAGACGACAGGAAATAAATTAAGACGAATACTCGATCAATTCACTGCCAAGTCCAATTATCGAAAGAATTATCCAGAAACCCTGATAATGTTTGTTGGTAGTTTCACAACATGCCTATCTGGAACCGAAGATGGTGAAGAACCGAAACATGTCTTCCATGTAAATTAATAAATATAATGCTATAAAGATATGAGAATTTTATTGAACCGTCCAAAAATTACGATTAATAGCCGGCAAATAAGCGCCCGTAACAATTACCTAATTATTACTTCTCCAAAGAGGTTTTTCACCTATTATTAAGAGGAACCAGTAGCGCTAGTACGTCTTTCAAAACAACCATCCATAGTGTCATCACACGGTTTCTTTAGCAGGAAATTTTAGATCAATGTTCAACTATTTTATGTTTGTTTTTGCAACGATTGATTCGGAGCTAAAATTAACGTTTATTGAGTATGACACACCACTTCAAACCAACTCTTTTCATTTATACGACCATGTAATTATGGCATTTTTAAAAGAAGAGCATTTCAAACAACAAGATTTTATTTCCAAAATACTCTGCAAAAACAAGAATCTTAATCATCTGTAAAGATAACACAAGTACGCAAATGGATGTGTCGTGCCTGTGCAATGGTTTCGTTACAAACGGCCAAACTCCAACGCTTTTTGAGTAAAAACATGACAATAAAATAAGAATTTTTGTTAATAGTAAAACTAGAAAATTAGACACTGAAATTTTTTTGTTATAGTAAAATTTGGTAAGATTTTAACTTGATTGGATTATACTGGGCCTCCCACGACGAGCTGCCGTTAGAAGTATATGGAGAATCAAATGAAATGAGAGATCGAAATTTTGTGGACTTCTATTGTTCGAGACGATCGTCTCAGCTGAAATGTTTTGAGTTTTCGGTTACTTCCGGTTACACCGGAAATGACGTCAACTTTTATATTTCAAATGGAACAGCCTGTATATTATCGCATTTTTTAAATCTTCTAAAAATTTTAGATCAATGTTACATTCCCTATACCTAACATGTGTCATTTTGGAGATATTCATATTTTTTATTAAAAAATGACTTCCAATTACTTATAATTTATCCCCTGTGACCGTTGGAAAAAAATTGTATGTTTTAGTATCACCGCACTCATGAGTATTGACGCTTGTCATTAGAATCATGATCATTAGAATACGATATTACTCAAAAGTTATCAACGACGAAATAATAATTATGACGTATTTGAGAATTAACATGCACGGATTGCACATAACCTCACATAATTTTAAAACAAAAGCGATTGAAAACTAAATGCTATTTGCCTGACAACGGTCTTGGCAAATACATTTGCCTAGGCAAATAGCTTCTGCCTAGGCAAAAGCCTTTTGCCTAAAATAACCATTGCCTACGACACATACACATTAGCATGAGTCACTATCACTTCTTGTGAATAATACTATAATGGCGAGTTCTATAGTTTTCTATACGCCTATAATATATAGTACGACACGTTGATAATATTACCCGTAACCATTCAATTAAAATCGCAGTGTCACATATCCGCATCGCGATCCCAACACAAATAATGGCGTCCAATTGAGTCGCCCGACAATTGCAATTATTCGTTATCGTTTCAGGAGAGAAAAGCATTGAGAAATTTATGTTGGTATCGGGCTCCAAGAGCCTACGTTCAAGGTTATAATTATTCAAATGGGAACAAGAGTCCCTTCGGCTAGATACCGGAATTCCTCTATTGCTCGATTGATATCATCGTGAATTTCATACATTTAAATTGTAACGAGTGAGGCATTTACGGGTCTACCGTTTTGATCGACTTCCTAGTGTCGATAAATAATCTGTCGGAAGGCGCGATGTGCGTTAGGCCGCCGGTAAAATAAGAAGACAAGTAGCATGTGCGCGATTTAACCAGGCTATGTGCGCGATAATGAAAATTGTAGCATAACCTGAGCACGGACTCGTTGAGATACAATCTTGCCGCAATGTGGACAAGGACTGCTGAACTCGCACTGGCTTAATATGTTCACGTAGCGCGTGGTTGCCTAGATGTACTATATTGGATAGGCTCTTTAAGGGAGGATTCCGTTTTTTTCCTCTAAAATTACCGTCTTTTTTAGATTTTTTTTATTGGCGCGACTATGCAATAAATCGATTCCAAATTTGGCACAAATATTTATTAGCTTTTTAAGTATCTACAAAAAAACTATATGACGAAATATTATGAATCACGCTCACTAGCCACCCGCGAACATGACACTGCGTGAAGATCCGCAGTCACTGGTTGGCATGATTGGGCCACTCCAGGTGATCTGAAATAAAAATGTCGAATAGCGGCTGACTTTATACATAAGTAGTTATCGTTTGATGAACCAGAAAATTTGAGGAAATAGTGACTTGTCAAAGTCGAAATATCGATTTTTCTCATAAAAATTGACAATGTTTTCTCTATGAAAAGAAACGGATATACCATATTGCATTTCTGATTCATCAAACGATAAAGGGATGTTTACTTAACATCAAGTTGAAATTTGAAGTCAATCAGTCAAATAGTTTTTGAAATATCATGTTCGCGAAAAAACGGTTTCAAGAAAAACACGTTTAAACTTTCAGGTATAGTTTATAACTTGAGTACTTACAGTATTTTTCTGCTAATATGTTATACCAGCGCCATACTTTATTTCTCCCTCCACTTTGTAGAATATATTTTCACATATTTTCTCATTTCTACGCCTTGTTTAAGCTTATTTTGCAGCCTCGAGTGCACGTCTCGACGACTTCACCAAACGCAGTTTTTCGCGCACATTTGCAAATATCTTCGTTTCCGTGCCAATAACGATTCCTTTGTTGTCATAGTTTTAAGGACGGCAGAAAAGCCTTTTTTATAAATTCCTGCTGCTGATAAGCCGCAATTTTTATAGGTTTTGAGCCACGGGAAAGATGTTTGGTTTCGAGGTGCCAGACAGTAGAATTGAAGCTTTATGTTGTTGTTTTGAGTTTCGCCTCCCCAAACACCGTTCTAGAAACTGTCTCGACGACAAGTTGTTGTAAGTCGGCTTGGTGGCATTATCGACATTTTTATCAAGTTTTATTCAATTCATCTAGAGTTTTCTCGGCTTCCGTTTTTCGCATTTGAATCAACACTGTGATCCCGGAATTTTCATTCATTCATGATGTAATTTGGTCCACACAGCATTCTACATATTATCAACAGTCTGGATGTCTTCTGATTGGTAAAACATAGAAAGTTGTCTATTCTTTACAATGTACAAGCCGCATCGGACCCAGTGCTCCAACCCACAGCCCCGCGGAATATGTCTTTGGTAGAATCCACTATTTCTCCCGCTGACCCATCATGTTCGCAGTAGTTGTATGTATGTACTTCGACACAATTGTCATGTTGCCAGATTCTGATTCCCAAAACTCATAGGCATGACAATAGGAAAATTTCACGGCAAACTCAACCACTTTGTTAGTATGTATATTTCTTCATAAGTAGGTACTGTGATCACATACAACGGAAGTGTAATCTGTCTTCTTCCATATCCGGTCTCCAAACGCATGCACTATAATTTCTTCGTCTTCCGCTGTCGACAATATATCGGCAGACGTATTAGCAAATGTTTTTCTTTCACGAGTGTGAATCCCCAGAAAATTTTCTTTTTTGTTGTTTATCGGCAGGTGAAGGTGTTTTTCTTGAGTGTTTCTTCTCCATGACTGTTCATGAGATAATTTCACAGAATAATAAACCACACACTGCAAGATTTCTTGGCTTGAAAATTTTTTAACTCAAGCGGAAAAATTGTTGAGCCCGTGATTCGACCGATCCGCGCGCTCCGTATTATTGGCACCTGCACGCCGTCGGCTAATTGCTTATAACTTGGATAATTCTGCAAATATTGCCTTGAAACTTCGTACACACATTCTTAAGACCTTAAATAATAAAATAACGAAAAAAACGTTTTTGTTTTTTCCTCAGACAACCGGAATCCCCCGTTAAAACTGTTTTAAGAGTTATGTGTCATCA
This sequence comes from Melinopterus prodromus, assembly GCA_964023965.1. NCBI lineage: Eukaryota > Metazoa > Arthropoda > Insecta > Coleoptera > Scarabaeidae > Melinopterus > Melinopterus prodromus. Next base: position 40,061,682 of record OZ030391.1, on the reverse strand, counting down.
GGCATTTTACACCAGGATATTTTACCATAATGAGAACGTACCGTCAGACGGGGCTACTTGGACATCTTTATCAGACATTTTTGAACAAATCTCGATCAGTTTAACTCAAACGGAGATGGAAAAATATGCATTGTACCGTCCTAAGTAAAGGCTATTCTTAGGTGGTTTTGAAATTCTAGTATATCCAGCCATTGGCCAATAAAAAATGTTTTTGGGGTGACCTATTAGCCCCCTGTTTGGGGCTATTTGGTCTCTTTATTGAAAACGCTTCCAAAGTACATTTAAATTGATAGAAATTGCTAGTGGCCATGTTACCCCATAGAAATTACATCGAGCCCATACTACGCGAAAAAAAAAATAAAAGCATTTTTAAACATTTATCTTTTAATAATAATACCTAATATTAAAATAAATGTAAACTCTAATTAACTAAAATCAAATTCTTTGGACATTAAACACTCTAAATACACAAAGAAAGGCAATTTATTTGGGTAAAAATTTGTGTCGTTGTCACTGTCAAACAAATTCAAAGTCATCATCTTCCAAATCTTCGCAATGCTCGCACTTAAAGTATGGATCGCTAGTATTTTTATTGCATGGACCACAAATCCATCGTTGGCATTTGACGCACTGAATCCAATCTATTTTGCCTCTGCTCCCAGTTTATGCAACAAATTCCACAGGTAGAGTTGTTCTGCTTCCTCGATGTTTAGTGAATAGAAAATCATTTATTAAACACGATTTTTATTAATGCATGATTTGTTAGAGCCTATCATACGACTTCATTATAGCCAATGGAACATACATATTTGACGTACATACGTCAAATAATTCTTAACTTTGTATGGGTTCATCCTAATTCCTAGCACAGTCCTTATTGGTTGCCCTTCGTTAAGTATTATGAATAACTTCCATCATAGCGTGTGTATGAGAATGTGGGCACAGAGCATTTGACGACCGCTGAAGTAACGTCCCCATTATTACGCACTATCGTGTAGCACAGCGATTACTTGCAAAAGGACACAGTTAAATGACAGTTGAAGACAATTTTACACGGTTTGATAGTACTATATCGTATCATTGCTTTTATAAGAACCGAAACTGTCACTCATAAAATGTAACCTAGAATCGAGCAGTCGTCGTGATGCTACCGGTTAATTCCACAAGGGTGAATTTATGTAAGTATTATCTAATAGAAGTCGTGCGGTTTTATTATGGTACAAACATCTCGAAGAAAAGAAATAGAAAACAGATGTTATATTTGATGTGAATGATCGTAAAATAAAACGGGAAAGAAAGCAATTTGTTGATCGTAGCGATGGAAGTTATTGTCTATATTGTCTAACGTTGTTTATAGTTGATCTGTCCATCTAGATCGTTCCGATGGTATAAACCTACACGAATGGAAATAAGTATACTCATAGATACGATCGATTATTCTAAAAACTTATGCCGATATAATCTGCAAAACAGAGTCATTTCTTTTATTTTAAATGTATCATTTTATTTTAATTTGGGAGAAATTTTTCCATTTTTATTCTTTCCATTGCACAACGACAATGTTGTTTGTGCCATATAATAGTTTTTGTAAAGTAAATTCAACGGTTCTTTCTTTTAAATTACCAAACCTTTGATACCTGTGCCAAAGAAAACATTGCAAAAAATAAAAATGTTCTAAAATCTACAACCAACAATTTACAGTGATGCATATTATAAGTAATTTTATTTCAACAATATACAATACATACATATTGGGCGTTTCTACTTTCTATCTAAGATACGAACCATATATTTGACAGAAACCAGAGCTAGTTTTGATTCAGACATTTTCAAGTTTATTAGTGAATCGGTAAGTAATCGAATTAAATATACGGGAGACCGGGGCACAATGGGACGGTTTTGACTTCCGTATTTAGTTGCCTTATTTTTCACAATAACTGGTTGATAATGGCAGTACTACTTAATATATACATTTATCCAGGTATATACACTGGAAATTTTAAGTTGAATACAGAATTTTTGGAATTATAATAACTTCTCTCCAATTTTCAGTTTGTTCCAATGTGCCCGGGCACATTAGGACAGGCATGGGGCACATTGGGACAGTGTGAATATCTTGGTTATTACTGAAGATACCAATTTGATGTTTGGCGAGTACAAACCATCAACATAAACAAACAAAATGCCGTTAACTTCATTATTATATCTTATACAGGGTGTTCAAAATTTGTAACACACATATCACATTATCAAACTTAAAAAATCTGATGTGGCCAGGCACATGACTTTATCATACAATATATAAAATTAATAGTTTAGCTGCATGAGAATCTATTCTATTGAGATAAATCGTAGGTACTGTCAAAGCATCCGCATTTGACACTACCTACACTACGTCATTAGAATAATAGTTATTTATGTCACAAATGCCGAAAGTATGGAATAGCGCGACGAGCGGTGATGCGGAGCGTCACCGAAGGCGGAGTGTCGCCGTCGCATGTGAGCGAGTCGCGCTATCTAGTTTTTGGCAGGAGAGACATCAACGTTTATTGTGTTGTTTTTTAAGAAATACGTATTTTAAAAAAATAAATAAATGATTTCTGTATAGTAAATGCTAGGTTGGTACCACTTTGACGAAACGCCAAGTTTAAAGGTGCGTTCCGATTGGTAGGTAATGATAGCTAATGGCGGTGGTAGAATACGAAATTATAGTATTTCTTACATGTCGTGATAATGACACATATTAATTTGCATGTACATAAACATGAGTCACTAGCAATTATCTATTGGAAATACTATAACGGCGTCTGCTACCACTGCCATTATCACTAATGAAGACGCACCTTAAAAAGGTAATTCAAATTCTGACAGATTTATATTTGTTGATGACACATCCCTACCAACATACTAAAATAAAACTACACTCATCGCTATACTTTATTTATAATTTTCTCCATTTATCGTTTTTAGAATTAGATATAAACACGGGTTGATATTTCTTATCAACAAACAATCAAATTGGTGATCTTATTTTATTTGAAATTTGTATTTTATAGTTTGCCGCACTACAGCGGCAACGTTCCATAATGGTTCTCCAACCTCTGATGAGATCAGCTGTTTTCGATTGTGATAACACAAAAAAATATTTGTCAAAATCCTGGCTACTATGTAATTTCATATCAATGCAGATGCGACCGATCTCGATCAAATAGAATTTGCTCTTGAAGCTAAACTATTAATTTTACCAAAAAATGTCATAGGCATAAATTATTCAAAATTTCCTCTACTTTAATTTATTAATTAACTATTTTGTCGAAATTACAGAAATGGCGGCTCATTTGCAAAATCCTTCAAAAAGGCTAAGAATAAACTACCACTTCCTTTGGACTCTTTTCAACCAAAAGCTTTTCAGCTCTAAGTTTGGTAACAAAACTTCTATATGAACTTTCGTTCCGATACCTTTAGCAGTTTCTCCGGAATCGTCGCCACAAAAATCGTTTACACACAGACATACATACGCACAGACACACACACACACACACACACACACACACACACACACACACACACACACACACACACACACACACACACACACACACACACACACACACACACACACACACACACACACACACACACACACACACACACACACACACACACACACACACACACACACACACACACACACACACACACAGAAATTTTTTTGTACCTTGGTCAAAAATGTTCAGGGGACCCATAAAGACCTATTTCCGCTAAAATCTCAATTTTTTCTTTCGGCATGATTACAATACTTTATCTTACTACGTGTGATAAAGTAAAAAATTTGTTTTTAAAATGAACACCGTATATAATATAAACAAAATCTTGCCCTGTCATTCCAGACTATACCTGACAAATATACTTAAAATTTAAATAGTTTTTATATTATTATACAGACTGTGTTGTTCCACGTCCCGAATATTGGAGGGGTGATAGAGTGCCTTATTTTATGAACAAAAACATCAAAAAACATATAGCCTAACGGTGACTTGATTGTATGGTGCGACCTTGTGAAGGTCAAAGTGTGTTATGAACTACCTACAATGGTTGTTGAGGAATTTTCATAATGAAATGAACATCCGAATATTAAAATACATTCAAACCAAAATACTTTTGCTTGAACTTTATTTAATTGTTTAAGGTTGGAGAATTATTTAGTTGTAGCGGTAATTTTGACTACACCTGTATTTGAAATTTTAGAATATACTCCCATTGGACCTCGGAATACTCTCCAGTTGAATGCCCTACAAATCTAATGATAACAAATATCAACTTTGTCATTTGAAATAAAATGTTTGTCTTTTTTATTCAACGATTGTTACTTTTTGATGATTTAACTTAATTTTAAACATCCTGAATTATAATGATGAAGTAAACATCACATTGTTAGTCATGTTAACGTATGCGTCCACCAAGCTTGAAACTGTTAATAACAACGAAGATATAAAATTTCAAACATTGCCGCGAAACTAAAATAAAATAACAAAGCTGTTATCGACTTCCGGTAGACGGGAGTGCAGTCAATTTGAGAGTATTTTAGTTTCAACGTTCGACTCGAGTAGATCCTGATTCCAAACATTGAAATATATAGAAATAGTGGAACATAAAACTTATAATGGAACGTTTCTCCATTATTTCCCTGTCCCAAACTGCCCCAGTTGAAATATCCCAATCTCCCCGACATGAGCTTTATGAATTGAAAACGTTTAGAAAATTGAAAGTTATGATTTGGTAGCCGCCAATAGTGGTAATGTATGAAGAATATATGTATAATTGTAGGAATATACATAATATTATAGCAATATAACATATAAAATTGTGTAGGACCTTACGAACAGACGTAGAAAATACTTACTTGGTTAACCAAAAACTGATACATTCATCAGCAATCGTAGTTTCGACGCTATCGCGCTTTTTTGAATATTGTTTACATTCACTCACCCGTATTCTGTGTGATTCCGCATTTAATAGCAAATCATTAAGGCGGTGAATTTAAAGTGTCCCAATGTGCCCCGTGTCCCAATGTGCCCCGTGTCCCAAATGTGCCCCGTGTCCCAATGTGCCCCGTGTCCCAATCTGCCCCGGTCTCCCTTATACACATACCTGTTCTAGAATGCATATTTTACAATAATTATCATTACGCATTTGCAATTTGCAATTATCATACTTAATTTGTGCTTTGTAAAAATAAAACAACACCTATACATGTGCACACGGGGCCCATTGTTATAATTGCTGTGGGGCACGTTGTTACATGTAACAACATGCCCCATGGCTATTTTGCGTATCCCATATTAGTGATAATGACTTTTGCATACGTGTAAATTGTTCATCCGAGTGATTATGTTTTAGCATTTTATTGTGGCAATAGAACACCATCTAACAAAGACCATCTCCGAAACTAGAGACACAAACTTAATAAAGTAAAAACAATCTAAATGTCGAAGACATAAAATAATTAAAATTTCCTCTACTTTAATTTATTATTTAACTATTTTGACGAAATTCTAGAAATGGCAGCGTTATTTGCAAAATCCTTGAAAAATGCTTAGAGGAAACATCCAGTTCCTTTGGACACTTTTGCACCAAAAGCTTTTCAGCTCTAAGTTTGGTCATAAAACCGATACCTTTAATATATTTTTCTCCGGAATCGTCGCCATAAAAGTCGGGTACACACATACACACACACACAGACATTTTTTTGTACCTTGGTAAGAAATGTTCAGGGGACCGAAAAAGACCTATTTCCGCTAAAATAAAAAAATAAATTCGGCACGATTACAATATTAGTGTGTCGTTCTGCGTTCCGAATATTTATAAGGATAATTCAGCATCACATTTTAATAACACAAAAAAGATTAAGTCCCTTTCTGAGATATGATGTCCAGGAGATGAAGTGCCTTATGAGATATGTATATGACTTTATAACAATTGTCGCTTTTTATTAGTTTATCATACGCAGTATGATAAAGTATTGTATTGCCGAAAAAAATGAGATTTTAGCGGAAATATGCCCTTTTGGGTCCTCTGAACATATTTGACCTAGGTACAAAAAAACTTCTGTGTGTGTTTCTTTCTGTTGCAAAGGGTCGAATGGAACTGGAGGTTTAGTCTTAGCGTTTATGAAAGATTTTGCAAATAAACCGACTTTTCTGGAATTTCGTCGAAATAGTTAAATAATAAATTAAATTAGAGGAAATTCTGAATAATTTATGACTATGAAATTTTGTTGGTACAATCAATAGTTTAGATGCATGAGCAAATTCTATTTTTCGAGATCGGTCCTACTGCATTAAAACTAGTAGCCAGGATATGTCAGATTTTTATTCTAGTGACAGGTAGTGTCAAACGCTAATGTCTTGACAATACCTACTGTCAGTACTGTCAATATAAGCTGCGTTCGGATATTGTACACCGTTATACTTTTTCAACGGAGTATGTACTTACACTATCCCAACGCAGCTTTAATCGACATTTCTGTCTAGTTCTACTAGTTTTATTTTAATGCAGACATAGCCGATCAAATAGAATCTCATGCAGCTAAACTATTAATTTTATATATAGTATGATGAAGTCATATGACTAGCCACATCAGATTTTTTTAGTAATAAAGTAATAAAAGAGTTTTTATTTTATATTTTACTTGTAACAACGTGCCACAGTGGTTTTTACAACCTGGCCCGTAGAGGGACAACTTGATACACTATGTAACCATTGACACAACTTTTTTTATGGGTTTTATGACTTTAATATTTTAAGAAGTTCTGTAAGTTACAAAATTAGTTAAAGGTTCTATTAATACCAGTTTATTTTCAGTTTTGGTGTTAGAAATATCATTTTATGATAAAACTTGCCAACATCTTTTGTATTTTGTCCATATGAAAATATGTCCAAAGCGGAAGCACTGAATTAATACTTATGTATTTAATTCATATAGGTGTTGAGTGTGTGCGAAAGTCGATATACGTAGGTATACTTGTTACCAGATCGAAATTTTATTACACGGGTATTTTTGCGTAATAAAATTTTATTATTGTGTGAACTGAACAGCTGAACGCATGGCCGCAAATCCATGAATTATCTCACCAGTGCAGTACGTTATCACGATTTTAATTACAGGGCATTCTCTTTTAGCCAAAGGCTTTTCGACGTCCGACAAATTTGGCGCACGATTTCATGTTGAGATAATTGGAGTGCTTTCCAGGCTATGTTTCTTATCGTGAAATGGATACTTGTTCTGTTTTTATTATTGGGTAATAAGATATTACACCATACTATCATAATGTTACAGCTTATTATACCGGGGATGTTTTGGTGAACTAATAACATCAATAATCTGATTCTCTGTGGGTTTTCGCTTATCGAAGAATATAAAAATGACATGTATTAATTTTTTCCGAATGCTATTTTACAACAGGTGTATAAGAATATTATCAATCTGTCAACATAGTATTTAAGTACCGAAGACAAGTGTAAAGCTGCCAAAACAATTCGAATAGTAACCCAATACCGTTTCCACTGTAGGCTGTTATTCCAGTTAATACCAAGGTTAGGTATCAGTTATTAAGATTTAAAGTATAAACAAGAAATCTTACAAAACATGAAAGCTTGAAACACAGATTTTCAGTTTTGTCAGTGGAATTACGGCCGGATACTACCAACTTTGTAGTAACTGGACATTTACAAGTATGAAAAATTGTCTGGCTAAACTCTACGTCTGCGAACTCTATCACCAGCTGCATGATGTATACCTACTATAGGCGCTGCCGGCAGCATGAAGAAAAAAAGAACCTGTACTAAATAGTTGTTGGAATGCTAGGTCAAACATTTTCCCACATTATACAATAAATAAATAAATAAATACAATAGACTCTCGGTAATCCGGACTAACCTGTAGTCTAAATAATCAAATATTGTGAAAACGTAAACGATCGATATTGTGAAAAAAAAATTATGTGGGCAGGCACATGACTTTATCATACTATACAGCAGTGGCAATGTCAGTGTAAGTTGTAAGTTATCAAACCCCATGATCGAAAAAAAATCTTACCGTAATTCTAGTTTCGTATTGGATACCTTCTACTATTTATAAATACCTTTTCCCACCAAAATTTTAACGTATCATTAAAAATAAGGGTAAATTACTCTTCAGTCAGTTTCTTAATTTTGTTATACGCAAGCAGATACTAATATATCTTGATGTTTGCATTTTGGGTTTAAGAAAATACAGAAAACTTATATAGAAATAAAATTTTCTGAAAACTTGATATTTTTTCCCCATTTGTGTCCAGTTAGTCCCGCACATGGTATAAATTCACAACCAAAGTAAATGCCGAACATTTGAATTTCAAACCGAACACTGGTAACCGATGTCAACCAAGCGCTAAATATCACTAAAAAAATACTGATACTGTAGTAATATTGCCAACCTCGCCTAAACTTAGAGTTGCCTAACTAGAACTTTAGAAAGCTTTAAAAGACCCGATATTTTCGTAACTAGGAGTTAAGTGAGTTAAGATGATACGTGTCTAGTTTACTCTGCAAAACCCCACCAACAGATTCAAGACAACATAAACTGTAACATGAAAAGACTTTCGCAGTGGTTTTTCGACAATTTATTGACCATAAACGAAAAGAAATGCGAATATATCGTATTCGAATCGAGCATGATAGAGAGTAATATAGGAATCAAAATAAATGGAGAAACAATTAAACGAGTAAAAAAACTAAATACTTAGGATTGACGATGCAATGCAACCTAAAATGGGACACTCACATAAATAGACTCATAAAAGAAAACGCAAAACCATATCGACTATCTGGAAAATAAAAGATCTTATACCTTATACACTCAAAAATACAATCTACCATTGCCTATATACCTCAAAAATCAATTATCTAATACACGTATGGGGAAATACCACAGAAACTAATAAAAATAAACTGCAAACCCAACGGAATAAAATACTAAATATCCTGTACTCGTACTCGCTTAACAGATTAACAGCAACTGTAGATGTATACAAGATAATGAGAGCGTTAAACGTATGACAAACAATCACAATCAACAATTTGACACTAATACATAAGATAAAACACAGCAAAATAAATACAAACATAAAACTAAACACGAACGACGACTTTCAAAACTACAGAACCAGAACCTGCACACATATAAAAACAAAAAATCTGATGTGGCCAGGCACATGACTTTATCATACAATATATAAAATTAATAGTTTAGCTGCATGAGGATCTATTTTATTGAAATAAATCGTAGGTATTGTGAAAGCATCTGCATTTGACTACCTACACTACGTCATTAGAATAATAGTTATTTATGTCACAACTGCCGAAAGTACAGATAGCGCGACGAGCGGTGATGCGGCGTGTCACCGAAAGCGGAGGGACGCCGTCGCACCTGAGCGAGTCGCGCTATCTAGTTTTTGGCAGGAGTGACATCAACGTTTATTGTGTTGCTTTTTGAGAAATACGTACTTAAAAAAAATGATTTCTGTATAGTAAATGCTAGGTTGGTACCACTTTGACGAAACGTCAAGTTTAAAGGTGCGTTCCGATTGGTAGGTAATGGTAGCTAATGGCGGTGGTACAATACGAAATTATAGTATTTCTTACATATCGTGATAATGACACATATTAGTTTGCATGTACATAAACATGAGTCACTATCAATTTTCTATTGGAAATACTATAACGGCGTCTGCTACACTGCTATTATCACTAATGAAAACGCACCTTAAAAAGGTAATTCAAATTCTGACAGATTTATATTTGTTCATGACACATCCCTACCAACATACTAAAATAAAACTATACTCATCGCTATACATTATTTATAATTTTCTGGTATCGTTTTTAGAATTAGATATAAAGACGGGTTGATATTTCTTATCAACAAACAATCAAGTTGGTGATCCTACTTTATTTGAAATTAGTATTTTATAATTTGCCGCACTACAGCGGCAACATTCCATAGTGGTTCTCCAACCTCTGATGAGATCAGCTGTTTTCGAATGTGACAACACAAAAAAATATTTGTCAAAATCCTGGCTACTATGTAATTTCATATCAATGCAGATGCGACCGATCTCGATCAAATAGAATTTGCTCTTGAAGCTAAACTATTAACTTTACCAAAAAATTTCATAGGCATAAATTATTCAGAATTTCCTCTACTTTAATTTATTAATTAACTATTTTTTCGAAATTACAGAAATGGCGGCTCATTTCCAAAATCCTTCAAAAAGGCTTAGAATAAACTAAAAAGCTAAACTATTAATTTTACCAAAAAATGTCATAGGCATAAATTATTCAGAATTTCCTCTACTTTAATTTATTATTTAACTATTTTGACGAAATTACAGAAATGGCGGCTCATTTGCAAAATCCTTGAAAAAGGCTTAGAATAAACTACCAGTTCCTTTGGACCCTTTTTAACCAAAAGCTTTTCAGCTCTAAGTTAGGTCATGAAACTTTTAAATATGAACTTTCGTTCCGATACCTTCAGTAGTTTCTCCGGAATCGTCTCCACAAAAATCGTTTACACACACACACACACACACACACACACACACACACACACACACACACACACACGCACACACACACAGACACTTTTTTGGACCTTGGTGAAAAATGTTCAGGGGACCCAAAAAGACCTATTTCCGCTAAAATCTCAATTTTTTTTTTCGGCACGATTACAATACTTTACATACTGCGTATGATAAAGTAAAAAACTTTGAAAGGAACAAGTACACACAGATGCTACTGACTGAGACAATAAAAAAATACAAACAACCACCTGACCACCTAAAGAAACTACCAGTAAGCACTTTCAAAGTAAAGATGAAACAATTATTACTTATTCAACACAAAACATCATAAATATAGATACATATTGCACGAAAAGAACGGTACCCTCGATATCGTTAAGCCGAGGAGGAGATCCAAACGAAAGTGAAGGAGACCCACCCGAGGCGAGGAAAGAGGGAAGACCCAGTGGCGTGTGTTTATATACATATATACATCATATATTGTAATTTGTAAAGATAGTACACTCTCAAATTGTAATCTACTATTGCAGTTAATAAAGACTTTGTAACTTAAAAAAAGTACTAGTTTGTTAACTATCAGATTTAACCCTGTAAAAATATATCCGCCCTACACTAATTAGGTTTAAACTGCATAGCTCTGTTCATATCGGTGATTGACATCCTCTATCGAAACTGAATTTGAAGATAGTTAGGTGTGTCGTAAAAATGATTAAATCTATTCTAATGTGCGTACGCGACATAATATCTAAATTAGCCTGTCACAGGATAGCACGTGCATAATTAATTACAGTTATTAATGACGTGTGTTTTTTGTAATGTGATAACGTTATAACAAACCGACACAGTATTTTTCAGAAGTACCTGAATGTGTTCACAATAAGTTTACCATCGTTAAATTCGAAAAAAAATCTTCTTTGTGTTGCTTTTAATCATTGTTGATGTATATATATAGTAGTATAGTCAGCATTTTTATACAGTATCCAATTAAAATTAATAATTTTACCGCATGGAACACCATCAATCAAACATGCAACGAGTCTTGTTCTGTGTTGTGTGTTCATTGATTTAGAAAGATAAAATTGACGCGATAGATTTCAGTCTGGCTTAATGTAACTTTATGTAACTTAATGTAACTAGTCCATTTAAGTAGGTGCTATTTAAACGTCCATTATTTAAATAGGTATGAGCATTAAAATAAATACTTTGTACAATAATAGTATATTGTTTGACGAACACATAATTAAGGATATTAATCGCGAACATGAAAACCGCGAGCCATTTATATCCGTTATGTGCGAGTAAAATACGACGTTTTATCTACGACTCATAAATTCCATTTTAAGCCAAATATTTTAAATGTATTTGTCAATGATGGCGAGGCGAACTGTCAAATAACTGTCATCCACGTAGGTTTTCACAGAGTTTGATACTAGCGTCGTATAATGATGACAGTTCGTTGAAACAATGAGGTCATTATTTGAACAAACTGTCATTATTATACAACGGTAATGTCATTATAATCATCGGCGCGTATAATGATGAGGATTATATAGTCATAGATACGTATGCAATGAACTTATTATATGTGAGTCGTAGATAATAGTATATTATTTGATGAGCACATAATTAAGGATGTAAATCGCGAGTATGAAGTTTACACGCGAGCCCTAGGCGAGCGTGTAATCATGCAAGCGATTTATATCCTTATGTGCGAGTCAAATACGACGTTTTATCTACGACTCATAAATTCCATTTTATACAAAATATTTTAAATGTATTTGTCAATGATGGCGAGGCGAACTGTCAAATAACTGTCATCCACGTAGGTTTTGACAGCCTTTGACACTAGCCATAAATAATGATGACAGTTCGTTCAAATAATGACGTCATTATTTAAACGAACTGTCATTATTATGGAACGCTAGTGTCATTATAATCATTAGCGCGTATAATGATGGGAATTATATAGTCAAAATAATAAATAATGGGTGCGCTGTAAGCGTGCATTATTTAAATAGATATGCGCAATAAAATAATTACTTTGAGTATTAAAATAATAAAAATTGTGCATTAAATAAATATAAATATGTTACATACATACATATTGTGCCCTAGAATGGATGTTGTGCATTAAAATAATACATATTTAGCATTCCATAAATATGAGTATGTTACATAACAAATATTATAATGAGCAATATTTTGTTCATATTGTGCCCTAAAATGAAAACTTGTGCATTAAAATAATAAATATTGAGCACTAGGTCTACTGCGCATCAAAATGAACGCTTGTCTGATTTTGACGATTCGTATGTTAATGATAGTGCGTACTTTCAATAATATTCGACCTTATTAATTAATTCACATAGCTCTCCCTACATATTATGTTAAATGAAAATTCTATACATCTATTACTTGTTTTAACGGTAACTAGCAAACGTATGGCATAACAAAATTTTCAAGAAAAAAAAAATAGGTTAGTTTTGATAACTTCTTTGTTTATGGAAAGCGAATAGGCGTTTTCGATTGAATTATTTGCGCTGAATACGAATCTCAGCTTGAATTTTATGTATCACTTCAGGTTATTGCGTTTTTTTTGCGTTTCTGTTAGGGACAAACTTTTGGGAATTCAGGTAAAACTGCAAAGGTTAACATTTACTACCATTTTGAGGTTTGTAGTTCACTTGGTATAAATTTGTCAAAATTACCAATTCGCATTTATTACATTTTTCCCCACCCTTTTTCGAAAATTTTTTAGGATAGGAAATTTTATTATTTTGTTAGATTGGTTTTCACGGCAAATAATTCTACCCAAAACGCAATAAATTTTTCAATCTTCAATTTTCTTTTTGTGAAAAGGCCATAAAATGTTCCGCTGCCATTTACACAATTAAATGATCTACCAAATTCAGTAAGACTTAATGGTGTTACCATTTAAAAAAGTGTGATGACGTTAAAATTAAAAAAAAAATGTATTTTAATAATTAAAAATCGACGTCTACAAGGTTGTTTTTAAAATGACACAACTACGCTACAGGTGGCAGAACTTAATGCACATTATATTCTTTCTAGGGCGCATTGCACAAATTAGATTATTAAATGCGCTTATAATATTTTCAAATGCTGATTTATTTAAACTATTGGAAATGTATTTTTTCAATGAACAAGTATTTTTTAAGCTGCTTACTATATTTTCATAGAGGTAACAATTGTATTGCACATTTATTTATTTAAGTGTAGAAATATGTTATTAAAGGGACATTCAAATATATAAATGCACAATTATTTATTCAGATGTACATTGCCATACAATGCCACAAGTTGATATACTTTTTATGTAATGACTCCTATGAAATTTTATGTAAAGAAGGAAAACAATTTGACAGTAAGTTGGATTTGTGGACCTGAACTGTTTTTTTGATGTTGACGGCTCGTTTTTATGAATTTTTTAGAGTTAGTTCGATGATGCCGAAGAAAGGCGAAACGCGTCACTAACAAGATTAAGAAAATAAAGAACAGTGAAGAACAAACTACGGTTTTTATTTCTATTATTAAGGAAACCTGTTCATACAGCGTATTTTTCAAATAAATATGAATGTCTACATAAAAAAATTTTATAATGAGCAATACTGTATTCACATTGTACCCTAAAATGAATATCTTCTGCATTAAAATAATAAAAACAGCTACTAATTAGTAAGTATATCTACTATCTAATGATATACTTACTAATTAATTGAAATAGCTCTCCCTACATATTATGTTAAATTAAAATTCAATTGTTTTCGACTTGATGTCGTCGATATTTTTTTAAATGACAACCCCATATTTTTCTGTACTGATATTGATAAATTTGTTAATTATTTTAAAGTTAATTTACAAAGTCTACGGCCTTACATAAGAAAATTGTCAAGACAATGGAAAATTAGGGTAGTATTAATAACATATTTGGTTATCGAATGCAAATAGGCGTTTTCGATTGATTTATTTGCGCTGAATAGGAATCTAACTTTGAGGATTCAGTTATTTTCAAAGTTACAAAAATTATAAATTAATTTTGTAAGAATAAAAAAAAATATTTTTTCCAACAATAAATTTTCATGATTATTACAGTACTTAGGTAGTTTTACAAAAAAAAAAATATATTGAATACATTTTTGTATATGATACCACTAATTATGCAGAGTTTCAATTACTTAATTTGTCAAAAATACAATAATCCAAGCTTAATGACTACCAAAAAATCTAACTAGTTACAAGTGATTCTAGCATACCTTTTTCCGTGAAATCTAAATCTTTTTTCTCAATAACTAAACCGAATTGACAGGCGAACGTTGAGTAGTTTCTGAAAAAAAAAAGTTGAAACGACTTGAAGTTTTTTCTCAAAAACATACTCCCTATTTGTCACCCTCCTATCATTCTTAGTTTATTAGTTGTTCTATATACCCTATCAGTTCAAAATATTCAAATGGGCCCTTAAACATTGAGCAAGAACCGTACTATTGAAGCTAAACTGGGTTATTGTACTGGTGTAGATAACAGAAGCTTCGTCAAGATCTTTAAAGAATTAGGAAACATTAACAACATTTATGTACGCGTTTATTTCGACATATATCTAACACATATTCTAGGATGGCCATTACCCATTACAAACTCCCGTGACACGTGGTCAGGGTAATTGGAATCCTCGATGAAGATTTCGAAGACGATGCGAATTTTATAGGTAATAAATTTTGGAATCTAGTGGTCTATAAACGCGTATAATAATGTTGCTATACTACCTAGTAAATAATTAATAGCTCGCGCTAAACCGCTTTTTCTGTCTTATGTAGTAAAAATATTCCTACTGCAAAGACGACAGTAAATTTGTAAAAACTTGCTTAAACATTGTAAATTATCAGTAACTGCACACTGAAATATACAGGGTGTAACTGAATCACTATTACAAAGGTGTTGGGTATACAGGGGTTCGTAGTATACGAACTTTTAGAAGAAACTATTGTCCGGAAATATTCCGTTTGGATTTTGTACTGTTGTACTGTTGGACCAGGGCCGAGCCGGCCATGTGTGCGATGTGTGCAGCACACACAGGCGATTGGGGTAAAACTGTCGCCGCGTTTAAGAAAATTAATTATTTGAAAATGGCATAGGTACATAATTCACATATACCATTATCAATCTATATCGAAATGTATACGTGGCAAAGATGAGAAAATACTATATTTAGAAAATAAACTGGTCCCGGGTTATGCCGTGTGTCAAGACTGTATTCAGTATTCAGCATTCAGTTAGCTCTGAAGAAGCGAGCAACATGGTTCGCAAACCGTCAACATTTACAAATCTTGACACACGGCATAACCCGGAAGCAGTTTATTTAAATGATTCTGGCTGTGAAAGCCTACGTACTTACTTAAAAATGCTATACTTCATCCGTTCGTGGCTTTTAGTTAACGTTTGAATTAATCCAGTGTTTCTTATCTGTCCGATTTTTTTAATACTTATACCACAGCATGTACCACAGTGATTATACGTAATATTGCCTATCATCAAATAAGCGAGTCGTGATTGACACTGCGTTTGAAACTTGCAGATCCCTAAGGCGACGAAGGTTTTTTATGATTTATGATCATCAACATGAAGACTAGGCAACTAAATTCACTAAATTTTTTTTTCAATGTTAGTGTCTATTTTTACATTGTAGATCAAGCTGTCATGTCAGTGAAAGAATGGTTTGATAGTAATAATAATAATAATCTTTATTTGCCCAACAGTATACACCAATTACACGACAACGCAATACATCATAAAGAATAAGATAAAGACTAAACAATCAATAAATACAAGAATAATACACTAATAAGATAATAATCATTGAGTGCGTTTACATCGAGCGCTAGCATCCGATCGAATTGGATCGGATTGAAATTTATTTTCGTTTGGAGAGCCTTTGAGACGCTCAAAATGTGACACATATCAGCTGATGTACTGACAAGCCTTTACCTGTCGATATTGACAATTTTTAATGTCGATTTGATAAGACATGACGTTTTTAAGTTCAAGTCGATCCATATTCGATCGGATGCAAGCGCCCGATGTAAACGCAATCATTAAGGACCATACAATAACCCATATTAAACTCATAACCAAGAACCACGCCACTACCGCCAACACTACTCGAACATGTCCAACAAATTATCGGCATTTCGACACATGTGCACCACTGGAATACGAACCATCACGTTGGTACGGTCCCTCGGGAGGTGAAACAGCCGCTGATGACAGGACGCCACACGCGGCTCAACAGGTATAGTCCACAACACCCGAAACCAACCGCTGCAAGTAGCTGGCGCTATAGCGCTTACGACGGTCCACCAGGGAGGTCATCCCATGACGAAGTAGCAATGCGTCATAGTGAGTATCTCTATCCGGGTAACGTCCATCCAGAATAAATGAAAGATATCGTAATAAACGTCGCATAATACGTTCCAAGGCCAAGCGATGACAAAGATAATGCGGATACCAAACAATTGATGTGTATTCAAGTTTGCTCAAAACAAAAGCAAAAAATAATGTCTTGAATACCCGCACGTCACGCAAGTCCCTGGAGACTCTCATCACAAATCCCAGCATACGGGATGCAGAGCTGCAAACGTTGCTTATGTGATGTGCAAAGCTCAGTTTACAGGCGAAAATCACTCCCAGATCCTTGACCGACGTCAAACACTCAAGATAGCTCCCGTCAATATTATAACTGGATGGTATAAGATTAATCTTTCGGGTGTAAAGCAGAAATGAGCATTTAGAAATATTCAGCCTCAGAATGTGGGTGTCACACCAGCGGGACACCGCGTCCACATCCTCCTGAAGTCGGAGAGTATCGGCCTGGCTCTCTATCGATGAATATAGCTTCAAGTCATCAGCATATCCGAGGATATGCGTGGAGACCAAACTCAGCAGGCTGTCGATGTAAAGAGTAAACAGCAAGGGACTTAAATTTTACCCCTGCGGCACACCCGACGCGCCGACAAACTCCCCAGAGATAAAACCACTGTAGCATACATAATTCTTCCTTTCCAGCAAGTATGACTTTATCAAAGCGAGCAGACTCGGTGACGATCCGAAGCAACTCACCCTCTCAAGGAGAACCGCATGATCAATTGAATCGAAGGCCCCAGAGAAATCTGTGTACACAACATCCACCTGTCCACCCCCACCCAGGACCTCACCGACATATTGCGTCAAACAGCCCAGGTTTGTAGCTGTCGATCTTCCTGGCACAAAACCGTGCTGGTGCGTCGAAATGAAAGAACGAACACTAGACCAGATGGAGCTATAAAGAATTTGTTCGAACACTTTTGCAAAGTTACAGTATTGAGATCGGTCTGTAGTTGCCTATCTCAGACAAGTCGTCGTTTTTACTCACTCTAGTATGCTTCCAACGACTAGGAAATTTGCTTGTTGTTATTGACAAATTTATAATTTGCGAGAGTGGCCTTAAGTACATGCCTAGCATCACGCACCATGAAGATAGGAATCATGTCATCACCAGAATGATGTGTTATTTAGCCACGAAAACGTATTTAGTATGTTTTAACACTCAGCAAAGTTCCAGATAAAAGCCAGATCATAAGTTGTTATCGTTTACGGGAAACACTTTCTGCGAATGATAGTTCGTCTGCTATAGATGTTGATGATTTGTGCGAGAAAGTTATATAATGTCAGTCTCATTTTAAAGATTTTGACAATGATGTCACAAAAATTCTGGAATTCGAATTTTATATAATTTAACAGACAAATTAACTATTAACCCAGTCATTTTAGACCAAATTTGATCAAAACCCTGAAAAATTAAAGTAAATCGACAAATACCTTCGATTTCGTGCCCTTAACAATATACTAAAATTCCTACCAAATCCTGTGTCTGCGCCATTGGTTTTTGGTGTGAAAACTACCCACCATGTCTGTTATCGCTCATAACAACTTCCAACATGGCATTTAGGGGGTTTAATGACTCTGAATCCGAATAAGTCATTTAAATTGCTGAATTTAAAGAGGTTGAAAAAACAACCAAAATGGCGGGCCAGAAAATGAAAATTAATTGAAACTTCGGCCAACTCTAGTTTAGCATGTTTATTAGTTTTAAAGGATGCAGAATCCAAAACTGTCATAAACATGGAAAATATCAAAATGGCGGATGAGAAAGTTGTGATTAAGAGGATTTTTTTACGGTAAAATTAGCGTATTCTTTTGATTTGTTACTGACGACACTATGCGATCAGTTCATTACAAATTGAGTGTTCCTATTTGCTAATATTTCGGGTATTTCCTAAAAAAATATATTAATTTTCATGGAAAACTACGTTCGCGGGAACCCCGCTCGACCATGATGCTGCGGAGAGATCCCCGGCCTCTGGTTGGCATGATTTCTCTACTCAAGGTTGTCTGAAATAAAAATTTCGAAATGTCGTTTTATTTTACATGTAGTAGTTACCGCTTGATGGTCCAGAAATGCAAATTTGAGGAAGTGGTGACTTGTTAAACTCAGATGACCGATTTAGCTCACAAAATTGACTGAATGTTTTTGCTATTAAATAAAAATACATAACGGATTGAGTTTATGGTTCATCAAGTGATTAAGCACTATTTCTTGAACATGTAGTAAACACTTCAAGTTGATCGGACCAAAATAGTTTTTGATATAACATGCCTACCAGTCGGTCGCAAAAGAACTTTCGAGAAAGATGCGTGTAAAGTTTCAAGTCAAGTTTCCGCAGGCATATCGAGTAGTTATAGCTTTTTCTGCTTATCTGTTATACCAGGGTCGGTATTCCTTCCTCTGTGTCGTGGAATTCGTTTTCAGAAATTTGTTTGTTTCTATGCCTTGTCCGAGCGTATTTTGATATCTCGAGTGTGCAACTCCACGGTCTCGCCAGACGGTATTTTTGTACAGATGAGCTAATATACACAGATACTGACGATATTACTAGAAAACTTTCAAATAGAAAAGTTAGAAGAGTTGAAATTTTGTAACTCTTCAGACAGTATCGGGTTTTATTATCTTAATTAAAGTTGTTAAATAAATAATACAATGGAAAATAAAACTATCGCTGTATAGTATGGGGTAATTTACTCGGTAATTGTGCTCGTCCATCGCATGCGCTAAGACTGGCGACCTCCACTTGTACGTAACTTGCCCTGAGGAAGCCGGAGATCAACCGAGCGAAACGTCGGCGTTGTTTATGACTTCGTAGAGGAATAATTTACCCCAGACCATACAGAGATAGTTTTATTTTCCATCATTTTTTTTTACGAAAAAAACTTGTCTCTAGTTTAGGCAATTAAAATGCAACAAAGAAAAAACGTACCTAACTCCCAGCTAGCGCATTACACTTGAAACTTTGAAATTTCACAAATATCGCCTAATTTTATAATTCCTTTGAAGTACCTAAACAGCTGCATATTGGGCTCCTATAGTGAAAATCCTTTATAGTAGAGTTTTAAAAACACACTAAGTTATTGAAAAGGTTGTATTTTTTACACCTGAGGTAGCGCGAAGCGTTTCATTATTGTTAATTTATCACTATATCATTATATTATATTATTATCATTATATTTTTGTAACCTTCTTAAATTATAGTCTTTTACATAGTTGGGACATTGAAATTAAGTTTGCTTGAAAAACTTGTCATTAAAGCTCTTGATAGCAGCGTTGTTCGGATGAAACCATCTCTGTTCTTAGCACCGACAAGTTTTGAGGAGGCTTCAGTTACCAATTTCACACAGCGGTCCACCGCTTGTGTGTGACACGGGAATTTGACACGGGAAGTTCCATTCTTTTAGCCCAAATATCTTCGTCAGATACTCTTCGCAACAAAGGTGGCGGAGAAAGAGCAGTAGTAGTCCAGTCAGTAATTTTGTAATATTTTTATGCCTGGAAGTTTTTATGCCTTGGCGGCTTGAAACTACGGATTAGCTTTTTTTAAAGCTATGGCCCCTACTTTTATAATCTTCTAAACCCCCACTCTCTGATATGGGCTGAACGCATTTCCACAGATGGACCGAAACATGCTTTTGAGTTAATAGAATCTTCAAGATTCCTGCCAGAAAACTTGATTAAGGTGATCGATCCGGTAATTGAACGTATTCTTGTATGTTTAAAAGTACGGGTAATCAACGCCATAGCAGAAATTTTGTGCAACTTATTATTTGTTGCAAACCGATTTTCTGGTGAATTTAAATAAAGTGGGTTACACGTACAGACATTCTGACGAACACTTATTATGGTTATTTATCATGCAGTATTTCTGCACACGGGTTGCTGCGGGTCTCCTTATTAACATTAGCATTTTCAGAGTTAAATGAAGGTGTCCGGCACAAAGTTAGGGATCACATAGCCACTTCCTAGTTGCTTCCTGCATTTTATCCAACCGAGAAACTAAAATTCCGAATACGCCTTTTTCTCGAAGACAAGCGAGAAAAGCGACATTCCGAACGACTAGTCGGGCAACTCGTCAATGCTTACCAACTGTTTTACATGGCGTTCCATTCAAATCTATTTCGTTCTGCACGTCGGAGACTTGCGCTTGAATTAAACAAAAGGAGTTTGTTATTCCTGAAACTGTCAAGCTGGCATCGTCTAGGACCAAAGGATCTAGCAAACGACAACGGTTCCGCATACGCCGTCAACCGCCAGTTACGGTCTGAGAAACAAATGACTATCGACGTACAATAACGTTGCATGGCATTAGCATCCGTTACCGGCTAGTTGGTAAGCACATATTTGCCTCTTAGTGAATGGCATACCGTCCAAAGAACAACAGACGAAACTGCTAAGGTATTTTTTTAATTTTATTATGAAAAAATCAACGAATCAGCAAAAGTCTGTAAAACGACTAAGGAAAACTCAAACTTATTTATTGTATAATTTAATTAGCGACCGGTTTCACCCTCGTGGGCATTATCTCTCAGTCATGTAGATTTTAATATTTGTGCGAATTGTTTGAAGTACTTAGATACTTCCTAATTTATGGTTTAGTCCTTCATGCCAGACTTTATCAAAAGCCTGTGCCACATCTAGAAAGACTGCAACCGAAACCCTATTTTTCTCTTACGCTTTTTCGATGTCGTTCGTTATTCGATGTACCTTGTCAATAGTCAAGAGCTTGTTCCGAATTCCTGATGGTTTGGAATAAGCCTTTTTCTCTCAATTATTGGCTTCATCTATTGAGTAATAATTTTTCGAAGATTTTTGATATGATAGGCAGTTAAAAGATAGGCCTATAAGACGTTCTTTCGTGTGGAGGTTTCCCAAGCTTCAGTGTCATGATCACCTCTGCCACCATCCACAGTTTGGGCACATACCTCAGTCTGAAGGCAGCATTGATAAGATTCGTGATCTTTACTATAGCCTTCCTTGGAAGCTGCTTAAGTATCTCTAGTTAACAAGTCATACCTAGGGTTTATTTTGGGGATTTAAAGTGTTTTTTAATTAATAGTTCTGATCTTCTGTTAGTGTGGTACGCATCAATTCCGTACCTTCTTGTTCATTCTTTTCTATGTGCATTTGTTAATCTTCTCCATAATGAGGTTGAAATACAAAATAATGTAATAATGCCCAGAAAAACTTTTGGAGTAACGAATAAAAAAATCGTTATTCCTGGCCCAGCTTATATTAGCTTTTCTCAGCAGTGGAATCTGAATTATTGGCGTTTTGAGCTCTTTGGGTGGCTTCCAGAGCGAATAGCGCGATTCTCTGATGATGGATAGTTCTCTCAGTTAGGCATTGATAGATTCATTTTTAGGTCCTTATTATTTCTACTTAGTCGTTGTTGCATACAAATATAGGAGCAGATATGTCAGTAATACAAGGTATCGTGTCCAGTGCCTACTGAACCGATAAATCGCACGACATATATCGTGCACAAGGATATCTATTGCAATGGATCCATTGACACTATGGACACGCCCGATAAATGTCGGAGCCTATGTGTCCGGCAAAAGATTTCCTGCACGATCATTATGATTGGATTAAAAAAAAAAAATCTGATGTGGCCAGGCACATGACTTTATCATACCATATATAAAATTAATAGCGTAGCTGCATGAGATTCTATTTGATCGAGATCGGCCATGTCTGCATTAAAATAAAACTACTAGTACTAGACTAGAGACATTTTGATTATATTTACAGTAGGTAATGTGAAAACATCAGCATTTGACACTACCTACTGTCATTAGAATCACAATATCTGACAAATCCTGGCTAACTAGTTTATATGCAGTACGAGCGATCTCGATGAAATAGAATTTGCTCATGTAGCTAAACTATTAATTTTACCAAATTATTCAGATTTCCTCTACTTTAATTTATTATTTAGCTATTTCGACGAAATTCCAGATATAGCGGCTTATTTGCAATATCTTTCAAAAATGCTAAGACTAAAACGCCAGTACCTTTGGACCCTTGGTTCAACAGAAAGCTTCTAAATATGGAGTGTTGTCATACTACGGATGATAAAGTAAAAAGGTTCTGGTTCTGATGATTAATATATTATATTGGCTTCTAGCATACTATATTTTCGAAGTTTTACGCCGTCTTCAGTGCTAACTACAAAAGTTCATAAATAATTATGCTCAATATTCTAAATAAGTTTTAAGGTTAACATACCGTCTTACAATCTTTCTTGTATATTTATTCGCGAAAACATAACATTGCTATCCGCACTCGAAATATTGTTTTTCAATATTGTTTCACCTAGCTCCTCATAGCAATTCTCCATGCATTTGCGTGTTGAATTGACGTTTCGCAAACGCTGACGTTCCAAATACTGTCAAAAACTTCAAAATATCCTGGGCACCTAGTATTAATGTAGACACGATTTCGATCAAATAGAATTTGCTCCTGCAGCTAAACTATTAATTTTACCATTAAATGTTATAGACATAAATTATACAAAATTTCCTCTACTTTAATTTATTATTTATCTATTTTGATGAAATTACAGAAATGACGGCTCATTTGCAAAATCATTGAAAAATGCTAAGAGTAAATAGCCGGTTCCTTTGGACCCTTTTGAACCAAAAGCTTTTCAGCTCTAAGTTTGGTCATAAAACTTCTAAATATGAACTTTCGTCGCGATACCTTTAGTAGTTTCTCCGGAATCGTCGCCACAAAAATCGTTTACACACACACAGACATACATACACACACACACACACACACACACACACACAGACATTTTTTTGGACCTTGGTCAAAAATGTTCAAGGGACCCATAAAGACCTATTTCCGCTAAAATCTCAATTTTTTTTTTCGGCATGATTACAATACTTTATCTTACTGCGTATGATAAAGTAAAAACCGAACACGTCGAGCACTTGACTAAGTTAAAGTTTACGTTAACACCATTCACAATTCACAAGAGGTAACATTTTTACTTTATCATACGCAGTATAATAAAGTATTGTAATCATGCCGAAAAAAAATTTTTATTTGATTTTAGCGGGAATAGGTGTTTTTGGGTCCCCTGAACATTTTTGACCAAGGTACAAAAAAATTTCTTGTGTGTGTGTATCCGATTTTTGTGGAGACGATTCCGGAGAAACTAGTAAAGGTATCGGGCCGAAAGTTCATATTTAGAAGTTTCATGACTAAACTTAGAGGTGAAAAGCATTTGGTTGAAAAGGGTCCAAAGGAACTGGGTATTTACTTTTAGCATTTCGCAACAATTTTGCAAATGAGCCGCCATTCCTGTAATTTCGTCAAAATAGATAAATAATAAATTAAAGTAGAGGAAATTTTGTATAATTTATGTTTACCACATTTTTTGGAAAATTAAGAGTTTAACTGCAGGAGCAAATTCTAATTGATCGAAATCGTGTCTGCATTAGTAGTAGGTAGCCAGGATATTTTGAAAGTTTTGACAGTATTCAGAACGTCAGCGTTTGCGAAACGTCAATTCAACACGCAAATGTATGGAGAATGTGTTCACAAAGTCAATGTGTATTTCAAATGCGGATAGCAATGTTGTTATGTTTTCGCGAATAAATGCAAGAAACATTGTAAGACGGTATGTTAACCTTAAAACTTATTTGGAATATTGAGCATAATTCTTTATGATCTTTTGTAGTTAGCACTGATGACGTTGTAATACCCGAAAATATAGTATGCTAGAAGCCAATATAATATTTTAATCATCAGAATCAACAACCTTTTTACTTTATCATATGACAAAGTATAGCAATTGTGGCGAAATTTTTTTTTTAGATTTTAGCGGAAATATTTCCTATTGGGTCCCCTAAGCATTTTTGAGCCGGTATATCTGGAATTTCGTCGAAATAGTTAAATAATAAACTAATTTAGAGGAAATTCTGAATAAATTATGACAATGACATTTTTTGGTAAAATAAAAACGTTAGCCGCAATTCTATTTCATCGAGATCGCTCGTACTGCATTAAAACACTACTATAGTATTAAAACTGGTTAGCCAGGATTTGTCAGATATTGTGATTCTAATGACAGTAGGTAGTGTCAAATGCTGATGTTTTGACATTACATGCTGTAAATCTAATTAATATATCTGTCTAGTTCTAGTAGTTTTATTTTAATGCAGACATGGCCGATCTCGATCAAATAGAATCTCATGCAGCTAAACTATTAACATATGGTATGATAAACTCATGTGCCTGGCCACATCAGATTTTTTTTTTCGTTTATTCCATACTTTTGACGCTCACTCTATAACGATTATTTCAGTAGGAATGTTGGGAGAACACTAAAATCTGATATACAAGTATATCTATAGAAAATACAAAAATTTTCATTATTAGAACGAATGTGAAATGAATACAATCAATCCCTTGCATACTCGCAGAACAAAGTAAATTTCACGCAATCGATTTATGAATAGCCAACATAGCTACCGCATGCCGTTATTTACAAGTTAATATATCATGTCAAACACCTAATAACAAGATAATTGCCGAGTTAACTGTAATGATCTGGGTAAAAAACAGTCAATAGGTATTAACTCTCAGTAGAGGTAGTAGAAGGCAGTATCCGCACAATGCTATAAAGTATCCGGCGCGGCGGTGTAAACACCTGTAATGCATTATGTACGGTTCTATAAAATTACTTTATTACAATATATAATTGGTTCACATACGGCAATATATTGTGCTCCATGCCTCAGTGTTACGGACGAATAGAAGAGCCCATGCCGTTGACATTGCTACTGTTAGTTATCATTAATACTATAGCTGCAGCGAACACATGTCATATAAAAAAGCGTCTTTATTGGAAATAAACCGAGAGATGTAATTGGAATGCAATTATGTCGAGTACCTTGATCTGAATTTAGAGTGAATATACAGGCCGCTTCCTTAATTTCGATGTAATCTACAGTGCCATCCTTAAGTAGCAGATATTTTATGAGACATGTATCGCAGTTCTGCAGTATGTTTTGAAAACAAGTAATTTACCGGGATTGGGATATAAAATAACTGGAATGGAATGTCTTGAAAACATTAAATATGGTTCTTATTTCGTATTTGGGCGGGTTTTATATGTTATAACCAACAATTTAACTAGTTAATGGAAACTTGCATTCCAATATGTTGAACCTACTATATGTACAATTTAATTAATTTGCTAATAGGCCTAGCTTATATCAGCATTTTTGATCAGTGGAATTTGAATTATTGGCCTTTGGTTGCCTTCCAGAGCAAACAGTACGATTCTCTGATGTTTGGATAGTTCTCTCAGTTAGGCATTGATACATTCATTTTTTAATACGTTGTATAGGGCGCAACTAAAGTACACTTCGCTAACGTCGGGACTTTCTGGGACGAGTCCAGTGTTGAACACACATAAATAGATCAACTAACGTAGACATCATCATGAATTCTCCGGCAGAATTTGGATACGGATGGAAAAAATTGTTGTTATCAATTTGTCAGAAAATATTCTTCATAAATGTTGGTTTATCTTAAACTTAAAATGCAATTATTGTCTGGTTGCTTGCACCGGGTGATACCAAAAGTATGAAAAATACTAAACCAATGCAAAAATTATATTTGAAACAAATGTTAAAAATATTAGAGGGTTCTAATACTAAATTATAATCTCCATCATAATTGCATATACCCGGTGTTACTAAAAAGACGAAAATGACTTAAAAGAAGTTTTTTTGTGGAATCATTATAAAAATGACTTAAGAATAGACTACAACCTTTATTTTTAAAAATACGTTTTATCTTTTTATCTGTTTTAAAATTTTAGAAGCTAATAAAGGCAAAATGCGAGGGACGCCGAACTACGTAAAATATTTTATATGTTTATTTCGATCTTAAAAATAAACGAATAGTCGGAATGCTATTAAATTCAAGGAATTTGTATCGCAGTAAATAAGGATTATGTGCATGATAACTGCGTTGTCCTGCGAATATTCGTTCCTGAGATGTCGGCTTCCATCAAAATCTTGTTCGCAACCTTTATTACATAAAAACTGACGAAAACAAAAACGCCAATCTATAGAAGAGACTCTAAATGCAACATGAACAAAAACTGAAATTTTTGTGGTAATTGGTTTAAGAGAAAATAAATCGGAAAGACTAGCGTTAATTTAAGACTGTAAAAATCGGGTATTTTTTCACTTCTCTCGTGAGGAAAACAATTTTGACAGTCACACAACTTATGTAGAAATAGTTCAGGAGTATGACATACTTTATTTCAATTTCTTCTGTTGAGTAGTTTTAAAGTTATGGGCCTTCAAACAGAAAAGTCAATACTACCGAAACGAAAATTGTCAAATAAACACTAACTAAATCGATTTTGATCGACATTGTATTACTGGCGCCCTCTAGCGTTATTTATTTGGTTTTTGGGCAGTGAGTCATTTTTTCACGGGTACCCAATGGCCACACCCTGATTATTTGATAGAAAATATCTTTCCGATTACAAAGATACCTAATACTTGATATTTTATTTAAATTCTTAGCGTACAAATGTTGTTAGAAGCGAGCAAATCGAAAAAAATAGTCAGTCACTCAATGGACTACTCGAAGGAAGTGCCCTTAAACGTCATTTTCCGGCTACCATTATCAGCAAAGTATCAAGAATTTGGTATCATTGTGTCGGAAATTGTTTTTCTTCGCATAATCAGGGTAATTCGAGTAGCCCATTGAGTGACTTTGACTTGTACGGTGACTTTGATCACTTGATTAATTTTTTTTTCGATTTCCTTGCTTCTAGCAACATTTGTACGCTACGAATGTCAATAAAATATCAAGTACTTGGTATCATTGTAATCGGAAAGATGTTTTCTATCGAATCATCAGGGTATGGCCATTAGGTACCTGCGAAAAAAATGACTCACCGGCCAAAAACCAATTAAATCACGCTAGATGTCGCCAGTAATGCAATGTCGGTATTAAATCCATTTAGTTGGTGTTTATTTGACAATTTTCGACTATTTTCGCCAACTCCTAGCCACCTAGATTTATACACAAAAAAGTTATTTTTGCGTTGCCTTGACGATCGATATGTTTTTGTGTTCAGAATGTCATCCTGATTGAAAATATCACACAAAGAATATAGGGTGCCATTTAAAATTTCAATGATGATGTCACTTCCGGAAGAACCGGAAGTCATATTAACCTCAAGAGTAACCTAAACAATGGAATCTTTTGTCTATTAACACATTCTTAAATTTCATTCGTCCAGCTTTATAAACAGCGAAAATTAACTGGACCTATGCCATGGGTCACCCGGTATAATAATAATAATAATCCACGGCTTACCATCCTCCGAGAAACGTTAAAATAGCTCTACATTTTGTGGCAGTACAAGCGCGCAAAATGCGATTGCGTGGTCAGCGTGCGTCACCTATGATATTATTTTTGCAAAAGTAGGTATCTACAAACTATCTGTCCAATGGCACTCAAGGCTGGCTATGTGTGATCATATTATTTGGTACAATTTAGACTGATTTTTTACCGAAACGGTAAAAATTGTAATAGCGGTAAATCCCACCAATTCCCATAATGATTCACAATACCTACTCGGTTTTAGCAGAAATCAAGACGTACTTGTATCTATAAAATATCTATAACATACTTTCAGCAAGTTAGATAAGTTCTTAAGGCAAAAAGTTACTTTCTCTACTGAAGATGCTAAAAATATTTACCGCAAATAAAAATATACCTACACTTCACCGAAGACTATTTAATTACTTCAACGGTGTAACTTTCTGAAATCTATATAGTAATTATCCCAAGAAACAAAATTTCTTGGTTTAAGTCAATAATCTCTCGCTTATATATGAACCTACCAACCACTTCATCCAAACAATTCTCTCATCGTTCGAGAGATCACTTTTCTGTGTGAAAAGTGCTTTGCTAATTCGCGGTTGTAATACATACAACTCATGAACTTTTCCCGTTCGAAAATTGGTGGCGTGTGATGTTTGACTACCTGGAACGCCTAAATCTATTAGAAAGGTTGCTGGACCATGTCGGAAGACTGTCCGTATGTTACAACTAAATGAAGAGGCATATTGCACTGGTGTCTGGAGCAACGTCACGAATTTTGCCATAATGCATATTATCTCCTATTATCACGTGATTAACACACCATGACATCTCATAACGAACTACGCTGTTTCGGTGAGAGAAACAAAGTTATATACATGAAAGTTTTCTACAACTACCTTTTGCAATTAACAGCTTGGCAGGATGAGTTTATATGAATTGTTCTTTTAACTCACAGCACGCCCCACTGTATTGGTTGATCATGACATGGCAGTTAGACCTACAAAGCAGATTGTGCATGCATTGTACAGACATCAATGCGTTAATGAATAGATTTATTTCACTGTAAGAATATTTACCATTCTTGCTCATACCGGTTGACAATACTAGCGGTTAAATAAAAAAAAAGATTAAAAGATACACAAAGGGAGATAGGCATCAAAGATCTCAGTATTGATTACCAATATTTCCGCACTTTTATAGAGATGTATGTGCGCTTTTGTCGAGAGACGCATAGCACGTTTTTAACTGGCAGTCCATTCACAATAATAAGCCAGTGCACGCTAAATGGAAACGTGTCCGTTCGCGTCAATAGCCAATCGAGCTTTGTACAATGTCATTGTAACTTATTGTATATGGTAGCACTTAAATATTTTTGTATTAATCTGTAACCAAACTGTGAATGTACACTTACATCAAAAAGCGGTACTGCTAGAGTTCTAGACTCTCGAGGACGATAGCGATACATATATTATTTTGTAGGTAGTAGTGTATGATAAATATATATTTTTATTTATTGTATTGTATTTGTATTACATCGGTTGAATCAACAAAAATGCAACAAGTTGCTGGAAATTCGAATAATTGAATTTGAACGGACAATAACTTTTGCATCTCACTCTGGCTCAAACTTCATAATTTGGTAAAATCTTTTAACAACGTGTGGGGCAAAAGATATTCTTCGAACGCGTTCATCATTTGTGGTCGATGGCAATAGACACATTTTGGCACTTCTTATATTATATTGCGACAATTTGTCGAATTGTTAACTAAGAATTGGAAACGTTTTGCAAGTTTCGAAGTACATTGATGACTTTGTCTGATCATGTAGTTTCACTGCATTTCTTGACGTGATTAACTTAAAAATCCCAGGTGTTTTAAACTACTTACGCAACCCGACATAGTTACTGCCGAAATTATTCGTACTCTGTAATACAATATTACATTAACAAAAAAAAATGAATTTTGCAATGAAGTATTTTGTTGAAACGATACAATAATACAGTGGAAGTATACAATTTTATCGAAATAAAAAGCATTTTTCCTTCAATTTTTCAAAAAGTACGTTCATGATCGAAACCAACGGCGGTTTCCACAAAACTTGTGTACTTAAATGCTTGCATTTGTCAGTAGATGCATACGTGCTAATTTTCCCATTCAAACAAGTTAGCATACCCCAAATACAAAATATTAGTGTACAAAATTTGCACCCAAACGTGGCTACGGCGACAGATGTACAACAGAGTTGGGTGCATGGTTGACATAGGAATTTAAGTATGTACATATGTTTTTTGGACACCGTCACAGTTCTAACCTTAATGTAGTTGAGAATTTATGGTCGGAATTAAGAGACTGCCAATTTACCACTTCAACAGCCAATTGACAGAATAGGTGGAATTTATGCCTAAATATTCACAAGCACTCATAGATGCTGAAGGATGCCGCATTTTTCAATCGGAAAATCAAAATTGCAAAAATTACGGAAAAAGCACTACTAAAGGATTTTTTTATCAATTAAAAAACGGGGCATAGTAAAGCCACTTGTCCGGTTTGAAGACATCAGTAAGATGTCGTTGTACTAGTGCCAAAAATGCACTACTAAACAAAATTTCGATTAAATTTTAAAATGGTATATATCTCGTAAACTAAGGCCTATCGAAAAACAAATACGAATATGTTATTCTAATGCTATAATAATAATAATCCGGGCCTTAACATCCCCCAACAGCTTCCGCCACTACGGGAGCATCGGCAGGCCCGAATTATCATTTTTATGGCCCGCGTCTGGGGCACGTCTTAAGTTGTTTGGCATTCAGTATTCGCCGAGAAGTAAAGGAAACCCACAGAAAAACCTTCACTCTGAACGCAGGGCGCGAGGATCGAACTCACGCCCCACTGACAGATAGCCAAGCGCCTTACCGCTGCGCCACAGTCTGGCTATGTACGCTAATAATAATAGCAAAACATAATTTAATTATTAATAGACAAAAACTTGTGTTTGTTTGTGTGGATATCCATTTCGGTATGCAGATTGCATTTAAGATGCGTTTTCTTAGCCACGCTGACTGTAACGACAATTGAAGGCATGAGAATAAAAAGTGGATACAAACCTACGGTTTCTTATGGTCTTTAGCCACTTTTCATTCTCATGCCTTCAATTGTCGTTTACAGTCAGTGTGGATAAGAAAATGCATCTTAAAGTAAGTACTAAAAAAGATTTAAAAAAATATTGCGAACATCAAGGCTTACTATATCTGTGATATGTGTAAACTCCTTCTGCCGTCTACTTTGCATGGTGAAACGTGACAGACATTTAAAAAAATCCCGCGAAGAAAGACTATCAATTATTCTATTAATTCTTTGTAGTCATCCCTTGTATGATTTAAACGTGCATCAATTTTCTACATTTGAAATATTTGTATTCGTAATCATCGCTGGTGCCTGGGTTGTAATAGTTTTTGTAAAAGCTAAGCAAAAAAAATCTATCTTATAAATATTGTCATATATTTTGGCATTATGAATTCGAATACAACAAGTAAAACAAAAATGTGGTGGAGACAATGCAAATGAAATGAAAAGCTTAGACGGCGTCGGTCGGCAACGCGGCATTGTATAATTCTAGTGTCGAATACATTTATTTATTGTTTAAGTAAATATTGTTATTCGACTACCAAAGGACGATACTTTTATATCATAATAATAACTTTCATATTTAAAATGTTAAATAAGAGTTAAACGGTCAAATTTGAAAAATAATAAAATCCTGAAATTATCAATCTACAAGTCGATTGAGGCACCCCTTCCCGTTATCCAATTGAGTTTTTTTTGCAGGATTTATTTTTGTAAAGACTAGAACAAATCTAGAGGGTGGCAAAAATGAATACGTTGATCGAGAAATAAGGCCCACCCTGCTGCACATGTGTGCAGTGATGTTAAATTCCCCGGGTATTTATTATCAAGGGTAAATACCCGGGTATTTACCCAAAGTGGGAATTTATAGGGGTATTTATAAACATTATATTGTTATTAAAAATAGCAGTAAAAGGAAATATTTAGTTACTAAATAAAGGTTTTTCTTTTATCATAAAATCAAAAGGTATTCTCTTATCACAAAATAACGGTTATTTTCATAAAAATCTGATGTGGCCAGGAACATGACTTTATCATACTATGTACAAAATTAATAGTTTAGCTGCATTAGATTCCATTAACCATTATCATAAATATATTAATAAAAGAAAATACACATTATGAATTAACATAATTTGAAATGCTATAAAAATGGTATTTTGCGCCATGGGTGCTTATCCAAAATTGTATTTACAAATTTGAAATCTTTACGATTTACCCGCCAGTGAGTGAACAGCTTGGCGGGTAAATTTTTAAAACCAAACGACGATAAAATGATAAATAATGCTTTACAAAAATATTTAAAGGAACGTAAAACGTTTTGATCTAAAAATTATTGGATAAAACACAGCACGCACACGCAGCTACCGTCACCGCCTTCGCCGTCTCCTACATTGATCAGGATCAACGTCAAATTCATCGCTGTCGTACCGCTCAGCATGTAGTTGCAGAGGTCCTGCATCCGCATTGTCTTCGTGCTCGTCCCCAGGCTGATCTTGCAAATATTTTTTGACAGTAGGCATTGTCAGAACATCACCCTTTGAAACTGCCTACTGTCATTAGAATACATGCGTCATATCTGTCATAATATTTGTCAAATCCTCGCTTACTAGTTTCAGACACGACCGATCTCGATCACATAGAATTTAGTCATGCAATGGCTAAACTATTAATTTTACCAAAAAGTATCGTAGACATAAATTATTCAGAATTTCCTCTAGTTTAATTTATTATTTAACTATTTTGACGAAATTACAGAAATGGCAGCTCATATGCAAAATTCTTGAAAAATGCTTAAAGGAAACGTCCAGTTGCTTTGGACCCTTTTCAACCAAAAGCTTTTCAGCTCTAAGTTTGGTCATAAAACTTATAAATATGAACTTTCGTCCCGATACCTTTAGTAGTTTCTCCGGAATCGTCGTCACAAAAATCTGGTACACACATACACACACACACACACACATACGCACACACACACACACACACACACAGACATTTTTTTGTACCTTGGTCAAAAATGTTTAGGGGACCCAAAAAGACCTATTTCCGCTAAAATCTCATTTTTTTCTTTCGGCACGATTACAATAGTTTCTCATACAACAAACATCTTTAAAACAAAGAATAAAAATATCAGTCGTATCTGACGATATATCAAAGGCAGACAGTTTCATCATCGTCTATTCGTGTGAATCTTCCATATTTTCCGATTCTGGTATCGAAGAATATTTAGCAAAAACTTATGATTATATGTTAAGTATGCCAACTTAGCGGCCTTTGTCGCTGTTAATCAATTTTTTATTTTGCTAAATGTAGTGAATGCTGAATGTAGTGAATGTTCGTATATAACTCAAATATTTTAGATTATTTGTAATCAAGAGTACACATTTACAGAGTGTCCCATCTTTTTTTCCGAAAAACTTTTTTCCAGATAGTAAATGCCACACTGAGTAAAAAGTTTCATATGGACCTATTTGTTTTCCTTATTCCTTAAAAGATTACAACCGTTTGAAATAATTGTAAAATAATTGCAAAACTGTATTTTAAATAATTTAACTCCTTTAGCAATTGATAAAACTAATAACTCAGCATGAAAGAAACTTTATACCCAGAATAAAAATTGCTTGTAGGGAAGCAAATATCTAAGAAGTTTTATATTTGTTTGTTCATTTGTTTACTTGTTTATTCTTAACATTATGAATTTTTTACTTAAATTCGTTTACTTTTAATTTTGTATTGATTGTGGTTTTTCTTAGTTTTGGCATTGTTTGATATGCAGTTTATTATTTGTTTTTTTATATTTAGTTAATATTTCAAGCTGCCATAACTTGGAGTTGAGAGAACAATTAGGTCCATATGAAAAGTTATACGCAGAATGACATTAACTATCTAAAAATAATTCTTGCAGGACACAAGTGTACAGCTGTATAAATTATGGTGAAATGTTGTTAAATGGTGTATTAATGATAAAAATGATAAATACCCAAAATTTAGGTATTTACCCTACGTAGGGGTAAATACCCGTTTGATAAGTTCCCACCCGCCGCGCCGTGTATTTCCCCGGCCCACATCACTGACTGTATGTCCTGTTTCAAGCAGCAACATAGTCGGATTAAAAAAAATTTTGTTTCTGAGTTAATTCATAATTGTATATTTTGGGGTCTGTTATATTTATAGAATTTGTCGTACACATTTTATTTAGGTTTTAATTACAAAAACAAATAATAATACTTGAATGTGCTCAACTTGATTAAAAAGGCTGACGTAAAATGGTCACATATCAACTAACTCACTGTTTCACATTTTCTGATAGGAAAATAATTTTCTACCAAATAAGAATTTATCGCCTATATTACACCGACGTGTTAAATCGTCAATGTGCGTCGTAAATTTATTGTCACGCAAGAGAACTACAGTGATTTAAAGAGTAGATAACTGAAACAATAACCGAATCGCTTGGTGCCGGTTATTTATTAATTTCGATCGATAATCCCATACAACAATAATGGCACATCTGAAAACACCGTTAAGATCCAATCTGTTCTTAATTATTTCGTTTTATACCAACTGTCCCGAATAATGCCCGCAAGTTAATCAGATAAAATCGCTGACTGAAGCGGTTTAATAGCCACGAAAGGTTTTGCACAGAAATCACGAAAAGCAAAACTCGGCATGGTGGCACGTAGATGGTAATCGGACATAATTTCTTGTCAATGTTTATTTCGTTATTAAAGAAACGAAACACAGTAAGGAATTTCGCTTCGCTTCATTGTCGTACAAGTAAAAATGACGAGGAATTGCCGTCGTATTCGCTGAATTAGAATAAAAAGGATAGTATAGCGTGACAGGACACTTGTTCGTTAGAGACTAGGAATTATGCGGGTGCCATAAAGCAAGCTAGTGCCGTAGGTCAAATTGACACGAGGTGGTAGATCACTAGACGTAACGTAGCGGTTCTTTAATCCCTTCTGTTGGATGTCTTGTGCTCAGTCCAAGCAGAGATTACAATCTTAAAACATCTTTAGCACACGGATGGAATTCCTTCCTTTTCATGTCGATAAATAAATAAACTAATAGTAATAATACATTTATTACATGAACAGATGTCTACGGGGAGAGACATGTTTATAATGGAGGTTTATTATCCGATCTCCGAAGTTTGTTATACAATGTTACCGTTTCAGGCAGAAAAAGTTTGTCCTAGGCCAAATAAGTTCGACCGAAACGCCTTAGGCCGAACTAGTTTATCCTAGGCCAAACTAGTTAAACCTCATGTGAAAACGCGTACTTAATGTCAAACTGGCATGGCCTAGGCCAAACTGGTTTTAATTAACGCTTTTGAAATGTAATGTACTAATGTACTATAATACCGAGTGATCCACACCTTTATTTATGGAACAAGAGGAAAAAATAAAATACTTTAATTTTTTTTCGAAAATGACGTTGTTTTTGAAATTGTACGCTGCAGGCATTTTTCATACTAGGTAGAGTGGCAACTAAAATAACTACATTGCCAGATGCAAGATTTATTAAATACATTGAAAAGATCAACTATGGTGGTTGGATTTTAGAAGGAAAGCATTTTTAGGAAGTTGCTTTTTTTGAGTTTATATTTTGAATGAATAGGCATTTCAAAGATCTATTATTACACTATAAATAGCTACATACGATAAGACCGGGAACCACTGGGAACTGGGAAATAACTCATTACATAACAATTTGCACGCATGTTTTATATATGGACGCCGCGTCGCACAAACTAGTACATGTAAACAAAACCAAGGCCGAAGTTGCACAGAATGCATATATAGCAGTTTTAAATGCTTAATTATGATGTCTTTGATTTAAACGGATTTGAATTAACGGATGGCGAATGTAGCGTTAATAGTTATTTACGTTATAAGTCCGACAGGCGACATAAACATTACGGACGAGGCGACGAAGGAGCCGAGAAGCCTGGAATAAGTAAACGAGTAGTGTTACAGTGTACTACAGAGTATTATTATTAAAATAAAAAACATTCTTCAACAAAAATAATAATTCAGATAAAACAATATTCAAGTAACAGGACATAGTGTTTTTGTTGCCCTGGTGATAAAAATTGACGATCGATATGTTTTTGTGTTCAGAATGTCATCCTGATTGAAAATATCACACAAAGAATATAGAGTGCCATTTAAATTTCAATGATGACGTCATTTCCGGAAAACCGGAAGTCAAATTAACCTCAAGAGTATCGCAAAGAATGGCATTTTTGTCTATTAACACATTCCCAAATTTCATTCGTCCAGCTTTATAGACAACTAAAATAAACGGGAGTACCTACGGCGTGGGTCACCCGGTATAATAAATACTAAAAAAAATACGGGAACTTTGGAACCAAACGAACTCTTGTAAAAATGTAAAAAATGCAAAAGCGCTCGTGATATAGCGAGAGAAATATGTCCACATATTTTAGTTGTTTTACCGGTTATTTATGTCAATCAACACACAAATTTACGATTTTTATTTTATCTTTGTTAC
This sequence comes from Melinopterus prodromus, assembly GCA_964023965.1. Classification (NCBI taxonomy): domain Eukaryota; kingdom Metazoa; phylum Arthropoda; class Insecta; order Coleoptera; family Scarabaeidae; genus Melinopterus; species Melinopterus prodromus. Next base: position 40,024,602 of record OZ030391.1, on the reverse strand, counting down.
TTATGCTAATCACCTTCAGTGGTAATGTATTAATGAAATTTCATATTTATAAAATGCTTAACAAATTTAGTTTTTGTCGCTCAGTATGGTAGCAACGCATCACGAAACCTGAAGGGGAGAGCTAGGGGGGCGATGCGTGCACTTGTTCGCTTGAATGCATGGACGATGCGTGTCTTTACAATACATCAGTCAACGCTTAAACTGTAAGATTACCTAAAACACATAAACGATTACTAAATCATGTGATCTGTCTATTAGCGATCTAATCGCAAGGGGAATCCTGGGGAAGGGGAATCGAGACTGAGCGACGGCTCTCGATTGAGTACATGAGATGTTGCCACCTAGCCATTATTTGTGCAACTAAAATCACTTTCAGTAGATGAGCCAATAATAAATTTCGGCTTTCATATTTTTGCGGAGATACTTCTAGATAGATAGTGTTGTGGTCAGATGCGTTTGCTTATAATCTTAAGTTATCCCACTTTAAAATTTATGCGACGGCGCACATGAAAACTGACGATAATTGTTATATATCCAGTCGTTCAGCAACAATAAAAAGCTGTGCCACGCCACACTGTAGTGTACGATTCGAGTCATTATTGAAATCCCATAAGAGCATTCGTTTGTGCCGCAATCCAGTCTTGATCGAAGCCAATCGCTGTCTAATGGCAGAGTTTCATTGCCTGCGACAACGGCTGTAGTCAACCGATTATAAATAATTATTTGTCCAAGGCAGCAAGGTCTTGATGGTCACCTGGGACAGACGATGAGAATAAAAACCAATCCAGTTGTAGATGTGGTTAGAATGCGATAATGTAAAAACAGTTAGCCTGATTGATGTAACAAATACCTATTGATGGCACAACGCATTGGTGCCGACATCGGCAAAAAGACTGTGGATAGTACTATACGTAATTGAAGACATTTTTCTAAGAATCATGAAAGAAACGTATAACCTCTCTCACAACGTTGTCATTGTCACACCAGACACCAATGTCCCTTTACAGATATGTTAGGTTATCTTATATAAGAAGTCAAAGCAAAACACGTGCATTCAAGATAAACAAAAATCTTGGATATGCTCTCCAGGGCACAAACAATCGAATATGTACTATTTCTTAAACTATGATGTTTAATAGCTATGGATTTAGCTGATTTTTCGGAACATTGTAAACACATTCATCAGATTATCAACAACCTATGCAATTTTGAATCAAGTATTCGTAGAACCTATTATAAATAAATAAATAGGTAATCTTTATTTGCCGTAGGACCCAATCAGGATATAGACAATGGTCAAGTAATACATTATTAGATAAGTAAGATAAGCAAGAGCAAACTCCCATCAACTGTTAGATAAATAAATAGTTAGGGCAATCTTACATTTTGAAATTAATACCATAAACACAAAAATGCACAAACATATTCAAAACTGTCACGTAATGGTGGGTGCCGATAAATATTCTTCGACTGTATAAAAATAATGGGCAATTAAGTATCGTTTGACAGCTCTCTTGACCACCCCCATGCCCGGTAAAGACATTACATTAGGCGGCAGAGCATTAAAAGATCTTTTGACCATATATTCTGGGTCTCGCTCAAAAGCTGATGACGAGTGTTGCGGGACAACCAGGCGTGATGTGCTCCGAGTTCTCGTTGTTGTTGATATGTCCCCGTTCCTTACAAAGACATTGGTGTTTTTTCTGTAATAGCCCCCTGGTCATCTGACTGAATCACTTAATTGTTTTGAAGCTGCCCTATCGTCTCTTGTGCCTGGATCTGAGGAGTTTCTTTGTCTTGGGGACTTTAATATTAATGGGCTCGACATTGGTGGTACTTATGGTAACAAGTTTATACCCATCCTTGACCAATTCAGTCTCCACCAAATCATTACGGCTCCAACTCGAGTAACACCTATATCCGCCACCCTCATTGATTTCATAATTACTAGCACTGATGCCCCGATTGAGAGTTCTGAGGTTACGCCGATTCATAACGTGTCTGACCATTGTTTGGTTTCAGCAATTCTTCGGTATACGAGTGAACCGGTCCGCCCCAAAAAAATAACTTATAGAGATATGAAACATTTTTGTCTTGATGATTTTGTTGGTGATTTCGGCGTGATTCCATGGTATACTATGTTTGGAATGAATAATGTCAATGACAAGGTGGAATTTTTTAATTCACATATTATATCTCTATTTGACTGTCATGCGCCAATGCGATCTGTGACGTTGCGTAAGCACTTTCGGCCGTGGGTCACCGATAATATTAAGCTCCTTATGAGGTTACGAGATGACGCTTATTCCAGATTTAAATCGACCAGGGATCCTGCTCATTTTATTTATTACAAAAGTTTGCGTAATTTGACCAATGCTTCGGTGCAGCGTGAGAAGAAGGCTTATCTGTCTGGCTTATTTCATAGCCACGATACTAGATGTTTGTGGAGCGCTTTTAGGACTCTTGGAACGTCTCACGGTAGAGCAAAATGTATTCCGGATACGATTGGCGATGCGGATGCACTTAACAATTATTTTTTGTCATCGCAAATTCAGAGTTCCGGTGATACTGAATTAATTGCATTTTATAGTGACAACACACACTCCCATGTTACGGAGAGATTATCCTTTGCTCTAGCCACGGAGATGGAAGTCTCTAGCGTATTGTACAAACTGAAGTCAAATACGGCTGGATATGATGGCATTACAAAAAAAATGCTACTTCTGTGTTGTCCAGCGATCATTCCATTGTTGTGCCATATAATCAACTACTGTCTTGAATTTTCAGTCTTTCCGGACCCGTGGAAGATGGCTTCGGTTACACCCGTCCCTAAGACTAATGACCCGCGCGATTTTAAAGATCTTCGACCTATTAGTATATTGCCCATTCTGTCTAAGATTTTCGAGGCAATTGTTGCCACTAGAATGTGGGAGCATTTTAATAAGTATGCGATAATTCCAATTAAACAATCGGGATTTCGCCAGGGTTATAGCTGCACCACCGCACTTTTGGATGTGGTTGATGATGTCTTGCGTGGTTTGGATGATAGGCATATCACGGTGCTGACATTGCTTGATTTTTCGAAGGCCTTCGATACGCTGCATCACAGAACACTGCTTTCAGTGCTCCATTACGTCGGCCTATCACAAGCAGCTTTGCAGCTTTTTGCGCAGTACCTTGAAAACCGAAATCAATTTGTTGTTTTTAACTCGATCAGATCTGCCTCGGGGCGCGTTACTTCTGGGGCCCCGCAGGGTTCTGTTTTGGGGCCTATTCTGTACTTGGTGTATACGACTAGAATGTGTGCTAGTTTGAAGTTTTGTTCTAGTCATATGTACGCCGATGACACTCAACTTTATTATACCTTTGACAGTGGCAATTATAGTGACGCGCAGGACAACATTACCAGTGACTTGGAACTGCTCGTCAATCGGGCTGCGAAGCACTGCCTTTCTATTAATGCTTCCAAGTCATCAGTGATTGTTTTTGGTAATGGTGGTGTTGCGGATCACGTGAGGCGTTCAATCGATATACGTGTTAATGGTGTTTCTTTGGATAGGTCTGCTGAATCGCGTAATTCGGGCATTGTCATTGACTCTGATCTCAGGTTTAGAACGCATGTTGCTGGTCTTTTGCGTCGTGCGTATTCCAGTCTGAGGCTGCTTTATAGTAGTAGGCATATTTTAAACCAGAGTTTGAAAATCCATTTATGTGAGGCTTTGGTGCTGTCCATTTTTAACTACGGAGATGCTTTGTACGGTCCCTGCATTGATACGCTTACAGTGACTAGAATACAAAGAGTACAAAACGCGTGCCTTCGTTTTATTTACGGAATAAAAAAGCGAGATAGGATTTCTCATACATTGGAGTGGGTTGGTTGGCTAAATATGTCGCGGCGTAGACTCCATCATGCGGCGTGCATGTATCATGCGGTTATAGTGAAAAAATGTCCACCTTATTTATACAACAAGATAAGATTCCGTACTGATGTTCATAATATAAATGTTAGGCACAAACATACAGTAACTATACCTCTTCATCCCTTGGAGTCTTTTAAAAGATCTTTCACGTACTGTGTGCCTAATATTTACAATCAGTTTTCGGAGTCGCTGGGGGTGGAGAGTGGACGTGGTTTTAGGGTTAAACTCAGAAGACTACTTTTTACTGAGCAGATTGAGGCGGGTGGTTGATGAGTTTATGGTGGGTGAGTTCATGGTGAGACTGACTGGATGCCGGATTTCGGTGGGCAAGAGTGGGCATTTATTTTATTCATTTATTTTATTACTATATAATTTGTATATCACGTTGAGTGTAGTGCGTGAGCGGGGATTGCGGGTATATATGTGTATTCATCCATATATAATATATATGGATATATAATATATAATATATATATATAATATATATATAATATATATAATATATATGGATATATATTATATATATATATATATATATATATTTTTCATGTTATGTTTGCTACTTTTGTTTATTTTACATTGAATATGCTGTTTTTTTTTGTTTTGTCTTGTGGGGCTAATGAAAAACAATAGTGACCTATGTTGGTCACATTGACTTGGCCCCTATTAACTCTAGAAGCCAATTATGTAGTTTATTTCCATTTTATTTCATTGCTTTGTTTTGTAGTTTTTCTTGTGTTTCTTGAAGTTAATAAACATATATTATTATTATTATTATAACAATCTATATATTTATAGGCATGGAAGGGTTAATATGCCTTGCTTGCTAAAGTGTTCTATACAAGGATCTCTATGATTTAAATGAAACATACACCTTATGAATCTCTTTTGCAATCGAAAAAGAGAAGTTAAGTGATGGGATCAGCCCCAGATAATAATCCCATATGCCATGATCGACTCCACATTAGCAAAATAGTAAGTTCTTATGGCTTCCGGTTCTACGATGTCTCTAAGCTTATACATGGAATAATATGCCTTATTTAACTTTCTACTGCTATAAGCGATATGTGAATCCCACCCCAAATCACCCTGTAGATATAGCCCTAGAAACTTTGTCGATGAACCCAATGGTATCGAGACTCCGGAATCCCTCACCAGTATCGCTCTATCTAGTGCCTCCAATGAGAAATGAAGTAGAGCAGTTTTACTGTGATTAAGCAACAGTCCACTGTCCCCACACCACTGGGCCATCGTCGAAGACAGACTCGCCATAGACATGTGCGAGATAGCCAAACTTGTGTCATCCGCAAACTGATACAATGCCCCCGCATTGACGTACTGCCGCAGATCTATCACATAGACGATCAACAGAAGAGGTCCCAAAATGGATCCCTGTGGAACCCCTAATTTTATCACGGATGAGCCCTTGCTCAAAACCCCTCCAACACTTACTGCTTGTCTCGTACCCGTTAAGTAAGATCGCAAAAGTTCGAGTGCAACCCCCCTAATACCCAGTGATCGGAGCTTCGAGAACAAACGCTCGTGAATAATAGTGTCAAAGGCACTAGACATGTCAAAGAATATCGCAGAATATCGCAGGATCTTCTCAAGAACTTTTGAAAAAGCTGTCAGTATTGCCATCGGTCTATAGTTATCAACACTATCGCGGGGTGCCCTTTTGTGAATCGGCAATATTATCGCTGGTTTCAGCGAGTTCGGAAAAACGCCATGAGACAGCACGCAATTGACTAGGTGTGTCATTATATTAGAAATATAGTTAGCCGACAACTTCATACTATATGGTGATATTCCATCTGCACCACATGAAAACTTAGGCTGAACTGATGACAGCACCTCGCGAACCTCCATTATACCATTATACCGGGAGAATGTTTTGGTGGTCTACATTTTAGACACCTTATAGTGTAATTAGGCAACTTGGTCAGGTTTTGAAGTAGTCTGTTACAATTACAAAGCCGAATCAATTGCCAATACTTTGGTTTATGATTCAGCCGATTATCTGAATATTCGTAAAAGATGCAGATTTACATTGCAAAACTTTGTAACGTTAGATTTAATGTTTTAATTTTGATTTAATTTAATCAATTTCGATTATTTTTTTAGCATATAAACAAATTTATCTAGATTAGGTTTCACATGATTTTGTGGTGGTTCATCTTTGAAACACTGGAAAAATAAGTTATGTCTTTACTATTTTATGTTATTTAGTTAAACACGCACATCTTAATCTGAAGACATTTATTATACGTATGTAAAATACAGGTTTCAGTACATTTCAGTACATGGATAAATACGAACACTGTCGATCATTCACGAGGCAAAACGACGCATGCTCCAAATTGAAATAATAACAATTACATATATAACATATCTTCCTCCTTAATATTAATTGAAGCTTGTGATACCTCGACGGTTGTTTAAGTAATGCTCTGTCGCGTAATTTAGGTGGACTCGCCGAATTTACATCAATACTTATTTGATTCTCTTTTGTGGATGAATAGTCATTTGAATGTTTTGATATTACTTTAAGTAGTTGATTTATATATCTCTTCCACAAATTACCCTCAATTGCTTTTACGGCATAATGGTTATGTCCTAAAATTTTAACAATTTTTCCTATACACCATTTAGTATAATCAGGCCTAATCCCTTATATTAACTATTTCCCCTTCATAAAATGTTACATTTCTTTGTCCTTTAAATGTTTGTTTTTGTGATTCTTTTTTTGTTAATATAATTTCATTAACAGTTGTTTTTAATAAGCTTAAACGATTTCTTAAATTTCGATTTTAGAACATTTTTGCTGGTGTTTCATTTGTTGTTGTATGAGGAGTTATTCTATAATGAAACTAAAATTTATCTAATTGAAAATCTATTTCTTGATCTCTCTTACAACCAGACTTAATTAAATATTATTTAAGTTGTTTAACATTTATTTCAGCTGCTCTATTAGTTGCAGGATGATAAGGAGCTATTAATGTTTGTTTAATGCCATTATATTTACAAAAATATTTAAATTGTTCGGAGGTAAATTGAGTCCCATTATCGGAAACAATTTCCTTTGGTAAACCAAACCTTGCAAAAACTTCTCTTAATTTATATATAGTATTTTCTAAATCAATTTTCGTCATTTTAAAACATTCCAACCATTTAGATGTTGAATCGAATATTACTAGAAAAGTTTTATTAAATAATGGTCCAACAAAATCTAAATGTATTCGTGACTAGACTTCTGCATGCCATTTCCATGGCGTTAGTAAAGACTTTTCCGGATTATCTTTACATTTCATGCAAATGTCACAATTTGTACAAGTCTTTTCAAGGTCCGAATCGATTACTGGCCACCATACATATGATCTCGCTAAGTTCTTACATTTAGTTATTCCCATATGGGTTTTTGATATTCCTGGTCAGGATGCTCAAAATAAATAAATAGTGTACATTTTACAAACAATAAAATGGTTGAAAAAATTGTATATTTCCTTTCACTATGTACCTTCAAGCATCTTTGTACTGTAAGGATATAAATGTCTAAATCCAACATAAGTTTTAATTCTATATGAAGTTGTTATTCTGATTAATAAACTATTAAATGTTTCATAACTATCCCGCTCAACAATCTCAAATTATATCAGAGACTGTTGTTGCAATTTCAAATGGAGAAATAATTAATAAGCAACATTTAGAACATCCAAAAAGCAAGTCTTCCGTAATTGAAATCACAGCATTCCGACTGCATCTTCGCAGAGAGGAAGAAATGGCGACTCCATATTTGTCATATTGACCTCACTCGAAGCACAATAGCAGAGAGGTTAGTTGTCCCATCCGGTTCTGCAACTGCAGATATCTACTGCGGCTATTATGTATATTTTATTAGATTGGAGATGTTCGGTCCCACGTTAAGGGGTCACGGATGGTACCACTTGACAGTAGCCTTATCGCCCTATCACGACCATAACCGTACTCGCGAGCTTAGAGCCAGTACCGCAAGCACCGCACTTTCTTCGATCATTTACCGATGTCCGCCGACGTCGCCATAAGTTTTCGATTTTTACCACCAGGAATGCAGGTCGAGGATGTTTGTATTACCTTGTCTCGGTCGGCGCCGTGCCATACAGTACTTATTTATTTTATCTGCTTACTCGTGAATCGCATGCAAGCTATCTTCTTCGTTTTCTCGATTTGGAGTTAACTTAATTGTACCTGTCAACGAGTTTACTTAATTACACTTTATTTGCACTGTTTAAAATACTGGCGATGCACCAATAAAATATTTCCCAAACGCCTAAAATGGAATAATTTGCTTATACTGGATGTCTAGAAACTAACGTATTATCTCACAACAACAATTTTTCTGTTGGTAGCTAATGCTACACACAAACCTTTTACGCAGAGAATTTGCACGTACCTAGTTAGTCATACACAAAAATTATTATCCGAAAATCAGTTGATTGTATGCTAAAATTTGTTGATATACATAATATCGAAGTTACTAAACTACATAGCATGTAGTTGAAAATAGTTGCTATACGAAGCGGTGAAAATTTTTACAGGTGCTGGGAAATAAAAATTAACACTGTAAAATTAACACAGTTGAAATAACTGACAACATGAGAAAAAAACATCATTTTTTGGTATTAATAACCGCTCATTGTGACAGAGTGGCAAATCTCCAAATAATATTAAACTCTCTATACGATATTTATATCTAACTCCGTGTTGGATTGAATAAGTTCTAAAATGGTAGAATTTATTCGGAAGGCACTTGGTCGTTCCTTATGTAGGTCACTTATGCTTCTTTTTGGGCTTCAATTGAGTGAGGCTGGATTTTGATTAGTTGTCCTATATTACGCAGTATTTGGTATTCGGAAGTTTATTTCATCCGTTTTAAACACGGAAACAACAAAAGTGTATGAGCATATTGTAAACAAAATTTTAAATTTTGTTACAATTAATGCGACAGGTACCTACTTATATTACTACATACAGACGCATGTATCTAGGTGTATTGTATACCTATGTATGTACATTACTCATTGCTTGTGTTCAGAAGCTTTTATATTTTTGTACATTTCAGTATTATAACCATAGTTTCTGTCATTGTAGACTGAGACGTATTGACGGCACCCTGTGCCAGGGGACGAGGTATAATTACGATTATTAAAATGTATATTCGTAAGTTTTATTTACTACGAATACAACTGATAACTATTAATTGATTTTTATTTATATTACAGGTAACCTTGACATTGAAAATTAAAAATAGAAAAGGAAATCCGCACTTTTAAGTTAAAATATACATTTTTATAGGTATATATGTATATATTTTTTTGAATTTCTTATATTGTAGATCACACACATTTTTAACTACTACGTTTAAACAACTGGAAAGCAAAATTTACAGCCGTTATTGACAAATTCAATACATATGTGAGAGAAGTCACCAACAATATGCCAAACGGGTAATGTGATATATTATAAGTAATGTAAGATATGACTTAAAACTAATAGTTACTGATATTGCAGTTTAAAAGATGGGATGGAGTGACAGTAAAACAGATAGGTAGATACTTCGTCACGTAAATATTATTTACTACGTATGGTGCAGGTAAATAAAGTTGAGAGTAGGTATTAATTGTGGACAGGGACTTTGATCATTCGAAATGGTAAAGGCACTCATAGTAAACGTAAAAAAATAAATGCAGGTTGTGGGGTGGTATAGTGTTTATTTGGGGGGTTTAAAACGGATGCAAAATATATTATTGCGTTTTCCGGCGAAACTTGACTTTTATCATAATTATCTTATACTAAGGTGTAGATCGTAAAAAAATCTACATTCATAAAGGTCACTTATTACTATAACCTCAAAATTTTCCAACCGATGTACCGGATCTTGTAGAGTATTGTCTCTCCACCACATACTTCAAGTGGGCGGGAGCGATGTATGAGCAAGTAGAGGGTGCTCCCATGGGATCTCCTCTTTCACCGGTAATCGCCAATTTCTTCATGGAATTGTTTGAAGAAAAAGCCATTAGGTCATGTCCTTACAAACCCAAGCATTGGGTCAGATATGTTGATGATACCTTTGTGGTTTGGCCACACGGTAGAGATAAACTTACTGAGTTCCTTAGCCACCTGAACAATGTCAATCCTTCTATCAAATTCACGATGGAAATAGAAAAGGATAACAAGCTGCCATTTTTCGATGCGCTGGTATACAGAACGCCAACGGGTACGCTTGGACATACTGTCTACCGTAAGAAGACACACACCGATCGGTACTTGAACGCCAAATCGCACCACCATCCCCAACAGAAGAGAAGTGTTATTAATACTCTGTTCAACAGAGCCGAGAAGGTGTGCGACTCCAGCAGCTTGGACGACGAACGGAAACACTTGGAGTGGGCTCTGCGTCAGAATGGATACACCAAGTCTGACATACGGGGTGTCACACAGAGAAAACCGCAAGTCTCAGAGGAGCGGCAAGAGTCAAAGGGGTTCGCTTGTTTACCATACGTAAGTGGGGTATCGGAAAGAATCGGTAGAATACTGAAGAAATCGGGTATCACGGTAAGGTACAGAGCGCCAGCAAAGGTAAAGGATCTTTTGCCTAACCCAAAGGATATCACACCACTCCTGAAGAACGAAGGGGTATACGAGATAACATGGGAGTGTGGAACATGCTATGTAGGACAGACAGGACGAAGTATGGAATGTAGAGTCAAGGAGCACAGTAGAGACACCCGGCTACGCAAGATTCAACAGTCCGCTGTTGCTCAACACTGCCACGAGTCGGGACATACAATGAATTTCGATGACGCGAAGATGTTGGCAAGGGTAGGTAATTATCATCGAAGGCTTATTAGAGAAGCAATCGAAATCTACAAACATCCTGACAACATCAATCGCGAGGACGGTACTGACATTAGTAGGTTCTGGAAATCGATTCTAACTCGGTCAGGTGGAAAAGCACATGGGAGCGGTTCTCCAGATGTGCGCAGTGAGGTGTAAACTTAGGTATATAAGGGAGATTGTCTTGGTAGGTCTTCAGTATTCAATTAGCTTTGAAGAAGCGAACATGGTTCGCGAAACGTCAGCATTAACAAATCTTGACACACGGCATAACCCGGAAGCAGTTTATTTTCTAAATGATTCTGGCCGTGAAAGCCTACGTACTTATTTAATTATTGTTTCGATAATGAAAAATAAAAACAGAAAAATCGTTTTTGATTTGGAATTAGCACTTTTCTTGGAAATTTTGAGGTCATAGTAAAAAGTGACTCTTATGAATGTTGTAGATTTTTATGATCCACAACTTCGTAAAGTACATTTTTGAATAAAACGTCAAGCTTCGCTGGAAAACGCAATAATATATTTTGCACCCGTACCCCCCAAACAAAACACTTTACCACCCCATGACCTGCATTTATTTACGTTCACTATGAGCCGCTTTGCTTTCCAATGATAAAATTCCTGTCTACAATTAATAACGGCTTTGGCTTCTAATCAGTTAATTTGCCTGCACTAGTATATAACTGATATGCATTAATTTCGGTTTGTATTACAGGTATTAACTTAAGAAAAGGAAAACTGTAGCCTTGGCTTGAACAGACAAGACGGTTGTTTTTTATTACTACATTATTGTTTATTGCATATTTATATGAATATATTTTGTAACACAAACAAAATAAATGATTGATATCTAAGTTAAATGTGTTATATAGGTATACCTATAATCATATATATTATGTAAATTAATTAAGTTTTCTGTTTTATAGTCACTGTTAGTAAAAAACAACTGATTAAACATTTATTTCTTATTGACTGTTAACCATAACACAGAAAGCTTATTAACTGACATAATACTTCTGGTTTTTGCTGCCCCCATAATATTTTTACCGTTTAATGTACATTTAACTTCGTATCGGATGATTTTAACATCCGCGCAATAAAAAAACAAATAATAATAACTACAACAGGAGTGAATGTACTCTGTAAAAATTCCGTTTGTTTAACTACATATATACATATGGTCGCGAGGGAAATATATAGCGGAGTTGAATAGGTGTTAACTCCAATTCCGGATTTTTATGTGTGTAGGTTTCCATATTTATGTTTGGAATACTGATCTTCTAAAATTTTCCGTAAGAAATATATGTGGAAACCCATTATATTATATTGTAAATACAAAAAAAATAAACCTAAAGAACGTTTTTTTTTTTTTTTTAAAGCGACATTCTTTAACTTATCACTCATATATTTTTGTTGCTTGTGTAATTTTGTATGCAACTTTGGCAACTTTGGCCGAAGATGGCTCGTCTTACAGACGAAACCGGTAGCAAACACGATGAAGTCTTGAAGATTAAATTTCTTACAAGCTATTGTGTATAAATAAATGTAGGTCCGCCGAAGTGGAAGGCTGGGGATTGTTGGCCATCGTTTTGTATTTGAGCTATATCACCAAAAACGGTAACCATCAGAGTAAATTTGTAATTACAGATAGACGGACATATTATCTAAGCTATGATGAGATTAGATAACAATCGATATTTTTTAAGTTTACGAAACATATAATTTATCAGTATATGGAAGCAATCAAAATAACGTAATATTTGAAAATCTTTTTGGTATCTATACTGTTTTCTCCATCATTTAGTTGTAACAGTAGTGCCATCATAAGTACTTATACAAAATGAAATTGTTTTTTCTTGTTGCGTTTTTCAATAATTTATACTATACTTCAAGCCACCATAGACAGGATGAACTATGTGTAACAAGGGAACCAAGGAATCGTGATGAATAAGAACCATCTTTAGCAACAGTATCGCGAAAGTAGGAGGAGGTATGGGTGCGGGCTTTCCCTTTTTCTGTTATAACACCACATAACTTCTCGAGAAAGCATTTTTACTAAACATTATTGATGTTGACTCTTGACTTAACCTAAAAACGGATTGTCAATGTTGACTGCCGCAATCTAAGAAAAGCGGCGTAGGTACTACATAACAAAATCAACCTTGAAATTCATCGGAAAACTAAAATTACCTGTTGTTATAAGTAGGAAAATTATGTAAACATTTGGTGATAGGTTTGTCCGAGTTAGTTCAAATATATTCCGAGAGCTCATTAATTCGGAAAATACCGATTGCAGTAAACTCGGTTGGTAGCTATAAAAAGACTTCTAAGCCGCTATCAATTTCATATGTTTTTAATGGAAAGTAATGTATGTATTTGTACGAGAGTAAATTGCGTGAGAGTACTTTAAGCATTTATCTGTCCACAGTTTTACTGCCCAGGTAGCCATCAAAGATAAAAATAGATGCATTACAGCTACCTACTACTATAATTTGAATGGGCGCAAACGAGAAAATACAATTCTTATAGTATGCACTAATTTACTTGAGATCTGCCACTTAGCTTTACTCTTTTCTATACTGGAATAATTTGGTCCAACTTGTCGTATGTCTGTACATGCCATTAAGAACTTCTTATATCTTTATAGTAGTAGTATTGTATGTGTGTTTGGTAGGGGTGGCATAAATCATATTGATTGCGGGGTGTATCTAGTGGCTCGGGCGCACTAGAACCCCGTTTCTACAACTCAATAGTACTCTACTCATTTCATGTTGAGTACAATACTCATATAAAATAATATAATTATTGAGTAGAGTACTCAGCACTCACCAATTTTTTTTTCTGAGTATCTACTCAATACGCATTTTGTCGATGAGTATTGAGTATCTACTCAGCACTCATTTTTTTAAAATTTTCAGCAGATAATCAATACTGTTTTTTTTCTATTATTGAGTATCTACTCAGTACTCAAAACTGAAAAAATGAGTATTGACTAGATACTGAATACTCAGCGAAAAAAATGAGTGTTGCCTATCTACTCAGTACACAAAAATAAAAGGAAATGAGTATTGAGTAATCTTCTCAATACTCATGAGTAGAATTTGCCCGACACTGCTAAACAGTATTATCGACAACCAGAGATGTTCAACTGGTTGCCGGGCCCCACGGTTATTCGTCTGTTCATCAGCGGACGAATTTTCGGCTGGTCCTGGGTGGGAACCCCGGACCTCCTAGTCAGTAGGCCAACGCTTCACCACTAGACTGCAGCGTTTCCCAACCACCGGTCCGCGGACCGGTGCCGGTCCGCAGAAATATTTTACCGGTCCGCGAAAATTTCGCCCGTATCAAGGCTGAGTGCCGTCGCGGCTGGTTCTCTTGTGTGCAGCTACGAGTCACAACGGCAAGAACATACATTTGTAGGTATTTCTTTGTAAATATAGTAAGCAAATTGTGATTTGCTTAACTGTTAACAGAAGATATGTATATATACTATATACATACTTGCTATAGCTAGCACTAATGCCAGTCAATAGATGTGCGTGGAAAACATGCACAAAACGTATATTCCAATTACATACCATCTTTATGTCTTATGGATTTATTTCTTCTATGCTGAACTACAATATAGTACGATCATTAGTTTGGTGGTGGCAACATTGCTCACCTCTACATACAACATAGTTTACAAAGGTCATAGTTTACGACGATTCGTGTGTCAGATCGCTCGTCTTTTATTTTATCACGCTTGAGCGTTTTGTTTTTGAATATTGTGCGTTATAGTGTTTTGTGTGGTGTTTCGGGAAAAAAATTTTCTTTCGTAAAACTTGACGCCGTACAAAATGGAAGTAAAAATAGTCAAACAGCAAAACCCTCTAACTTTCTTTGGTAGAAGCAAGGACAATATTCGGGAGAAAAGTACTGATGGAATCGAAATTATGCCAAGTACCAGTGCTTCAAGTGTAGAAGGACTGCAGAAAAAGAAATGTGTCGCAAATTCTGAATATACAATACAAACAAAACAGAGAAAAGGTAACTTTATTAGGCAATATAATAATGAGTATCTATAGTTCGGTTTTATTGTGCCCCTGGAAGCGAACTATAGCCACTGGCTTTGTGTGTATTATGTTCAGAAATTCTATCAAATGAAGCTATGACGACTTCAAAACTAGTTCCTCATTTGCATTCAAAGCACACATTTTTTACTGATAAGCCACTGGACTTTTTTGAAAGATTACATGATCAGACGAATATTCAGAAAAGTCAAATGAAAATTATGGTGACTACTATATAGGGACAAGTCCCTGGTTCAAGCGTCTTATTTCGTGGCTCTTCGTATAGCTAAAAAAACGTTCACTATTGGTGAGGAGTTAGTATAGCTTTGCGTCTTAGATGTCGTTCAAGAAATTTTTGGACCTCAGGCTGCTAAACAATTAGATTACCTCTATCTGTACCCCTATCTGATACCACAACTCAGATAAGAATTAATGACATGGCCACCAACATCGAAACACAAGTTATAGTGTGCGTATAACTGTCCACTTTTTAGGTCGAAAAAAGATTAAGCATGTACAAAAAATCATTTTTTTTCAGAAATTACATAATTTACACAAGTCTTTAGAATCATGTACTTAAAAAACATTAACCAAAATCTCGTTTTCAAATCATCAAGTACGTTGAGTCGGGTATGCCAGCCGATTCATAAGCGATTGACTTGAAATTAAACAATCTTTTCCGATACAAATACGTCAAGCAAGTTTTTTTCGAAATTTTCAAAACTTCTTTTTGGCTACAGCTATTTGGTTACAAAATTGTCGAATAGAGAGTGTTCAATTTGTGTTGAATAACATGCCAAACTGCAAAAAAAAATATTTTCTAAAATCGTACGTACTGGACTGGGTTTAGTATCAGAGAATACATAAAATCTGTCTAAGTAGAAATTTTAAATCAATCAGGTATGAATTCGTTGAGATATCCGACCGTTTTTTAAATGAAAATGATTATTATTAGAGCAAAAGACTTGTGTCAAACAGGACTTCTAGCAGAATATTTCATTTTTGAATAAAATAGATTTTTAAACTACTAATACTTGATATATTGATTTCCGGGTGGAAACCGCGTTGAGGACTTTGAAGCAGTCGACGTTTTTTCTTAGCACTTGGTTTGATAACTTAGTCTTGAAGATGCCTCTTGCAACTGAGCGCGAAACGTCGACTGCTTCAAAGTCCTCAACGCGGTTTCCACCCGGAAATCAATATATTATTGACTCAGACCGCGGAAGTCTACAATCTAGATATACTAATACTTGCTTAAACTTAGGTATCATTTTTCTACTCCAGGAGTAGTATTACCAGCCGGTCCGCGAAATATTTCTCCTACTTTTGCCGGTCCGCAGGCGTAAAAAGGTTGAAGAACGCTGCACTAGAGGCTTTCGCCCCGTAGTAGTATTTTATAAACAATGTTGACAAAAAAAAAACGGTACAAATTTAATCACTCGTATTTCCAATAATATTTAGTCAATTAAAATATTTCTTTAAAAAACAAATTGCTTGTATTGTGAAGATTGAAACCATATATAAATAATGACAGTTCGTTCAAATAATGACTTCATTATTTGAACGAACTGTCATCATTATACTACGCTAGTGTCAAAGTCTGTCAAAACGTACGTGAGTGACAGTCATTTGACAGTTCGCCTCGCCATCATTGACAAATACATTTAAAATATTTTTAAAATATTTTATATAAGAAAGTTTCAAAAGAATTATACACTCCTTAGTGGGACATACACATACTGCACATTTATAAATTGACCCAATTACAAAGTTTATGTCTAATTGCCCATTAGCGAATTTTATCCACCGAGGTTAAAAGCCAGCACCGCATAAATGTGTGCAGTTGCATAACAAGTCATATGTCTGTAATCGCTACCGCATATAGCCCAGGCATATTAGGTTTTAAAGCTGAAAAAAAATCTGCAAATTGGTAAATACATTCATTCTATTTAGTGCGCTGAAGAACGTACTAAAATTCATAAAAATATCCTGTATCTGCAGACGTCATGTTTTCTTGTGGTATTTTAGTCCAAACTACTCTACCTTGTGGACATCACTCCTTCAAACATGGTATTTAGGGGTTTAGAATGACGCTGTATTCGAAAATGGCTGTTAAATTGCAAAATTGAAAACAGCTGACCAGAAAATGAAAATTATGGAAATTTTCGGCCAAATCTAGTTTATAAGCATTTTTGTGGGTTTTCAAGGACGCTGATCCACATCTGGCATAAGAATTGCAAAACTAAGAATGACTGATCAAAACTGACTGATTGCAATTATAATTTTGATATTTAATATCAAATACAAATGAGACACTTAAATTGAAATATTCGAAATAGCGGAAGCAAACTTGCAATAGAAGCAAATTAAAGAATTAATTAAGAACAAATTTTGCAATCTAAAAGCCATATTTTCATTCAGTGTCATGCATAAATTCTAAAAAACAGTTATTTGGAATTTTATGTTTTTATCAAAAGGCTGAGATGTCATCTTTAAGCACAGAGTTCATATTCATCGCAAAAAAAGATTCAAAACTCTTTGTCACATTCATGAAGTCCGTGTTCAGTAAATTTGACTTACAGTGGTCGATGGTCGATATAGAAAATTTCACGTTATTTACATTATTTACTTTCTGTTACTGCTTATTAGCCCAAGTTGTAATGTACGAATATCCAAATGTAAATGTTTACTGTTCTGCTGCCTAATAAGTAATAACAAATGTTTATACACCAAAGTTCCGTGCAACCTTAATTTAATAAAATGTAGGTTTTATATTTGGTTTAAGTAGATTTTATTAAAACACCATCTTTAGCGAGGGCTCGCGGGCCGCACGGCAGGTCTTGCGAGCCGAACTGCGGGGTCCTGCGGGCCGCAGGTTTGACAACACTGGTCTATATTAAGGAATCCGTGCAACTATCTCAATGTAATTTTCATTACCCATAAAACATACAGCATGCGTGCGGTATCTTGTAAGAAATAAATTGATTTTTGACCGGAGGCGATTGCCCAAAGTAGTTTTTAAGAAGGGCGGCACGAGCAGATCGATGTCCTACGCCCCTGTCGATGCCACCCGTCACAATATGAGGTTGTAATCCATCAACTTTACGATGAAATCGCTTGATTAATTAAACGGCGGAGACTAAAGAGCTCGCCTCTTTTTAAACAAAACATTAACGTTTTTCTTCCGTCGCTGCGACCAGCCGCCGCCGTCCTGTTTTTTTTTTGTTATACTGGGACGACGATCCGTGCGCATCCCCTCGAGTCTAATTTGATCCGACCAACGTATCATTAAATGCCGAAACTCGTTTGATAACGAGATTTTTCGAGCTTGGTTTCGTGCCCCGTACGTGAGAAACTCTTTTACGGCAATTACAGTATGCGCCGTGGTGCTCCACTCCCGGCCCGTTGGCGCTGCAACGCGCACTGCTTGTCGGCATTTTAAATTAGTGCTCGGTTTAGTTCTATACTACTTGACGACCTGATCAATGTATGCATAAATAAAGCATTACTTAATGGCATCTCTGAAGAGCCGTTTTACACAACCGAGAATTCTAACGAAAATATATAGCGAAAATTATCACTACAGTTTTGGTGAGAATTATTGACGTTTGACACATTTGACAACACCAATCAATTTCGCTACAATTCTAGTCATGTGAGCGCGATTTTATCAGGTTAATAACATCTGATATTTTCGTAACCTAAAATTACATACGTATCTGCAATAGATATATGTGGCCCATAAAAACGGTACAAATTTTTAATCACTCGTATTTCCAATAATATTTAATCAATTCAAATATTGGTTTAAAAATGAATTAAGAAATGCTTGTAGTGTGAAGATTGAAACCATACCATATTTGCAATAACAGAACTTTTCATTCCGATAATATCGGGTCAATTTAATGTGAATTGAAAGGTGTATTAAAATCATTGGGTAATGACATTTGTCTTGTTTTGGTAAAAAAGGACACTAGAGATCTTATAGCATCGTATACAGGTTGATTTTTTTCTTATACAGGGCGAAATATTTCAACAATATTTTTTATTGTTTTAGTAAAAACCAGTGGAATATGACGTTTGTAACAAAAACATTGCAACGGCAAGAGAAATCTAACAGTGTACTTGAGTTATCTTTAAAGATCGTGGAGAAACCGTTGGTGTTGTTATGGGTGTTGGGTTATGGGTGTTTATGAATGTATCATTTTAGGTGGTCTCTCGTCAGTTTTAATCATGATGTATAACACTAGTCGTTTAGCTGTAAATTTTAGACGTATGTTACTTGTTCTTGTTTTTCGTTTGTTTTTGAGAAGATTTAATCCAAGCTCGAATCAACGTTTTTTGAGTATGTCACATCACTTCAAACCAAGTCGTCTTTTTTATTTTTATGTCATGGTTAAATAAAGAGCACTTCCAACAACAGTCTGAAGGCAGCCTGAATACATTGTGTTGTTCCTTTTTATAGATATTTTTTATTTGAAGATGGAATTTTACGTGAAAAACGAACAGCAAAGACCTGACCGTACGACAAGTGAAACCAAACTGCCATAATTTTAGTTCAATCAACAACGATGTTGATTTTAGTTCCAAATCACTGCAATAGCAAAATTTCACGTTTTTGTTGCAAATAATAAAAATTTGCAAAAAAATTACAGCCCAATATTTGTAGTACAATATGGAAACAAGGTAATGAAAATCCTTCAAAAATTTCAAAATCAAGCGGCGCCCATAATAAAACTAAACGTTGGGCATAGTTTCTCCACCATCTTTAAAGATAACTCAAGTTCGCAATTGGACTTTTCGTGCCTATGCAATGGAATAGTTTTTTTTTCATCTATACAAACGTTCAATTCAACTGCTTTCTTGAGAAAAAACAGCAAAAAACGATGTTCCAAAATTTCAACCTGTATACTAAAAAATATCAGCCTGTATACGATGCTATAAAATCTCTACTGATCCTTTTGACCAAAAGAAAACAGATGTCATTACCTACTAATTTCATTACACTTTTCATTTCACATTAAATTGATCCGATATTGTCAGATATGTTGCACTGCCATGCATAAAGCAACATTACATTGGATTAAAACGTTCAATTATTGCAAATATGGTATGTTTTCAGTATTCACAATATAAGCAATTAGTTTATTAAACAAATGCTTGAATTTAATTAATATCTTTAGAAATATGAGCAATTGAAAATTTGTACCGTTTTTTTGGCCCACAGTGTATATAGCTAATATTTTCGCTATTATTTTCGTTAGAATTCTCGGTCGTGTAAAAACGGCTCGTACACGTCCGACTTTATAGTCGATAGTTTTGGCTATTAATTTCGTTCTTATTTCCCTTAGAATTCTCGGTCGTGTAAAACGGCGCTGAGATGACGGTTCCTACATTTTTCCTACAAACACCAGACCAAAAAATAAACACATTGAGAATATCCTTTTTAACCTTTTCATTGTTCAAATTTTATGTCGCGGAATCATTGTGGCTGAATTCCTCGTTTAAGCTATCCTCTACTCTAAATTCAAGTTTCAGTTAGACCACATTGTGTTCACATTGGATTAAATGAATGTTTTAGTGCCGAGTTAAAAGTATGGCATTATCATAATTTGCCGATAAACTAAATGCATTAAAATTGGCTAAAAGAAATTAAGCGAAGCAAAGAAACATAACCGTAAAACGGAACCAGTTTACTTTTGATTACCGAATTTTTATGATATCAGCCCCGAATATGTTTTTCAATCCAATTGACCTTAAATATAAGCATGCCACATGGTGAGAAGATCGCCAGGGTCGGATACTTGGCCAGAATTTGTTCAGGAGTATCAATAACCATTTTCAGGCATTGAGTGGAAAAAGGTGAGTCCACCTAAATAAATACCTTACAACGTCCATATAGTATTTATATATGTCGCACAATTTCACAGGGCTTTAATAATGTTGATGCTGAACTAGCAGTTTTTTATTTATACTACTAATCATTGTACAGTTTAAATATAAATAGTATATTACATTACAAGAGCTGTAACTAGCATATTACGTGCGAGTGGAAAGTTAACATACGAGCCGCGAAGCGGCGAGTTTTGTTATTTTTCACGAGCACGTTATATGCGTGTACAGCTCGAGTATTGTACATAGTTTTACCTACGACCGACAATTTCAATAAATTGTATCAAAAATGTCAAATAAATAAAGGTAAGGATATTTGACGGTGACAATATTTGACGGTATTCGCGCGACATCTATTGCAACTACGGAGAACTTTGTCTGAAGTGTCGGCCAAAAATTCCAATACAAATTCAACATAAATGTTCACGAATATGCAATATATGTTACAGCTCGACTATTGCACTTACCTACGACCGAAAATTTCAATAAATATAAATAGTATCAAAAATGACAAATAATTAATCAAAATATTCGCGCGACATCTGTCATTATGACATTAGGTCGTGCGTAAAAAACACAAACGCACAGCCAAACGCACACGTATGTTATAAGCGATATACGAGCGAAGCACTCCGTGACGTAAGTGACGTTTACACATACGGTCGTAGGTAAATATAATTAAACGACCTTTGAAAAATTTTTAATGTGACTTATAACACAGGTCCATTTATAATTCAAAGAACCAACCACAATATAGTATATATCTCTCAGATATATTGAGATACACGATGTAGTCTATCTCTCTCAGCGCTCTACTAATAGTGATTCGACGAGAGTAGCAGTTCTCTAGAACCTCATTGGGTGGTGTTTCTTTGAGATACACATTTGTGGGATACAACATAAGGATAAGTGGTAACAAATTTCAGTTTTTTTTAACGCCGAAATACTAGCTTACGGTTTTCTGTTACCATTTCTTGCATCAAAACCTGCTTGACGGCGATAGCCCTTAATGGCTTCCACTCAAAGAATGACTAATTTGAATGCCTATAATTCAGTCAATTTTAATGTCTGTTGAATGCCCGTTTTAGAAGATCTGTTTTAACCCTGCATACGCCCGGTACGAGCGATTTAGGGCCCATGCTGTTGAGGCGAGAGAACAAAAAATTACATTATTTCATTGTCTACCTTTATTGTCTCGTCGTCGAATGGTCTATCTACGTTAAGACTTTGAAGTTTATTAAAGAGCATGTGCTGCTTTAAACTATTGTAAATTATATGCATTAATGGGTAATCCTAGATTTGTCGCTATTTGATACGATATCACGACATCACATTTTCAGTAGCTCAGAACCAGGTATAACCACAAGAGCTGGCTCAACCCGAACTGCCAATTTGAAACCTTCACTAATTAAGCAATTCCTACGGTATGCTATTGGATGCAAAATCTTTACATGTACAAATTTAAACGGGGTGCTGATATTTAAACACAAATATCCATGTCCTAAACATGCAGGTAGTACACGCAACTGTGCTTTATTACCTACTATTTTGGCATCAGATAAGGCCAACCTACACCAACGAGAAATAATTATCGATTGGATAATCTAGTTTTTGGCATGTGTATCCTTAACTTCCTAGTGGAAGACAGTCACCTTATTCCCTTAACCTATGCTCTAATTGAATCAACAAAAGGAGTTAATTTATTTAGAAGATATATACAATTATATAAAATACGACTACAGGACGAAGGGCTCTCGTGGTTGAGCGTTGGCCTGCTGACTAGGAGGTCCGGGGTTTATACACCCCGGAGACCATACAAAAATTTGTCCGCTGTCTTCCGAAAGAGACGAAAAACCGTGCTGCACGACAACCAGTTGAACATCTCTGGTTGTTGATATGACTTGTATAGTAGTGAGGGAAAAGCGGAAAGGCCAATTGCGCGGGAAAAACCGTGCCCCTACCATACATTTACATTTACAGGTGCTGTTTACATGAGACCTTTTAGTGGATTCTAAAGAAAATTTTAGTTAATTTAGTCTAAACAATTTAAATTGAACGGAATGTGTGCTATTTTTGGTCCAATCATGCAATTTCAGTATCGGAAGTGAAGTGGATCTGCCAAGTCTCGAAGTGATTTTGAAACGGGAGAACGAAGACTTAGCTCAGAAACATAGTATCGAGTATCGATGATAGCTGCGAGGATAACAATTAAAGGTTACATATGCAAACCTACGTCTGAAAAACTGAATTCGTCTTCCTTTCAACTCTTATAACTTTTTCCTGCATAGAAATTCGGAACAAGATCTAAAGGACGTTTGTGTCCAGACCAGTCCAGACGAGGAAATAATGTGGGCTGGTATACATCTCCCCCGAGTTTTGCACGTATCTACATCCATCCAGTCATTGCCCGACTGATTTAACGTAGTATTATCTTTACACCATGAACCGTGGCGGACAGGGCAGGTTGCCAGCATGTCCGATGGAACCACCCCTTGGGCTCTGGCAACCACTATTAGTCGCCCCAGTCCGCCAATGGCCATAAATGTATCTAGGCATATCACATTACGAGAGATTAACAATTGTGAGGTGGTTGTATATTACTCTGCTCCAATATACTACAGAAAAATTCGTCTTATTTAAATAAAGCCGCACATCATATATTACTTTTTCAAGGATTAAAAAAGTCAAATCAATCTGATTACTAAACCATGTTGTTAATAGAGTTGTGCACCAAACTGTAGGGTTATGGGCTGAGCCTGTAGGCCTCAGTAGGTCGCATTTGGTATCGTTTAAAGGTCAACCAGAATATCGACATGGTGGACGTTACGGTAGTCTCAATTTGTTTTAATATGTTGATTTGCTGAAATTATTAGATTATTTTTTGTCATGTATTAAGTAATTTCCAATTCTTTAACCAAATCCCGTTTGTTGTTTGCGCAGTTTGGCGCGAGGTAGCTTAGTATCATCTTCTACAAATGAAAAATCTGACTTTGATGCCTACTTAGAGCAATTAGAACTGAAGCAAGGACGATGAAGAAATTTAAAATACGAAATTTGAAAAGGAGATTTAAAAAAATCCTTAAACGAGGAAATGTATTCTGTTCCTATTTCTAATTTATTTTAAAACCCGTGTTTTTAACTTAATTTTGTTTTTAGTAGAATGAATTTTATTTTGTATTTGTGGTTCGAAGAATATGCCGTTTCGACAACTTACAGCACTTTTTACTTTATCATACATAGAATACCAAAGTATTGTTATCGTGGCAAAAAAATTGAGATTTTAGCGGAAATATGCCTTCTTGTGTCCCCTGAAGATTTTTGACCAAGGTACAAATGTCTGTGTGTCTTTGTGGCGACGATGCCGGAGAAGCTACGAAAGGTATCGAGACGAAACGTCATATTTAGAAGTTTCATGACTAAACTCAGAGCTGAAAAGCTTTCCTTTCTTTGAAAAGGGCCCAAAGGAACTAGAGGTTTAGTCTTAGCATTTTTGAAAAATTTTGCAAATAAGCTGACATTTCTGAAATTTCGTCGAAATACTTAAAATAAATTAGAGGAAATACTGAATAATTGATGACTATGAAATTTGTTGGTAAAATTAATAGTTTAGCGGCATGAGCAAATTCTATGTGATCGAGATCGATAGTGTCTGCATGAATATA
This sequence comes from Melinopterus prodromus, assembly GCA_964023965.1. Taxonomy (NCBI): domain Eukaryota; kingdom Metazoa; phylum Arthropoda; class Insecta; order Coleoptera; family Scarabaeidae; genus Melinopterus; species Melinopterus prodromus. The sequence goes on along the minus strand of OZ030391.1, from coordinate 40,000,203 downwards.
AAACTACTTAGCCAGGATTTGACAGATATTTCATTCTAATATCAATAGGTAGTGTCAAACGCTGACGTTTTGACATTACCAACTGTCAATAGTATAAAAAATGTCAAATCATGGCTAACTAGTTTTATTTTAATGCAGATATGACCAATCTCGATCAAATAAAATCGCATGCAGCTAAACTATTAATTTTATATATTGTATGATAAAGTCATGTGCCTGGCCATATCAGATTTTTTTATTTACAATTACAATTATTTATTTTTGCACATGAATTCATTGGAAACAAATATACTTTGTTTTATCTATTGGTTTTATTGCACACATTTTATTCAGAATTTTTTTCCGAGTAATATGATATGGTACAAGACTCTGTTTAGTACAATCAGGTTAGTATTTTTGGAGAATCTCTGGTAATCGTATGGTGCTCTCAAACAATGTGTGCTATCCATATTAACCGACTTTCTAACTCTATTAATTACAAATGCAGCCATACAATTCGACGTCCCGTGAGACACACTGTATATTTTAAACTTTTTAAACAAAAACACAATTTAATTCATTTTTTATCCTACACGATGCGAAAATGTAATTTTCGCCTCTCTAGGGAGACACGAAAGATGCTATTTGCCAGCCCCAGCCCGGCCTGTAATGAACACTTTTCGGCGCTAGCCACGAAAATGCAATAACTCTGCCCAATCAAAACACAGTTTTTCTACTTTGCGTTCGTTATGAACTCATAACGAAACCGCTTTCGGTGTCGTTATGAAAACACTAGATCACAACCTTTTAGTAACTTTTAGTTTTCCAAGATTTGTTGATGCCTGCCAGTGTCAAATAAGTCGCTTGCCTCAATCGCATGTCAATCATATGGGTAATAATAATAGTGTGATATGTGCTGGTAAACTTAATAAATGCAAGATAAGAGCAAACTTTAGTCAACTTTTCTTCGTTTCTGTGGAACCGAACATAGAAGTACATAACCACATTTGTTAACCTAAACACATGTATTCTGTCAACCATGGTAAGAAGTATACTTTAACACGAAAGTTACGAAGTTTCAGCTGATAATTCTCTTTTTCAGATATGTATACAAGAACCAGGAACGATCTATAGATTACAATTTATAATGTACCACTACCGATAGATAATTTAGATCACCTGGTTTACGAAAGTGTTAAATGTGCCGTTACCAAAACTGAAACAGATACTTTGTTGATTAGTCTTCTCAGCAATGTTTGTATGGACGGCAAAAGTTTGAGATAAAGGTTTAAACAAGGCCGTAGCAAAGTTTAATTTTATTACGAACTATTTTATTTTTTTTATGTAGGATTAATTTTGATTTGATTTTTGTTATATAGGATACATTTTGATTTTATTTTGTAATGTTACTTTTATTTATAGTTTGTTAACAGTGTAAAAACCTACTGTAACCGTGTTCGCTTATATAATTTAGCTAGATTAAATTAATAACACTTCAACTTTAGTTTTTATTATAGAAATGGTTAATTCTAATCGTAAGTACACTTAAAGATATAAAACAAATAAACTTTATTGTTTGTCTGCAGTAATTGTGCAGTTATTGTAAACATTGATATTTATGTGGCAGGTGTCCTTGGCGTTGATTGATATTCCCGGCAAACTTTGAGTAATAAGATTTTGAGTGTATGTTGTATCGCCTTCAACATTGTTAACATTTATATCATTGTCGATATGTGTATTATTAGAAACGTCGCTGGTAAGGGTACAAGAGCTCGGCAGTGGCGATGCTGTTCGTAGCATTTCGGCTACTTCAATCTTTTTACTAGTCGAGTCTTCTATATATCCCTCCGCCACAGCCGAGGACTTCCACCCTCCATAACGTTTAATCATAAGCAAATCGCCCCCTCTATTTGCTAAATTAGTCACACTTGAACGTCTGAAGCAGTGTCCAGTATACTGCTCTGGATTCGGTAGCTTCAAATAAGTTGCAATTATCTTTGGCACTTGGCCCATCTTATTTATCCCAATTGGGCTGTTTATGCAGTGTCCATTTCGGTATGTTAAGAAGAACCGATTACTAGTTGTCCCAGCAGGGCGAAGATTCACATACTTTTGAACTAATGCAATCCACAGTTGATCAACAATCGCAAACGTTCTTGGAATGCCTGTTTTAGTTTGTGGAATGGAGATGATAATAGTTGCATCCTTATAGTTGATGTCGTTAACTGACATTTTTGTTAACTCCTCACGTCTGCAAGCACCTGCGTAACCCATTATTAATATGATCTAACATTTTCTGTAATGTGTTGGACAGAATTCTTGCTGCACCATGCAGTAAAACCAGCATATTCTTTTTCATATACGGCTTTTGATTTAATTGGCAGCAAATTATTAATTACTTCCTCGGCGGCCTTTCTTACGTCGGGTGGCGTGGAACTAATTTCAATTTCGTCCATTTTTCACGTTTTTTCGACAACTACTATACAAACATAGACAATAACTACCATTCGTAAATTCGAATATTTGTATTTGAATTTATTTGACAGGTATCACGCTACCAACTGCTGAACATAAAAATACTCTAGATTTAAGACGACAACCGTAATTTTCGAAATTTATGTAAAATTAATGTCGCAAAGTAGAAAAAATAGTATATAACACTCGTTTTATAAGACGTATTGGCGCACTCGTTCCATTTGGGCACTCCTCGCTACGCTCGTCGTGCCCAAAACTTCTCGTGCGCCAATTTTTGTCTTATAAAACTTGTATTATAATATACTATTTCGATTCGGTTTGACGTTGTGATTAAAACGTCAACGGATTTTATTTGTCAAATGCCAATATGTCAGAGATTAGTCTTTAGAAACGGGTGATTTTATTACGATATTGTTGTGTAGGATAAAACATTATGTGTGCACCACGCCCAGAAAGTGATTTTCCGGACCTCTAGAAGTACCCGGAAAAGAACCACAACATACTATAATTTAGAAAATAAACTGCTTCCGGGTTATGCCGTGTGTCAAGATTTGTTAATGCTGACGTTTCGCGAACCATGTTGCTCGCTTCTTCAAAGCTAATTGAATACTGACGTACGTATTCAATTAGCTTTGAAACGTCAGCATTAACAAATCTTGACACACGGCATAACCCGGAAGCAGTTTATTTCCTAAATGATTCTGGCCGTGAAAGCCTACGTACTTATACTATAATTTGTTAGTTCATTTTTCCTGGCAGTTTTTCCACAACAAATGTAATGTTGACTTGTTTGTATGATTGTGCGTCCAATTTTTAATGATTGACTTAAATGATTTAGGTATTTAAAAACTTTTTAGATACACCAGAAGCTAAATTGCTGTGAAAGTTATAACTATTTAAATTATAGAGTTATAGTCGAGAGTTTTTTTACGTTCTCCACAGCCGTGATATAAACAAACATATACAATGTTGCGTAGATGTTTTTTATTTGCAAAAATTATTATTGTTAGTCTTATTCGAAATATGTTAAGTAATAAGTTTTTAAATGTTATAATATATGAAACGCAGGTTCACAGAGGTTTTTGTTGCAATACTTTATGTATTTGTTTTCTACTAACATATTATTTATAAATAACTAAATAATACCTCTATTAATAATAAATAACTAATAATAACTCAAACCTTTAAAATAGGGCATCGCAGGTAAAGACAAAAAGATCTTTTATCGCAGCACATTCAACTTTCTCTAAACCCGAAACTTCAAAAAAAGGAGAAAAATCTGGAATGGGAAGCTTGAGGTGGCCGATGTCACGTGTCACGTGTTTTTTCTCAATACGTGGGGAATTATTTTTTTTCCGGAAAAGGAAACAGGGGATTTCTGTCAGCCAGCGATAAGTTTTTTTGGACGAATTATTAAATATAGTTCATGTCTGAATTATCAGTTTGGCAGATTGGCAAATTTTAATAAATTACTTACTAAAATCTTCTGATCATGCCAAAAATTAAAGTAGGTAATGCGTTCGCACATTTGCGCCAAGCAGTATATATTAATGACATTCGCGAATAGTCATGGGTGCAGTGTAGCGAGTCCTTATCTCTAAAACTGGATTTCAAATTAGTGAGACCGTCGAGGCACATAAATGTTTTATATTACCTATACAAGGAACCTAATACAAAGAGCGGACAGCAATTGAAAAAGTGTATTCCGTCCAGAGAAACAGCAAAAGGAACGGCTTCGTGGTAGAGGCGTACGAACACCAACGGTATTCCGAGTACTCGTAGTACTTTATGGTAAAACGACTATACGAGGATGGGATTTATATGTGCCCGTCGACGGATGACAATATGCTGATAGAACGTTTTCATGTTTTTCGAAATAATAGTGATATCAATTATTGACTGAAACGTTTCCGATAAATTTAATACATTTACCGTTGCATTCTTTCAGTTAACTGGTTTTATGGTGGTTGTTTCATGATCAAATTCAGTACAATAATACTGAATTCGGCCATGTGGTCATAGACACTATAGGATTTATTGGGTACTTTACAAATTGTGGTGGGGTACTGCTAATGCTTTTTTTCTTGGACTAGATTTTCGCTAGGAAGGTGAGAGAATGTGTGAGTAATATGAATCGGTGAGTGGAAGAACAGAATAAGTCCAAAATTTGACATTTTAAACTAAGACCATTTAGTATTTATACTAAATTTTAATATTTTTAATAAAATTTTAATATCTCGATCTTTTCGAAAATATGAAAAACAATCATAAATATTACCAGTACTGCTGTAGAAGCACCGTACTTCACGCATTGACTGGAAGAACAGAATAAGTCCAGGACATATTCAGTTTTTTTCACTCATTAGGTAGAGCGCGTTTTTTTGACGTCATAGAATTTGACAGATATTTTAATTGTCTTAATGGTAGCATAATATTTTTATGGCCTTAAACAAGAAAAGTTTCGAGAAAAAGGCAATTGAAGGTTATGAAATAAAAGTGATAAAATCTCCGGAACGGCTTGACCGGACCGACTTTAACGAATTTTTGGAATTAAGTATTCTGCAACCATGTAAAGTCACTGGCGTTATTATCGTTGATGCAACGTTTACAGTTCCTGAGATATAACCTCAAACTTTTGAATTTGAAATAGAGCATTTTCTATATTTTAACTTTTTCTATTAGTCTTCCATTGTTTATTCAATGTTACTACACTTGTTACAGTATTATATCAATAATATCTAGAAATTAACAAAAGCCTTTATTACTTAGGTCTAAAAATTAACAAAGAAAAAATTGATAACAATAAATTACAATAACAAAAATAAACCGATTAAATTTAAAAAAATGTGTTCTTGTCAATGGTTGAGAATCCTCATAAGCCAACTAGAGTAGTTGCAAGAGAAAATGTAAAAGTGTATTGTTATCAGTTTTTTCCTTTTTAGACCTTTAGGTTAATTACTAGATGTTTTTATTATAATAGACTGTACCAGAAAATGTCAAAATAACAGGATGTTCTATTTCAAATTCAAAAGTTTGAGGTTATATCTCGAAAACTGTAAACGTTGCTTCAACGATAGTAACGCTACTGACTTCACATGGTTGCAAAATATTTAATTCCAAAAATTCGTTAAATTCGGTTGAGCCGTTCTGGACATTTATAGGTATATACTTTAATTCCATAACCTTCAATTGTCTCTTTCTCGAAAATTTTCTTATGTAAGGCCATAAAAATATTTTGCTACCACTAAGACAATTAAAAGATCTGTCATCTGTTGAAAACAATTGAAGGTAAAAAAATTAATTTAATAGATATCATAAGGTGTATTTTGATAATTATAAATCGACGTGTTCGAGGATTTTTTAAAATAGCAAACCGTTTTTGAGATTTTGTCATGTTTCCATACTTTATGCGCTGTATAGATGGCTACACCACTAATTATTTCAAACTATCAAAAACAACTAAAAATCGTCCCACATTTCCAACAAAATCAGCATACAAAAACTCAATACCAATTAACTACCTAAAAATTACTAACTTATAAAAGTGATGCAGTATTTAGAAGGAGAAGACATTTTATTACCATATTACTTCTTGGGAAACATCAAATCATCATGAAGACTAATGACAAGTTTAATAATGTTGTTTTTTTCTTTTTTTTTCTTTTGTTAGTTTTAATTTTTTTTCTAGTATGAAACTTGTTGTTCTTTTCGTTTTTATGCATTTTTATTTACCACTTGTGCTAATAGCATAATTATTATTTTTTCAACAAATAAGAGATTGTTATCTATAAGCATGTCGTTGACTGGAAGAACAAAACAAGTGCAGGCGATGTTTATCTAATTGCTTACTTATTATTCCGTTTTGGACCAAAATTCACTTCCAGAACAACTGCAAATGAAATTTAGTACAACTTTTCTGTGCTTACCAAATTTATAAAATACACTGCTGCCGAATTATACGGTTTTTTTAGTTTGCCACAAACGCCCAATTTGGGCGTATTCTGTTCTTTCACTCACCGAATCATTATTACATATGTTGGTACAAATACTTGTTATTGTTCAATAAAGTGAAGATAATCAAGGAAAATTTGCCGATATTTCCCAGTAAAGTTGACGAAGATGCGTAGTTATATATTGTTCTGGTGTAAACGAGTCCTTTTGGATCCATGAATTTAATAATAGGAAAGAAGGTTCAACAGCTGACTGATTGTTTAGTGGTAGTGATTCAAAATTATAACACATAAAAAAGATTCACAAAATAAAAGAGATTGCAGTTTCCGGTGTTTGCTACAAACGATGATTTATAACTGTTAAAATTGGAAATCCCTCATACATAATATCATTTTGAATTAAAATGTAAGTGCTCCATTTTTTTATAGTTTGGCGGCTTTTTCTAATTATCTTAATTAAAGTTAGATAACAAGAAAACAAGTACAAGAACTGTTTTAAGTTTCTTTTAAAAATAAACTTTATATACAAACACTATAAACCAATACTCTGAACACTCTATCATTAATAATTAGAATTAGAATTAGAGAAGGCTAAAGGATAATAAATAGGATATAATTGGACCAAGTGAAATAAGACCTCCATAGAAAAATTTAATCAGAAGGGAAGGTACTACTACTTACTGTACTATACTGGACAAACCAAAGGCGAAACGAAGATTCTACATAAATAAAAGGGGAAAAACAACATAGCAGAATTGACAGGAATAAATGACAGAGTGAACCTGGCCCAAAATATATTAAACATTTTCCAAGTAACGCGCCAATAACGAAATCATCAATGAATTTACAGAAAAATAAAAAAAACCTGTTTTAACAAGTTTTTTAAAAATATTTATTCAAATACTAGCTTTTTAAGTTTTTAATTTGTATAAACCTTACTACTTAACATATTGCTTATTTGAAAAGGTAGGAAAACAGTTACAGTAGGGCGTTTTTATGCTGATGGATTATGATGAGAATCTATCTAACTTATGTAGTTTCAACAACCCATAAAAAATTTTAATTTTAACAATCTTTTGGTTTGGACCAAATTATGATAAGTAGTCTTTCCATTGTTTTGTCGACTTATTTACGGCTCAAAACGATTCAACACCTCCACCAATCTCTGATCTAATGTTAGATTGCCAAATATAGCAAATTGTAGCCGAATGGCCATTGATTGGCGAGACAATCATAAAATTGATTGGAAAATAAACTTTCTTACTAATACAACAATTACTGCGGATATATGCAAATGTTTTGCCTGTAATTGCCACTAACACGCCAACCAAGATAAGAAAGAGCGTGCGACACTTGGAACTAGCTATGCAAATGTGGGAGTGGAAGAAACCTAATCCAATTAATTAAATAAAACGCTATCTATACAAATGTTTTATAAGGGGAAATTTTAAGGAAAACAGTTAGCACTATAAGATCTACAATAATTAAAAAGGAATAACAGATTCACGCAGCGGTGGTCCACAAGTGACAACAAAAACTGGATTCCGATCTGACAGGTAAGAGACAACATTGCCAACCTGTGCAAATAATATCCTACTTTTGGAAACATCACGGGTTTTGCTTGTTGACATTCGGGGCACATCATAAGAAATATAACAAAATTGAGTTTTTAAATATAGAAGCCGTTCTGTTTAAAAACTGAACGACATAGACGAGGACATCGGATGAGTTCAATTTTAATTGCCATCAGTTTTTGTTTGAGCGGCCTCCGCGGTTCCAGCAAGAATAACATGCCTAAATGGTATTCTGCTGGAAATACAAAAACGAATTATATTATAAATAAGGTACTGTACGAACAGTAAGAGTATATTGGTTTGAAAGTATTATTTTAATTGGCTTTCAGCTTTATTTTAATTGGTGCAACGGAGTGCGAAAACATCTTTGGCGTTGTAACGGTTCGGATTTCACGAATTAATAAAGTTTGAGTCTCAACTCCCTTATTCGTTTCTTGACATGTAATACTACAATGTATGTAGTATTTGCAAACTGGTAATGAAAAATGTAGGTTTTTAGGAGTTTCAATGTCGGTTAAGGCTCCCGTATCACCCATTCAAACGTGAGTAGCTGCTCTTTTCTCCAGACAAAAGTGTTACTAGATGTAGATCGCTAATTATCCCAAATATCCAAATTCCACAAATATCTGACCGTATACAATTTCTCGCAACCATGACAACCACAAAAAACACCAAGAAAAGGTTATCTACTTCTCAATATAAGGTTATGTTCATTATTGTAAACAGTTCTTTTCGAGAGCGTTTTATTTATTCAGAATGAATATTGATCAATTACATATTTGTTTATAGGGAATTTATTGATATTTTCTAAATAAATATTGTTATTGTTTAACCTGCTCCATTTCCCTATAAAATTTTACATTACCATCCAAGGACAACAGCACTGTATACTTAAGTCTGAATACACTATATGTCATGGCTAGTTTAAATTTAGATCAGAGATGGTCTGAGTTAAATATCCTTAAATACGATTAGACAGTAACACAAATTATGTTGTATTACATAACGTAGTTACCTTAGCTCTCCGTAAAATGACTCGTCTAATCATGGCACCTTTAGTGCAGCAGCGCATTCCGAAATATTGCCGTATAATGGAGATCGTATCATTCGTCGTTGTTTGGGATCCTGACGCAACTGGAATATTTCAATATTTTATTACGCAATCTTGAGGGTGAATTTATGTTTTAAATGTTGCTTACCGTAAAACCTTTTCATATAGAAAAGATAATTATTTGTGCAATTTAAATGTAATTAAGTCTGCCATCTATATAAATATAGAAATACATAAAAATTGTGTTATTTACTATTTACGTCAAATTCAGCAGCAAAACAGAATGTGAAAAATGGAAAAGAGAAAAATAATAATAAAATGCTGACTGATTTTTGTTTTAATGTATGATTATTTAGCTGTAGTATACCTGTACTCTACAATGACGGTATAACTATATAGTCTCAGCTTTGCTCCGAAGAAGCGGGCTTTGTGACTTAATTATCATCGAGGTTTTTGTTTTGAACATATTTTGATCGGAAACTATTTTATAGTTCATCTGTGATTTTAAACGACCCGTAGATACTGCACTTGAAGGTCGTTTATGTGAATTTAGATTGATTCGAGGTTAAAGATTTTTTGTGACATTTTGCGCTGATTACAATAACAAATTTTTAAGTTATTATTCCTACAACTTATATTAAAAAAAACAACAACTTCAAACGTCCATTAAAAGACCTTGAAATGCAAATAGGTACGATTTATATTTTTTACCACGAACACAAAAATCCAAAGTATTATTTGTACTATTTTTTCAGTATTACCGATTTTTAGTGTACTTTAGGTCATATCTAAATAAATTATTCATGTTGAATTTATTTTTTAATTTTAAACGGCGCCATCTATCCGCAGACCGTTGAACTGCGTTGAGCAATGTTCCAATGCAAACCATCGAGATGAATATATATAGAGAGAAATTGTGGTTATTCGGTCGTGGGTATCAAGATATATTTATTATTTGGGTATTCGACCAATCAAAGAAAAGAACAGAACTCTCTTTTGTAAACTGCTATATTTCGGACCTGATTGGGTCCTTCATCAGGCAATTGGCTCTACAAATCAATTAAAACAGAACACTGGGCGAAATTTTCATTTGTCACAACTTACATGGAGTTCAATGAGGCGGCAAGCGACGAGCAACGAGAGACATCACTAAATACGACGAATTACAACAACATTTAACATACTGGGGGTGTAAATAAGTTATCTCTATTAGACATGCACATTTTAAGACATCACGTGCGTACGGATCAACGAACAATTATAAACAATCAAAGGTCGCTAGGCGGCCACAGCGCAAAGCCGGCATATTAAGCCCATCGAGTCAAGCAACCTAACTTACACAAATTTTCAGAAAATGAGACTCGAGTCTATGTTTGAATTTAAATTTCTATTACTGCGTATTTTGTCGTGGTGTATAATGTTGGAGTAAATGCTGCTCAGGTTTTCAACATCTTGTTTGAAATTAATGGTGTTATGGATAAAATTTATATTGTACATTTCTAGAAACATTCTGTTACGGTAGTTGGAATCTGTATCAAGAATTTCGACGGTCTTAAAATCAAAGGAATGATTGTTGGTAATAGCATGGCATGCCAAGGCACATCTGGTTTTTTTGGTGTTGCAGTCGCTCCTATGCAAAGCAATTCTATTGCGTAACCATTGGGTGGTTACCCCGACATACTTACTATCACAGTCGTTGCAAGACACGCAATAAATTATGTTAGACCTATACATTAACGGTGTGGTGTCCTTGATGTTACTGAAGGCTCTGGCTAGTTTAAAAGGGTAGTGGTGAACTATTTTTACCTTATCCGTTAAAAGTGGTTGGAATATTTTTTTCAGTTTACCAGTGACAGTGGGTAGGGACATTAACTTGACATATGTGCGGGGTTCTTCATTTATTGGTTCAAAAATACTAGTAAGATTGTTGGTATTTGTTGAAAATAATAACTTATTAATCAACCTCAGTGGGAAAGCATTGTTCAAGAAAACAGCTTGGAGCCTTTTTAGGGCCAAAGGTTGGAATTCTGGATCACATATTTTTATGATTCTGTTTTTCATGTCCTAACCACACACTGGTGTCGTTTGATGTCATCAGCCTCTTTACAAATATACCTCTTAGCCTGGTTACCGACATTGTTACTGAGAGGTGGGACATGGTGAAGGAGCACTGCAGCTTCTCGTTGGAGGCCTTTTTAGATAGTTTGCGGTTCTTGTTCTCCAACTTGTACTTCACTTTCGAGGGCCAATGTTACTTGCAAACATTTGGAACTCCCATGGGTTCACCCATAAGCTCTGTTTTAGCGGTCATCGTGATGGACTATGTCCTTGACAACGTGTTGCCTCAGTTGGGTTTTGATATTCCATTCATTTATAAGTTCGTGGACGACATTATTACTGCTGTTCCCAGTGATAGGGTTGAGGGCACCTTGGCGGTCCTAAATAGCTTCAATGGTAATATTCAGTTTACGGTTGAGCTGGAGGGTGAGGACGGTTTGCCATTTCTGGATTGCAGAGTTATAAGGCGTGATAATGGTACGGTTGTCACTGATTGGTACACTAAGCCGACATACTCCGGCCGCTACATAAATTACCACTCCGGGCACTCGTTCAGCCATAAAATTAATACTATTAGTGCCATGAAAAACAGAATCATAAAAATATGTGATCCAGAATTCCAACCTTTGGCCCTAAAAAGGCTCCAAGCTGTTTTCTTGAACAATGCTTTCCCACTGAGGTTGATTAATAAGTTATTATTTTCAACAAATACCAACAATCTTACTAGTATTTTTGAACCAATAAATGAAGAACCCCGCACATATGTCAAGTTAATGTCCCTACCCACTGTCACTGGTAAACTGAAAAAAATATTCCAACCACAACGGATAAGGTAAAAATAGTTCACCACTACCCTTTTAAACTAGCCAGAGCCTTCACTAACATCAAGGACACCACACCGTTAATGTATAGGTCTAACATAATTTATTGCGTGTCTTGCAACGACTGTGATAGTAAGTATGTCGGGGTAACCACCCAATGGTTACGCAATAGAATTGCTTTGCATAGGAGCGACTGCAACACCAAAAAAACCAGATGTGCCTTGGCATGCCATGCTATTACCAACAATCATTCCTTTGATTTTAAGACCGTCGAAATTCTTGATACAGATTCCAACTACCGTAACAGAATGTTTCTAGAAATGTACAATATAAATTTTATCCATAACACCATTAATTTCAAACAAGATGTTGAAAACCTGAGCAGCATTTACTCCAACATTATACACCACGACAAAATACGCAGTAATAGAAATTTAAATTCAAACATAGACTCGAGTCTCATTTTCTGAAAATTTGTGTAAGTTAGGTTGCTTGACTCGATGGGCTTAATATGCCGGCTTTGCGCTGTGGCCGCCTAGCGACCTTTGATTGTTTATAATTGTTCGTTGATCCGTACGCACGTGATGTCTTAAAATGTGCATGTCTAATAGAGATAACTTATTTACACCCCCAGTATGTTAAATGTTGTTGTAATTCGTCGTATTTAGTGATGTCTCTCGTTGCTCGTCGCTTGCCGCCTCATTGAACTCCATGTAAGTTGTGACAAATGAAAATTTCGCCCAGTGTTCTGTTTTAATTGATTTGTAGAGCCAATTGCCTGATGAAGGACCCAATCAGGTCCGAAATATAGCAGTTTACAAAAGAGAGTTCTGTTCTTTTCTTTGATTGGTCGAATACCCAAATAATAAATATATCTATATATATATATATATATATATATATATATAATCTGGAGGTAGCATGCAATAGTCCCCACCAGTGCTAAAACGGGTCAAAAGTTGTTTAGTTCTCATAGGGCCATACAGAGGGCGACGCGCGGCAAATTCAAACACTACTACTAAATTCTCTTGTTTATAATCTATTTTTAGTCTGTTAAATAAGTAAAAGAGAAGTAATTATCACTTTATAATACGAGTTACAGGAGGTAACGATCAAATCATCACAGTACTGATGGAATATACACTAGTTGGAATTTAACTCGTAATATGCAACTAGCAATGTTTGTAAACATTTCAATTCTGCTTTTTCATCGAAATTCTCTCAGAGTAAAGGAATGGTTGATATAACAATTTTCTTTAAGGTTATCAGTTTGTTACTAAAATAATAAAATACAACAGCATCTTTTATACAGTGGTTCATTGATTATTAAAAAGCACAACTTTTGTATATACTTGCTTTTCTAACATGAATATTGTGACAATTTGCGATATAAGTCTGCACGTCAAATATATTTTCGCAATTTCCTTTATTAATAATACAAATATGATTATTACCAAGTTCATAGTTTATAATGTGGCTTTGAAGTGAATTGAATGAATGTGTGTGCATATACTGCACAAAAAAGAGTGAACTAAATTTTCATCTTAGGTTTTGCACAAAAAAGAGTGAACTAAATTTTCATCTTAGGTTTAGTGGAGCACTGTTTGTATCTGACAATCAATAACCGCCGACAAACTCGCTCAAATTCTTTGCATATGCATTCTTTGAGAGATGTATTAATTTACCGTTATTTTTGAATGAAATTAGAGATGATGTATTTGCTGATGAAGCAATACAGGCATCTAAACACCAATTACATTTAATTCTTTTTAAAATCTTTTTTACTACAAAACCTCCTACCACATTAATTGAAAATTGACTGATATTCGAAAAATCTAAATAATCTGCATCATCTGTCATGTCATCAAACAATTTATACCACTGTATTACTTATAACCTTTGTCCCATGCTTTGTCCGAAAGCCTCCACAAAACAGAATTGGTGTGTACGAATACTTTAACGCACCTTTAACGTACGTTTTAGGTTAGAGTGGGTTAGAGTCATAGGTTTGTTTATATACCTGAAGCTAGATATTTAGCGATTTTGCAAGCACTAAAATAAAGTTACTAAAACACCTAACTTCAAGAGCCTATGAAGCTCAGAGCATTTTTGACCCTCCCCCACTCCTACCGCTTGCTACCTCCAGATTATATATATATATAGATATTTTCATCTCGATGATGCAAACAGACTAAAACTCTCCCAGAGTGGTATTCTAGTTACGTTCACTAAAAGATAACTCCCATCGTTATTTATACGTAGCATTTAATGTACTTTAATAATATATTACAGTACACAATAATCATACGCCAGTAAGAACAAAAAGCAATGTATAATTTACATAAATATTGAAATTCTTTATGGACGCAGTTGCGTATGAACCTATTCAATCGAATAGTTGCTATAGTTTCACAATTTAAACAATAATTATTGTGTGTTGTATCGGTGCGTTTTTGACGTAGGATACGGGAGCCTTCATTAATTTCAGCATATCTTGTGTATTTAAACCTTAAATCGAAATAATAAATTTGTTTTTCGGCTTTTGAGAGCTGGGTAGTCAATTAAAGTCTCACTTTTTCGCTGACGTTTCGGTTTTATTTGAAACCATAATCGTAGCTCAAAGTGTAAACTAAAACTATAATAAAACACGTGTCGGGCGACGGACATTTTACAAAACAGGCACCTAACGACAACACATCAAAACACATATAAACAATGATACATCGAAATGTGGATTCAATAATTTCTCAGAAAATCAAAAGTTACTCCATAGTTTATGTGTATGGTCTTATCACTGATTTTAGTTTAATGTAAGAATTACCTGTGCATGGTTTACTATAGTAAGCAACGAAAAGGAGCAATATTGCGTTTTTACTTACTTTACTTACTTTACTTACAAAATATTCGGATTTTGAAAAAAAAAACACAATATTCAATATTTATGGTGTAAAATAAACACAATTATGTAACTATAATAATCAATAAATATATAAATACTAAAAAAACACGCGAATAGAGGTCAAGTTTTTTTTATATAGAAAACGTATTTGATATGACAATTGCATTTTAATATACTGGATGATATTACCGGACCATATTTAAAGTGTATAAGTAAGATGGTCTTAGTACACCAATTTTTGCCATTAAAAATAAATGTAAAGTTTCAGATAAACTTTAGAAAAACACGATAGCGGGTCAATCTACGAATATAATGCCGCTAGAATTTTTTAAAGACAATTGTGTTTAAATTGTAGGCTTGTAACGACATTCCTAAACTTTTAATGCTCTCCTTTCGTATTTTTAGCCATATCTCCGAAACTATTAAGAATATCACAACAAATTATACGTCATTGTAAAGTGGAGAAATGTAGGTAGCTACAGTGTAAAAAGTACTTACAAATATCAAAAGATGTAGGTATGTGTTCGGGTTGAAAAAAGTTTCGACTTTAGACTGTGGAATCGTTAATTTTTCGAATTCTTTGTAACTTTTTTAGAGTGTATTCTTTAAGTGTAGTGTAATCAAAATACGTAATAAGAAAAAATCATTTTTTAAAATGTTACACCAGTACTTAAGTACCCTTAATACCAACATTCGCCCACATTCACTTACATTCGGGTTGCCAGAAACTTCCACTGTTGCAGATAGTCGGATAGAAATCACTTGTTCGGTGTGGCACAACCTCTCGCAATCGATCCATGTGGAGTTGGTTTTTCGGCACGAATCAAAGGGACTTTATGGGTACCCTAACGAGTTTACGACATCGAACGCGTGCCATAAGGCGACTGTTCGAGCATCAATCATTTGAATTTGTTTTATAAAATTTCAGTTATTACTTTATGTTGATATACAGGGTCCTGCAATTCAGCTCCCGTCTGTGTAGCTCACTTACTAATTAAGCTAAGAGTATGACATTTTGCAGGCTTACCCTCTACTTCAAGGTACATTTCAAGAAAGTATTTTTGATTATACATGCTGTTCCAAAAATGTGCAACGCCATGGTAATATATTTTTTAAATTGCATGCTATACATTGTTTTAAACATTTGGAAGCCTTTTATGGTTGCTTACATACCACCAAAAGTTTATAGAAATCGGTAGAATGACTGCACCGCAAAAAATAAAAACAATAAAAAATTATTTTTCATAGTTGGCGTTAAAAATCAATAAAAACCACAAATTGCACCTTGTTAATAAAATTTTGCGACATACTTATTAAGTTAGATCTAGTAGTCTCGTTAACCAAATGTCATTGATCCAAATCATACAGGCTGACCAAAATTGAGTGTCAAACTTGTCAAACTTCAAAGCGTGTTATTGTTCTTATTTTAAATTGGAACCCATGCTATGTAGGCCAGACAGGACGAAGCATCGAATGTCGTGTCAAGCACAGTAGACACCCGGCTACGCAAGATTCGACAGTCTGCTGATGTTGGCAAGTGTGGGTAACTAGCATCGAAAAAGATATTAGAGAACCCATCGAAATTTACATACATTCTGACAACATCAATCGTGAGGACAGCACTGATATTAGTAGGGTCTGGAAATTTGTCTTAACGCGGTCAAGTGGCAAAACACATGGGAGCGGCAGCGTTCCAGATATGCGCAGTGAGCAGGGTTGTTATGTTTTAAAACATTTGTTTTAAAATATGTTTTTAAACATGTTTTAAAACATATATTTTGTTTTAAATCATTTTATTGTAAACATGATTAGAATAATTTGTTTTAAATTTATAAAACATTTTGTTTTAAAACATTGTTTTAAACATGTTTTAAAATAAATATTTTGTTGTAAACATGTTTAAAACAGTTTGTTTTAAATGTTTAAAACATTGTTTTAAACTACCGAAATTTGGACAACGTATTTAATTATTTAATTAGCATTTAATGCTGGTCTTCAAAATTTTTATGCATGGATTAATTAAAAAATTATTTAAATATTGTTATTTAATGTTATTTAAAACATGTTTTTTTTTTGGTGATTTAAAACATGTTTTTTTTTTATGTTTAAAACATGTTTGTTTTGCGAAGTGTTTAAAAACATTGTTTCGTGTTTAAAAACATCAGTTTCTAAAAAAAACATGTTTGTTTTGTTCAAAATAAATAAAACGTTTTTTATAACAACCCTGGCAGTGAGGCATAGCAGTGAGGTGTAAATTTAAGTATATAAGGGAGTTTTCTTTGGTAGGTCTTCAGTATTCAGTTAGCTTTGAAGAAGCAATATAGTTAGCGAATCGTCAGCAAGTATACCCCATTAATGAAAATTGTTTAAAAAACACTATCTGCAATGGAAACTAACCACAGGTTGTACAGAACGTAAACAAAACGCATGAAAAAAGAAAACGGTAAAGTCAAGGGTGTCTTAATTTTTTTTCTAGATTGTAGCTTACAAATCACGTAAACACCAAAAATAATTCAAAAAATTCATATGTGAAACCTTTGCATTTTTTTATGTTGTACGCTGGAAAGTCATTTTCATAAAAATAACAATGTTTACTAAAAAGTTTTACGTTTGTTATGAGTTTTATATACTTTCCGGGGTGCAGTACTACATACAAAACAACTGCAAAAATGTCTTATCTATACATATTAACGCTAGAATCCCTAATCTACGAAGTAAGTACTACCGGTAGGCTACATCGTTAAAGACGAAAGATGTGGTACAACATAAACAAAGAATTACTTACAAAGATTGAAAGATGCAAGTTTGGGACTTGGGTTTGGAAGACGGTTCAAAAATAGGTTTTCAGAAACGAAATATTATGTCAATATCTATTCTGTCAAGTCATCACTCATCAGCAAACTTGTATTTTTTGACAGAATAGATATTCACATAATACCTCTGTTTTTACCTTCTCCAAAATCGACATCTTCAATATTTTTAAGTAATTCTTCATTTATCATGTATACAAATGTTCACCAAAATTTAGTCTGTAATATGGTGTAGAATATATTCTGCTAAGCTTAATATGTTGGAAGATATTGATGCAAGCATTTGATAGCGAATTTTGGAATGGTTTTGAATTAATTTCAATAATAATGTCTTCAAATATTCAGCAAACATTTTGATATTATTTTCGGGCTAATTATGTGGATGCTCAAATCTAAGTACTTTTTCGTCAGACAATTCTAAAGCGTTAAAATCTGCGGAATTACCATGTGTTTTTCATGTCTTTGCAATGGGCCAGTGATTCATTTTTACTTAATATAAATATAATATTTTGTTTCAGCTTGGGGATATCGTATAAAAACTCAAAAGAGTTGTTATGGATATTTTATATTTCTCTTTTGATTTTTGTATAGGTTCGGCTACACTTTTATATGATTTCTTTTTATTTCGTAATTTTTCAGCTTCTAAGATAACGCTGTCAAAGCTTAATCCGATATCATTTCTTTAAAAAAACCATAAGCTATTTTCTTTAACCTTGTCTACTATTGTCTGCTGTGCATCTTAAAATATAGGTATTGCCAGAACTCTGGCAATTCCCATTCTATTTAATTTTATTTTACAATTTATTTATTTTGTAGATATCACCATCTTCTATAAGTTGAATATTTTTAAAGTCTTTATTTCTTGTAGTTCAGTTAGTTTTGCCGCCCCTAAATTTTGCCGCCGTAGGCAGTTGCCTACCTTGCCTACAGCCGAGAGCCGGCCCTGCCTACCGTGTGACGATTATAAGAAACAATTCATGATACCCGAGTGGCTATAAGATTAAAAATGTTTCATATACTCTTAGAGTTCTTTGAAGCACTTTTACTACTTCAATCAGTAGATGGATACCAGGCTGATCTAAACTGCATTAGAAAAGGATGGTTCATACAAGGCTATCTTTAGTTTATGTTGTACTGTGTAGTGGAGTACGTTTTTCACTGAAACTACTTAACAACGGGTTAAAAATCTGCCGTATTTATTTATGAACGCATTTGTCTACAGTGATCGTCAAATTATAATCAGCGGTTATTTAACGAACAGCTCATTTGCGGATTCATTGTAGATGCGTCTAAATTAGGCTTTTAGCGTGTACTTACCTTAATTGAACTTTCGGTGTTGTTCGGTTTGTTTTATGTGCGCATTCAGTGTCGAAACTCTTTAATTATGCTTTCAGAGCATAACGTACTATCCGATAACACTTTAATCTAATTTTGATGATTTGTTTGTCTAATTGTAGACTGATTAATCAGAAACAATAATATGGTAGAACTTTTCGTTAAATTTTTATGTCATTATTGTACAGCATCCTGGTGGTCCTCCAGATAACTAAATGCATGAATTCAAAATTTCTATCAGGCGTCAATCTTTATTTTACGATTATGATAATTCCCCATAATTCGTTGGCTCTGATCTGCATCTCGTCATTATCTTAATGCATTTTTCTTCTCAATAACAGGCCAAGTGCAATCCGGACCAATTCTGGTATAAAAGGGTTATTAATTTTTCCGAAGCGCTAACCGCTGGGTTAATGCACAGCCGTAAAATTTGATATGCCGTGTTTTAGGTTTGAGGGTTTGCTATAAAATATGCTAACTGTGTGCGAACGAAAGCTGATGGATAAAGATGGCAATTAATTATAATTTTATATTTAAGTGGCTATCCGTTATAAAACAGATATAATAATGAGAAAAAACACGCGTAGGTAAGACTCCAGAGTTGTATTAGGTAAATGTTTCTATAATTATTGAATTATGTGTGAACTTTGGTGAGAAATATTATAGCTAGTAAAAGGCTAATTACCATTTTCTACTTTACAATAAGGTTACAACATTTCACTAAGTAAGGTATGTTTCCTATTACCGATATTAGCAAGTACTCTTTTACCCATTGCCAATGCTAAAGATCACCATTAAATTAATAAATGCGTACTAAACAACTACCGATGCGAGTATAATTCACAGAATAGTTGCAGTCATAAATGAGGTATTAAAATTCGAAAAGGGACCCCCACGGTACCTAATAGCTTTATTATAGCGCGCATGTAAATATCAACAATGTATGCAGCGAGGATCAGCATAATGAAGGTCAGGTGAGTCGTGACTGGAAATTTCGTTCTATTAATTTTCCTTTCGACGAACTGCCTATTGTAGGCACAGTAGTAAACTTCACTCTAATAGAAACCTTCGGGCGAATCGTGAACGTATTCAATTCACACTTTCAGCTGTGCGCAGGAATTTGAGCGAGCTGTGCTTTATTGAAGGCAGATGGTTTCCTATTTAATACAAAATGCGATTTTAGATAACATTGTTCGCTGGGTTATTGTGGCCGAAGTAAATGAGTAAGGTTAGTTAGGAAGCCTAGTACAAAGACCATATCGTAGTTGCAAAGAATATATGTATTGTATGTTAAACAGTAAAACGATTAAAGAGACATACTGTAAACCGAGATAAAATTATCATCTTAAAATTGTGTTCCTCCATTAAAGTAAGTATAAATAGTCTTCAATGAAGTGTGTATATTACTATTCGAGGTAAATATTTTTAGCATCTTAAATAGCGGTTCATTTTTTAGTCAGAAGCTATTTAGCTTGATGCAAGTATTTTATAGATTAAAGCAGGCATTATTCTAACGTGCAGCTAGCCACAAAATGTGCAGTGGGAATTCTAAATTGTGCAGTAGGAATCTCAAATTTGTGCAGATGTTAATTGTTCGAATTTTATAAGTATTTTGGCACACAATCAACGCAATGCAAAAATTCATTATTTCATAAAAATATTTTTATACACGCAGCCACGACCGACGTCAGGTTTTTGAAAAGATAAAATGAATCTAAAATCCGAACGAAACCTAATTTTTAGCGAAATGTATAGCGGAAGATTACAGTGCCTCGGAATGTTCAAAGACAATCTTGTATTTCTTAAACTTCATAAGCTGTACTATCGTGGTCATATATTATGTCCCCTCTTTTGACGTCTATTTACTCGCAAATCTAGGGGCGAAAAAAATTGAAAAAATTTTGATTCTGTCCTTGATTAATATGCTGCAACTCATAAAATTAAGAAGAATTGGCGCTGTTTTTGCCCCGTAGATATCATTCGTTTAACTTTAGCAATTACCAGCACATGCGGAATGCTAGCTTTCAATGTGCATTTTTGTAAAATCGTTGGATTAGAGCTTGACCCACAAAAAGCTATATTATGCAGTGGCAGCAATTCCTTTATTAGAAGAGCTAGAATAATGAAATATAGACTATAGGCTACCCACTAATTCATAGGTTTAAAGTTTATTACATAATCATTGTTTATCTTGTATTTTCCCTACAAAAGATCGCGTTGAAGCATCTCATGATTGCTGCAATTGACGCGGCGCTCTTCTGTCTTTGTGGCGAGCGGGGGAAGGGATCAACAGCGACGCTGCCAGTAGTGGCGGATTGCACGTGCATTAGTTACTAGAAGAACAGTGTTTACGGACACAATACATATAACGACACGGCAATTATGCCTCGCCAAAGAAATTTGGATATCCGGCGACAGATTACCGAATTAAGAAATAATGGCAAAATGAGCCAATAAGATAACAGAACCACGAACAGCTATTTGGAAGTCTCATGGGACCCGGGATTAGCATTTAAAATGAATGAGTGATCTGCATAATATTCTATGTGTCTATAAATTTACGATGCCAAATTTGTTAAAGTTAAAAAGTAATATATGTAATATATCAAGAGTTGTATTTATTTTATATTGTTTGTGCATGTATTTAAATATTATTAATAACTAAACTGTCGAAACTGTTATAATAGTTTGAATATTTATATAATAAAATCGGGCAACTTTTAAATATTTTTTGGGTTTATCGAGCAAACTTAATTTAGTATTCACCCCTAATCGGAAAATCTGCTAACTCCATATTATTAGATCTATCCGCTTCCATCAAAATCTTGTTTAGAACCTTATTGTATAAAAACTGAAGAAAACATAAACGCCAATCGATAGAAGAGATTCCTCTCGTACCGGGTCACATCTTATAATCAAAATTATGCAAAAATTAGGAATTGATTGTTAGTTAAAATTACTACCTTGACAAGTTATCGTTGTTTTTGTGTATTGATAATAAGCTGCCCCTGGTTCGCTCAGCTGTGTCGGTTCTCTCCGACAGGACAGCACCGCTAACGCCTCCCTTCCCCGCAGCACACCAAAGACCGTAAAGCGTCGGAATTCACGAGTTTCACGGAGTTTCAGCACGATATTTTGTATGAAAAGTGCAAGATAAACAATCATTATGTAATAAACTTTAAACCTATGAATTATTGGGTAGCCTATAATCTATATTTCATTATTCTAGCTCTTCTAAGAATGCTATTGCTGGCATAATATAGCATTTGTGGGTCAACCACTAATCCGATGATTTTACAAAAATGCACATTGAAAGCTAGCATTCAGCAGGTGATTTTACTATTTAATTCGTTGATATCTATGGATTATTTCCGGAGTAATTAATTGCTAAAGTTAAACGAATGAAATTTACGGGGCAAAAACAGCGCAAATACTTCTTAATTTTCAAAAATCGAGAAAACGCCAACATGTACAGCTTTCTAATTTTTATGAGTTGTAGCATATTAATCAAGGACAGCATCAGAATTCTTGTCAAATTTTTTCGCCCCTAGTTCAGCCAGAAAATCGACGTGAAATCCCCATGAAATAATTATTTAAGCTATTTGCACCTACAAAAATTTGCCACTACTGCCTAGGTTAAATTTTTATATGTTTATTGACGTACCTTTATCTCAGGCCATGTCGTACTGAATTAAAACAAGTAATAATACGATACTGTGACAAATAATTTATATAATAATTCTTCTTTACATGTGACGTTATTCTGGGCGATTTAAGTCGAGAAATAAAATTAGTATATTAGAATAGTTACAAAATTTACTAAATTATTTATTGTTTGTGCAGTGGGAAACATCCTTATAGTAAATAAAGCCTGGATTAAAGCACAAATAACTATTTTCACTAAAAGCAAGGGTTTTACTATAAGGCCTATTTTACACTACACTACTTTCGTCTTGTTACCAAAAATTAGATATAAAGTTTCTTAATCTACAAAAGCTGTTGAAAATGGCTATCTCTAGCTAGAAAAGTAAATGTTTGAATTAAATTACTGTTTTGTAGAAAATTTGTCTCGCACTGTATCTTCCAAACAAAGCGGCTTTTCAAAAATCCATAAGGCTATATTCCTAGAATAGTCCTGGGAATAACCCGTCGAATGTTTGCCGTATGGTGAAAAAGCATCCTGTATAGTGTTTTCCACTTAATAACATCTAAAAAACCATACACATGAAGAACCACCGAAACCAAAACAGAAACATCGTTATGGTATAAAACGAGCAGTTAAAACACGTGGAGTGAGGTGATTCCCACAGAAAATCCGACTTATTGAAGGTGGCGCAAGATATTTGAGTAATAGAAGATTACTATTTTAACATTATTGCCACGCCAACCATTTTGATTCGAGTTATTAAAAATTCGAGTTGTCAAATTTCCACTCATTGAGTTTGGCTGTATTTACTCTCGATTCCTGGAATGTGAGATGGTATCGTTTTGTGCGAAATATAATTGATGGATTCTTATTACCTATTGGTCCAGATCACTTGATTACGGAGAACGATATAAGAAATAACCGTTCTATTGGAATGTATTCATAAGTATATATTTGATTGCCAATTATGATTTCGTTTTTATGATGAGACACTAAGTTATTTTTTATTTAAGACCAAGAAAAAAAATAAATATCCTATATAAAAATTAAAAATAATAACTTAAATCGTTAAAACGCAACGAGAATATCCGTAAAATATTATGTTTTGAGTAAGAATATAAATTCGAATTAAAGTGAATAGACGACGCTCAGCGCATATTATGTATGTGAAGTAGACCAGCTTAATTGAGTACGATGAAAATGAAACCTTATTAGATTTTCTTATAACCGGTAAAACTAAAAATTTATTGCATCGTCGAAACGGTCTATTCCTTTCTGAATGATTTATGGGTATGTGTAGCGTCTATTATAAGAATTTTAATTGGCGTAAGGTTGTTATTTATTTAACATAGGTACATAAATAAACTTACTGCGAATAAAGTTACGAAATAAAAAATTTGAATAATTTTCTATTAGTGGTTGCGAGTTCGTTGGATGCTTAGTAGAGTGGTCCTTATTTGTCAACTTTTTTTTTTCTGCGGGGCCCCTCTCAACTTGTGCCTTTACATCCAGTTTTACTTCCTGTAAAATTTCAGATCGATGAATACAGATTAACACGTGTCCCAAGGGGCAACAAAACGAGAGTAAGTTAATAATAAAACAATATAAAAAAACATTTTTGCTGCATTTTGTTACAATAAACTGACATACCACAGTTATTTCCTGATAAAAAATAGTGTTGATATTTTGAGTCTTGATATCTGAGCATTCCACATATGTTCAAGTACTTAATTTGTTACTGTAAATACTACTACTATAATCTAATTTATGTGACTATACTGGTGATAACTATATGGTGATCTCAAATTAAACAAATACTATTTTTCTACTTCCAAAAATAGTCATGCTAAATTTTAAACATTAGCACATGATAAACTTGACATTGTGTGGCAAATTTGAACGTCTAATCATAACACTAGCTGACTCACAAACACAATTATTTTCAATTTTATGTGAACATAGGGACTAACTTACCTTTGTGCAAATTCAGCACTAACCTTTGGCTCGCATAGTTGTGTAGTTTACATTTGTTAAACTGTGTTCTAATGCCAATCTATACTCAACCAGTTTTTATACATAATATATATATATATTGAGTTTGCCAGAATGTCCGTCTGTCTGTCCGTCTGTGTACACGATAGCTGCCGTAATTTTGAAGTAATTGATCTGAGTTTTGGTATACAAGTTTATCTCTTAAAAACTAAAGACAGGTTTGTGAATGTGCAAAATCAGTTGACCCTTAATCCTTCCCCTTAGAAAACATCTGGCCTGTCCGAAATTGAATCTGAACCTGAATTTCTCGTGGAATTTCTGGTTTCCGAATCAGATTGTACGGAAAAAAAACATACGAGAAACTGATATGACTTGTCAGATTTTGTTCTTTGTTGGCCATCATAGTCTCTAAGCTTAGATTATTGTGTTTTTAACAAATAACTGTGCTTGGAAATGTAAAACTTTGTTATGATTCATTTGAATTTTTGAATATTTTATTTATTATTTGCTGGTTGCATTTCCCATTCTGTATTCTTTAATTTATGTTTAGTATGGCATATACTTATTTCTACCCGTTTTCGTGATATTACGAATTTAAAGAAAATGTGTGCAAAGTATACCATTAACGTTCATTAATATTACACTGGATACTTTTTTCATGAATTTTGTGTTAAAAAGAACATTAAGAAGAAATGACAATAGTTTCGTTGCAATAAAAACATGACAAAAGTGCTCAAAATACATTGAAAAAGAAAAAGAATGAAAATGCATTGAATTACTTTTATTAAAGTGCAACAACGCAATATGGAAAATTAATATAATTTGAGACAAAACTAAAGGATTTTTATTAAAAATTAAACAAATAATTAAATAAAACTTGATGAATGTCTTTTTTTAAATTTGATATATTTAACTTTAAACTTCTAAAAAATTGTAACTATTAAAGTTAAAACAGCAAGTATTTATACATTTGTAAGGTTTTCAAAATGCCCGCTATTTTGTTTTTCTCGAACATTTATCCGACGGTGTTTCTTAACATATGCCTCTTATTTTCTTTCATGTCATAAAAATATTTCATATGGTTACCTTCATTTGCATCTTGTGTGGTAGGTGGTGTCTGGTATACTAGTTCCTTAAAAAATCCTTAAACTTGTTTAGATCCCGAGATCTTGGCGGACATAACGTAGAACCTGGGATATTATTTGTCCAAATAATGTCATACGTTTAGACTAAAGTGGGGTGGTAAATTAAGTTTCGGAAAATATTCAGTGGCAAATCATCCAAACATGTTTGTAATTGGTTACTAAGAACATTTTACTTTTACATTTATAGAACCCTTAAAAACAGTCATATTGAAATGTATCGTCATAAAACACTTGGTATTTTTTAACCTACCAGCATTTATAACAAAATTCATGTAGAAAGGAACCAAATTACACAGGGTATAATATTAAAGTACGATATTAGTTTACTTTATTAGAAATTTTCTTTAAAATACAAATATTGCGAACAGGGGTAGAAATAGGTATGTGCCATACTATATATACCATAAATTAAAGACAACTTAATGTTAAATGTAACCAGAAAATAATATACAGGGCGTTCCACTTAAAAACTAGAGCTATTTAAACATTACCAAAAATGCCTATTTTGCACTATCAGCTCCCTATTAGATTCAGTTATTTTCTGACAATGTTGTAAGAAAATATCTGCAAAAATGTCGTTATTACTTAGTTTTAAAAAACGGCTTGCAACGGCATTTTTTGTACGTCAATTTTTACGTCAATATCACCTAATACAATTGGTAAGACCAGTTTTTCGCAATCATAATAAGTTATAATATTCAGGGCATTCCATTTAAAGCAGTACATTTCTTTTCTGCCACGTCCAAATGCAACACGCAGTATAAATGAAAATTAGAATTTTCTATTGGAATTTCCGGTTATCAAATTGTAGTGGACTTCGTTGGAGATATAGTAGATAAATAAATAATAGGTGTTTAGTAACTATTGTTATAATTATTTATCTGTTGCTTCACTGAGGTCCCTGTGATTTGTTCTATTCTTCACCCTAACTTAAGTGGAGAAACAAAGAAATCAAGTCCAAACCCGCTCTGATCAAGCGCAGTACATAGTATTATACAAGTTTTATAATATGTCAGCTGCAAGTTCCAGTAGGCAACTGCACATAAAACCCATTTTTTGCATTTTGTCGACGTATGTGTCTATGATAGGTATAAGCATAAAGCCGTCTTTTCAGGAATTTCCTATTTTCTTTAATATTAGTACCATCTGGAGCATAAAATAAACGATGACCGCAAAATTAGCTTCGAATGCATTCTCTCGCATGCGATCACCATCATGCAATCATGGATTTTAGTAATTATGTCAAAATTAAAACTGGCTTTAATGTATTACTTACGTAATGACACTCACTTTTATGAGTGCATTTTTTATCGTATGCACCGTATCTCTCTACCTGAGTACACTGTGTACTACGATAACAAACTGAACATTATAAGAAAAATATAATAAATACTACTCGAGATATTCTGTTAATTGAAATGTTTCTTCTAACTTCTAAGTTTCTTAGAACAACTAGAAGCAACATAAACCAGAACGCCTCCCATTCTTCAAATATCTGAAGTAAATTAACTCTTGAAAAAATGCTACTGGATCTATACCTACTGCTTCTAGAAAACCTAACTACTAAGGTATTGTTTCTCAATACGGTATAATCGTAAAGTAAACTGAAGTGACCTATTGGAAATAGCTTCCGAGATCTCCGGACTGGTTTGCGGTCGATTACAAGAGGTCTTGGAAAAAAGTTCTGCCGGGGATTTTGTTGCCGTTTGTGTTTTCATTAACATTGACATATACGGCATGTGTAATTCTTTGAAGAGCCTATACTGGCTGGTGCGAAAATAGAAAAAACTATCTTATCGATATCGACGAGATAGTACGTCAACAAGAGAGCTAGCTCATTATGTACTGGCAGTAAGTGTAAAGAAATTGTATTTCTCTCTGTAGAGAATGTGACCAATGTGTAAACGTGTTTCCTATCGAGACTTTAGTGGAAAAGAATATTTTCTAAAGAAATTCGAAATTCTGTTCTGTACTTGCTAGTATCGGATTGCTGTTTTTTTGGCATAAATCAAATATGTAACTACAAATTTTCAGATCGAACAAAAGAGCACAATATATTATCTAAATGAGCAGCATTCTTCACATAGCTTTCCGATTTAAATTAGTTACTCAACTACTGATAATAATATGTTACTTATAAATAACATGTTAAGCCACTGGTTCATTTATTTATACACAAAAGCAACAAATAATAACTTTAATTTTTTTATGTGTACCGTTATGGTCATAGAAACTGACTACGCTCAGAATTAGTGCTTTAAGAGGGGATTCCGGTTATCGGATGAAAATTTTTTTTCTATACGTTATTTTATTATTTATGGACTTAAGACTGTGTGTACGAAGTTTCAAGGCAATATTTATACAATTAGCCAAGTTATAAGCAATTAGCCAACGGCGTGCCAAAAATACAGAGCGCGCGGATCGGTCGGATCGCGCGCTCAACAATTTTTCCGCTCGAGTTAAAAAATTTTCAAGCCAAGTGATCTTGCAGTGTGTAGTTTATTATTCTGTGAAATTCTCTCGTGAACAGTAATGGATACCAAACACTCAACAAAAAAGAAAATTTTCTGGGAATTGTCACACGTGAAAGAAAAGCATTTGCTAGTACGTCTGCCGATATATTGACAGCGGAAGACGAAGAAATTATAGTGCATGGGTTTGGAGACGGTATATGGAAGGAGACAAATTATAATTCCGTTGTATGGGATTACAGTCCCTACTTATGAAGCAATATACAAACAAAGTGGTTGAGTTTGCCGTGAAATTTTCCTATAGTCATGCCTGTGAGTTTTGGGAATCAAAATCTGGCAACATGACAATTGTATCGAAGTACATACAGACTGTACTGCGAACATGATGGGTCAGCGGGAGAAACAGTGGATTCTACCAAAGACATATTCCGCGGGGCTCTGGGTTGGAGCACTGGGTCCGATGCAGCTTGTACATTGAAAAGAATAGACAACTTTCTATGTTCTACCAATCAGAAGACATCCAGACGATTGATACCAAATTTACATAAGATCACACCAAATTCTATCATAAGATCTGGACGAATGAAAATCACCAGTATATGTACTGCCCTGCGGGATCACAGTGTTGATACAAATGCGAAAACCCGAAGCCGAGAAAAATCTAGATGAATTTAATAACACTTGATAAAAATGTCGATAATGCCGATTTACAACAACTTGTCGTCGAGAGAGTTGCTAGAACGGTGTTTGGGGAGGAGAAACTCGAAACAATAACCTAAAGCTTCAATTCTACTGTCGGCGCCTCGCACCCAAACTTCTTTACCGTGATCAAAACCTATCAAAATTGCGGCTTATGCAGCAGCAGGAATTTATAAAAAAAAGGCTTTTCTGCCGTCCTTAAAACTATGACAACAATAGGAATCGTTATTGGCACGGAAACGAAGATATTTGCAAATATGCGCGAAAAACAGCGTCTGGTGAGGTCGTCGGGACGTGCATTCGAGGCTGCAAGCAAGGCGTAGAAATGAGCAAATATGTCAAATTATATTCTACAAAGTGGAGGAAGAAATAAAGTATGGCCCTGGTATAACATGTTAGCAGAAAAATACTGTAATTACCTACTCAATGTCACGTTATAAACTGTACTTGAAAGGTTAAACGTTGTTTCGCGAACGTTTGGCATGATATTTCAAAAACTATTTGACTGATTGACTTCAAATTTTAACTGAATGTTAAGTAAACATCCCTTTATCGAACCAGATATGCAATATGTTATATACTTTTCTTTTCATAGAATTGGCCTTGACAAGTGATCATTTCCTCAAATATAAATATTTTTAATTTCTGGTTCATCAAACGATAACTACTTATGTATAAAGTAGGCCGCTATTACAAATTTTGATTCATAATATTTACTTGTTATTACGTTATCATACGCAGCACGATGAAGTATTGTAATCGTGCCAAAAAAAATGAGATTTTAGCGGAAATAGGTCTTTATGGGTCCCCTGAACATTTTTGACCAAGGTACAAAAAATGTTTGTGGCGACGATTCCGGAGAAACTAGTAAAGGTATCGGGACGAAAGTTCATATTTAGAAGTTTCATAACCTAACTTAGAGCTGAAAAGCTTTTGGTTCATAAGGGGCCAAAGGAACTGGTAGTTTATTCTAAGCCTTTTTCAAGGATTTTGCTAATGAGCCGCCATTTCCGTAATTTCGTCAAAATACTTAAATAATAAATTAAAGCAGAGGAAATTTTGAATAATTTATGCCTGTGACATTTTTTGGTAAAATTAATAGTTTAGCTGCAAGAGCAAATTCTATTTGACCGAGATCGGTCGCATTTGCATTGATATGAAACTACATAGTAGCTAGGATTTTTACAAATATTTTTTTGTGCTGTCACACTCGAAAACAGCTGATTTCATCAGAGGTTGGAGAACCGCTATGGAACGTTGCCGCTCTACTGCGGCAAATTACAAAATACAAATTTCAATAAAATAAGATCACCAATTTGATTGTTTGTTGATAAGAAATGTCAACCCGTCTTTAATTCTAAAAACGATAAATTGAGAAAATTGTAAATAAAGTTTAGCGATGAGTGTAGTTTTATTTTAGTATATTGGTACGGATGTCACATCTACAGTGTCATGAACAAATGTAAATCTGTCAGAATTTGAATTAGCTTTTTAAACTTGACGTTTCGTCAAAGTTGTACCAACCTAACATTTCCTATACAGAAATATATAAATTTTTTATTTATTTTCTTTTTAAATACATATTTCTCAAAAAGCAACTCACTCCTGCCAAAACCTAGATAGCGCGACTCGCTCACGTGCGACGGCGACGCTCCGCCATCGGTGATGCGCCGCATCACCGCTCGTCGCGTTATTCCGTACTTTCGGCACTTGTGACATAAATAACTATTATTCTAATGACTTAGTGTAGATAGTGTCAAATGCTGATGCTTTGACAATACCTACGATTTATCTCAATAAAATAGATTCTCAAGCAGCTATACTATTAATTTTATATATTGTATGATAAAGTCATGTGCCTGGCCACATCAGATTTTTTTTTGTAGCTACCTGAAAAGCTAATAAATATTTCTCCCAAATTTGGAATCGATTTATTGCATAGTCTCGCCAATAAAAAATTCTAAAAAAGTAATTTTAGATGAAAAATCCGGGATCCCCCTTAATAACCGATTTCAAAAAAGAATATGTTGATGGACTCTAAAATTGGCAACTTTATAATACAGCATCAAATCAAATGTTTGGTGTTAATATGCTATAGAGCAAAAGAATCAAAAAGTATAATCAACAAGGGTCATAAAATGAACCGTATTCGAGATATAATACGAAGTGTGGGAACGCGGTATTAAGTGGCTACCTGGATATTACATACGCAATAAAAAAGTGCTAAAAGTCAAGTCAATGTTTGTTTTTCTTTTTTAAAAAGATCTTATCAGGTCACGTTTTTTCTTGTGTCCGACAGAAAGTGGGGTACTAGTGGGAAAAATTTATATTATTAACTTTTCAGAAAATTTTATTTTAAAAAAAAACTTCTGTA
Source organism: Melinopterus prodromus (assembly GCA_964023965.1). NCBI lineage: Eukaryota > Metazoa > Arthropoda > Insecta > Coleoptera > Scarabaeidae > Melinopterus > Melinopterus prodromus. The sequence continues at coordinate 39,968,924 of OZ030391.1, read as the reverse complement.
ATTGTAATTATCTGCTTCCACGTACCCGGTGTTACCAAAACTATGAAAAACTTGTTTGTCTGGAGTCTGGATTGTCGTAAACCTAAAATGCAAATATTAGAATGTAAGTATGTGTTTGCTTGTACCGGGTGTTCCCAAAAGTATGAAAAAACTGAAGAGCAAAGTACCTTTTATGTTCAAAGGTATGCAAAAATGTTATTTGAAAAAGTATTTGAAAGGTATTTGGAAATATTAGAGGTCTTTAAATATGATAATCACATTTTTCCCATGCATATACCGTGCGTTACTAAAAAGATGAATATGACATAGTAAAGTACCTTCATCTTCAAAACTATGCAAAAATATTATTTGAAAAAGTATTTCGAAATATTAGAAGGCCTTACTGGAGTGATCGTCAAAATATGTCACCCTCGACGTTCAATCTTCATGCAACGCCGAAGGAGATTATTATTTATTATATGTATTTGAAACCCTCTAATATATCTATCTATACACATTTTTGAAATAACATTATTGCATAGCCTTTAAAATAAAGATACTTTACTCTTAAGAGTTTTCATAGTTTTGGTAACACCCGGTAACACTTGCCAGCAGATAATTATATTCTGATGTTTTCATTTTTGATTTAAGACAATACAGATCCTTTTATGAAGAATAACATTTTCTCAAAAGATAATAATAATTTTTTGTCGCTTAGGGCCCAAGTTTCTGCCGGACGTAGGAACGTATACTATCTATACTCCCTATATAGACTAGATGGGTCCGACGGTATACATCGTTATTAATATTAAATAGTACCACCTTCTTGATCAGCGTACACTCTTGATTAATATATTTTCAAACATTTTTCCATATATTTCCCAACAAAATTCGATTTGTTTTGATAGTTTGTCCTGGAGATATTTGGTTACCTCTAAATAAACTAACAATATAAGACAAGACGTCAGAAATTATCAACTTTAAAGCATTTACATTAGTTTTTAATTACAATAGACACATAACAAATCTAAAAACAAAACGAAATTCTACAACGGTCGAACGACCCACATGCGAAAAATGACTTTTTTTTAATGATTACAAAAGTGATTTACAATTAGCATTGGATTGTCGCCAAAAGCAGTTGCTTTTATGTCGTCTTAATGATAATAGCGCTCTTTCGGCAAACCCTAATATTATGATGTCTGAAATTAGTTAATTATTTGGTCCGTGCAATTATTGTCAACGTCCAGTCAATTACGAAGAATGCCCAATGACACGGAATGCGCGCTCAACAGTTGTAACGGATTGCACGACGGAATAATTTCGACATAATTCCTCCAATTACAACGCCGAAATAATGCACATTAAAATTCCGCACAGAGCGAAATCTTGGATTAATGTCACTAAAGTTGTGTCCGGAGGATCGTTGCCTTTGTCAACAAAAAAAAAACCGACGCTTGCAACTTGGTATCCACTTTATATCTTTTATATATTGTTATTTGCTTTTAATTAAATCTGTCGGTTATAATTGGCTATGTGCCAATCATTAGTTAAATGAAATTCATAGGTTTATATACATTTTGTTAGTAAATAGTAGTATTTTACATAACACTGGATTGTAGTGTAGAATGTATTGCTAATTTAGAAAAAAGTGAAAAAAAAAAAAAAAAAAAAAAAAGTGAAGGTTAACCTTCAGGAACCAGATCGCCAAAATTGTCCAAAAAACCAGTGGGAACATTCGGACTATGTACCCACTCATTGCTAGAAACAGTGTTCTAAATTTCGCGAATAAAAGGCTCGTGTATTATTCTATAATTAGACCGGGCATGCTATACGGGGCGCCTGTGTGGGCCAACGCGGCGCGAACAAATTTTAAACGTGTTCAGGTACAACAAAATAAAATTTTACGTGTTATTTTGAATGCCAGCCGATACGATCGTACAATAGATTTGCATAATCGCTCCGGGTGTCCATTTATTAAAGATATTTTGGCAAAACACGTTACTAAATTTTATGATAAAACTCTTTGGAATGAAAACCCGCTCATACGTGACATCACTGATAAACTGAGGATGAGAAAGCATCGCTATCCATTTGAACTGCACAATCTCTTGCCACCACCGCAAGAGGAACCCGCGCCGGAACCGCCTATGCTACCGGATGATGCACATGAAGAGGACGTCGACGAAGATGGTGCCGAAGATGCAGAGAATACGCAGAGGAGGCGTAGAAGGCGACGTCCTCGTGTGTAGAGTGCGATAGTGGTCGTGTGTTTTTGTATTTTATATGATAATTTTTAGCTCATAACGTTTTTATCTATTTTATTCTATCCGGTAAGACATTATATCGCGTGGTCGTTGTTCATTTTAATAAGTTACCCGCAAAGCTGCTCACTCGCTCGCGGGTAAATCAAAGTATTTTATTTTATAAGTTATATTTTCGGATAAGCGCCCACGGCGCAAGGCACCGTTTTTAAATATGTATATATGTTGTATCATATTGTTTCTATTATCTGATAATTAATAAATTTTGTTAAAGCCTAAAGCCTAAAAGGTCCGTGCAATTATTGTCAACGTCCAGTCAATTACGAAGAATGCCCAATGACACGGAATGCGCGCTCAACAGTTGTAACGGATTGCACGACGGAATAATTTCGACATAATTCCTCCAATTACAACGCCGAAATAATGCACATTAAAATTCCGCACAGAGCGAAATCTTGGATTAATGTCACTAAAGTTGTGTCCGGAGGATCGTTGCCTTTGTCAACAAAAAAAAACCGACGCTTGCAACTTGGTATCCACTTTATATCTTTTATATATTGTTATTTGCTTTTAATTAAATCTGTCGGTTATAATTGGCTATGTGCCAATCATTAGTTAAATGAAATTCATAGATTTATATACATTTTGTTAGTAAATAGTAGTATTTTACATAACACTGGATTGTAGTGTAGAATGTATTGCTAATTTAGAAAAAAGTGAATATATTGCAGCCTGACAAATTAGGTATTTGCATTGGCAATTTTTGGACGTCAGAATGTGTACTGAAATTAGGGACTCTTAACAAAAATTCAGGTCATCACGACAGACTTAGACGTTATTTTTGCTTTGTATTTGTGAGATTTTTGAAACGGCTTAATAGTATATTATTATTCAAGTTTTATAAGACGTCAAATTAGCGCACGAGTTGTTTTGCTTAAATGGAACAATTGGCGCACTCGTCTTATAAAACGTCTTATACACGTCTTATAAAACAAGTGTAATATACTATTTTTTCTACTTTGCGTCATAAATTTTATATAAATTTAGAAATTGTCATTATTATATTGGGCTAAATTAGAATCTAGGGTATTTTGCGGGTACCAAGTGACAGTACTGTAGTAACTGTCAACTTCGTAAGAATGGGATAAAATCATGACAAAATTTAATTGTGAATAACTTTACTCTACTTTAGCATACTAGTTTGAATAAATAATCAGCGAGGTCGCAACTATGATCATAATGCACCTTGGGGCAACACTTTTAACCCTACCGTGATAAATACATGAAACATAACCTAAATAGTTAACTTTAGAAGAGTTGTTTCATAAGTATAATAATCAGAATAGACGTATTTGGCGGTAACAGATTCGTTACTTCAAAGAATAAACACTTACTAAAGAATTGTTATAACGGTTAACATTTAATAGCAGTTTCTACCTAGTACCGCTGGCTTATACAAGTTTACACGCACATATAATTGAAACCAAATTCTAATTTCGGTGTAACAATCGTTACACCGAAATTAGAATTTCGGTGAAGAATAAATTATACGTATATTGTAAAATTACATGTGATGGAGGTAATACAAATAAGTTGCACACAACCAGAACTAAGACAAAGTAAGAACTAAGACTAAGCCGAAAGCGACGGACAAAAACGAATACAGTATTGAACCGAGCAGAATTCGGTCCAAAATGTTACCGAAAACTTATACGTTACATAAACTAAGAGAGCCTCAACACTTTAAATGTACTATAGCTTGCTACGTGTATGCTGATATTCAGTAAACCATTTATTGGGCGTATACAATCTCGCAGCAGTAATTAACATCGTTCATATCTACGATATAGGTTTGATCTTCGCATAATACCTTATTAATGTAAATGCGGTCCTTGAATTATATCTGAAACGGGGAATTGATGTTTACTTGAAAAGAATGATGACGATCACTTACCCGAGGCGCAAAATATCACCGAAAGGTCATGCTGGCGTCTTTTGATAAACACAGCAAAACTAAGAAGGCCCCAATTTTTTGCCATACTATAGCAGGCTACACGTATGTTTAAATATGTATAGAATGTTGATATTTCGCAGTTTCTGCGATAGCAAACGATTACAAAGAGCCAGTGTGTGGTTATGTGTTGTACGTTTGACATATGGCATTTGATATCAATGTGTAGGTACTCCAATCATAGAAAAAGTTACTAAAAACGAAGTTACAATTTGTTAATTGTAACACCGAAAACAGTGTTATAATGTGTGCATTGTGAATGCAAAGTAGAAAAATACTTTTGTACAAGTCTGCTATTGTAGTATTGTATGAATCCCGCAATCATCCCGAGATGTTTTGAGTTGGCGAGATTGGACGCTCTAAGACGTACAAGGAGATATATCCGAAATTAAGCGATTTCTATATACAGGTAGTATATACATGATCATTATCAAAGCAAAGTGCATGCTGACAATTGTTTCCTAGTGGAGTTTGCCGTGTTTAGTATCAATTACAAAAGTTCCGCTTCAACCATAACTTTACTCTGCCCATACGCATCTTACCTTATTTGGTGTAGCAAATAATAACTAGGTAACGCTGTAATTGTATTTCAGTGATTACGTACTTACTGTCTCTTCATATCAACAAATAACCACGTATAACCCATAATACATCACTCATTATACTTATAAACTGTCATTCGTGGTTAACAATAAAGAGGTAATAAAATTTTTAATTAGTTTCATTTTTACGATTTTGTATGGAACTGCGCATGCCCGCCTCTGAGTGCATCACGACAACATGTCATAGCGGCTGCAATTTTGATGGTCTCACCAGAGTATAGGGATATATAGTATGGTCAGATCGCGGCGGCACCTTTGATGGTGGGTGATTGGTGGCGTCCCAGCTTTTCAGAAATATGGAGCGGATAAACCGCGGTGCGGTTTAGTTCGTCAAAATGATACTAGATGGCGCCAATAAAAACGCTAACATTAAATTAGAATTGAATGAGACTAATTTCGTTCAGTTATGATATAAATTCCTCTAATGTTGCGAATGGCGATGTAATATTGGTTTAAAGTTTCTCTCTCGATAATTTAGTGTCGCCCTTTGCGATTTGGTTTGTTAAAATGATACCTGATGGCGGCAAAATCAGAACAATAGCATTGCTCAGTTATGATATAAATTCCTTAAAAATTGTGCAATGCGTTGTAATAGCGTTTTAAACATTCCCTCTCTCTAATTGTGAGTGCAAATTCACTAATATTGTTTTTGAGCGCGAAACAGAAATAAGCTAGCGCCCGTCGACAGATGGCGCTATTGTAGCTTAAAGTGCGCCGTCGGTATTACCTCGGCCGTTAGCCGGTAATGTTTGGAATCACTAACGCCAAACCACTGACAGGCTGACAGCCCATAGATAACCTTAAATCTGTGGCAGCACTGTGGCAGCCTATGGATCCAATCCAGCCAATCGAATCCACGAACTTGATGCATGCGTAGTGTGTCCAGTGGCACAACGTCGGATGAGATAGAGGTATATGTCGCAACGCTAGTGTTGGAACAGCCTGCTGTTACCAACATTCTTTATATCATTTTGTATTTATATGATGCAAGGCATCGAGATGAATATATAGGTATATATAGATATAATCTGGAGGTAACATAGTATAGTCCCCACCACTGCAAGTTCTAAAAGTAGTTTAGTTCTCATAGGGCCCTACAGAGGGCGACGCGCGGTAAATTCAAAGACTACAATTTAATATTTAAATGATTCTCTTGTTTATAATCTATTTTTAGTCTGTTAAATAAGTTAAAAAAGAAGTAAGTACAGGTCCGCCAACTTAAAGTTGACTCGATGTGTGCGCAGAACGGGAACAAGGACGACATTCGGCGGAAGCGAGAGGCACTGTACGCTCGGCATCAACACACGAATGATCCCCTCCACCAAAAGTATCCCGTGTCCACTGCGCATCCTAATGTTTACATTTCTCCGAACGAGTTCTGAGTGGTCGGGCTGTAATTATTACTTTATAATGCATAATATGAGTCACAGAAGTAATGATCAAATAATCACAGTACGAATGGCAATACACTCTATTTGGAATTTAACTCTAATCACGATATGTAGGCCTTCTGTATCGTGATGAACACGTAATGTCTAAATTAACTAGCAATTTTAGGAAACATTGTAATCATGCTTTTTAATCGAAATTCTCTTAGAGGAAAAGATTAATTGATGTTATAACAATTTTCTATAAGGTTAGCAAGGTTCAATAAAAAATAAAAAGTAAAACAGCATTCTTTATACAGTATGGTTTATTGAGGACAAGTTTGGTCCGTTCTTGTCTTATGCTTGCCTTTGTAACAAAAATATTATAGAATTTTGCAATATAACGCAGTCTTGTCTTTTTCCCAACAGCGAATTTTTATCCGCCGTTATGAAGCACGTGGTTTGTAAAGAACTGCGCCCATATACGCGGTGCAAATTTTTTCCGCGGCGATAAAAAAAATCCATACTGGGCGGCGCCGGCGGGCGCCAAGTGCTAATCAAGTGCTAAGAAGATCATCGCACCATAGCACTTGGTTTGATAACTTAGTCCTGAAGATGCCTCTTGCAACAGAGCGCGAAACGTCGACTGCTTCAAAGTCCTCAACGCGGTTTCTACCCGGAAATCAATATATCATTGACTCAGAAGTCTACAATCTAGATATAAATATGAATTACTTATTAATATTATTCTTAGATTAGCGTGATAGCAACATGCCAGTTGAATGACTGTAAAGCAGTTAATTTCTGCCATTTTCATGTTAAGATGATTTGGTTAAAAAGGCAGGCGCAGATACAATGAGAAGTCGTATGTGGAATAGAGTTTGCTTGCATCTTTACATCATGGCAAACATTGTTAAAATTTAGATCACTACAATTTAGTTTTAATTGAACCTTCATAAAGGCAAATTAGTAAAAATAACCCAGAAGATTTAGTAATATAAATACCATGTTTAAAAAAACTTTTAACGTTACAGTAGTATATTTTATTTAAAAAAACGTACGAATATCTTTAGTTTTATTTCAATCCTATCATAAATTGTCAATCTTAAAATCCAGTCACCACTACAAACAGTGATAATAAGTAAAAGAGAAATTTTTAAAAAGAGAGGATTTTTTTTCGAAACCGGACCCCGGTTTGTTTTTGTATTTTGTATCCATTAAATTAGAACATGTGTTTGTTATCTTCGTTGACTTTTAAATTTGTCCTATTAAGTAATTATTTTTTCTTTCTTCATGCTTTGATCCTCATTGGAGAAGGTTGATAATCCCTTGATAGTAAATCTTACACAGAGACGAAATTTTGTTTAATTGAAATAAACAAGTTGTTTCTGTAGAGCAACAAAATACATATTTCTGGATAAAAATGTATTAAATATTTAAAACATCTATTTAGTACAAAGAACATATAGTTTTTAGAAAGTCTATTTTCTTATAGAAAAATTGAACATTTTCAATTTACCTTTCAAAGGTAAAACGTTGTATCTACGTACAAAATTGACGTTGACGGTGATAATTTTTCTGTTTCAATCCAAAAATCATGCATTTCTATATTGAAAATTATTTACCCTACAGTCTATCGTGTGAACTGCCAATTTTTACGTAAAACACGCTTGCTTATTTCGACAATTAAAGTTATATTTATTAAGAGAAAAAGGCAATTTTTTCTATCTGTGTAATATTTGTAGATAAAGATGCCATCAAAGATGCCAGAACAGCAATATGGGGAACCAACGAAACTATTTATTGTACCAGTTAATTCAAAAGATTGAATAAACCTTTGTAAACATAGAATCAACGATTCTTAACACAGATTGCAACCACAGACACATATATTTAGTTAATTGAAATAAATATAACAAAAAAATAATCTCTTTAAGAAAGTGTTCAATTTGTAAATATTTTATTAAACAGTTATACTTTGGTCACCACCGCAAAAACGTAAAAGAATGTCTGTGCATTCAATCTAAATCAAAATAATATTGATATTTTTTTTTAATAATTGCTCAAAGCTTGAGTTGGTGAATTTTATAACAACGCCAGTATTTGGCGTCTAATCAGTACCCCCCCCCCTCCCTTTGTGAATGTCCTTTCGCCCAAGAAAAGTCTGGTCGCCTTAAGTATGACGTGCATGACATGAATTTTATTATGAGCGAAATTGGTGTTGGTAGATGATGGAAACAAAGAAAGCACATACGTTGGTACTGGTACATTATACTGTCATTGAAATCTATTAACAACTACTATGTGTAGATATTTCTAATAATTTATACCCCTAATTATTTTCCGTTCAGCAATTTTGCGTAAGATATAATAGCAATACTGCACTGTATGTACATCTTAGCGTGCATCTCGATGTGCTTATGTAAAATTCTTTCCGTGTGAAAATACACCTATCGACAATTACGAGCAATAAGATTTATGGTAGTAAGATGTAGAGATACTTCGGAGCGTGACGAAATAAATTAGTGTTTAGTACGTTTTATTTACCTACATATATTATGCATATTAATATGTTACAAAGTTATGGATTACTTGCACATAATAACTGAACTAGCTAAAGATGAATTCACTTTTCCAGTATTTAAATATTTCCAGTATTAAGTAAATTATATCTTTGTCATAAACTATAAATTAGGGACTAAAAATAAAATGTTTGCCCTAATATAACAGTTTGTTTTACTGTGCAAACTTTCTTGAGGCTATATCCAGTTTTCAACAGGCAGTGAAATAATACAAATAAAGCCGCAATGCAGTAACGTATATTGTGGAACCATAATTGCATATAAAAGCCATTTAACCGTCAGTTTACAAGTAGATATGAATCTAATCCCATAAATACATGCAATAATAATAAATATACGATCTGACGGACATACCAACGCGTATAACCGATATTGTTTAAAACCCGTTTTTGATATGCAACCACTCAACCGCTCTTAATGTTTAATACCGTAAAATTACTATAGCATATGCTAGAGGCTTATATTTACCGTAATTTGTATATATCTGTGTCGTATACTGTCGCAATTGCTTTGTTTATTTATTTTTCTGATTAATAAGGTTACATCAGGTATGTAATGACATCAATGAAAATCAGGTTTTATTAATAATTACATAATCTATTAATTTGGGCATTAACTAGGTTAACAGTTTACATACAAACCATTTGCTATTGTGTCTTATTTATTTCATAAAATTATTATACTGGAATAGGCCTACATAATATTTTGACGGAATCCCAATTTCAATATTATTATATATACAAAATAATATAAATACAAAATTGTGTTAACATTGGGCAACATGCAGGCTACATAAAGTTCGCCAACAACTAAAATAATTTAATTGTTTCAAAAGCTTGACTCACCATCGGCTCTTTATAAAATTAAAGCTGCAATTTTTATTTACAATGAGAAGCCACTTGTTCATTAAGAGATTCTATTTGCACAATACATCTCCTCATGGAAGAGAACAACAAGCGAAGCTCAGTGTTTGTTAAGATTTAGTAGAATAAGTTGATAGTCATTAGTACCGACATCAGTTAAGTTTCAATGTAAGAAAGTTTGTAAAGTGATTTATCCTGAAATCAATAAATGTTACATAATATTTAGGTCTCAAAACGACTATAATACTCAGATTGAAGGATGCAAATATACCTAAATAAGAAATATTAAGTACTAAATTAGTACATATCATTATTCATTATATTAAGTCTTATAAAGAGAACAATATTTCCGGAAACGACAGCAACCGTACAAGCACTTTAGAAACGAAAAGTATGAGGAACAGTATGAGGCTGTGTGAGTTACCATTCGGTAGCTTTTTTAAAATCTAAGCTTTATCTAAAGGTTTTTTTAATTTCAGTTAGTGATGACCTACTTTTAAAATTGGTACCAATACAATCAAATTTTATATCTGAAAGTATAGAATATGCGGTTATACAAATTTTGAATAAACTAAAAAGTACCGCCACAACCTGGACATATGTTGCATCATGAAAAGGAAGTACTTGATACTACCAAACGATAACCTATCATGACCCTTATCAAATGTCATTGAGAGCACTATGCTAGCGACGCAAAGGTCCCTGGTTCAAAACCATATAGTGGCTGTAATTTTTAATTTATTTAAAACTTACATCCCGTCACCATATTCTCCACTTTCATTATCAATTTCTGACTGTAAGTCGTACAAACATTTTCATATTTCATATCTGTTTAACCCAGCGTTTTAGCCGAAAAGTTGTAGGCGGAGTGGCCGAGTAGTAAGGCGAATCCCAGGGTAGACATGCGGATTTTTAATTCCGCCGCCGTGCTTCGGCAGGCACGTTAAGCCGGTGGTCCCGTAACCAGTCTCGACCTCTGGTTTCGATAAGATTGTATTTGACGTGATAGCATGCCTCACAGAGACAGGCCTCGGCTTAGAAGGGATGTGCTCCCACTTGAGAAGTCTCTTTGTTCAAGGAGCATTTGCTATATTAGCCAGCCGTTTTCAGCCAGACTGTTCTGGTTAGAGGCGGGTTGCGCTTTTGTGACATCCATCTCGTGGAAGCAAAAGAGGCCTAGGTGCGCTGCTACTATAATAGCTATACCCCACATAATCCATATTCCGTAGCCGAAAAGTGGTTCTTCTATACACCCCCCTCCCTTCCCTCCATACCCTTTCGGTTCGTAATATACTTTGTAGTTCAGGCACATTTTCTAAACATTGTAAAAAATAGGTATTTTTGGTACAAAAATCATATTATTACTTTATATTTTGTGAAATATTTCTGGCTGCCGCTATAAAACGGTTGAGCCGATTAAAGTTGTTGGTTTGGTGACTTATGAATAGGATTATGATAAGGTTTTATGATGAAAATGATGAGGAACAATTTGAAATTTCAGTTGGCATTCAATGGTTTAGAAATATCCAGTAGATTCGAGTCGTCTACGAGCAAAACCATATATATCGAAATTTGGTGATTTCAAAGGTAGTGTGAAGTAATCATAGTTATCTATCAAGTCATTAAATGTATAAATTTTAAGTTCTTTAAACAATAACCTGATTTAGTAGCCTCTAACATGCAGGTTAGACATATCTTTAATATTTTTTTACTTGTTTATTTTACGTCGGTCTATTGCCGCAACTTAGGCCAATCACCGACGCTGAGTGCAAGCTACACACACACCCAGGAATTTTGTCCTACTGAAGGAATTACAACCTCTTCTTCTTTAGCGTGCACGTTAAACGTGCACGTTCTTTAACGTGCACGTCGCATCATGACAGAACACGGGGTCACCGGCTTTACTTCCTCATCCGATGGAAGGCGGCATGCAAAGGTGTTCCCTGCCTAAATTATCAGGACAGTCGATTTTAGCCCGAGCCGGGATTCGATCCCGGGCCTCCAGCGTAGATAGCAGCAGCTCTATCCTATACGCCATCGACCGACCCTATCTTTAATTTAATTTGCATAATAAGTAATCTAGTAACTTCTGATTATTAGCCATGCGTACTCTCTTGTCGTACGTTTGAATATGTAGTTGCTATGTACAGTGGTGTGAGAGAATACCACTCCATTGTTTTTCTTTTCCATTTGAGCTTAAAACTGTTAATTGCAGGTAGGTAGTTCTTGTGGCTGTTTAATGGAACTGAAAAAGTAGAATATAAAAGTATCCTGTTTATCCTTATTCGCATCAACATAATTTCAGTGCACATTTAGTCTACAATTATGCCATTCCTCCACAATTACTTTAACTCTCAAGAATTCGAGCATCATAGATAAGTATTGTAAATAGTATGCATTATTGTTATTAAGCTCTTTCCTTCTAAATCACTCCACATATCTTACAAAGAGCATAATGTGCGTGAAGAACAATTTTTTAGTGCATCTCATGTACAGTGCGTAGTCAGGCATTCTTTCCCATGGTGGAACGGATGGAGATGAGAGCTGTAGAGATTGACTGACGGCAATAAATCGCCGGCGATTACCATAAACGAGTGCAGTTACCGGCGAATTCAGTTGTTATGCGCCCATGCGGCGGTAACATGTGCTCGCGAGGTCGTAACTCGCGTTCGAACGCGGTGGCTTTATTGTTAGATAATCGGCGGTAGCTTACCGTGGATGTCGTCTACGCATATCTGGAGGTCTTCCCTGAAGGCCGGTAGATGTCGATGACATTGACAGGTGCACGACGAATCTTCCGCAACAGCTGCCGTACCGATGCTTAGCCCAACGCAAACGTCCGGATTGCATTCGTCCCCTGTAACGTGAAATCACCTGTTGTTACAATCTGGAATTTCTTAATAACTTAATTGTAGATACTTTTAAGTCTAAATAAACTTTAAAAGCTCACAATAATGGGTAGCTGTCATTTGTAGCAGTTTGGTTTGATGTCCATGCCATTGTTTGAAAATCAATCACTTCAGATCAAATAGTTATACAGATTAACAAAATAGTTATGCTGCTTTATAAAATAATGTACAGGTAACACAGGTTGCACTAATTATGATTTGATCCATCAGGAAAAACTACTGTAGAATCAGGACGGTTAGTCTAATTTACACGGGGGTACAGGGGTACAGGGGTACAGGTGCAACATGTAGCATAGGACATGGATTTTTGTGATGCACCATGATAGAAGTCAATGATATTTTTATTTCGGTTGTCAATAATAGCTGACCCGATATTGTTGCCTGTTGCTTTCGCCGTCTCTTGCAATGGCCTAAATTATACCTACGACCTATGACCTACTTTGGTGATCGGTTGAATATTGCTGAATATTGTAAAATTTTATTGCTTATTTCCCCGGGTTTTGTTTATAATATTTAGACCAATGTTTCACATCCGGGATTTTGTAAACTTTGGGGTTCCGCGAGATATCGTCAGCTTTCGGCAAATTATTGGTCAAAATCTACCATTGTTATCTTATTTTGTCTTATTTTTCCAGACTTTCCAAATATGCGTCAACATGTACCCATAAGTCGAATCTGTCACTCAGAATACAACCTTGACTTCATCTTGACTTTAGGGGAAGAGCAGGATTGTGGATTTCAATATAATTCTACATTTCAGCTAAGATTACTAACCTATCACCACACAAGTCTTGAGCTTCTGTGACAGAAATTGAGTCGATACCATTCATACGAAATCAATAAATCTACAGAGTTATATACAATAATGAAAATGTTCATGTCTAATCACAATAGAATTATAATAAATAATGCGTTCTTTCAGAAGAAGCAGACAGGAAACTAAAGAGAAATTGAAAATCTTAATTTATATACAGTGTGTCCAGGAAGGTCCGCATCATATGGTAAATTTTTTATTATCCATTTCCCAGAAAATGTTATTGTTTATAAAAGTTGGCGGCCTGTATGAAACCAATACGTCAACAGTCAAATATGTAAATTTTGATCCCATTTACCAAGCGATTCGAATATTTAATTTTGTGATAAGAGTAAAGTACCTTTATTTTCATTATTATCCATAAACTTTATTTGTAAATGTTGTTTAGAAGTAAAAATTATTTGAAATTTTTATTTTTTATTTTTTTTAATTCGCCCTATTATGACTAATATTAGTCAATGCCAGTGATACTAAAATGTTCGTTTCAATCTATTTTTTAGAAATTTGAATACATTTTTAACTTTTTTCATTATTTTGATATGATAACTAATGTTTAATTAGAACTACCGCCAAGCTACTCATTTTCTTGATGCAAAGTTCATATTTTACCCTGTAGATATTAATAGATCATACAATAACTAATACATGAGCGTGACTTACTTTTAATTCAATTAATATTAATGAGTTTGAATATGTTTATAATAGTAGTTATCCATCTACAGAAAAGTTATTATTTCGATGTTGCTGATATTTTCAATGACAAACACCCGGACAACCAAATTGCCCATTCAATAACCATTTCTAGGATAATAAGAAAATTCATGCAGACTGTTGGGTCTGTTGAAAATCCCTTTTAGAAACACCACAAAAAAATATATTGCCGAAAATAAGAAAGCAAGTTTACCAGTGTTGCAAGCGGTAATCGATCATAGAACGATATCGGTTGGACAAATTGCTTCTCACACCCAATGCAGGAAGTCAACAGCATATAACTTACTAAAACTGAAAGAATATCACCCTTAAAAAAACATACGAAATTTATAAGTACACTAAAGGAAAGACACTATGGCATCAGTACCATACCTATGACATTAGACCTGATGCCATAGGTATGACCGCCATCTGGTTTGAGGGGGAAATGGAAGACGACAGATTTTTTTGTTAATATTCTATGGATAGACGAGGCAACATTTACGTCACATTGCACCGTTTTTTCACAAAATAGCGCTATTTTGAACAAATATCTGGGCCATTTTTTCTTAAAATTTAAATGTAGATTAATATCTTCAGTTCCCGAACAGCGTGTTAACACCTTTTATAAGCACGGTCAAGAACTTTTTAAACCAGAAATTAAGTTAGAAATTATTAAATTTTACTTCTAAACAACATCTTCAAGAAAAGTTTATCGCTAATAATGAAGTCATACCAGATACCATAGGCTCTTGGCTTTAGGTTAGTTGTTACAGGCTGAAATACTAACTTTGTATCAAGGAAACGAGTAATTTTGCGCTAGCTCTAATTAAAAATTAGTTTTTATACTAAAATAATAAAAAAATTAAAAAAAATTATTGAAATTTATAAAAAATAGATTAGAACGAACCTTTTAGTATCACTGGCATTGATTAATATTTGTCATAAAAGTAAGAATTAAAAAAAAAACAAAAAAAAGTAAAATTTCAAGATAGGTCGCTCTGACTTCCTATTTGTATATTATTTTTACTTCTAAACAACATTTTCAAATAAAGTTTATCGATAATAATGAAAATAAAGGTACTTTACTGTTATTACAAATTCATATATTTTGATTCGCTTGGTATATGGTACCGAAATTTGCATATTTGACTATTGCCGTTTTGGTTTCATACAAGCCGCCAAGTATTATAAAGAATAAAATTTTCTGACTAATGTATCATAAAAAAAATCTGATGTGGCCAGGCACATGACTTTATCATACAATATATAAAATTAATAGTTTCGCTGCATGACAATCCATTTTATTGAGATAAATCGTAGGTATTGTCAAAGCATCAGCATTTGACACTACCTACACTACGTCATTAGAATAAGAGTTATTTATGTCACAAGTGCCGAAGTACGGAATAGCGCGACGAGCGGTAATACAGCGCGTCACCGAAGGCGGAGCGTCGCCGTCGTATGTGAGCGAGTCGCGCTATCTAGTTTTCGGCAGGAGTGACATCAACGTTTAGTGTGTAGCTTTTTGAGAAATATGTATTTAAAAAAAATAATTAAAAAATTGTTATATTTCTGTATAGGAAATGTTAGGTTGGTACCACTTTGACGAAACGTCAAGTTTAAAAAACGAAGCTTATTCAAATTCTGATAGATTTATATTTATTCATGACACTGTAGATGTCACATCCCTACCAACATACTAAAATAATACTACACTCATCGCTATACTTTATTTACAATTTTCTCAATTGATCGGTTTTAGAATTAGATATAAAGACGGGTTGATATTTCTTATCAACAAACAATCAAATTGGTGATCGATCTCATTTTATTTGAAATTTGTATTTTGTACTTTGCCGCACTAGAGCGGCAACGTTCCATAGAGGTACTCCAACCTCTGATGAAGATCTCGCTCATTAGTGGAGATGGAGCCTATGTTTAAATTCGACAAAGTTTGGTATTTTTGTGTTGATCAATTGTTGTCAGCTGTTTTCGAATGACAGCACAAAAAAAATATTTGTCAAAATTCTGGCTACTATGTATGTATGTACTTAGTTTCATATCAATGCAGATGCGACCGATATCGATCAAACAGAATTTGCTCTTGCAGCTAAACTATTAATTTTACAAAAAAATGTCATAGGCATAAATTATTCAAAATTTCCTCTACTTTAATTTATTATTTAACTATTTTGACGAAATTACAGAAATGGCGGCTCATTTGCAAAATCCTTGAAAAAGGCTTAGAACAAACTACCAGTTCCTTTGGACCCTTTTGAACCAAAAGCATTTCAGCTCTAAGTTAGGTCATGAAACTTCTAAATATGAACTTTCGTCCCGATACCTTTAGTAGTTTCCCCGGAATCGTCGCCACAAAAATCGTTTACACACACACACACGCACACACACACACAGACATTTCTTTGTACCTTGGTCAAAAGTGTTCAGGGGACCCAAAAAGACCTATTTCCGCTAAAATCTGAATTTTTTTTTTCGGCATGATTACAATACTTTACCATACTGCGTATGATAAAGTAAAAATTCCATATGATGCGGACTCTCCTTGACACACTGTAGAATAATTAAGTTAAATGCAAGTAAATAGTAATAAAAGTTAGACAACGCATAATAATTACAATATATTTCACATTTTTCACAATTAATGTTTTTACATTTCATTTGGTTACCTTATACCTTGAATTATAAATTACTGTGTATTCGAGCGTTTTCAGCATTATGTAATATCTTCTACTTGGGTGTTTATTCCGACACTTCCAGAACGTAAATGTCATTCTGAGTCAAACGTTTCATACGGAATTATTTGTTTTTTCAACGATTTAAAAAACAGTCGTTTGGAATATTAACAAAACCGTATTTTAAACGGCTCTCTTCTTAAGGAATATTAGCTTCTTATTATTAGGTCCAGATAAAAATTATCACTAGAATACATCTTAATTTTTTATATTTATATTTTTTTAATTTATTAATAAATTTATTTAATTATTATAAAACCTACTGTTATATTTTTCGTTTCGCATTGTTTGATATGTTTAGTCTTTTTCCTCCCTTTCGTAACACTGCAATAAACCACAACCAAAATGTTATAAAACAAGTTATTTGCGCTTTTGTTTCTACTGTAGCATAGCTGTTTATTTGATACCAGCTACATTGCTGTATTTTTTACAATATTAAAATACAATTCCACGTCAATTTTTATGTGAAATTACTGCAGGATCGCCGTAATTTTACAGGATATTCTTGCAATTTCATAGGAAAAGTACTGTATTTTACCGTAGAAGTAATTTTTCAATATTGACCTGCGCTTCTTTGTAGACATGTTGTTGGTCACTTGATAGAACAAAATTGCTTACACATTTTTGTCTGTGTATAAAACTTTTTACTTGGATTTGCATTGGAAAGGACAAGTGTCAGGATTTCTCCGAAATAGATTAAAAATCAAAAGAATACGCAGTTACTTAAAAATTTTAAAGGGGTGGATACGATTCAGGAAAAGAAAAATGAACTTCTCTTTGGTGGGCCAGCAGACAACAAAAGAAAAATTCGGAGCATTCCAGAACGATATTTATAAGGCCAAAGTATTTTAAATTTGCTCGACTCGTCTAGTTTGCACAGGTAAGACTTTCCAAAATACACCGTGTAAACAAAAATTGAAAATTGAAAACGAACCTGTTACTTTTGCCTGCGTAAACTAGACGTAGTAAAAGGACGGAGCATGTAAAGAAATGGCATTTAATACTTTGTGAGGTCAACTAAATTATTACATTATTGTTAGAGGTTTAAACATAACTAGGCTGACATAAACCCAACTGAAGAATTTAATGGTATATTTTAATTTCCTGAATTTATCGAAAATTGTCATAACCACATTAACCTCTAAGCTTAAGATTTTCAAAAGGAAACCTAAACCGTGTGTGGTATCATTGAAAATATATTAGAATACAAAACTTTAGTAGGAAAATCTTTTTTTCTAAATCATATGATTTAGCGAAATCATTCTTGACATTACTGATAATCGTTTTTGTCCAATAAAGAAATTGTCACCATAATCTGAAATCTATGGTTTATTTCGTAAAGCATATGCGTTAAAAAACAAAAGATATTTAGAATATTTATCCAACAATAAACACCACCCATGACTTGGGTTCTCATTTTAAACCTACAGCATAAGTGTATGTAACCGCTAAGGTTCGGATTACGTTAATGATAAAAATAAAAAGTTAGGTAATCAAATTAATGAAACCATCCAGTTGACGGGCGCTTATTCAAGTGAACGGGGACAACAGCGTTTGAATTGATTGGCTGTAGACTCGCGATTTTTCCGGAGCCACGCGAGTACACAAGAAATGAGCTTTAATTCTTTTAATCCTTTTAAATTGGTTCAGCCCTCTAGCTCAATCTCAGAACATGGTTCCTTTTACGTTTAGGCCAGCTGGCAGACTTCACGATGATGTGCCATAAAACTGTCTTGTTT
Organism: Melinopterus prodromus; assembly: GCA_964023965.1. Taxonomy (NCBI): domain Eukaryota; kingdom Metazoa; phylum Arthropoda; class Insecta; order Coleoptera; family Scarabaeidae; genus Melinopterus; species Melinopterus prodromus. The sequence goes on along the minus strand of OZ030391.1, from coordinate 39,950,348 downwards.
AAAGTCCAGCCAATTCCAGGTTTCTGGTTGACCTAGTCAGTAGCGGCGACCAAGGCAGTAATAGATGTGAGGGAGGGATACCAGACATCTGGTGCTCGCTGGTGACTCATCAAACGGGGCCTTCGGTAGTTGTGCCGCCATGAGTACTTAACGTACTGATATCTAGTATATCCGAATAGGGATTAAGGCATGTGCGGATAGACGCTATAGACCACATGACGTTGATACCCTTCTCGATGTGGAGCTACCTTATCCCACATATGTGGGTAATGAGAAGCAGCTGAGAGAGATGACATGTGGTAGAGTTCTCAGCGTAAGCGTGCTCGACGGTCCACCCATCCTCCGATGAAGGGATAACCTTTCTAATCTCGATGGATACGGATAACGCGTTAGCATTCCGGGCGGTATCTCGTCAAACGTGGATTCCGGAAGGTTTCCGACACGGGTACTTGGAGAAATTCAAGGCTGTGGGATGCCACTAACTCTTCGGTGCAGACCCCTAGAACCACCGGGGGCTACCATATACCATGGTTCCAAGCTGTGTGTCAATAGCCGCCCTTCTACGGTGTGCTCGCCGACTCGTCCAACGGTGTCGGGGAAGCCCGACTATCACGAGTACCGAGGGGAAGGAGGGCCCCCATGGCTGGTCTGTTCAGGTACGAGGTGTTAATTGTATCATGAAAACCTGCGCGTGATGACACCACTGGTGCAGTCAAACAACTTACTTTAGGGGTATTATAAATGCCAGCGATGGCCTCTTTCAACTGGCGACGGACTCGCGGGCAGACACGTTTCCTGGGTGGTGTACCATGGATGCTGTATGGTGAAAGCTGGGTCAACGAGCCGACCCCTATGGGGCGGCGATCCTTATTCGTGGGTCCTTTTACGTGTGTCGGGTCTTATACTCTTCAGTCTTTGGTATAGTTTAAGTCCCGACGACCATCAAAGTAAACGGCGCAAGTGCACGAAGTAATTTTATTGTTCATATTATGTTCAATGGTCAGTATTATAAGTAACATGTTATGTAACATGTTAATCGGTAGCAACTTTCATGCCTATGCCTGCCTAATCGATTCGAGCAAATAGTTGGATATGAAATACCGTAATGATCATCCAAGCCCAGTTTTTGCAGCGTAGAGGAAAACAGTGTATGGTGAATCTAATCAAAAGCTTTAAATTAATACAACAACCACAGAACTGTATAGTGGTTTGCCTCAACAACGATACTCACAGGCGTATTGCTAAATCCAGTGCAAAAACTGTCTGTACAACAGGAAGTAAATTCCGCACATACGCATCAAGCAGCTTCCATAGGACAAGATGACAAAATTGGCAACTTGGGGCTCAGTAAAGCGATAACTGATAAAATAAAAAAAAGTAATGACATAATTAGATGATAAAGCCAGAAGATGCCAGAAAATGATAAAGCGTTCGGGTGTCTTTAACGACCAAGACACAAAATGATTTTGTTTGGTTTGTCTATTATCACAAACATGAAATTCTAGTTTATTACGATCAACCCCAGAATTAATTAATATCTGATCTACTCAATTTTATAGACAGATAGTCATTAACGTTTGCATATCATGTCATATAATGGCTGTCGTCACACGTCGGATTAATAACCGAATTCACGAATAACCTTCACTTTATAAAGTAACTTTTGCACTGCAACCTGGTGTAACCAAAAGCATTTAAGCTTATGTTGTTTGTTTACTTTATGCCGGAATAATTCTGTTTACATAATTTAAATCAATTGTACATAGCCTAGCGCGTCACTGTGACGTTAAACGCTTACGTTACCGCGGTATGCCAAAACAAAACAAAATATCTCTCGTTGGCACTGTTGGTAGACTACAAATGCCTCCACTGCGCATGCGTCTATGCTAAGAAAAAGTTAGGATATCTAATAGCACGGTAATTCCAACTATACAACTATATAGAACTTTTTCTGGTTACCTACTAAAAAGAAATTTTTAAAAAGACGAAAGTAGTATAGAGTATAATAGCCTGAACATAAGTAAGCACAAGATTTCAGTGTTCAATATCCTAATGTTTACGTTCTTATGGGTGATATTAAGTATATCACGGTGATCACTTAAGCAACATGCAATAAATCGAGAAAGTCGAGTAACGCCAATGCACTAAATGCTATTAATCAGTGTATTCAATTAAGCAGACAGTGCATATATTATTTTCATCAGGTAATCTCAGCGATTACCAGGTATCGATGTGCTGCCAATGTTAATCGTTCTGCGATTCAGAAACAGTATAAAAAGACATTAGAGTGGTGCCAATATGAAGTTAATGTGTTTTGGAACGTGCTAACTTTACTTACGCACGAAGCTTACATCCGTTATGGATTTATGGCCTGATAGCTCGGTACAAGAAAATGGCATTAGGTGATTCTAATGAAATATTCAAATATGGCAGTACAGTATAGATATAAATTGATTTTCTTTTAATTGGAATGATATTAAATTTATTAATACGTTGGTATTAAGCTGGTTAAGATAATTACAACTAAACGGTATAAAAGATAAATTAATTCCTACCATACAACGGTCAACAGAAATATTTGTACTACAAATGCAGATAGATATTTCAAGAAGGGAACTCTTTATTGCGATTTAAAGTATTTGTAAAATCTTTAAGTATAATTTGTTGATATTGCTAAGCTTTTGTGTGCTGTTTTCATACCAACCTATGTATTTTTATAAAATAAGTTTTATTTTATAGAACTTTTAGGTTTTAGTTTTTAGCACTAGGTATAATTCACCTGTATTAGATTTGGAGTTCGATATTCTACAATCTGCAATCTCTCTAAGTGCATTTGCCGGATGCACAAAGTCCAATTGACTCTGCTGATTGTCTTAACTAATTACTAAACATGTGGTAATACAAAGAATACACATCATCGAGTTTCGGGAACCAAAAGCTTTTTGGTTTTGAATTTTGGAGCAAACGATCGGTAGGTAAAAGAAACGTAGTACGTATAAGGAATTTTTTGGCACGGGAAAAGTTGTACGATTAGACAGACAAAAAAAAATTCTGTGACTAGCTGCGTATCATATTTTCGAAAAAAAAATACATATTTTTATTTTATACTTATATTTATGCATAGTTTTGAAGTTATGGGTGTCCGAGTATGATCAATAAAAAGCTATAGCAATAAAAGATCATAGCAAGCGATGATCAAAATAGTAAGTTGGTGGCATAATCTTTGATATTAATTAAACATCAGTACTTTCTAAACGGTAGTTCCTGTTATACCACCATAAACCCGTAGATGAAAATTTAATTCATAATTTATACCATAACGTTTTACCTCACTTTAAATATTATGTAAAACATTTTTTCGGTTCTATCGTCGTTTGTTTTTATATCTATTTAATCTATTCATCCATTTAAATTTACAATTACGGATAAGCTCTTACGGCGCAAGGCTTGCGATCATTTCTAAATATATTTCGTATTCCTATGTTAATCTGTAATATTTTTTATTACGTTTCTTGAGGCTACCTGTTTCGGAAGTATAGACTTCCGTCGTCAGGCCACGCTACAAACAAATAAATTCGATAAGATTACATGTCCTTAAATGTTCTTACAATTAGATAGATAACAGAAAACAAAATATTTTTACCGTCTAGGCTGATAGTACAATGTGTCATGGGATAAAGTAGGCTTATAAGCGTTCTGTGTACAATATATACCTCACAATTGTACACAGAACGCTTATAACCCTACTTTATCACATTACACATTGTACTATCAGCCTTGATGGTATAAATATTTTGTTTTCTGTTATCTGTCTAATTGTAAGATGGTAAGGATATGTAATTTTATCGTATTTATTTGTTTGTAGCGTAGCGAATCTAAAAGAAACAAATACAGCAATGAGAATCACATCCAAACAAACCATCACTCAGTTAACGAATTGTAACATATTCCTTAAAATAAACTAGAAATATACAAATGCGTACCTAATCTTAACATATTGATTCTTGTCAAAGTGTGAAAAGAGAAGTTTCAAAAATATTATGTTAGGGTTTATTTCTATCGTTTGGTTGAGTAACAAGTCTGGTGCTTTTAGATAAGGCTTCGTGCTCTGTAATTCTTCGTATAGACTCAGCTTTTTCCTTCATTGATCTCGTTAGTATGTATATAATTGTTAATGGTTAAACACGTTGATTAAAATTTAACACTGCCCTTATGTCATTTCCCATCTTGTTTTTTTTTTCATCTACCGATTTTGAACTATTGCATCAATACCTTACATTTCTGATACTCGGCGACGTGTGTTTTTTGTCATTTCTCGGTACTTCTGCGTGATACCGCATACCACTGCTGATCCATATATCCGTAATACGATAATTAGAAAGTAAGCAACTAGCATCAAAGATTTATCTCACCTGTTGCATTGAACGAGTCTCCATCGTTGAGTCTGGTGATACTAGCTACAGTGCTTGATGGAAAATTGGTGTGGGTTTTGCAAGGAAGAAAAACTCCCAGAAGCAGAACTAGAAGGATATAGAGGAGGTCCATTGGTAAGTGGACATTTCTACCTGTAACAAAAATAGGGTCAGCATTAAAATCCGATTCATGAGGAAGTTAGGCGTATATGCATTATGCACAGTTACCAACAATTTTCCTTAGTGCGTGATTAGTTGCGAATTCTCGAAACCGTCCAGTTAGCATAGCATACCTTGTTTGCATGCCACGTAGCGGCCATAACGAAACAATCGCATCATAAAATGCGTAACGAAAAATGTTTATCGGCCATTTAGGCAGGCTGTTCGTCATACGGGAGGAGCGGCTTCTTTGCTATGATAATCCGCGGTAGAAGCTCATACGGGATATAATTTATAACCAGTCAATTCGGCCATCAGGCTGACGCCTGTAGTAATGCGACTCGGGAAGCTCCGCAATTAGCTCCCGGGGCTACTTATAAATCAATCACCTTCGTTGGTCGTTACCAAAGAGGTGAATTGCGAGTGTATGTTATTTTAATTATCAGTTTCAATCTACAATGAGATGATCAGTAACCAAGATTTTTGATCAACTAAATTCTCGTCATTATGGAGCTAAGTTAATTGAAAAAGAAAAATATATCACTTGAAACTAAATGCCTTAAACAAATCAAGAAAAACAAAAACACGTTAAAAGACATTCTGCCAGTATGACACACCAGAATCGGATTCTGGTGTGGTTTTTTCGTATAATCTGGATCTGACAGAAGACGTTTTAAATTAAGGGTCTAGATTTTGGGAAAATCAGTGCCAAAAAATGCAAATAATAATAATAATAATAATAAATGACTTTATTGACCACACAGAAAATACAAAATATAATCAAATTAATACATCATATAAGAAAACATAAAAATTTACATACTTATAATAATAATTCTTTATAAAGTGTGGTCAAAAGGTGTGGGTTCAAAGATTTCTCTTTGATCTTCCACCCAGACCTTGTTGTAAAATAAAGAAAAATAACAAAAAAAGTAGCATAGACATGCACGCAGCCCTATACGCTCCCAACACTGTAATAAAAGAAGAAAAAGAGAATAATAAAAATTATGTGCCGCGTACCGTTATGTGCCCACACCCGCATTACCCGTCAAATGAATGATCATTCGCCTCCTAAATGCCGAGTACCCCAAATCCACAAAGTGCCTCGGTAAAGAACTCCAGAGCTTCGCGATGGTAAATGAATATGACCGTCGAAATGCTGATGTCCGATGCCTTGGGACCTCAAGTCGTCCCCCATGACGGAGGTTGAGATGGTGAACATCCGTTCTAAAGGTTACTTTATTAAGTAAATAACTCGGGGTACCATGGCGAACTACTTTATAAAAGCACATAGCCAATCGCAATTTACGCCGATTCGCCATCGTCAACCAACGAGCCTCAGGCAACTTGTGGGATATGCGTTCGAATTTGCGAATACCGTAAATAAAACGCAAGCATGCATTCTGTACGCGCTGTATTCTATTGGCATATTCAACATCCAAACAGGGACCATACACACATGAGCAATAATTGAAGTGACTGAGGACGAGCAGATCAGCCAGGAGTCGGCGCGAATTAATATTCAAATATCTCCTACCTGCGTACAATTGCCTCAGGTTACCGAACGCTATCCGTATCTTTCCGGCAACATGGTCATGGAACCTAAGACCCGAGTCGATAGTAACGCCTAAACTTTTTCCGGTCATAGCAAGGGGGATCCTGGTACCACCAATGAGTACACTCAAAGCATTCGAAGCCTCCAAAACAGATCGGCCGCCCAGGAGCATGACAGATGATTTTGACGGGTTTATGAGCAGACAATGATCAGTCGAAGCCACGGACAGTCTATCAAGATCCGCATTTATTTTCTCGCAGGCATCACCAACATCATCTGGAGGAAAAGAAAAATAAATTTGACTGTCATCAGCGTAGAAATGTGAGCTACATGTGTGAAGTGATTCTCGCAAGAATGATGTATAAATTATGAAAAGCACCGGACCACATATACTCCCCTGGGCAACTCCATTTTTAAGTAATCTGGGATCAGAAATGTTACCACTCAGCCTTACACGTTGCTTCCTATTGCGCAAGTAACCGTCAAAAAATCTTATAGCAGTGTCACCGAATCCAATATAGTTTAGAATTGCAAGCAATAGATTGTGGTTTAGGGTATCGAAGGCCTTTGAATAGTCTAGGAGCACAAGAGCCGTCACATGTCCACGATCCATCCCAGAAAACACATCGTCTGTCAGATCCATAAGAGCAGTCTCGCAGCTGTAACCAGCTCTGAAGCCAGACTGATTCTCAGGCAAGATATCAAACTCCTTGAGGTATGCATTCATCTGCGACACAACAATCCTCTCCAGTAATTTACACAGTGCTGGCAAAATACTAATTGGTCGGAGGTCTCCGTATGTAGTGGGCGTCGGGATCTTTGGCACAGGAGTTACAAGAGCCTCCTTCCAGCATTGGGGAAAAACACCCTCCAGAAGACAGGTGTTAATGAGGTGCGTTATTATCGGAAGTATGTGTGGACAGCAAAGTTTAACAAACGAAATATTCAGCTGATCAGATCCAACCGCGCCAGAAGTAATACCAGAAAGAACCGAGAACACAACATCCTCCGTCACCGCCACAAAGGAAAACTCTCTCGTGATGCCGTGCAATCTGTTGCGCGCGTAAAAGGTGAGCAACTCAAAATTAGCTGAGAGTGAATCCACCGAGTCGACAAAGTGGTTATTAATCTCATTAGGATTTGAGATGGATAAGGGAACTGAACCGCGGACACGTCCACCACCGAATAAATCTCTAAACTTACGCCACGAGACTTTTGGATTGTTGGCAAACTCAAAATTATAGTATGCTTTTTTCTCGTTTCTAACAGCTGCGTTGACAGTATTCCTAAGTTGCCTGTAATAATCTCCATCACCTATACGCCCAGTTCGTCTAAACCTTCTCAACGCTCCATCACGCAGTCGCATCATCTCGCGAACAGTTGGAGTAAGCCAAGGAGCTTGGGGTCGGGTTATTCTACACACTCAGATAAACTATCTCTCGCCAGTTAATAGATTCTAAATCCCGCTGAAACAATTGAGGGGAGAAGGTGGTGTAATCTCTGTAGACTTTTGTAAATGGATATTTGCGTTGAACTTGAATGTTTAAGGTGCAAAAGATAAGATGATGATCAAATGGTGGCCCGACATCCCTGACACCAGCCTCAACATCATCGGGACTAAATGACAAATATATGTGATCGATAAGACTCGCAGAGAAATCTGTGACCCGAGTGGGAAACTTAATAACCTGAGCAAGTCCATATGACTTAACTAGCGAAAGCATTCTCTTAGCAGCCGCGTCGCCAACGCCCAATAAATTAATATTAAGGTCTCCCAGCAAAATGAGATTATCGCATTCAAGAAGATGGGCAACGAGTGTCTCTTCCAATGATGACAGAAAAGCACTGACATCATAGTTCGGCGGCCTGTACACCGAACCTACGGCAACACTAGTATGTCCAATATCAATCCTAACCCACGTCTCCTCAAGGACACCATCAACAGGAAGCACGGAATGAGAAACTGAATTATGTATAAAAATCCCCGTGCCCCCGCCACGGCCTCTCCTATCGTTGCGAACAAAAGTATAATCCTGGACAACAACAACACCAGCTGGAACCGCCTCCGATAACCAGGTTTCCGTAACAGCAAATACTTTGTATTCATTGGTACTCAGCAAGCTTCTCAACTCGGCAAAATGAGGTATCAATGATCTAACATTAAGGTGCGCAAGCGTGAAGCCAGCAACAGACATCAGGTCACTACTCTTATATGTCTCTTATATACTAGTTGAGTCTAATAAATTAGTGAGTATATTGATTGGGAATGAGAGAGCATAGCAGGCCGCTCCAGCATCACAAAATGAATAACAGTGTAAAATCAAAAACAAATCTGAATGACCGATGGTTGCAAGAGGAAATTGCTAAAATATCCGTAACAAAAATAACCGACAACAGCGACGACATAGCAGTGATTACATGTCTTAGAACATTATGAGCTAGATAGCAGCAAAAGTTTTAACAAAGATAAAGTGACAAACAATAATGAATATATAAACGGAAAAAATAAATACAAAATATCAACAACAAAAAAAACAGTATAACGACAATTTACTGATATAACTAAGAACACAGAAAATAACTGCCATTGTTCTGCGTTTGAAATAGGAGTCTACATATTCGACAGAATCGACTGCAAGTCGTCCGCAGATCTCATAGACATTCTCTCATCCTGCACCCTGCAGTACACTCTGCCATCAAAAGTCCAAACATTTTTTATGCCTATTGCAGCTTTAGCAGATTTTAATAATTGATAGCGCTTACTTGTGAGATCCTCCACGATGCTAATATCGGATCCACGAAACTCCTTCTTTCTTGCAAACACTTCACGCCGATAACGGTAACTAGTAAACTTAACAAGAACATCCCGCTTTCCGTTTCTTTCGGGCCCCAAAGGATGACACCGATCAATGTAGTCGGGTAGGATGGTCAGTCCAGTCTTGCCATTCACCAATTCAAGCACCGTTTTTTCGACCTGATCAGGAGCAACACACGGAACACCCAGCACACGAATAGTATTTCTTCGGGAATACTGCTCAAGAGTATCGGTAGTATCCATGCATTTCTGGTTAACCTCACCCATTTGTACAATTTTAAGTTGGAGTTGTTTATTTACACTCTCAAGCTCTTCAAACTTCGTTTCCAGCTGTTTGTACTTTTTGTCGAATATACGCGTTTTATGCAAAACTTAACCGCAATTCAAAATTTCAATTCAAAATCGGTTGTAACATGTTCGATTTTTCTGTTGGCTAGGGTAGTCATTAAGTTTAGATTATTAAGAATTGGAATACTATGAGAATGAATACTTTTAGTAAGTAATTGGAATACTATGAAATGTTCTGATATCTAAACTGAAATGTTAGATCAATTATTAAAAAAAAAATAATTTCATCTAGCGAAACACAGAAAATCTTTTATTTTTTTCTCGATAACGGTCGTAAATACGAAAAAACTACAAGAGATTAAAATGCTTTAGAACAAAACAAAAAATGTTTTTTTAATTTCAATTTTGTTTTTAAAATCCACCAGCGGCGCACCGAGAAAAAAGTTCACGGGGAGAAAAGGGGACATGACTCCTGAAAAAATAACTCCCTCTAGATTCTTAAAACCATTTGGTATGCCCAATGATGTAAGTCCTACAGTGTAACCTATATTCCAGATTAGAGCTAAATATCTCAAAAACTACAAGAGCTATAAGAAAAAAACTAAGAAAATCTTGAAATTTCAAGATCGGCAACGAAGCGTTTGCGGTCCTATGTTTATATGAATTTTTTGTTATTAAATAAGCAAAGAATTACCCCTTTTCGATTTACATGATATTTAGGAACACCTGTATAGTAATTGTTTTTCTGGTCATATGACATTTTGAAGGGGTGACCATTAAAACAAATTTTATGTCCTACATGATCATAAAGTGCCAGTTTACATCTTAGATACCAGTGCGAAAACAGCTTCTTATTGCCCGCGCGGGCATTAAGCGTTGCCATGGTTTATATGTCAGATAGATCCAATATATGAAATTCAAATGCCAATTATTGGCGATTAAGGTTATTATGTTTGACAATTAATTGTCTGCATTGTCTGCGGAATTTGAGGATATTATTCTGTGATGTTTTGTTCCGCAATATGTATTTAATATGTAATTCATATACCGGGCGACCTACACCATAGGTACGCTTTTTTTATTACTTTATCATACGCAGTATAATAAAGTATTGTAATCATGCCAAAACAAAAATTGAGTTTTTAGCGGAAATAGGTCTTTTTGGGTCCCCTGAACATTTTTGACCAAGGTACAAAAAAATGTCTGTGTGTGTGTGTGTGTGTGTGTGTGTGTGTGTGTGTGTGTGTGTGTATGTCTGTGTGTAAACGATTTTTGTGACGACGATTCCGGAGAAACTACTAAAGGTATCGGGACGGAAGTTTATATTTAGAAGTTTCATGGCTGAAAAGCTTTTGGTTCAAAAGGGTCCAAAGGAACTGGTAGTTTATTTTAAGCCTTTTTCAAGGATTGTGCAAATGAGCCGCCATTTCTGTAATTTCGTCAAAATAGTTAAATAATAAATTAAAGTAGAGGAAATTTTGAATAATTTATGCCTATGACATTTTTTGGTAAAATTAATAGTTTAGCTGCAAGAGCAAATTCTATTCGATCGAGATAGGTCGCATCTGCACTGATATGAAAATACATAGTAGCCAGAATTTTGACAAATATTTTTTTGTGCTGTCACCATAGAAATGTCTATGGCTGTCACACTCGAAAACAGCTGATTTCATCAGAGGTTGGAGAACCGCTATGGAACGTTGCCGCTCTAGTGCGGCAAAGCACAAAATACAAAATTCAAATAAAATAAGATCACCAATTTGATTGTTTGTTGATAAGATATATCAACCCGTTGTTATATCTAATTGTAAAAGCGATAAATTGAGAAAGTAAATAATGTATAGCGATGAGTGTAGTTATATTTTAGTATGTTGGTACGGATGTGACATCTACAGTGTCATGAATGAATATAAATCTGTCAGAATTTGAATTAACTTTTTAAACTTGACGTTTCGTAGAAGTGGTATAAACCTAACATTTCCTATTCAGAAAAATGACCATATTTGATTTTTTTAGATACCTATTTCTCAATAAGCAACACAAAAAACGTTGATGTCACTCCTGCCGAAAACTAAATGACCCGTTCACATGCGACGGCGACGCTCCGCCATCGGTGACGCGCCGCATCACCGCTCGTCGCGCTATTCCGTACTTTCGGCACTTGTGAGATAAACAACTATTATTCTGATGACAGTAGGTAGTGTCAAATGCTGATGCTTTGACAATACCTTCTATTGATACTATTGACTATCAAAATATCTGTCAAATCCTGGCTAACTAGTTTAATTTTAATGCAGACACGATTTATCTCAGTCAAATAGATCGTACAGCTAAACTGTTAATTTTATATTTTGTATGATAAAGTCATGTGCCTGGCCACATCAGATTTTTTTTTATTTATGACGCTGGACGAATGAAATTTTGAGAAGTGCAAATAAACGAACAGTGCATTTTTTGGGGAAACCCTTTAGATTAGTATGACTTCCGGTTTTTCTGGAAGCTATATTATTATCATATTTTCAATCAGTATGACATTTTGAACACAAAAACATATCAATCGTCAATTTTTATTACCAAGGCACCGCAATATAGATTTGGCAATATGTGCAATTTGCAATAAGTACATTTTAGGTACCTATAGGTACCTAAGATCAATGTCCTACAATGTCCTAACATTGTACACAAAGTTGATCTTAAATGTCCCATAGACATGAATACATGAGAAATGTATTCGCTTGCCATTTGAAACAAATCGACTTTTAATACTTACGCCTTATAATTTGAACAGCCTGTACTTATTTATAACTTTTAGAAGAATTCTACCGATGTGTAGATAATACGTTATCTTCACAACAATTTTGCCGGACAACTTTTTTCCAACGGTCACAGCGGATAATTCATAAGTAATTGAATGTAAACGTCCAGCTGTTATTTTTTAATAAAAAATATGAATATCTCAAAAATGACACATGTTAGGTATAGGGAATGTAACATAAATTTGATCAAAAATTTAATGAAGATTTCAAAAATGCGATAAAATACAGGCTGCTCCATTTGAACTATAGAAGTTGACATCATTTCCGGTGTAACCGGAATTAACCGAAAACTCAAAATAGTTTAGATGAGACGATCGTGTCCAAGTCTACAAATGTTCAATCTCGCATTTCATTTGGTTCTCTATATACATACTTCTAATGGCAGCTCGTCGTGAGAGACCCTGTATATTATCTTAAAACACAACGCACCAGGCGATAAAATATAAACCGCATTTCACTATTTCAACTAAAATTGATGTTCAACGTTCCAAATAAGTGACTGCATGATCCCGATATGTTTCTCTCGTCCATATTTAGAGCACAACTGCTCTTATATAGATTATAAGATATTACCAGTCTTCCAGTGATTACATGATCACGTATTACGACAAATTCAAATCGTCGGTTTATCTACGTCTTAATCAAACCGCACAAGTGTAACGCTCTACATATCTACACAAATATAAAAGTGTATGCATAAAATATGTAAAGTTATGTGTACAAATCCAGTTGGCCGGCTTATTGGAAGTCAACGTGCGTCGTTTCAATTATGCAGCCGGCTATCATTCGGTTTCTGAAAACATCATTCATAATATGGACATTCTATTACGCTATGCACGTCAGCTTAACTCAAACTAGCTTAATGTCCAGCAATTACACGATATGCAATTATAGTACTGTTTGATTCATGCATCTGCTGTAACTTGTCGACGACGACCGGCCGCGACGGGAGGACTTTAATTTCGCAGACATGAATTTTAATAATTCTGGTATGCAGACCGGTCTACCGTCTTGGGCCATCAATATGCAAGCGTCCCCTGCAAGAGTGGTATTTATTTATTAATAAACATCTTGGACGAGATTTAATATTGGCCGTATTTTAATTCATTACCTGCTATAGCCTGTGTTTATCGAATTACGTCAGGATTTATGATATTCGTCGACGTTCACATCATTTTCCACTTATTACACCAATTTCAACGTTTGCTAAAGCTATATAAATATTTTATGGTGGGGTTAACGTATACCAATAAAGTTAAATTTAAGATAATACCAAAGAATAACTGTTATATATCTGTTATTCTGTTGTTGTACGCAAGCGTCAACAAGGGATGTTTCAGTTGTATGTTTTATGTGTTAGTCGAGAATAAATAGTTGCAGAGAACAGATGTTTTATTTGTACAGGGTGGGCCAAATTCGATGTTACTATAGGAGATCTCGGTACCTATAACAGATATCGAAAAATGAGTAAGGTTGTTGTGTCGTCTTTTTTTGAGAGAAACTCAATGGCGAAAACTAAAATTAGCTATTTGATACTTGTCGATATCTTTGTTGTTTGTTAAATCAGACGAATGATATTTGCACGTTCTTGAGGCACTTTTTCGATTAGAATTCAGTGGAATTCAGAGATGTTAAATATCTCTAATAGTTTTGTAGATATGACATAAAGTTCTATTTTTTAAAATGGAAGCCATAGCTGGCTATGATTGAAATAAACAGAGCCTTTTTTCCCTTTTCAACGATATATAACATGCCGGTCCAAAATATTCCAAAAAGTAATGTTTTATTGAATAACATGAATGTTGTAGTAATGTTGTAATTAGTATATATCAGAGAAATTATAATTGTTGTCTTCGAGATTTCTCCGAGTAGGCGTATGTCACTAGTGGTTTGACACTACTAATCAGTGACTTAAGTATTGAATTTGCATTCTTTTGAATATTTATTTCAATTAAAAGATACGAAATGCCGTATGAATCATATGAAAAATACGTTTTGCATCCGAAACATACTTCAATCGTTATCCAGAAAGAACACAACCTAACAAATTAATTTTTGAGAGATTAAAAGAAAATCTCATCAATCACGGGTCATTTAGTATGCCAAGACCCAAACATTACCATATTGAAAATGCTAAAGAAGCTGCCACCAACACAGTTGCAGCCGCAGTTGCAAATCCCTCAACTTTAAATCGTGAAATAGAAACTGAATCTGGAGTATCAAGACGTCGAGCTTTGCGAATCTTCAAGAAGCATAAATTTAGGCCATATAAATTTTGGTGTTTGGTAGTTTTTTAGCATTAATTTAGTCAAATACTAGACTAAATTTAAAAATTCTGCTTTCAGATATTGACTCCACAAAAAAAAAACAGAGACAGTTTTTACTGGTTCAGTTTTGTTGGTCAGAATTGTTATTTATCTTAGATTGTTGTATTTTTGACTAATTCATTACTTGGAAATAAGTTAAATGCTCTGATGTCTACACTCAAAAGATAATAGTGCTAATGCGAATATAGGTACACCGTGAGCCACAAAAACGGCACAAATTTTTAATCACTCGTATTTCCAATAATATTTAGTCAATTCAAATAATTCTTTAAAAAGTGAATTGCTTGTAGTGTGGAGATTGAAACTACTATACCATATTCGGAATATGGTATAGTTGGCTGTGCAACATTTCTGATAATATCGGGTCAATTTAATGTGAAATGAAAGGTGTATAAAAATCAATGGGTAATGACATTTGTCTTGTTTTGGTAAAAAGGACACTAGAGATCTTATAGCATCGTATACAGGTTGCCTTTTACAGGGTGAAATATTTAAACAATGTCTTTTTTTATTGTTTTTAGTAAAAACCAGTCATTTATAACAAAAACATTGCAACGGCAAGATAAATCTAACAGTGTACTTGCGTTATCTTTAAAGATTGTGGAGAAACCATTGGTGTTGTTATGGGTGTTGGGTTATGGGTGGTTATGAGTTTATCATTTTAGGTGGTCTTTTCATCAGTTTCAATTGTGATGTATAACAATTGTAGTTTACCTGTAAATTTTAGACGTATGTTACTTGTTTTTGTTCTTTTGTTTCTTTTTGCGAAGATTGAATCGGACCTGCAATCAACGTTTTTTGAGTATGTCACATCACTTCAAACCAAGTCTTGTTTTTTATTTTTTGTCATGTTTAAATAAAGATCACTTCCAACATCAGCCTGAAGCTAGCCTTTTTTATTTGAAGCTACCATTTTTACGTTAAATAAGAACAGCAAAGACCTGACCGTCCGACAAGTGAAAGCAAACTGTCATAATTTTAGTTCAATACAAATCGGTGTTGATTTTATTTTCCAAACCACTGCAAAAGCAAAATTTTATGTTCTTGTTGCAAAAACATAAAAATTTGCAAAAAATCTACAGCTCCATAATTGTAGTACAATATGGAAACCAGGTAAGAAAAGTCCTTCAAAAATTTCAAAATCAAGCGGCGCCCATAATAAAACTAAACGTTGGTCTTAGTTTCTCCACCATCTTTAAAGATAACTCAAGGTCGCAATTGGACTTTGCCTATGCAATGGAATTACCTACAAATTTCATTACACCTTTCATTTCACATTAAATTGATCCGATATTATCAGAAATGTTGCATTGCCATACATGAAGCAACATTACATTGGATTAAAACGTTCAATTATTACAAATATGATATGTTTTCAATCTTCACAATACAAGCAAGAAATGCTTGAATTTAATTAACATCTTTGGAATGTATGAGCAGTTGAAAATTTGTACCGTTTTTTTGGCCCACAGTGTTATTGTAGTAATCGAAATAAAAAAGTTTTTTATTTTATTTTAATATTATTAAATTATAGTTCCCTGTAATTATATTTTGTTATTAGCATTACCTCGTATTGGTGAAAGTAATTCCCAGACTGGCTTTGTATTTACCTGCGGAGTCATTAAATTTATTACCAGCCATTAGCAGATAAAGTATACACGCCTGTCGTCTTTTTCCTACATAAAATTAAAATTTATGGCAACTTTAGCACCTCTAGCCATAGTCAGTATTTGTACTAATCTGTTATTAATTAACCATAATTTGCAGTATAGACAACTAGGGATCCATGATATCTTTAATTGTAATATAACCAACTCAATAATAAAATACCAGTCTTCACACAAAAGTTGTGTTTAATTAGTTTAGCCTAACACTCCTTAGTACTACGTTATACATAATCTCATTTGTCCCGTTATATGTTAACCATAATTGTTAGTTTAAAATCTAGTTAGTAAACAGGTAAAGTTGGAGCTATATTCCTTAGGATATTGTTAAAGTAATTAATAAATAATAAAATGGTGCGTACGCATCTTAACGATATAACTAGAAACATTAATTAAACATCTAAACTCTGCGAGGTATGAGTTTTATTTTTTATTAATTATAAAGGTACCTAATGTGTTAATAATGTATTATATGTACTATCTTAGATGTCAGCATAGAGATAGGCAGTATATGAATTGCTGTGCACATACCGTGAGACTTTAGTAAAATTATGTCTTTGACTGTTACATAAATCAAGTTACGATAAATCATCATTCATCTATCAAGAGCCACAAGTTTTTTTTTAGCAAACCTGTATGCTATTTTAAATGTTATTTGGTATGTTGGTAACATAGTTTATGAAAGAAACCTGAGTGGTAACGACTACTCTGACACGTATCTTCTGTCTCTCTTCTCTCTCTGAGTTATGTGTAATCAATTAGTCGTATTTCAACGTGATTTGGTGCGCCAGATGTCGCAATGTGGTATACTCCGGAATGTTAGATTTTTTTTTCTAGAATGTTGTCCTTATTGGAGGTGGAATGTTTTGTTTGAGGCAAAATATCTTATTGGAATTGTTTAAAAACAGCAGTAACAGTTGTATGAAACTGTATATAATTAAACATGCGATTAATGTTTCATAAAATATCTATCCAAGTTTATAATTTGGAAGGACTGCTGAACGTTTCCAATACACTGCAGAGTTATGCGCCGCGTTCCCCTTCACCCCTACCAATCCACACATATTTAAAATGGAACCACCACTATCAGATGCTTAATTGTAAACAGGGTGATCAGCGGTTCATAAGTTTGTAAGTTCACATAGAAAACGAGTTTTTCTTGTTCAACACCTCTCTCATCAATACCTCCTACGGAAAATTTACTGATACAAAACAAAATTGTTATTATAACAAGAAACACCAAATCATCGATGTAATTTGTTGCGGAGCTTATGACGACTCCATCAATATATTACTGAATACAACAATGTCACATAAAACTGGAATTTAAACGAGAATTTTCCGTGATTATGTCTTGCTACGTACCTTTATTTTGAAGAATACGCAGTTATCTGATACGCGATTATCTTTATATGTGACCTGGTCTATGGAAAGGGGGTTTATGTGCGAAAACCGGTTACCGAGATAAACGCTGGTGAAGTTTTGAACAACGGCGCGCTCGGTTTGTTCCACAAATCTATACACCTTTTGCTTAGCTGTGTTGTTGTCACTTTCGGAAGACGAATGTTGACAAAAATACGCTAATAAAAATGTGTTCCATAAATCTCTAACTTTCTGCCTCACACTGTACATGTCGTGGTTTAGAAAAATAGTTACGATTAGAAGTATCTCGCAATGATTTTGTAAACAGAAATACAAATATGAAACAAGTTTCAATACCATTTAACTCGTAACTGCAATAAAAAAGATACTAGAATTATTTAGTAATTAAGTTCTAAAACAATTTAAACATTTTTGGTATGTAGGAAATTTACGTGCCGTTTAAATTATGCCGACATATTCTTAATCGCTAGAATTTGTTAATTAGTTAGTCTTAGATTTAATTAGTCTCACGTCGGTAACCCTATAAGGCAAGGTATTTATTTATATTTGATTGCAATTAAATGATAGAACGTTTCAAAGTTTTGCCATTCCCATCAATGGCATGCCATTTAGTTCTATTTAACATAACTTCGCGATGCTTCCGATCAATTTTCTCTGAAACTATAACAATAATATGTTAAGTTTTGCGATTATCGGAAATAATTGGAGTCCAAGTACTGCAAGGTATCTCCGGCTATGAGTTCTGGTTACCTGTTATTTCTTCCTGCACAAGGTTTGGTATTGACTGCAACAACTTTCCGTTGTAAAAGCTGCTTGGTTTTTTTCCCTGTGTATTATGTAATAATAGGGTGATTGTTATCGATTTTGTTGCTAATGATTAGTATGAAAGGGAATTTATCTTGACGTTCCTAACCTAATATTTTACATTCCATTTTAATGTGTGTATGTATTCTAAAAGAAGTGGCGTTAGACGTTCGTAACTCAATCGTTGTAAAATGCTTTTCAGATAAATCCATTAGCGTATGTACTTAATTGTTAGCCAACTTTAAGGAGATATGACCATTTTGTTTCTTTCTAATTTTTATTGCAATAATAACACTTTCAGGGAGAAGTATAGGAAGACAGAGAAGGAGATGGAGAGACGAGTTGGAGTCATTTGCCGGGAAGACCTGGCATAGGATGGCATTGGATAGACAAACCTGGAAAGAGGAGGGGGAGGCGTTTGCCCAGCAGTGGGATGCATAGGCTTAATGTAAAGTAAGTAAGTAATAACACTTTCTATCTATCTGTCTATATTCATAAAGTTAATTCTAATGAATTTATAAGACAGAAAAAATATCAAAGAATTTTCAGAAGTGTTTAGTGGACTGATTATGAGTATATTCATTAAATAAAACCAGAGAAAAAAATTATAACAATTTTATGACAAAAGTACGCATGCGGGGCCAGTAGCTATTAGGACCGTCCACAGATGGCGCTATTGTAGCTGAAAGTGCGCGGTCGGTATTACCTCAGCCGTTAGCCGGTATATTCGGCATCACTAACGCCAAAAAGTGACAACCCATAGATAACCTTATACATGTGGCAGCTGGTGGCAGCACTGTGGCAGCCTATGGATCCAATCCAGCCAATCGAATCCACGAACCTGACGCATGCGTACTGTGCACAGTGGCACTATGTCGGATGAGATAGAGATATATGTCGCAACGCTAGTGTTGGAACAGCCTGCTGATTCCAACATTCTTTATATCATTTGTATTTATATATTTTCAAAATATCTGTCAAATCCTGGATAACTTGTTTTATTTAAATGCAGACACGATCGACCTCGATCAAATAGAATCTCATGCAGCTAAACTATTAATTTTGTATATTGTATGATAAAAGTCATGTGCCAGGCCACATCAGATTTTTTTCTAATATCGAGAATAGTAGTTTGGATTCCAACAACCTTAGTGATCTAGTATTCTAACCATTCATTCCATTTTATTTCGTTTGAATAGTAAGCCACATGTCCCAACCTTTTATTGTTCAATATTTACTCATAATTCACGTTCCCTTTAGGATTTCAAACTTTTAAATTTTTCAATTTTACGCTCCACGGTATCTCGCAGGTTTCGCGAACCTGTTTTTGGTAACTTTGGTTGCATGCCTACCAACTGTTGTATATTCCAATCATTCGTGTGTCAAAATCAGCTGGTGTACATACATCCAAGTTTAATTCTGTCAGCGAAAATCATCTAGTAATGAACGTTCATTAATAGTGCATAATCAACATGTAATCACCGCCTAAGACTATTATTGTAATACTTTAAGCAGATTTCAACTACTCATTTTTATAACATCAAATAATTTTTTGTAGATCCTTGATAACCACGAAAACAATAAATAAGGTCAATTAGACACTGCTCATTACCGAAAGAAATCCAAGCTACACATATATTTGTTTGTTCAACGGGCAAAAAGTCTCCTGGTTTTCGTTTTAAAACTTATGTATGCCGGTTTTTATTTGATTATTTTGGGTACATCTTATTATTTAAAGAAATGTCTCGATCAAATATATTAGAAAATTAAAACTTAAATAGGTAATATTCAAGAGCCACAAAAAAAACTGTCCATATATGTGCTGTCATTATGAATAAACAGGTAACAATTTTTAAAAGTTTTTGTATACCCTTATAAGTCCTATAATACTTTTAATTGTTGTCTAGACTAAAACTCAAAAAACTTAAATAAAACTTGGTGATTATATTTTCGTTATAACTTTTTGCGTTCTGTTATTATAGTAGTAAAAGTATTTGTTGTGTTTTTCCTGTGAAATGCAGTAGAATTTTCTATTCTGAATTTAGCGTTGTTCAAATTGTATGCTTCTACAGAAATGTGTATTGAAAGCATATCAAGGACATACTGACTGATTTCAAATTTATTTGACTGAATATTTAAAATTTTTATGGTACTACAAAAATGCAAGTTTTATTTAAGACCATAACTATAAAAAGATAATTTGTAAAAAACACTATTAAAATATTTTTTTTAATTATAATTTTGAATAGGTTTTCAGAAACCAAGATCACATATTATTTAACCATTCATTATTCAACAGTTTTGAATATAAAGTTAAAATTTGAGGATAAAGTACCCATAGAAGTCTGGTTCGATGAGTTGATAATGATTATTAATGAGAAAGATAATGGAAAAAAGTAGTAGGTTAGGTAGGTAGTCATTTGCAAATCCCATCAGTTTAATGTGGCAACAATATACAAGCAAAATTTCCAGCTTAAAATGCAAATGTAGTTTTTTTGTGTGTTGTCATACCGAAACGAATTATGTTATCAAATCATTAGCGCCAGTGTAGAGGTATTTACACCGAAGCTAAACATGTACATTCCTAACCGTTCTCGCCGTTTCGGCCGTTGTATTTTTGCACTAAATCACAGTGGTCAGATGGGGAAGGTATTAACTGGTTGTCAAGAAATCTAACCATATGTTCCCCGGCTCTTCAACTTCAGTCAAAAATAAATATTTATTGCGCATATGAATTAATCGTAAACCATTAATTATATGATAGTGTATTGTCGGCCCTGTCAACGAAATACATTTTTTGCACTTTGTGAGTTCACGACCGCGAAGAAAGGTCAAGTTGGGGTATTTTAGACTAGGATTTGTAGAGGTTTTATTATCATGGGTCATCATTTATTTCGAAGGTACGTTAAGATAAACCGATTTGCTGAAAATTAAAGATAAGTCATTTTTGGTAATAAGTTGCAGTTATTTGATAACGGCATCATTAGGATAACGTGGTTTAAGTGTAAATTGGCGATTATAAAATTTCTTTCAAATCAACATCAAAGGAATAAGAATTCTGCATCTACAAGAATTTTGGCATATTGTATACATAGATTTGAGAAAACTGGTATGCGTTCGATACGGCTCTACAATCTATAAAGTTGTGAACAATTTGAATATAGTATATCAAAACATCTGTTGCTCTGAAACATGCTGTGCGACAAACTATACGGTTCTAAGGAACATAAAAGTAATTACAGAAATAGAAACTATTTATAGCTGCTTTCTATCGTTACAGTTTGCGCACATATTCCTAAATTTAACTCATTGATCGTATTCCCATACACTTAAGCGAACCCAATGAAATTAATCAGTACTTTGTTGAGTCCGTGCCCAGGGGTGTTGGTTGTGATATTGAATTGTGCAACTTTTACAGGAATAATAGAGGGTCGGGGGCGTAATTTTCATTTCGGTGCGTGAACGATTTTAATATTGAAGGAGTGGTGTAGTCAATGAGGAGCGCCGCAACGGGTTACGATGGCTTAAATATTAATATCATTAAACTATGTTCCCCCCACATAACGCCTTTTCTTAGAGATATTATCAACACATCCATTTCTACCGATAAATTTCTAGAATTGTGCAAATATGCATTGGTGAGACCACTTCCAAAGATCGGTAGCCCCACCGAATACGCTGACTTGAGGCCGATAAGTATTTTGCCTATACTATCAAAGGATTGCAAAAAAGATATTGTGGAAGCAGTTGAGGGACTTTGCGTATTGTAATCAATTATTGCCAGATACTCAGTCGGGTTTTCGGTCGGGCTATAGCTGCACTTCTGCCTTGAAGAGCATTGTGGATGATATTGTTGAGCAGGTCGATAGGGGGCGTTTCACGATCCTTTTGTCTTCTGGACTATTCGAAGGCGTTTGATCGGATGCATCAGGGGGTGCTTTCAATTGTTTTGACATATTTGGGTTTGGATATAACAGCTATAGTTACAGCTGATGTCGTCAGCTGTTACTATAGCAGACCACTGTTGCCCGTTGTGACTCCTTGTTCTTTTCGCTTCTTGTCTGAATTTCGCTTTAAGATCGCGGCTTGTGTCTCCATGCTTTCCGTTCTACGCTCTCATCTGGGTTTCCACGTGTTTGATTGTTCCCCGTTCTAGGGCACATTGCAACAAAATGTGTACGAGTTACGACAATTTAGAAACGTCCGACATTTGAACAATGTCATCAACGATTGCATGCAGGACTTAATTCCTCATAAGAAGTGTGGATAGGGAGTTAAAATGGCGAACAATATTATGAGTTTAAATTAAACTAGACGAAGGAAACCTCTTTTGATTTGCAAGATATACATTTTATTGTCATTTATATAGGATACATGTTTCGGCAGTTACGCCATTATCAATCCTAAATTGTCGTGGGGGAGATTTATAAGTTAATCTGTTTGCAAGATATCACAGATGGATGCATTTAAAAAAAAAATTTTCATTAAAAAAAAAATTTTAAAAATAAAAAGAAATATGTGTGCATCTATGATATCTTGTATATATATATATATATATATATATATATATATATATATATATATATATATATATATATATATATATATATATATATATATATATATATATATATATATATATATCTTGTATATATATCTTATATCCCCCACGACATGTATCCTATATAAATGACAATAAAATATATATCTTGCAAATCAAAAGAGGTTTCTTTCGTCTAATTTAATTTAAAGTTATTTGCAAACATTGAACATTACATAAATATTATGACTAGTAAATTGTGGTGCTTTGTTTTGTTCCTTTTCTAGTTGTTCAGTTAGCTGTTATTCTGAGTAAAAAGTTTCATGTGGACTTTTTTTTTCAATTCCTGAAGAAGTTAGAGCCGTTTAAAATACAGTTGCCATTATTTTAAACGGCTGTAACTTAACGAATAAGGAATAGGGGAAACAAATAAGTTCATATGAAACTTTTTGTACAGTGTGACATTTACTATCAGAAAAAAGGTTTTACAGGTAAAAAAAGTGGGACAGCCTGTATATCCCATATCGGTAAGTTCAAACTCAGGGAGCGTGAAGCAGGCTAGCTAGGCCATGCCACGTTTTATTGCAAGTGTAAAAACCCAAAAGTTGTAGGATAATCTTTAATTGTACCTCTTGACTTATGAAATGACCGTCAATACATCGAGGACAGATGAATAACTTAACTTCTAAATATTTCGGATAAAATTACAAAGTTTCATGCAGTTGTTACTTTATCATGCATACTATAAAGTAAAATAATCGTGCAAAAAAATTGAGATTTTAGTGGAAATATGTCCTATTGGGCCCCCAGAACATTTTTGACCAAGGTACAAAAACAAAAATGTCTGTGTGTATGTATGTGTGTGTGTGTATGTATGTGTACGTGTGTGTGTGCCCCTTTTTTGTGGCCACGATTCCGGACAAACTACTTAACGTATCGGGGCAAAACTTGATATTTAGAAGTTTCATGACCAAACAGAGCTGAAAAGGTTTTTGTTTAGAGATTCCAATGGAACTGGACGTTTCCACTAAGCATTTTCAAGGATTTTGCAAATGAGCCGCCATTTCTGCAATGTCATCAAAATAGTTAAATAATAAATGAAAATAGACGACATTTTGTATAATTTATGTCTATGACAATTTTTGGTAAAATTAATAGTTTAGCTGCATGAGCAAATTCTACTAGATGTAGATCGGTCGTGTCAATATTAATATAAAACTAGTTAGCCAGGATTTGACAGATATTTTCATTCTAATGACATTAGGTAGTGCCAAACGTGGATGTTTTGACAATACCTATTGTCAATAGCATCAGAATATCTGTCAACTCCTGGATAAATTTTATTTTAATGCAGACACGATCGATCTCGATCAAATAGAATCTCATGCAGCTAAACTAAAAATGTTATATATAGTATGATAAAGTCATGTGTCTGGCCACATCAGATATTTTATGTAAGGCCTCACAATTTTTATGCAACCAGAGAGACAATTATAGAATTTATTATAAAAAAATTATTTGCATAAATTAAATAACCGTGGAATTAATTATCATTTTGTTCCTTAATTAATTATTAACTAAAAAATGCAATTAAACAATTAAACTAAAAAAATGCAAAATTTTGACGTGCAATAACTTTTGTAAACTTTGGCCGATGGTCATTATTGTTTCGGGACAGAGATTCATCATACCTTTAAAATTATGAAAAGACATGTCACAGCTGATTAAACTGGGAAAACCTAAATATTTTATGTTTTTTGGTATTATCCATATTGCAAGGTTTTGTTTTAATGATGAAATAAAATGCAATCTCTTTTTCCTTGCGTAGTTTTAATTTATTTTATCGATAAATTAAATAATAATAAATAATAAATTAAAACTACGCAAGGAAAAAGAGATTGCATTTTATTTCATTATTTTATGTTTTAATGCATCCCAATATATGAACTTTAGTAGAAGATACAGAGTTTCAAGTAAAATGTTAGTATATTGAAACATTGAACAACAAATCTTAGCAAAATAGGTGCGAGATATTCCTTTCCTCTAATTACGTATGTCTTCCATTTACAAAAACTCTATATTCTTGTTCTTAATTTGTATATAAAAAATAAAGCTGCAAAATTATAGATGGGGATAAAGGAGTTTCAGCTTTTGTAGCCACTGATGTGTGGTGCCGTCTTGAACCAATATATTATGTGTATTATTTAATTGTCTATTAAATATTAAGGAGACGGTTATCTAGTGCGTAAACATAATAAGATTGGGACATCGACCTACATTTTCTCCATAGATGTAAATGGGATGTGACCAAAGTGCTGTTAAAACCACAAACATATGTTCATACAAGATGCGTTTAGGCATAATATACATACAAATCGTCTTTACAGAAAGGTAAACAGACACACGACCTTGCGGTATCTTCTTACAATTCAAGAATGCGAATATCTACAAACTTTAGTTGTCCTGCAATGGCATTTGCACTCGGGAGAAGAAAATTATACATTAGAAAACCATGGCATCACATTTGCCAATTTCTGTAATTTCCATCTCGTGGCATTAAAATAAATGATGGCCAACCGTGCAGCGTGTAAGTGAGTCGTCAAGTAAACTCAAATTAATGGTTTTTGCGCTTTATGGACATCTTTCACAGTTGCAAACGGTATAAATTTGCTGGTAATCCTAATTTTTTACATTAGAGCCATGCATGTTGTTAAGGTCACATAAGGTCGCAATTTTATCTATAAATAATTAGATAGGTCATTACCATTCAATGTCGGTATAAGTCGTATTTGGCATGGAGTTCCTATGCTAATTTCCATAATTATAAGCTTTCTTTTTACGTCATGTCGTTCATCACTAAATTTCATATTTTCGGAGATAAAATAACAGCTGCACAATGTGACTGACCTATAAATACATATGTCTACCGCCATATGTTCTTTCGTAAAAAACATTTTTAGCTTAATTGAATAATTTAAACATGAAAGTTCACGAGGAAATTAATTCATTCACGAGGATACTTGAAAATAGCATGGTATAAAATATGAATAGCATACTTTCGGTTATAACTTGGTTAGAATACTTTGGTTTGAAAAGTAATGGGCCACAGTTTAATATTTAGTCTGTGTCAAATAAAATATTCATCCTTAAGAAATTATTGAGCACCGTTTCTCAACCTTTTTACTCTTGTGGAACCCTTGCAATTGGGTTGGAACCCGGCGAAACCACAACAAAAAGAAATATTAGAGAGTGTTGTTCACTCCTTTCCAATATCTTTCAGAGGAAAAAGTAAACAGAGAAAAAAAGGGTAAAGCAATTTTTCTGTATCAATGTTTGCAGCACCAACGCTCTTGACAATACTGTATTTTCAGAGGAATATATATGTGGAATATGTAAGTGGAATATGTGCAAAATTACAGTATTATAGATAGTATCTAAAGCCTCATTGACATAGCTCAGTAGGAGTGTTAGTACTACCCTTGTTAGTGATCTAGGACAGGTAACTAACCCAGTCCTGTAAGCAGGCTACTACCACAGCTAGTACCACTAGCTAGGGTAGTAGTCTGTACTACTAACCCTGTTTACATACCAATCGAAATTGGCTCTAATAACCAGCGATGTTAATTTTTCTTTTACAGCATTTTGTTGTTGTAGTTTATTACATACATTTCCTGTAACTTTGCAGATATTTGTCCCTGTGTATCAACTTATTTTTTTGTTTAATTTTTTTCAAAAGTTACAGGCTTTTCAAGTATTCAAGTATATACCTAAAAATAAAATGGATACAAAAATTAAGAAACTTTATTCTGAGTATAAAGTTTCATATGGACCTATTGATAAGATTATTAGATTTAGTAACTTCTAAACATCTGTTAAGAATCTTTCAAACGCCGCTAACGAGCGCAGGTTTAAAATCCGATTTTGTCAATATGTATTCCAAACGACTGTATTTTTAAGGCATCGAAAAAGTCCTGATTTTCGGAAACAAAGCATTTTTTTATTATAACTTTATTGTGAGTCATATAAATTTTTGCCTAGAATTGCAAATAATTATATATTGGGGGGGAAGGGGGTCGATGGCGCATTAGGATAGACCGGCTGCTATCTACGCTGGAGGCCCGGGATCGAATCCCGGCTCGGGTTAAAATCGACTGTCCTGGTATTTTAGGCAGGGAACAAAACCTTTGCATGCCGCCTTCCATCGGATGAGGAAGTAAAGCCGGTGGCCCCGTGTTCTGTCATGATGCGACGTGCACGTTAAAGAACGTGCACGCTAAAGAAGAAGAGGTTGTAATTCCTTCAGTAGGACAAAATTCCTGGGTGTGTGTGTAGCTTGCACTCAGCGTCGGTGATACAATTCTGTAACCTACAATTCTGATCTTCTTCTAAAGTCCATTATGAGCAGCAAATTCAAATTGTAGGTTCATTTTGTCACACATTTGGATAAGGGAAAATATTGAAAACAAATTATGTTAGATTTTCACCAATACTTCTGCCAGGAGTTGTCGTCTAGAGAATATTTTGTTTTTATGTAACGCATAATCTTGTAACATGAAATCAGGAAATATTGTGCCCTTGAACCGACCTCCGCCACCGCTATTTGCGACAAATAATCATTATTATTATTATTATTATTATTATTATTATTATTATTAAAATGAAATTCATCATCTACTATAAACCGGGGTGAGATTGATCACGTTTTTGATAAGATTGACCCCGTTTCGAAGGTCACTACGATCAAATAAAACATATACGAACCTGCAGTTTGGCTATAACCTTCCCAAGAAATGAATGTAAAGTTTCGTCTTATACATAATTTTGAATATAACTCGTTAGTAGCCAAGTAAATCTCTTTCATGGTTTATTTCAGTCACTACAAATGGAAACTGTGTAGGGTTCAATGATGTACTGCTTCAAAACAAAATAATATATTGGCAAAAAATGCTTGAAAATGGCTGGGTAAAGTGTTAAAATGGGGCAAAAATTTGAATTTGTTTAGTAATACAATAATATTATTAATATTACGTTTATCCGTTAATCTAAAAAAAATCTACTTTGCCGTCATAACGAAACACTAGATCACAAACTTTTAGTTTTCCAAGATGATGCAAGGTGATATTGACGTTAAGTTAGTGTCAAATGATGCTGGCATCTCAATCGCTATTGGTTCGCCGCAATCGTATTTCGCAGTTTTACCACAACTACCAACTGTTGCATATAAAACTACTCTAGATTGTAAGATGACAGTCGCAATTTTCGAAATGTATGTAAAATTAATGTCGCAAAGTAGAACAAATAGTATATAACACAGTTTTATAAGACGTATTGGCGCACTGGTTCCATTTTTCCAAAACAACTCGTGCGCCAATTTTTGTCTTTTAAAACTTGTATTATAATGTACTATTATGGCGATAAAGTGCACCGTTTTTAAGAAAATCTGTTTAAACATTTAAGTGTAATTCAATATGCTAATAAATAGTAAATTTCACTTAATCTTGCTAAATTGTTTTTTTATGGAAACGTACTGAAATAGATCCTCTGGAAATTTCCGCCATTTTCATTAATATACTTTTATCAGTACGCGACCCGATGATGCCGCTTTGTCTCAAAACGCGCCCAAGTATAAATGAAATAAAACTGTGCAAAACATGACATTTTTATTATCTATCCTAATTTATTTATGATTTGTTAGTTTCTGTAGCATTATGTTGATGTGTTTACATAGATTTATCCCGAAAACGGTGTGTCTTATCGACACTAAAAAAATAAGTATTTCTTTTGTAAAATTAACATCATACGGATCAAATGTTAGCCATAGATTTTACGTCATTTTTAAATTAATCCCAAAACTCTAATATGCTATACGATTTCTCATTAAAAGTTTCTCTGTAATATTTGGTTAAAAACGTCTAGCTCTATTTGAATTTGAGTACCTACTACCTATCAAAATGAATATCGTTTTTATTGATATCTAAAACTATGGTAGTTATCACAACAGTTTTTTTTCAAATATAATCATATTTCCGGTTAAAAACGGATAATCTGAATATAAATTTAGTTTTTAAGGATTGAGTTTTTCTGCTAAGGGATTGCGTTGTTTTTTTTAGCATTTTAAAACCAAATACAAAGAAAAAAATCATAAAAAGAATTTTTGGAAAAATAATGTAGGTATATAAGAATAAAAGCCAATATATAAAATGTTAATAAAAGTTACAAAATAAAACCAAAGAGAAAACCAAAGAATTTTTTTTTTTTGGTTAAACCTGAAAATGTTTAACGACATATTGTCAAAGTAATGGCATCAGTAGGTTAGATGGGAGAGCATAGTACTAGAAACACAAAGGTCCCTTGTTCAAATCTAAGTTGTGGCTGTAATTTTTGATTTATTTAAAATTTACATCCGGCCTGTGTGTCACCATATTATTAACCTATAATAGTTCTTTATGTAGCAAGGGCATTACACGGATGTTTATGCCCCGAGGGTGGCCGTTTAAAAAGGTCGAGGAGATCTTTTTAAGTCGCCAGAGGGTATAAACATCGAGTAATACCCGAGGTGCATACACAATTTTATGTCCTACAATGGTTTTGTTCCCCCGTTTGAATAATATTAATAAATATTGTGACGTTATCAAGTGACATGCGTATCTACAGAGTTGAATAACAATACAAATAATTCGGAGTTGAGTGACTATGCAGACAATTAATTGTCAAACTTATAACCTTAATCACCAATAATTGACATTGACGAGTTACAATACAGCCAATTAACATGAATAAGGACCGCCGCCCCGTAGGGGTCGGCTCGGTGTCCCATGTTTCGCCATACAGCATCCAGTATACGCCACCTAGGAAACAAGTAGCCAATTAACTGTCAAACTTATAACCTTAATCGCCAATAACTGACAGACGATTTAAAATTTACAATTTGAATGACAAGTATTTGATATATTTGACCTATAACCATAGCAACCTTAATGCCCGCGCGGGCGTTAAGAATCCTTAACGTCCTCGCAAGCGTTAAGAAGTTTTTGCCCCGGTATCTAAGATGTAAAATGTCACTGATCATGTAGGACATAAAAATTCTTACGTTCTTTTAAGAGATGCCTGGCTGCCACGTCTACGCTGCTGTTAGGGCTGGTTGGTCTCTGAGTTCATACCGTACACAGTGAAAATTGTATAATTTTAGAAAGTAGACATCCTATAAATAATTAAAAAGTAAACATGTAATCATTATCCCATACACTGTGTATCTTGATAATTGGCTACATGTAGGTATAAGATATAGGTAATTTTCAATATATGTAGCCAATCAAATTACCTACATTACCGACCATCACGACACTTAAATATCAATTAAAAAACGCTTGTAACCAATCGCTAATAGCAGGGTTTTCGGTTACTAGTACTGTACATCGCAAGAAACTACCGCCAAATTGATTTTAATTGCTGTATTCATAAGAAATTAAACTACCGTATCTCTAAAAAAACTCGTTTGATTAATGTGAAACCGCTTAATCTAACCACTTCCACACTACAGTGTAATCTTGACTTTTTCTAGTCCCACGCTCACAGCAAGAATAAATCTAGGAGTAAATCAATTTTCATATTTTTTTTAATTGTAATATTCCGCGGTTGTTAATTGTTTATCATTCATTACATATGCGTGATAACAAATTTTGAAATGGTTGTACCAGTGTATCGGACAACTAAATTTTGTGTAAAGTCGTGTAAGTTAAAGTGGAAATACAACTGTTGTCACATTATGCGATCTATGTATGCCACATACTTTTTATCTGCTTAAAAATAAATCTAAAAATAAATCAAACTTACTGCACGTATTAACTTCGTAAGTTTCTGTCAAACGTTTGACGCTGGAAGGTGTTCGGATTGTGTTCGGAGAGTGGCTCCGTGACAACTCCAAAACAACCCAAAACGGCGATATTGCGTACCGACCGCCAAAGAAACACATTACACTGAGCAGCTAAAATATGTTTATAAAAATATGCCGCATAACGTTCTTTCCTACCTGTATCGAATGGTAGATAATTTCTCGGTTACATTATAATTAATGTCTGCTAATTTTACGGAGATGAAACATAACTGTGCTTATGTGTTTTTCTATAACCTAAGACAGCGAGGAAATAAATTTAAAATCACCACCTTTCGATGAAGCAATTACAATAAACACAGACGAGAGCTAAAATTAACGCCTAAAATTCGAGACGATAGTAAATCTCGAAATAAACGTGTAAACACCGTAAATATCCATCTAATAGGAAACACGCGTGTCGCATTGCTTGGTGGACCATGAAATTGGCCAACGCATTCCAAATGAAACTCGCCAATTGCAACTACTTAGCTCGGCTGAAGTCGGCCAACAGTGTATCTGAGACCAGGAGCAGGGATAATTGAATACCCCATCAATACTATGTATCTGTTTTCGTTTCCTTCAATTATCTTCCGTTCAACGTAATGACATCGCAGCTCGGATGGTTGTTTTCAGGAAGTCAGCGGATTTTTTCTCACTAACGAAGACGAACGTTTTATGTTCGAACGTCTATCTAGCGGAATCGCGAGATAACCTGACATCGCACGCGCATAAAATATGAACGGTGCCAGCTCTTACATTGATAAATGGAATGGGTTTCCTCATTACAGACATTTTAACTCGTGTATATTAGATATGAATCGGAGTGAAACGTTGCGATAACTTAAAATTGATCAAGATGCTGGTACTATTATTAAACATTGGAATCACCTTCCATGGTAGATAACTGCAAAAAGATGTTGAGACTGATTTAAAGGCGACAACAGGATTTAGCAATATTTACAATATTACAATATTTCAGGAGGAAATGTTCATTTATGGGTGATATAATAATAGTAATAAACACCTTAAGGTCCCCCAAGAGCTATATGGACGCATCTGCAGCATTACACGGATGTTTATGCCCCGAGGGTGACCGTTTAAAAAGCTCGAGGACCGATAAGCCCGAGAGCTTTTTAAGTTGCCCGAGGGTATAAACATCAAGTAATGCCCGAGGTGCATACAAAATTTTATGTCCTACAATGGTTTTGTTTCTCCGTTTGAATAATATTAATAAATATATTGTCGTCGTCAAGTGACATGCGTATCTAGGAAGATGAATAACAATACAAACAATTCGGAGTTGAGTGAGAATACAGACAATTAATTGTCAAACTTATAATCTTAATCTCCAATAATTGACATTCACGAGTGACAATACAGTCTATTAATTGTCAAACTTATAGCCTTAATCCCCAATAATTAACATTGACGATTTAAAGGTTACATTTTGAATGACAAACATTTGATATATTTGACATATAACCATGGCAACACTTAATGCCCGCGTGGGCGTTAAGTATCCTTAACGCCCTCGCGGGCGTTAAGAAGCAGTTTTTGTCCCGGTATCTAAGATGTAAAATGTAGTTTTATGATCATGTAGGACATAATAGTTGTTTATGTACCAAGGGCATTAAATGGACGTTCGTGCCCCGAGGGTGACCTTTTAAAAAGCTCGAGTTTTTTAAGTACCCCGAGGGTATAAACATCAAGTAATGCCCGTGGTGCATACAAAATTTTATGTCCTACAATGGTTTGTTCCTCCAGTTTGAATAATATTAATAAATATTTTGACGTAATCAACAATTTATTGTCTCCTCCAACAGAGCCATAATAGCTGTCATCACCGAGAACCCACGTCTAAGGGCATGTTGTCGGTGACTCCAAAAATTATGGCTATTGAAATTCCAGCAAGCCTGGACCGCATTACTCCTTCCCATATTTTCTAAAACACTGGCAGGATAGAAACCGGCCTAAAATTAATAGTGTCGTTGTGGTCTCTTTTTTGTGACTTTTGTTATTTTTAGTTCATCCGGGAAGTAACCAGCTGCAAAACATTAATCAATTATGATCGTTAACGGGTAAGATATTTCTTGTGCAATGATTTTGATTAGGTTTGTTGACACGACCCTTCTGAATATTTAGTTTTAAGGTGCCTTATCATGTCCATGATTTCTTGAGCCGTGCAATCATAAAAGAAACATGCGTTTTTGTTGTTCAAATTTAGGTTTTTATGTAATCATGGGGGTAATATTTTTACCACCACCAACTAAAATCTGCTCTGCAACCATGGAATAATATAACCTTAACTTATCTGCAGTTAAGTTACTTTCCTTCGAGTTGCCATTATCCCTCATACCCCATTCACCTTAATGATTTTCCATGCAGCTTATAGGTTGTTTGCTGCTTGCGGTAACGTATCTTTATTACGTATCGTTTCGACATTGGCGTATTATACAGGGTCTCCTACGCCGAGCTGCCATTAGAAGTATATGGAGAACTAAATGAAATAAGAGATTGAAAATTTGTGGACGTTTCCTATTGTTTCTATTTATTCCAGATTGTTCAGTTGTTTTCAAAATCAATCTAGATTTGGCAATGTTTGTAATTTCTACTGTGATCTTTAAAAATTGATTTCAGTAAGTATTAATACATTTTAGGTATAGGACATTGTACATAAAGTTGATCTAAAATGTTCCATAGAATTGAGAAATGCATTCGTATGTTATGGTTGCCATTTGAAGAAAATTAATTTTTGTACGTTTCTCGAATTCAACTTTGATCTTATAACAACTTTTTTCCAACGGTCATAGGGGATAATTTATAAGTAATTGAAAATTACCGTGCAGCTGTCATTTTTTAATGATTTTTTTTGTTTTAGAAGTGACACATGTTAGGTATAGGGAATGTAACATAAAATTGATCTAAAATTTAATGAAGATTTAAAAAATACGATAAAGTACAGACTGTTCCATTTGAAATATAAAAGTTGACATCATTTCCGGTGTAACCGCAAGTAACCGAAAACTCAAAATATTTTAGTTGAGACGATCGTGTCCAACAATATAAGTACACAAATTTTCAATCTCTCATTTCATTTGGTTCTTCATATACTTCTCATGGCAGCTCGTTGTGGGAGACCCTGTATAGTAGGGTGGTCCGATCTTTTTACATTTTCAATTTCGGGAATGTGCAATCGCGGGAAAGGTGTGTCATGTTTTGAATTGCCGCAAAGACTTTAAAATAATTTTTTTTTATATTTGTTTTTGTTTTATTTTATCTTTTAAATATGATTTAATAGTAATAATAATAATAATCCACTCCTTAACATCCCCCAACAGCTTTCGCCACTACGGGGGCATCGACAGGCTCAAATTATCATTATTATGTTTTAACGAAAATGTTATCCTCGTTCGAAACGGGTAAGTCAACTTGAAAATTACACAACAACTTTGGCCATGTTTTAGAACAATAAATAAAGAAGATCTGCTATATATTTGATATTTGCAATTTTTTTATTAGACTTTGCATAAAAATATGTCTTTTCAACTTACAGAGGTCTTTACAAAAAAGTGCTTTTCCAGACGCCATATCCGATTCCGATGCTAGGGTGGCATCTAAGTCCGCATAAGTTATCATCTTCAAGAACAACGGTAGTTGATTTTTCTATTAGTAGAATAAGAAGAAATTTTATATAATCAAGATAACATCATCACGACCCCGCATTTAAATTTTCATTTGCGTTCCTCATCATATGTGTTTCCGCTACGGTATTTGAAACACACTATTACAGCCAGTGACCTCCAAAGCGATCGGTGAACCATTAGAACTACATATAAATCGCCCTATCATCACAGGAAGTCTTCCCTCTACTGTTCTGTTGTGTATTTG
Organism: Melinopterus prodromus; assembly: GCA_964023965.1. Classification (NCBI taxonomy): domain Eukaryota; kingdom Metazoa; phylum Arthropoda; class Insecta; order Coleoptera; family Scarabaeidae; genus Melinopterus; species Melinopterus prodromus. The sequence goes on along the minus strand of OZ030391.1, from coordinate 39,915,824 downwards.
TCCTGCACATCTCTTTTTCATCGATATGTTGAACCTCCGAGTCGATAATACCGCACAAATTTATGCTTTTACAGTTTAGCACGAATTTGTTGCCTTTGTATGAGAGAACCTAACTAACTAAAATCTTACAAGGAATGTATTTTGGCTTCACAGTTTGAGTTTAACTTCTTTTGCCTCGCCTAAAAAGCCAAACAGGCAAGGATTCATTGACGGTTATACTAATGTACAAAATACATTACATATTGCTTAAACATCGTAAGAATAATGGTCCGCAATAAATATGTAGTTTAAAATCTCTTTATTTGCATGGCATTGGTGGGCAGAACCAAACTTTCGGTGATAAATGATGTAATGCATAATATAACTACATAATGAAATTTTGAATGTACCTATACGTACTTCAAGAATTCAATTTAAACTGTAACAGAACGGTGCGGCTAAATTAGGACGTCCGCGTATTTTAAATTTAAAACCATCCGAAACGTCAGGTTTTCGCATTAAGCCGTGACGACGGGGGTTTTCTCATCAGGAAGGCATTAATCATATTTGCCCTCATGTTAGTTACCGTGTCCACCAAAAATTACACATCATCACGTAAATATTAAAGAAGAAGACAAAAACATGAAGATCAAAGCCAGTTGCGTAGTAAGATTGAGCCGTAATTATCAAAATGATTTGCTTAAAATGCAAATAAGACGTTACGTTTTAATCGACATTAACTTTTCTATATTGTGGAATATAAAGAGATTCTTTTTATGAGGGGGACGATTTTAATATTTCTCGTACGCCGTCTTGAGGTCGTCATTACAGCATTGCAAAAACATAATGAAACTTGAGCGTGTGCAATTTTGGTTTCGGCTGTTGCAGAAAAAACAAGAAAACGGTCAAGAGTGCACATATCCACCATTCTTTCGGGCTAAGTGTTATGGCAGTATTTTGTCTCAACCAATTACTACATTAAATTAAATCCTAACTGAAAAAGTAGCCTTTGGAAATGCGGTTTTCGATAATTACTCTTTCTAGTTATTGATGACGAAGTTACCGATTAAATAACGTACTAATTATAAGGAGGGCAACATTTTTATAGTCCACTTACTAAGCCACCCGAACAATAAAGATAAAAATAAATTGCTTCAGTGGACCAAATGACAATGAATCAATGAAAGTTTTCAATGTCGAAGCAAAAATGTAACGTGAATATGTTTAATAAACAGTACATCTTTGATGCAATTTCGAGACTCATGTAATTCGGACATGTATAATCCCGACTCGCACTGCACTGCCCCATATGTTGGGTGCATCTTAATTGCCAGCACTACACGAAGCTACGAACACGAAGGGCACACGTTTAATATACAGGGTGAGTCAGTAGAGTCGCGGTCTATACTGCATTAATCTTAAGAAAGAGAAAAAAACATACAAAAGTTATCTTAAACACAACTTTGTCAGACAATAATTACGAAAACCAGCTGATACTGAAAAATTCTGATTTTGAAAAAAATTGTTCCCCGTATCCAGATATTAACAATTTCATATGAAATTTAGAAGTATATTTTGCCATTTTTACAATCGTATGGCAGACGAACACGGTACATCAAAGATACGTCAAATTATTACTAAAGCAAACCCTAATACCTTTTGCACACACACCGGCAAAACCGGATCCGATTCCCGCTTCGGTGCCGGATGCAATGTAACCAGATATCAATTTACCGGTCCGGGAAACCGTGCCATCTTTCATTTAAAAACATTGCATCCGGCGGCCGGAGTTGTGGTTGGATCCGGTTTTGCCTGTGCGTGTGCAAACGGCCTAACCCTGTCCTGTTAGAAAAACTATCGTGAAAATTTCTTGGCTTCTGAAAGTGTTGAGCAGCGTTTCTTTGCTGTGACTTATGTGCTCACGCACAAAAACCGAACTACAAAAAGAACAAGCTGATATGCATCTTTAGATTCGGATTTGTATTTAGAGCAAAAAACTATCAAAAACGTCTCCAAATAATCCAGTTTCATGTTATCACTATTATTCGTTTTATCCCAATTTTGCACTGCCGATCCAGTAAAATAACCTATTTTTAAGCAATTAACAATGACAGTAAGTAGATATTGATAGTTGTTTTTTTGTACTGAATATAAATCCGTTCTCAAACGTTGCTCATCAACTGAGGTCTTAGCGTCTTCTGTTTGTTGTTGTGTGTAAGCGCACATACCACTATAATGACACGTCTCCGCAAAGGTTTCCCTACAGCATCCCCCTGAGAGATTCCCTAGAAGGATACTGCAAGTCTGTAAAAATAGCAAAACATACAAGATACATTTTGTAATATCTGGATAACTGTAATATTTTGTATATGCATAAATCTAGCTAATAGGTTCTAAATGGCTTCTTCTATAACTCAATAAATATTTTACATCAAGCTACCCACCATACTGTATACAGAATAATAGCATACTCCTTAAATAGCAAATATTACAAAAACCAGTAAAAATACAGATAGGCAAATAATATACAGGTGTTCCATTTGAAAATGTCAAGAAAAATCCATTTAAAAATGTTAAATAGCCCATCTAATTTTTTATGACATCAGTATCTAGCTATGGTTCCAGAAGGGCCGCGCCGCCTATGTATGCGATGTGTGCAAACAGGCCCCAGGTACTCAGGGGCGCCCCGGCGCTTCTTATTGAGATAAAGCTATCGGCGCCTTGATTGAAATTAGTTATTTGAAAATGGCATACATAATTGGCATAATACCATTATCAATTATTATCGAAATGTATACGGGGTAAAGTTGAAAAGAATGCAATAGTTGCATATATACATACATCCGTCCGTGGCTTCTAGTTAACATTTGATTTAATCCATTGTTTTCTTATCTGTCCGATTTTTGTTTATACTATTATACCACAATGATTGTACGTTACGTTACCTATCATGAAATGAACGAGTCGTGGTTGAAACTGAGTTTGAAACTCCAGATCCCTATCGACGAAAGCCTCTTATGAACATTTGTGATTTATGATCATGAACATGAAGACTAGGCAGCGAAATTCACTCAAAAAACTTTCAAAATTAATGTTTACTTTTACATTGTAGATCAATCTATCATGTCAGTAAAAGAAAGGTTTGATTTGTTAGTTAGCCACGAAAACGTGGGAGGATATAATTTCCTCAGTCTCATTGAAAGATTTTGACAATGATGTCACGAAATTATATGGAAGAGAGTACATAATAAAATATCGGCCAAAATGGATTTAGTTTGTATTTATTTCGCTATTTTCGACTATTTTCACTACTACATTTTCGACTATTTTAATAGACAAAAAAGTATTTTTTTCTGTGTCTTGGTAAAAGAAATTCACGATCGATATCTTTCTGTGTCCTGAATGTCATTCTTATTGCAAATATTACACAAATAATATTGGGTGCCATTTAAAATGTCAATGATGACGCCATTTTCGGTATAATTATATATTTATGATATAAAGGGAATTCCATTTAAATAACTTTATAGGTTTTTCTGCCACGCCAGTATAAATAAAAATAATTTTGTATTGTAGAAAATGATGGGTCAAACAACTTTTGTATAAAATATTATTTTTTATCTCTTAAGATAAATACAGTATCGACCACTGCGATTCTAGTAACTCCCTCTGAAGAAATTATGTAATACGTTTTTATAATAATATTTATTTAATGTTTTCATACCATATGTACATATAAATTATATTATACGTCTTTATAATGTAGTAATATGTATTATGTATGGTGTAACTATATGTATGTACACTTTTTAAATAAATTCTGTATACCTATAACTTTCTTTAAGTATTTTTAATTTTTTTGCGGGCGGTCCGGACCACAGACATATTACGAGCCAGAACATTTCTCTCGGTGGCCCTGAATACTTGAGAGGCTTGAATTCGACTCGAGCCATTCATGGCTTTTATTATTATTACCCTAGTAGGCTTTGATCATTGAAAATTGTAGCGAGTAATGATGCAAGTTTTCATAAATTTGTATTAGAAATCTTTGGAAATCATAAATGAAGTTTACTCACGGTAAGTAACACTACGCCTTTTACACTTTCTAGTTAGAAAACATTAATGGCAACGCTAATCAATAAGAAGATACGCACTTAATCCAAATAAAAAATAGAGAGCGTCGCTGTCGGGAGCTTTTAGGCTACTGAGATTATTTGCAGAATAGTAGTATTATTTTCATCTTAAGCCTAACAAAACAATACAGAGCGTCGTTAACTTTATTAACTGAATTATTGGCAAAATTGTTGCTAATAAATTTAACCACGTTTCCAAGTGGTAAGTTAGCAATTTTTCTTATAGAATCCTGAATAGGCCGGAATAGCTTGCAAGTAATCCGCGCAAGCGGTTGTATTCGGTATAAACCCAACCACAATGGCATTAAGTTTTAAACATGACTTTATTGTACTCCACTAAAGCATCCAAATAAGTCCCACAGACGAACACAAATACAAATCGGACAGAAATAAATATTGACGTTGTTGGCTTGGTGTACAATTATAATGATTTACGGTAGGTATAGCTATCGACGCGTTTTATGGCCCATCAACATCGGACAACTGACACCCGTTATAAGTACGAAAAGGTGGATTGTGGATTATTTTCAAGTAACCGCTTTAATTAGTTCCAATTGGTTTCTTCAACAGACAAGCACTATTATAATCGCTATTGTTTGTCGGATTTCGTTGAAACTCTCTTCATCGTTTGGCGTGTGTGATTTTAAGAGCTGTCAATAGGCCTCTCATCGACGTGTTTATTATCATTGTGTGGATGTCCATTGTACTCTTTTATTGTATGCTCACGTCTCATAGATCTTTGTGTATAAATTTGATAATAAGATTTTAGTTACGTAATAGTTACGGACTAATAAGACGAATTCTATTAGACGAGTATGGCGTTGGATATAAAATTGAGGGCCTCGTATGTTCATACTGCGTTTCAACTTGATGAGGTAATGCATTTACGATTACTACTGACCTCCACCTCCCCCCCAAATAAAAATAAAAAAACAATAATTCTGCATCTCGACAGCTGCGTTCAAGTATTTTATTAGTTATATTAATTAATGTAATTGGTGTACTAGTTGCTACTGAGATAGGTAACTGGGCCTACCAGCACCTGACACTTTATTATGTTTTAACTATTGTTTATTTTTTTGGGGTTAGAGGCTTTACAGTTTTTGCACGTAAATACACAGATTTTTATTTTTTACAACTTCAATATATATATATATATGTTTAACTTTACTTTAGCCTTGTAGATGAATAATCAATTATTATTATTATTATTATCAATTTTAAATAGAGTTGTTTGTGTTTTATATATATATATATATATATATTGTTTATTTTTTTGGGGTTAGAGGCTTTACAGTTTTTGCACGTAAATACACTGCTTTTTTATTTTTTAGAACTTCAATTGTCTCCACAACACACCTTGCTTGTAAGTTATTTTTATTTTTATTTTTAAGTTATCTTCTTGATATTTCTTTAGCGCAGTTATGTCTTTTCCGTATTTGTGACCTTTTAATCTTTCCTCAAGTACTTGATCAGTTTGTCCTAAGTACACTCTATCACAACAAAAAATGTCGATCCAAATAAAATACTCAAGTGACTACCTTAATCTTTGCTATATTTCGAACAACAATGCATTCTTCTACAGGCAAAACTAAAAAAAACAATAAGCAACACATAATTCACCAATTATCATCTATCATCAATGTACTTACATTTTGTATCACAATAGACTGCCTAGAGGTAACAACACAACATCACAAAACCATGCATTCATTGCGGTACATCAAATTAAAGATACAATTATACAACACATTTACAATAAACATTTTAAAAACATCTTGCAACGTCCGACAGTGACGGTAACCGAAACTTTCAATGGTCAACTCAAGCATACGTGTAGGGGGCTGGTTTATATTTTATTTTATTTTTTTATAAATAAGTTCAAATACACATACTCACATGCGCAGCGACAACAGCCAAATAAAATGCTAGAAAACCAAGCTATCGGCAGAATGCCTTTCATCAATCATAGTCTGCTTTTTATTTCTATCCATGACCATAATATAAGAATAGATGTTACTGAGGCCATCAAGATCAGTTCTAAAATTTACGCTCTTCTCGGCCGAATTAATGTGGTACATTTCAAGAAATAATCTGTTTTTGTAGTTTTTTTCCGAATCTAATATCTTGATATTCTCAAAGTCGAACGAGTGGTTTCTATCAATGCAGTGTGATGCTAAAGCACACCTAATCTTCCCCGTGCGACAATCACTCTTGTGTAAACTAACACGATTTTTTAGCCACTGAGCAGTCACCCCAACATACTCTCCATCACAATCTTTACAGTTAATCTTATAGATTATATTAGATCTGTAACACTGTGGATCGTAATCTTTTATTCTAGTGAAGAAAGCATTAATCTTGTTAGGGTAATGATGTGCAATACTAGAGCTTCCCGGTAAAAAAGGTCTTAGGATGGATTTCAATCCGTTTGTCAACCCCGGTATCATAGTAATTTTTTTATAGTTTATAATTGTCTGCCTCGGCTTATCAAAAATATTCGTACTGGGTCCACTGGAGTAGGTAGAGAACAGAATCTTGTTTAGCAATCCGTTTGGGAAACCATTGTTTAAAAAGACTTTCTTTAAGTTATTTAAAGCAGAACAGTGAAACGCACCATCACATATATTTAAAATTCTGTTCTTCATCGCGACGACTGTGTTAACCTTCTGATTGAATGTATGGCCCGAAAAGAAGTTAATATAGCGGCCAGAATAGGTTGGCTTATTGTACCAGTCAATAGTAACAACACTCTCACACCCACGAATAAGTTTGCAGTCCAAAAAGGGCACCTCCCTGACGGACCCTGCCATTCAATGCAATGGGAAATACAACCATAAGATTCACACCACTCAACATAAAGGTTTACTACTACAAAGTGTCATCCGTATTAATGCAAGGTGCAACGGAAACCAAGCAAGTGTCGCTTCCTAACCGATTCGCAATATTTCATAGATGATAATGGATAATAAATCATAGTGAGTGCGCATAGTCGATGTGCAAATGTCGTATGGTTTTATGAGAAGAGTCTTATTTATGGTAAGTCGTCCATGCTATATTAAGAACTCAATACAAGGCAATTTATGGAGCGCAGAAATTGAATGATCGGATGGGCCGTTCTGTAGCCACTACCGCATTTATAATGATTGTATAGTCATATGCCAACCAAGGGAGTCTACGCTAATGTGTACTGTAACAAAATGCAAAGGACGTAGGCAGTTCTTGTTCAAATTTCGCAGATATTACACATGATAAGTAATTTGTTCCAGCACAGTATGTAAAATTGTAAATTGCGACTTAGTATCCACATCGCTATCACATAGATAACGTAGGAAAACAATTTTAAGGACTACGTAAGTAAAAATATAATATGTAGATAAACTCTCTCGATGTATTGCTCTTTTTGCTTCAGTGTTTGCTTCGGTCCAGTAAATATTTTCTGATGATGATTGATGACCGCTGTCAGTAAGCTGTCTTACGGAGTGTGTCCTTGAGAAAGTTAATAGATGCAACTCTGTCGCTATGTTTTTCTCAATCGGTAATGATTGGAGAAGATAAATTACTCCGAGTGTACGGTATGAGTCTCTGGGAGAAAAGAATCTGTCGAAATACCACGGAACAGCGAGAATAATTTTATCAAATTAATATGTTTTCGATATAGCTATTCGAAGTATTTATTAGCTCGAATACATTGAGACGTTCCAAAAAATTGAAATTGCTGTCAAACTTGAAACATTTTGTGTCATTCAAATACTTCGTCGTTTCAATAGAAGATGAATATAATTATTCGCTATAAAAAATGTTCATAAGAATAAAAATCTGATGTGGCCAGGCACATGACTTTATCCTACCACACAGCAGTGTTTCCCAACGTGGGGCGTACGTCCCACAGGCGCGCAATTGGAGTGTTCAGGGGGCAATTTGAGAGTTATGGGGCCGCAAAGTGTAGCCCTATCTTTTCCAATGATCTATTCTAAACGTGACACGAGCGATCTCGATCAAATAGAATTTACGCATGCAGCTAAACTATTAATTTTACCAAAAAATGTCATAGACTAAATTATATAAAATTTGATCTACTTTAATTTATTATTTATTATTTTGACGTAATTACAGAAATAGCGGCTCATTTTCAAAATCGTAGAAAAATACTTAGAGTAAACATCCTGTCCCCTTTTGAACAAAACTTCTTTCAGATATATGTATGTATTTAGACATAAAACTTCTAAATAGAAAGTTTCGTACGGAACAGTTGCCAAACAGAAAAAAAAACGGGCACAGACACACACACAGACAGACAGATTTTTATTACTTTGGTCAAAAATGTTCAAGAGACCCAAAAGAACATATTTTCGCTAAAATCTATAAACTTTTTTTCGACACGATTACAATACTTTGTCATACTATAAATGATAAAGTAAAAACGTTTACATTAATTCAAATAAATGTATAATATACACGGTCATTGTTTTATTGTTTGTATTCGTACAATGATTTATTTGTGCCATAATAAATTTTCTCTCTGAGTACCATTTGCCAAAACAATATCAGGTTATAGAAGCTAGAAATATTTTAAGAGGGGACAAGCAAATTTCTATGCATATTAGTATTAAAGCTGGTTCGCCGTCGTTGAATGTTAACTATGTTATACATTTGACACAGAATTTGATGCATTGTTTCGAGAAACACCCACAACTTCTTTTTTGTTCTTGAACAAAAGTTTAAAGGGGGTACAAAGTTTCAAATTACACCTCATATGATGAAGTTATTTTCAGATATTTTCATGCCTTTATTGTTTTTTAACTTTATGCACGTAATTACTTACTTTACAATAATTAAAGTAATGGCAAATACTCCATTGATTTACAAATCAGGTGTATGTTACAAATCGAAGTGTATTTTAGAAAAAAAAAATCTGATGTGGCCAGGCACATGACTATATCATACAATATATAAAATTAATTGTTTAGCTGCATGAGAATCTATTTGATTGAGATCAGTCGTGTCTGCATTAAAATAAAACTAGTTAGCCAGGATTTGACAGATAAATAAATAATTAAATAAATAAATAATTCCTTTATTAAAATAAGACAATATTAATTGCAACAAAATATTATTTATATTTAGGGCGCAGTTCAGCACACTTGTTTCCAAATTGCCTTACTCTTCCACTCACCCCCTTACGCAAACTAGAACTAAGCCATAATTGTAGCAATAATATAAAAATAATTCCGAGAACTTTTCAAACCAAAAACAAACAACAAAATTACTCTAGAGTCTAATTACACGTAATTGCAGCAAATCCAACTCAACAAAACATCGCACCTGCCCATAAAAATAAAAATTAAAAAGCCTCCAATGTGCGCTCGATGCCTAAAGTCCCCCCTGTTGATCAAACAGCCAACGCTTCACCTTTCCCCCAAAACTGTTTCACGATAAATTTTTCATCTTCCCTGAGACCATTGTATATGTGACTGACCTGGTAAGATAATGACCGTTTATACAGCTCAGTGCGATGGGCAGGTGGAGCAAACAAACCCCCGAATCTTAAATTAAGGTTATGGACATACGTTCTACAGCATATCTTCCGCATGAGGTATTGTGGGATCCTAGTGGATAGCAACTTATGATACAATATTGCTGCATGCAACACCCTAGTGTTATCCATGTTCAACCACCCCAAGTCGCCCAGCCCATTCGATGCATGATCATACTTCGTCAAACCAAAAACAAACAGAACACATGCATTTTGGACACGCTCAACACGCTGCCTATCCGATGCCATCAGACAAGGACTGTACACGTTATCACAATATACGATCTTTTGATACTATTAACTACGGTCAATATTAATTGTGAAATAATGTCAAAACATCAGCATTTAACACTACCGGTACTGCCAGCATTTGACACTACCGGTACTGTCATTAGACTGAAAAATTTGCAAATCCTGGGTCACTATATAGTATTAAATCAATGCAGATTCGACCGATCTCGATCAAATAGAATTTGGTCTTGCAGCTAAACTATTAATTTTACCAAAAAATGTCATAGGCATAAATTATTCAAAATTTCCTCTGCTTTAATTTATTATTTAACTATTTTGACGAAATTACAGAAATGGCGGCTCATTTCTAAAATCCTTGAAAAAGGCTTAGAGTAAACACCCAGTTCCTTTGGACCCTTTTGAACCAAAAGCTTTTTAAGTCTAAGTTTGGTCATGAAACTTCTAAATATGAACACACACACACACACACACACACACACACACACACACACACACACACACACGCACACGCACACGCACACGCACACGCACACGCACACGCACACGCACACGCACACGCACACGCACACGCACACGCACACGCACACGCACACGCACACGCACCCGCACCCGCACGCGCACGCGCACGCGCACGCCCACGCACACGCACACGCACACGCACACACGCACACACGCACACACGCACTCACGCACACACGCACACACGCACACACGCACACACGCACACACGCACACACGCACACACGCACACACGCACACACGCACACACGCACACACGCACACACGCACACACACACGCACACACACAGACATTTTTTTGTACCTTGGTCAAAAATGTTCAGGGGACCCAAAAAGACCTATTTCCGCTAAAATCTCAATTTTTTTTTCGGCATGATTACAATACTTTATAATACTGCGTATGATAAAGTAAAAATCATTATGTTACTTTACTTGCTCATTGAATTACATAATATTTTCAAAAGTTGCAACAAAAATCACTAATTTCCGAATATTATATCAATATTATAGAATATTATATCTATGTAAGGAGACTAAACAATAGGGTATTTGACTGTATTAAAATATGGCTAGTATTATAGTCATCCTAATAGATTACAGTTTATTATTTTATTTGCTATTACTATTCACAAAAAACTGCTTTATTTCTATTAAAAACCAAAATTAAAATTGAATTTTATTCACTCCTTATCACGTGATTGATAACGCTCTGTAATTGGCTCATTCTCCAGTGACGTCATTCGTTACCACGCTTATGAATCTGCCGTTTGAATTTAATACGTTAATTTACAAACAATAGAAAACAACTTTGTTAAAGCGGTTAGTGGTAATTTACCGAAGGTTAACGCTTTGATGGTGGGATTCTTCTTTAAACTTAATCCTTATTTTTACGCTCCAGAACTAAGCAACGTGTAAAAAATGCAATGTAAGCATAACTTTGTAGGTTAGGTTAGTCCTAACCTTAAACTGTCAAATTATAGCTGACAGTTTTACTTATGTCGAAGTAATCTTCACAACAAGAAACATTTGTATTGGCCGCTATTTATTTCATTTGGATTTTTACGAGCCAGTCTCAACCACTTTCTTCGCAGGTTCAAATCTTGCGGAACAGCTACAAATAGTTTACCCGGAGTTTTTATTGCCGTATTTCTGCACTGTGGATTTATTTATACACCATTTATAACCAATTTTTATGTAGACATTGTGAAAACAACACATCATACAAGTATACAACAAACGGTGACGAAGCCGATGCCTACAAACCATATGGGCCGATTGCGGCCCTCCGACAGCGGCCCTCTTCAATATACGTATATGATCAGGAAATTATAATATCTATACTGTCACATAAACCATTAATGTCGTCTATCTGTCTGTTCAGGTTCCCTAGCGAAGAGAGTTGACCGCAGCCTCGGGACCCCTGTGCCGTATAGCTCCCTATCAGGAAGCGACATTTAACCTACGACGTTAATTTCCAAAATAACTAAGTGCAGAATGTGGATAATGATTGATTTTGAATTATTTGACCTGAAGACGAATCCGGACTCAAACATGTTCTATCGCGTAAGAATTTCGAAAAAGGTGATGTCAAAATGTAGAAAATTTTAGTACTTTTAGCAAATTCATACGGGCTGAACCCATTGTCCCTGAACCCCTCTAGATTCTAGACTAGGGTCTGTCAGTAAACTTTAATCTTTGGACATTTACTAGATATCCTGAAAGTTTGTTCACAAATGTTGTTGATGCATTTACAGCAATTCCTTTCGTGTTTAAAAATATACAATTACCTGAAGAGAGCAAATTTCAAGCCCGAATTCGTACTATTCGTTTTCTATTGACAAATAATAGTTATCAATATTACTCTACTGTTTTAAGTGTCAATAAATTGAAATATGTTACCATTACGACAATTAAGAGATCTATCAAAATTAGTACTGAAGATGTGGAGTTGGCATTTAAAAAAATCTCGACTACGAAAGATAAGTGAGAAATAATATGGTCGAAAATTAATTATTATATACGCTTGTTATATAAGCTGGTATATAAGCTTGCTATTTACCAAAAATTGACGTATATGACCCTTTTTATGTAAGAAATAGTTTAAGATATTTTGCCAAGTTTCTATATTGTCTGCAGTTACTGTAGGTAAATACTAAATAATTTTATACCTTTTTTACTACTATTCTACAAATTGGTTGGTTCGTTGCATAGTGTACCATGCTCATTACGAGTCATTAAATTAATTTTATAATTTGAGCTGTTATACCTTTTAGGATTGCCATATTTTACATTTCACCAGGATGGACGTGCAAAATTATACCTATACAGGGTCCTGCAACTAAGCTCCCGTCTTCTGTAGCTCACTTACTCATTAAGCTAAGAGTTTGACATTTTGCAGGCTTACCCTGTACTTCAAGGTACAATTCAAGAAAATATTTTTTATTATACAGGGTGTTCCAAAAATGTGCAACGCCATGATAATATATTTTTTTAAATTGCATGCTATACATTTTTCTACACATTTGAAAGCCTTTTATGGTTGCCTACACATCACCAAACTGTTATTGAAATCGGTTAAGTGACCGCAGCGGAAAAAAATAAAAACCAAAAAAAATTGATTTTGCATCGTAGGCTTTAAAAATCAATAAAAACCACAAAATGCATCTCGTTAATAAAATTTTTCGACGTGCTTATTAAGTTAGATGTAATAGTCTCGTTAACCAAGTGACATTGATCCAAATTATACAGGGTGACCAAAATCGAGTGTCAAACCTGTCAAACTTCAAAGCGTGTTATTGTTCTTATTTTAAATTGGAACCCATAAATTTTTTTATGTGAAATGATGCAGAATTAAAAAATAAACATTGTTTCTAAATACAACCCCATAACAATTCTCAATATTTTAAAACTTATTCGCCAAAAACTCATTTTTCAACGTTTCCAACGGCAATTTTAGATAATAAATATCGTACGTGGCTTTGAAAAACTATTTATTTCATAAAAAATAATAGACGTATTTTAGATTTGAGTGTACTTAATTAAGTAGTTATTCAAATGCTAAATTTACTGCATAATTTACCTATAGCGGTAAGGACGGAAATGTGGCTATAGGTAAATTTTGCAGTAAATTTAGCAATTGAATAACTACTTAATTAAGTACAGTAAAATCTAAAATACCTCTCTGCGTTATATTTTATGTAATAAATTGTTTTTCAACGCCACGTACGATATTTATTACCTAAAATTGCCGTTGGAAACGTTGAAAAATGAGTTTTTGGTGAATAACTTTTAAAATATTGGGAATTGTGATGGGGTTGTATTCAGAAACAATATTTATTCTTTAATTCCGCATCGTTTTACCTAAAAAAAATTATGGGTTCCAATTTAAAATAAGAACAATAGCGCGCTTTGAAGTATGACAAGTTTGACACTCGATTTTGGTCACCCTGTATAATTTGGATCAATGTCACTTGGTTAACGAGACTAATACATCTAACTTAATAAGTACGTCGCAAAATTTTATTAACGAGGTGCATTTTGTGGTTTTTATTGATTTTTAAAGCCTACGATCCAAAATCAATTTTTTTTGGTTTTTATTTTTTTCCGCTGCGGTCCCTCAACCGATTTCAATAAAATTTTGGTGATATGTAGGCAACCATAAAAGGCTTCCAAATGTGTAGAAAAATGTATAGCATGCAATTTAAAAAAATATATTACCATGGCGTTGCACATTTTTGGAACATCCTGTATAATAAAAAATAATTTCTTGAATTGTACCTTGAAGTACAGGGTAAGCCTGCAAAAAGTCAAACTCTTAGCTTAATGAGTAAGTGAGCTACAGAAGACGGGAGCTTAGTTGCAGGACCCTGTATATGTATATAAACATATATATATATTTTTTTATCCATTACGAGTTATTAAAGCTCTAATTGATTTTGGTCGTATTAAGAGAGATAAGATATGTAAAGACCGACCGAAACCCCATACCAAATATTGACCCTTATAGCTGATTCGCAGATTCATGGGGCTTGTCGCATATTTTACAGTGACGTACTGATAAATTTAAATGCAGTACGATGTTTTTGTGACTGGTGTATGCATTCCCTGATGGTAACACAGTAAGTGCACTGGATAACAGTCAGATCATTTATAGTCTTAATATAAAAAAAGACATTGTTTTGCCTTTTAAGAATGTGAATTTTCACGTTATAGCAATAAGCCCTTCAACATCAAACAAACAAAAATTATAATACGGTATCCGCTTACTCCTTTAGAACGCAACGTAGGTACACTGACCAGAATTGAGCTTTAATTGGCTTGTGGTCACGTAAATTGATTTCCAAATTATGCGGTCTGAAATTAATACTAAGGTACTTGCCGACCTGTTATTTAAGAATTTGTTAAGTTTCAACCGTGGCATGGTGAAATTTACAATTACTGTGTGTCTCACACAGTGGTTTACATTTTTAATATCTCGTGAGAGTGTGGTTTTCGTATCCCAAAACTAATACCATAGCAATCGACGATGTAAGCTAAACATCAACTAGTTGAGTCCGCGGCTTTGCTGCGTTGATTTTGAACCTTACAGAATTTATTACAGACTAATTTTTGCGTATGAGATTTTTCTCTACATTTTCACTAATTTTAGCTTTTCGTGGACACTGCAGTTCTGAGCTCTTCAAGTGGTACCCGAATGCCAATTATTTCTTTAGGCATAATATTATAGGCTGTAAAAAAACAGGTAAAGCAGAACAAGCCATAACGTGGTAGTTAATCGTCCGATTGATGGGAATCAATCAAACAAATAAACGTAATTGCTTTTTTATAATATACAGGGTCCTGCAACTCAGCTCCCGTCTTCTGTAGCTCAGTTACTAATTAAGCTAAAAGTTTGACATTTTGCAGGCTTTCGTTGTGCTTCAAGGTACACTTTAGGAAATTATTTTTTATTATACAGTGTGTCCCAAAAATGCGCAACGCCATGGTAATACATTTTTTAAATTGCATGCTATGGAAGCCTTTTATGGTTGCCTACATAGCACCAAAGTTTTATTGAAATCGCAAAAAGAGCGCAAAAAAATAAAAACAAAAAAAATATGATTCGTCATTGTCTTTAAAAATCAATAAAAACCACAAATTGCACCACGTTAATAAAATTTTGCAACGTGCTTATTAAGTTAGAGCTAGTAGTCTCGTTAACCAAGTGCCATTGATCCAAATTATACAGGGTGACAAAATCTAGTGTCAAACTTGTCAAACTTCAAATTCACCCATAATTTTTTTATGTGAGATGACGTAGAATTAAAAAATAAACATTGTATATAACCCCATCACAATTTTCAATATTTTAAAATTAATTCGCCAAAAACTCATTTTTCAACGTTTCCAACGGCAATTTTAGGTAATAAATATCGTACGTGACGTTGAAAAACAATTTATTTCATAAAATATAACGCAGAGAGGTATTTTAGATTTGAGTGTACTTAATTAAATAGTATTAATATTAATATTAATTAATAGTATTAATTAAATTGTGGATATCTTCAAAATGAAAAATGGTAGCTTAAATTTCTTTTCAGATAATTGATTAGCACAAAAATACGAAACTTTGCCAAATTTAAACATATCGTCTATCTCCACTAATAAGCGAGATCACCATGGTGAGGCTCGAAATTGAATCACCCGGTATATATATATATATATATATATATATATATATATATATATATATATATATATATATATATATATATATATATACGTGCTCTTGCTTGTCATGCCATAGAAAACGACCACACTTTCGATTTTGATGGGGTAAAAATTCTTGAGTCGGAATCCAGCTACCGAAACAGAATGTTTTTGGAGATGTATCACATAAACATCACCGATGATACTGTTAATTTTAGACAGGATACGGAAGGCCTGAGCGTCGTTTACTCCAACATCATTAACTTGGATAAAGACAGACGGGAGGGAACCATGAATAGGAGCGATGATTGCTCGCTCTTTTTTTAGATTGTTTGATTCACTGTATGTGCTCGCGTTTGTTTTATGTCGGTTATGTCTTGTTTGTAATTGAGTGAATCGACGCAGTGTTTGATGGTTGGGGTTGTTACCACCAGGGGCAACTCACGTACGGTTAACCATACACCTGTGCTCGTCATTTCATTGCGTTCAATGTGTCCCGTCTTGTGAAGCACGCACGTGTCAGTGCCGTGTAGTGTAAATTGTTTAAATGTGTTAGATAATTGAAAGGAGAATGCCTCATGTCGCCGCATGTATGTCGTAATTCGGTCTGGTCATCTTGGTCAGTTAACTCCAAGTAAGTCTTTTAATTGTTGTTGATTTTAATTGTATCACGTTTCATGTAAAGTACGGTTCTGAATAGTTTGTAATTATGCCTGAATTTTTAGATGTTATGAGTACCTGAAGAAGGTCCCATCAAGGACCGAAATATAGTACCGTCACAAATAGCGAGTTTTTATTTCTTATTGATCGAACACCCAATTAACCACTTAATTGTCTACATCACGATCAAATACTTTAAAGCCTGTTTATATATATATATATATATATATATATATATATATATATATATATATATATATATATATATATATATATATATATATATATATATATATATCTACTAGTGAAAGTAGAATTTCTATTGCCATGAATGCAATGTTTGTTACATGTTGATGTTTCACCTGTGAGCGCAATTCACACAACGTCATAGGTTTTTGGTGCTAAAGGTACCTACGAGGGAATGTATAGATAAGACCGCTATTTTTAAAGTTCGTGCGCTTAATTGTATAACGATTACATGACTACGTAATATATATAGTACAAAACTTCTTTATCTACTCCTTATGGTAATTCTCGGAAACGTTACTGGAGAATAATTGATTTAAATGATGACATGATTAAAATTTACCTATTGTGCAATTTTGACAACAGAAAGCATCTTGTCCACTAAATATGACATGCAAGTGACATACGAGACGTACATATAAGGTGTACCTACACTTAAATGATACTCGTTGAATTTGTTGTTTCAGAGGAACCTAACGGGCACTGCCTCATAATACACTTACGAAATAATTTAGAACGCGCCTGTAAGACGGTACCAATTAAAAGTTTATTGTCTCTAACTAAAAAGTGATACTAGGATTTAATGACTTTTTTTAGCGGTCGGTTGAATTGTTAGAAAGTATTATTGTAAAAGAGATTTTGATTCGGGTTTCAGATTTGAGGATATACTGGATGCAAGAATAAAGACATAAAGATATAGGAATAAATATTTATCGCCGACATTTGCAGTGTCTGCTGAGACCATCAGCGACAATGGACATTTCCTTTATTGATTCACGTTATTATCTATTTTACTAAAAATGACATTGTGCTATGTATACAGAAATGTTAGGATTTCTACAGAATATCCCACATTTCTCCTAAAGCACTGTTTGTTTTTGCAATCTGTAGGAACGCGAACATCCCCATAAACTTTTTGCTTAAGGCCTTAAAAACATCGCAACTCCGAAACAAAATATTTATTTTTGCTGGGGTGGTCAGCCTGTCCCCCACCAACGTCAATCGGTAGTCACCAGTTATAGGCGGTGATTAGAGCTCCTGACGTCTGCTGTCTACACCTGGGTAGCAGTATCTAATATAGGCAAATAAGTATATTTCTGGCAATTACGCTTTATTATCGTAATTATAATGTTTGGGTTAAAATTGTAGTTGAATAAAAAATCTATTTTTGTTTCATGAGTTGGGCTAGACGTTTTATATTTGAAAAAAAGCCAAAGATGTAGGAGTAAAATTCATTTTTATCTTCTAAAAAAATTATTTTTTATCCCGCCCAACTCGTTATTTATCGAAGAAGTTACGCTGAAAATTTCATAAACTTTGAACAATAAATAACTGATAAATAAATGATCTTATTTAAAAACGCGTTTTAGGAGAGGTAGAACTATGTCTTAACATGTCCCGAATTAAATAAACAGGACTGAAGACTGATTTAGCTGGCAAGAGGCATTAGACCAATACAAAAAACTCATAAATAATAAATTGTGTATTTCGACTTCTTAAGGCTTAATGTGCTTTGTTTCTAGTGTGGAACACCTGGTATATATCTATACAAACAATAATAAACAGGCTTGAAATTGAACCGAATTGCTGTTTATAGATGCGCCCAATTAACATAGATCGTGCTATTATTACCGGGCATATGTGACAGGTACTCATTTTTAGGTTCTCTGACCAGTGACCTGCTCCCTATACCAAGTCGCGTCGGTGCGAAGGTGAGGTTATTTTTATAATAAACAAAAATATTAACGTATCAAATAAACATAATTTAGTTTATTTTAAAATAAGAATTATATTAAGAACTAAAAACAAAACCAGTCCTGACGAGTATTTCTTTAAAATCTACAGCTATCGATTTCGTCTTTCGACATCATCAGGCTTATTGTCATGTAAAATAAAACAATCCTCAACAAGGTGTTAATCTGTGGGAGTTTGTACACGGACTGAATGATAAGAATTATATTAATTTAATTAATTACTTTAAATATGTCACCACTAACTTTTTGGCGACACATATTTAAACGAAAGTTAATTGATTTATTTGACCATTTATATTATATTATGCTGTTCTAATGGATGATTACGATGATTTAAGGTACCTATATTTTATTTAACATTATTCTAATAGGACCTTGGAACTTTATGCATCCTCAATGCTAAATTAGATATATAAAACCAACAAAATATAAATTTGCGTTTTAATATGCACATGTAGGAATGTTCAGAGCGTTAAAGTAACTTTATAACAAATTTTAGTCGCTCATATCACCTGCCGAGCATTTCCTCACTAAAAAGTAATAATTATCAATTAACGTATCAACTCACAGCTAGCCTCTTGCTAATTTAATAGGCTAATAACAGGTTATATCCTTGCACATGCCGTGTGATGTAAACTTGGACAATTTTCCGCAAAGTTGTGGGCACAGAAAACTATTTATGACATATACTGCAGTAATGAATGTTGTGATGGAGAATGACCTGCTCACATAAATTTTGCTCAGCAAATATATGAGCTATATCGGCACGAGTTCTAAGCAATGACAATAGTCTACAATCGAGTAAATGTAAAAATGTGAAGCAAATTTTTCAGGTTAGAACACCGCGCTATTTGTCAACTGTCTTCCCTTGATTTTTTTATTATGTGTTAACAAATTTAATTTTTTTATTGATTTAAAGACGTCGGTTTATTTTCGTAAAATAAGAAGAATTAAAATATCTATCAAATCCTGGCTAACTAGTTTTACTTTAATGCAGACACGTCCGATCTAGATCCCATAGACTCAATCTTATGCAGCTAAACTATTAATTTTATACATATATAGTATAATAAAGTTATGTGCCTGGCCACATCAGATTTTTTTATTATGACGCTGCGCTGGTGGATTTGAAATTTTCAGATGTGCTAAACAAACAAACTCTGCCAATTTTCATTATTGAAATTTTAAGAGGCACTCTAAATAATTTCTGTGATATTTTCAATCAGGATGACAAACTGCACACAAAAACATATCGATCGTCAATTTTTATCACCAATGCAACGAATAAATAATTGTTGTGTTAATTAATCTAGGTGGATATGAATTGATGAAAATTGCTGAAAATTGTCAAATAAACACTAACTAAATCGATGTTGGCCAATATTGTATTACTGGCGCCCTCCAACGTGATTTAATTGGTTTTTTGTTTAGCTGCATAAGATTCAATTTGATCGATGATCGGTCGTGTCTGCATTAAAATAAAACTACTTAGCCACGATTTGACAGATATTTTGATACTAGTGACGGTAAGTATTGTCAAAACATCTGCGTCTACCTACTGTCATTAGAATCAAAATACCTGTCAAATCCTGGCTAACTAGCTTTATATTAATGCAGACACGACCGATCTCGATCAAATAGAATTTGCTCATGCAGCTAAGGTTAGCTGCAAAGCTAACTAGCTATTAAACTTACCAAAAATGTCATAGAAATAAATTATTCAGAAGTTCCTCTACTATAATTTATTAATTAACTATTTTCACGAAATTACAGAAATCGCGGCTCATTTGCAAAATCGTAAAAAATGCTTAGAGTAAACCCACAAAAAACTGACAAAAAACTTTTCAGCTCTAAGTTTAGTCATGAAACTTCTAAATATGAAGTTTCGTCCCGATTCCTTTAGTAGTTTCTCCGGTATTGTCGCAAAAAAAGCGACAATCCTTCTTGATTTAACAAAATTGAAACCGGTCAGTTTAAATTTTGTTAAATCGAGAAGGATTGGTGGCGTTTTCCTTGTGAAGTGTTTTGTCAATAGTGCTTTCATTTGATGTACCTAATTGTACTTCATGTTTTCTTGACGAGAGTCCTTTATAATCACAAGCCCTGATGAAACTGAAGATAAGCAGCGAAACGTCGGCAATGTCTTAAATAAAAGACCAAACAACCGAAGACTGAACGAGCGTTTTATTTTATTTATTTGTGAATATAGAGACTTATTTAGAATTTCAGTGATGACGTCATTTCCGGAAAAACCGGAAGTCATACCAATGTCAAAAGTATTTCAATTTTTTTTGTTATTTAGCATTTCTCAAAATTTAATTTGTCTAGAGTTATAAATAAAGCAAATAATCGGGCGTACCTATGGCGTGGGTCACCCGGTATACAGCGCTTGCTGAGATTGTCAAAAACCGCAACGACATCGCCAAACGTATAAATCATAGATCTTGTCATATATCATCTATCATCATATATCATCATATATCATATATGGATTTGTCATAGATCTTGGTACAGACATTGACTATTGTCATGATAGATACACATATACAGTTGATACATGACAATAGAGACAAATTAATATGCAACAAATGAAAATGCAAGTAACATCACAATGAAACTAAACTCATAGCTATTAAGGGAAACTGGCGATGCATTCGTCCATGTTATAAAACTCACGGTCTCTCAGGTAGCGTAGCACTGTCTTAAACCGTATTTGACTATCTGTAGTCTATACTGAGCATATCAAGAGCCATCGCGTTGTAGATCCTAGTCATCATATATACGGGTCCAGTCTCAAACGTAGATGTTTTGTGTCGAGGTACAGCTAGACATGAGGAGTTACGAGTATGGACTGAATTTGATAACCCGCCGTTTGTTACGAACCTATTAATGTTACCCTTACAAAATACCAATAGGTTAAAAATATAAAGGCATGGCAGTGACATTAACCCCAACCCCCTAAAATGCCGACTGCAGGAATCAGGATTCAGCCTTTTTATGCATCTTATGTAACGCTTTTGCATTTTGAAAAGTCTGAGCGACTGAGCAGAAGACCCCCAGGTAATAATCCCATATCTCAAAACAGATTCAATACTGGCTACATAATATTGTCTTAGTGTGCTCACGTTTACATTGTCGCGCAGTTTTACATGGAGTAATAGAGTCTATTTATTTTATTGTAAATATGGTCAATGTGCGCTTCCCATTTTAGAGACCTTTGAAAATGCAGGAACTTCACATTCTCACTTCCAGGAATCGATCCCCCGTCCGATCTAACCAACAGTGATTTACCACATGATCTTCGTTTCATACTATATGTAATTTACCCATATTTTTTTCAGACCTGCTACATTCTAAACTATATTAGTACAACTTATATGTATAATATTATATAAATTGTGCAACTAAAACTGAAGGCAGTAACAGTAATACCGAACTCACGATATAAGATTTATGTGCAACTAAAACAACTTATGTTTATGTCAATTTTAAACAAGGAGCTGCAACATATGCATTTGTATAAAATATCAAAGAGAACAAACTTTGCATACAAACTGTATCTAAAATCGCATTGAGAACAAATTCACATAGATTTCAATGAATGCGGTCGCCGACTCGATTGTTGGCGGTTAGTAATGACCACGGGGTGCCGTCAACGTACCGCAAAGTCGTTTATGTATTGTAACAATTCGCCTTTATGGCAGCCTCGGTCCGATTCCAAACCCGTCGGCGTCGGTTGTACTTTCCTCGGACGCGAGCGTTGTTCAATCGGTCGTTAATCAAATCACACATGCGCCATTCGTAACCGAATAGAAGAACGATTCGTGCACGATAAGAACGCACACGAATCGCTATTGTGCGTATAATTATAGCAGAACTCGTGACGATAACCGTGGAAAATCAATTTATTGATTTTTTCCCGAGATTCCTATACGTTACCAATCGGGAGATGTAATTTACTAGCTAATCTCTCACATCTCGTATTGCCAGTGTTATAGGTACATCGATGAAAGCGCTTTGTGAGCTTATCGAGGTTTTGTATTAAAAATCAACAATGTATTATGCTATATGAATATATTATGTAATGATACCAAGAAGTGATCATGGTATTAGTAACGTGGTTAAGCTTGCATAGTATTATACGAATTATTATTACTATTATTACACTCGCTATCGCAAACACCTGATTTCGTTCCAATCATTCTCTCACTCCAGACGTTTCCCCTACATACACGATAATTTTCTTGTTAGCATATTACAAGGGTCAAATCCATGATGTTTGTTAGATTGGAAACACTAAGAATACGGGAATGTTATGTTATGCCATGCTGAAGAACATACATATATACACTCATTCATCACAGAACTACACTCACAGAACTACAGTTGAATGGTACGATTATGGCCAGGAATTTTCACTTGGTTTTATCATCAAAATAAATCACACACCAGAAATTCCTAGCTTACCGCATAAACATAATGCGGCCATTATGCTCCTCTGCCAAGTCCATGTCCTCAGCCCCCCCCCCCCCACAATCAACATTTTCTTATGTTAAGTTTTGTGCTTGTTTTGTGCTGTTTTGTGCCGCAAACCAAAAGTTTTCTGCTCCTTTCGTTTCGGTGTTATAAGCAATTTTCCGAAGGGGGCTGTGAACAGTGTGGACATGCCAGCCCCCCTAATTTCGAATTTCGATTTTTTTCTTATGTCAAAGTTTTGTGCTTCTTTTGTGCTGTTTCGTGCTGCAAACCAATTTTTTTTGCTCCTTTCGTGTCAGAGTTATAAGCATTTTTCTGAAGAGGGCTGTAGACATGCCTGATCTAACTTCCAAATTCGAAACAAAATCAAACTTTTTTCGATGCTAAAGCATTGTGCTAGTTTTGCTGCTTTGTGCCGCAAACCAGAAGTTTTGTGCTCTTTTCGTTCTTGAGTTATAAGCATTTTCTACTTAGAAGCTACCCGTCTCTCTCTTTCGTCCAGGGCCCGGTTTCTCGGCAGTGTTTGTGGCTATATAACTTAAAAACCATTCAATAATTTTTTTATCGGGGTTTCATTCTTTGTTCTCTGTACTTGAATAATGGACACATGGCATTCCGATTAAATATTATTAAATAGTTTTTTTTAGTTATAACGTCACAAAGATTTAATATTATGCATTCTTTTTAATCTCACAATGCCAAATCTCGTCGCAACAATTAATAATCATTGAGCAATTATTACTTAACAAATAAATAGGTGTTGCAGATATTTCTAAACATTTTCAAATAACTCGAAAACAAAAGGAGCACAAAACTTCTGGTTTTCGGCACAAAATAGCACAATATCAACACAAAACTTCTGCATACAAATTTAATTTAATTTTATTGAAAATTTGGAATTTAGTTCCATTGATGCCACAATTGAAAATTGCTAACAACTCGGGTACGAATGGAGCACAAAACATCTGGTTTACGGCACAAAAATAGCACATAAGTTTCGTATTAAAAAACATGGATTCTATTTAAAATTTTCAATTTGAGTCCATAGACGCCACGCCGCATACGACAACTGCTAATAACTCGGGAAAGGAGCACAATATTTCTGCTTTGCGACTCAAAACAGCACATTTCACATTTCGTTCCCGATTTATTACCTTTTTCGTTTTTCGGATTTTGTTGTCTCTCATTTGTAAATCAGTAATACAGTATTAAAATACAATTTAAAACACATTGATTAATACTATTAGCATTAAAAAATCATAGAAACAAACAATTGAGATCTAACGACACTCAATAAGTTATTGCTGTCAAAATTAGTAACAATATTTGTCTTTTCTCTGAACGATGAGTTATAATTATAGCAAAGAAGAATTAATTAACATGATCTACATCTATGGCGAAGCCGACAGGATTACATTAGTAGCATCCTGAATGTATGAACTGCGATATCCGGATAGACGGCATCCCCAACCAAGTGTTATAAACAGGGTTCGGTTGCAATTTGAAGAAACCGGTAATATTAATTACCAGCACAAAACAAGAACTAAAACGGTGACCAAAGCGGGAAGAGGAGGTCCTAGATTGTGGTCACCAAGGTCTCCAGACCTCAACAAGCTCGATTTCTTTTTATGGGCATATGTGAAGGAGCTGGTATACCAATCAGCACCTACTACACCAGAAGACATGAAACTTCGTATAACCAATGGTTTTGACAACCTTAGAGGAAATAAGAGGTACATATTAAGAAATATCGCAAGATCTTTATACGACGCGTTAATACTTGCAGAAGAGAAAAGGGGCGTCATTTTGAACAACTTCCAAATATTAATTAAAATAATAGTTACTTGTTGTGCACTGTTTATTTAATGTTTATAGTGTATTTCTGAATTTGCTTCAAATAGGTTACTAAGTAAAAAGGGATTTAATTTTAAATATTTAATTAATTAAATTTTAAATCAGCACTAATAGTATTAAGTTTTTTTTCTTAAATTATATCTGAATATACTATTACTGATTTACAACTAAGAAACAAACAAAAAGAAAGAACAGAAAATAATGGCATATTTAGGTACATAATATTACACATTTTTCTTTAAATTGTAAATATCACTAAAACTACTAAAATTGGACATATGAGATATTTGACATAAATTAAAGGGAACTATGATGGGCATTGGGTAATTCAACTAGCACATAAAATACGATTTGAAAAACATAAAAATGTACTAAGTTTTATGAACACGCTGTATAGTGAATCTCATATATTTGGATACTATCATCTATCTACTAGCTTTGAATATTGTCTGACATAGCTTAAATGCAAAATCTTCAAAAATGTCATTTTTACATAGTTTTAAAGAAGATCGTGCAACGGGCATATTTTGGAGAAATAATTGAATATCTCAGGTACTATTAACGCTGAGAGTTAGCAACCTATACCGTTGGATAGCCAAATTTATTAGTATTCATACAATAATAACATATACAGTGCGTTCCATATAAAAAATGTACATATTTTACGTCACTCCTACACGCAACACCCTGTATAAAGGAAAATAATTTTACGTCATAGAAACTAGTGAGCCACACAGATGGTAATAACTCACCCTGTATATAGTAAAGATTTCCATAACAAACAGTACAAACTATACAAATTACACCACAATGCAACTTAATTTAACAACTTAGCAACTTAGTTTAGCAAAAGTAACAAGCATTCACTCCATGTGTGCGGTTCGCTTAGTAAGCTTTAGCAAGGATTACAACTATTGTTGAATTTGTTTGGTTTCTATCGTGACAAACATCCCTAAATGACGGAAACATCTACCCCAATGACGGGAGGGCTACATGTGGTGGACAGCAACGAAACAAAATTAACCTAAATAGTTGGCCAACAATCTCAAAATGACAATATTGTGTTTTGACTGCCAAAGACACATACATATGTCGGTAAGTCGCTAAAGAAATGTACAAGTATCTTTCGAAAAAATATTGGCAGGACTTTCTTCCATGCCATGGAACCTCTCATCGTGTATTGATATAATTTGTGTTGACTATATACATACTTAGGTCTTTGGATACATTACTGGGAAGCGATACGAAAAAATTATCACAAAAAAAATCCTTCATATACCAATCTATAAGTAATTAATCGGGCTAGTTACTAAACGCTAGCAGTTCTGCTATTCGGCGAACTAGCCCTAAATCATATAATTTGTATACTAATTGCTGTACAAGCTGTACAGCAATTGTATGTCATTTTGTCATAAACTGAGTTATGTAGAGCACCTAGCGGATAGCATTGATTTGTGTTTTGATAGTCAACAATAGCAAAAACTGTACAACGTTTTAAAAAATTATGGCATAATATTTCGTTATACATAAAATTTTAGGAATTGTATGGAATAAATTTCGTGTACTGGTTCAGCAAAATTCTTATAACTTTAACAAAAATTGTTCCATAATTTTCATCATACGTGAAATTGTAGGTAATTAGTGGGGATATATTTTTCGTATTGATTTTGGAGCATTATTTTTTGAACATGTTCTGACACAATTTAATAATTTATACAAACTAGAACGTTAATAAATAAACAAATGAATTCAGTTTATAAGTTATAAAGGCTTTAGTGTTTCGACTTTCGTTTTTGATATTGGTGTTGTATTAATATTCTGTGACAATCTACAACGGATCAAGTGACAAATAAACACTATTTTATTATTTATGTATTAATGTATTCATTTATTTCGAAACAAAAATACTTCCGGGTTATGCCGTGTGTCAAGATTCGTAAATGCTGATGTTTCGCGAACCATGTTGCTCGCTTCTTCAAAACTAATTGAATACTGAATACTGAATACTGCTTTGAAGAAGCGAGTAACATGGTTCGCGAAACGTCAGCATTTACAAATCTTGACACACGGCATAACCCGGAAGTAGTTTATTTTCTAAATGATTCTGGCCGTGAAAGCCTACGTACTTATTCATTTATGTATACAAAATATTAAAATCGGACTAGTTCTAATGGGTTCCGAGATAACGCAATATTTGTGTGTTATTTCTGTTATAATGGAACGTGTGTGGATACTTGCGCAAAATACGAATCCGATCTCAAAACTTCGTATTAAGTTAGTTAAGGAAGTGCAAGTTGTTCCTAATAATACAATTGTACATTCTGTAATTTATTTAAATGTAGTAATCTACCATTTTATAAAATAATTTTTACTTTATCATACGCAGTATGACCAAGTATTCTAATCGTGCCGAAAAAAAAAATCTGATGTGGCCAGGCACATGACTTTATCATACAAAATATAAAATTAACAGTTTAGCTGCACGAGAATCTATTTGACTGAGATAAATCGTGTCTGCATTAAAATTAAACTAGTTAGCCAGGATTTGACAGATATTTTGATAGTCAATAGTATCAATAGAAGGTATTGTCAAAGCATCAGCATTTGACACTACCTACTGTCATCAGAATAATAATTGTTTATCTCACAAGTGCCGAAAGTACGGAATAGCGCGACGAGCAGTGATGCGGCGCGTCACTGATGGCGGAGCGTCGCCGTCGCATGTGAGCGGGTCATGTAGTTTTCGGCAGGAGTGACATCAACGTTTTTTGTGTTGCTTATTGAGAAATAGGTATTTAAAAAAATCAAAAATGGTTATTTTTCTGAATAGAAAATGTTAGGTTTATACCACTTCTACGAAACGTCAAGTTTAAAAAGTTAATT
Organism: Melinopterus prodromus; assembly: GCA_964023965.1. Lineage (NCBI taxonomy): Eukaryota > Metazoa > Arthropoda > Insecta > Coleoptera > Scarabaeidae > Melinopterus > Melinopterus prodromus. Next base: position 39,887,844 of record OZ030391.1, on the reverse strand, counting down.
CAAATTCTGACAGATTTATATTCATTCATGACACTGTAGATGTCACATCCGTACCAACATACTAAAATATAACTACACTCAATCGCTATACATTATTTACTTTCGCAATTTATCGCTTTTACAATTAGATATAACAACGGGTTGATATATCTTATCAACAAACAATCAAATTGGTGATCTTATTTTATTTGAATTTTGTATTTTGTGCTTTGCCGCACTAGAGCGGCAACGTTCCATAGCGGTTCTCCAACCTCTGATGAAATCAGCTGTTTTCGAGTGTGACAGCCATAGACATTTCTGTGGTGACAGCAGAAAAAAATATTTGTCAAAATTCTGGCTACTATGTATTTTCATATCAGTGCAGATGCGACCTATCTCGATCGAATAGAATTTGCTCTTGCAGCTAAACTATTAATTTTACCAAAAAATGTCATAGGCATAAATTATTCAAAATTTCCTCTACTTTAATTTATTATTTAACTATTTTGACGAAATTACAGAAATGGCGGCTCATTTGCAAAATCCTTGAAAAAGGCTTAGAATAAACTACCAGTTCCTGTGGACCCTTTTGAACCAAAAGCTTTTCAGCTCTAAGTTAGGTCATGAAACTTCTAAATATGAACTTTCGTCCCGATACCTTTAGTAGTTTCTCCGGAATCGTCGTCACAAAAATCGTTTACACACACACACACACACGCACACACACACAGACACACACACACAGACACACACACACACACATACACACAGACATTTTTTTGTACCTTGGTCAAAAATGTTCAGGGGACCCAAAAAGACCTATTTCCGCTAAAAACTCAATTTTTTTTTTTGGCATGATTACAATACTTTATTATACTGCGTATGATAAAGTAAAAAATATTTGTCAAAATCCTGGCTACTATGTAATTTCATATCAATGCAGATGCGACCGATCTCGATCAAATAGAATTTGCTCTTGAAGCTAAACTATTAATTTTACCAAAAAATTTCATAGGCATAAATTATTCAAAATTTCCTGTGCTTTAATTTATTAATTAACTAATTTGTCGAAATTACAGAAATGGCGGCTCATTTCCAAAATCCTTCAAATAGGCTTAGAATAAACTGAAAGGCTAAACTACTAATTTTACCAAAAAATGTGATAGGCATAAATTATTCAAAAATTACTCTACTTTAATTTATTTATTAACTATTTTGTCGAAATTACAGAAATGGCGGCTCATTTGCAAAATCCTTCAAAAAGGCTTAGAATAAACTACCAGTTCCTTTGGACCCTTTTCAACCAAAAGCTTTTCAGCTCTAAGTTAGGTCATGAAACTTCTAAATATGAACTTTCGTCCCGATACCTTTAGTAGTTTCTCCGGAATCGTCGTCACAAAAATCGTTTACACACGCACACACACACACACACACACATACACACACACACATACAGACATTTTTTTGTACCTTGGTCAAAAATGTTCAGGGGACCCAAAAAGACCTATTTCCGCTAAAATCTCAATTTTTTTTTCGGCATGATTACAATACTTTATCTTACTGCGTATGATAAAGTAAAAATCTGATGTGACCGAGCACATGTAAGTCACGCTCGTGTATTAATTATTGTATGAACCATTATTATCTACAGGGTTAAATATAAACTTTGCATCAAGAAAACGAGTAATTTTGATCGAAGTCTAAATAAATATTAGTTATTATACCAAAATAATAAAAACTGTACAAAATTTATCCAAATAAATATTATTTATTTTATATAATTGATAAAAATAGATTAAAACGAACCTTTTAGTATCACTGACGTTGACTAATATTTGTCATAAAAGTAAGAATTAAAACATCTGATCTGGCCAGGCACTTGACTTTATCATACAATACATAAAATTAATAGTTTAGCTGCATGAGTTTCTATTTGAACGTGATCGATCGAGTTTGCATTAAAATAAAACAAGTTAGCCAGGATTTGACAGATATTTTGATATTTATCACATAAATACAAAATTATATATAAAGAATGTTGGTAACAGCATCGAAAACTCGCGTTGCAACCTTGAAAAATGCTTAGAGGAAACGTCCAGTTGCTTTGGACCCTTTTGAACCAATAGCTTTTCAGCTCTAAGTTTGATCATAAAACTTCTAAATATGAACTTTCGTCCCGATACCTTTAGTAGTTTCTCCGGAATCGTCGCCACAAAAATCTGGTACACACATACGCACACACACACACAGACACACATACGCACACACACACATACGCACACACAGACACACACACACACAGACACACGCACACGCACACGCACACGCACACGCACACGCACACGCACACGCACACGCACACGCACACGCACACGCACACGCACACGCACACGCACACGCACACGCACACGCACACGCACACGCACACGCACACGCACACGCACACGCACACGCACACGCACACGCACACGCACACGCACACGCACACACACGCGCACGCACACGCACACGCACACGCACACACACACACCCGCACACGCACACGCACACACACACATTTTTTTGCTCCTTGGTCAAAAATGATCAAGGGACCCAAAAAGACCTATTTCCATTTTGACCAAGGTACAAAAAAATGTCTGTGTGTATGTGTATGTGTGTACCCGATTTTTGTGGCGACGATTCCGGAGAAACTACTAAAGGTATCGGGACGAAAGTTTATATTTAACAGTTTTATGACCAAAGTTACAGCTGAAAAGCTTTTGGTTCAAAACGGTCCAAAGGAACTGAATGTTTCCTCTAAGCATTTTTAAGGATTTTTCAAATGAGCTGCTATTTCTGTAATTTCGTCAAAATAGTTAAATAATAAATTAAAGTATAATTAAATAAATATCTGTATAATTTATGTCTATGACATTTCTTGGTAAAATAATAGTTTAGCTGTATGAGCAAATTCTTTTTGATCGATATCGTGTCTGCATTAAAATTTAGTTACCCAGGATTTCGACAATTATTTTCGTTCTGACAGTAGGTAGTGTCAAACGCTAGTTTTTTGACAATGCATACTGTGAATATTATCAATCAAAATATCTGTCAAATCCTAGCTACTTGTTTTATTTTAATGCAGACACGATCGATCTCGATCAAATAAAATCTCATGCAGCTAAACTATTAATTTTATATATTGTATGATAAAGTCATGTGCCTGGCCACATCAGATTTTTTTTCTCTTTGTATCCAATTGCCATAAATGAAAATCATTTCCCGATAAGTGGGTAACTGGAGGAGATAATAGTTGCAAAGGAAATAACGATTAGAAACTTTGCAAGACAGTTAGCTTTTAGCTGCATTACAATAAGTCAAAGCTACATTACATTCCATTATATCGGTAAATTTGCAATCAAAATAAATCGTATACAATACTATCCGCGTGTCGTTCCGACGACATGTCGACAATTTTTCTTAAACGTCTACAACTCCACAATTCCGTCGTCTGGGTGATTATGATAATCTATCCATCGCTCGTGCTGACGTGAAATCATCCACTCGTGTTGTACGTACGTCACAGGTCATTAGAGACGTCCCAGTGCGCCATTCGAACGCATAAACGAAAAGCAAGCTGTAATAGAGCCAATCATCCGGCGTAAAATCCAACGAATCGTGCGTAGTATTAACGACTTACGGCTGATCCAGCTTTTATTCTTTTATATTCTCGTTGCAAAATTGTGTAGAAACGTTCGTATCGAACTGAGCGGATCACATTAAAGTGTTTATCTTTATCGTGTCATGTCATAAAATAGCAACTTGTTGTCCACGTCCAATAAAGCCATACCGTTTTATGGCCAAAAGTTGAGTATCTGTGGCATGTATACGCACGACTAGTACCAGCACGGAAAATCTTTATTTCGTTATGCGGTTTATTTTTATTGCCGAACATAAAGTTGTTGCCGATAAGGCGTAATATTAGAGGCGGGCGAGAATAAAGTTGTAGCTGTAGGAAACGGCACAGCAGCTTGTAATTATTGAAAATATAAAACTGGTTGTCTTTATGATTATTTTTAATTAAATATGAAGGTGTCATCGTATGCTTCGTTAGTTTTTACTTATTACTACTTCATTACATTTACATTTCAAATTATCTTTTAATGTATTGTCCTGTAAGTGGGTTTACCTGTTGGGCAATAAAGGTTATTGTATTGTATTGTATGATTACACTATTACTACTAATTACTTTTTAAAAATTGTTTAACTAAATAATTATAACCACCGAGGAATATCAATTTTGAGTGATGTCACCTTTTCGCGCCTAACAGAAAACCGGGGATAAATAGGCTAAAAAGTACATAAATTGTACTTTTCTACTCCTATTGATGAATGCATTCATTATCATGGCAATTTATGATAAGTAATACTAACCATTCCCCACACACATGACAAATATTTCATTCCTGGCTCCTCATACCCGGCCAGTAGTGAGAAATATTTCATTCCTCACGGTTTTAGAACCAATCACAGCTCTGGATTTTTCATTTCCAAATTGTTGATACACTGCTTAGCGACATTGTCAAGGCATTGACAACGTCGCTAAGTGACAAGGAGCACCAAACAATTTATGATAAGTAATACTAACCATTGGCCACACACATGGTAAATATTTCATACCTCGCGAGTCGTGAGACTCATTTCTCACGGCTCCCTGACCAATCACAGCTCTGGATTTTTAATTTTCATCGTGTTTTGATACACTGCTTAGCGACATTGCCAAGCCGTTGACAACGTCGCTAAGTGGCAAGATCACCAAACAATTTTAATCTATCAAAATCTGTAAAGCGTCATAGTGTAGTGTCATACAGCCGTCCCTATATGGGTCGTTCTTTTACAAATCGTCTACCTTTTATGACGACACATTTTAGATTTGGCTTAAACTTTTTGTATCAGTTGTATGCCCTAAATATGGTTATCTCTGTATCAGGATATAGTATAAAAACAACAAATTTGATCGACGAATCACTTATAGACAATGGATGAACGTCGACAGAACCACTTTGCAACTAATGAAATCGCCAGTTGATGAATATTTACAAAAAAAGAAGACCGGATTAACCGGTTTAAAAACTACTATTGCATTCATACTTAGTGAAAAACCAAAATGATTGTATGAACAGCAAGAAACAATCCTTGTAAGAACATGAGTGCAGTGTTATCTGTGATTTTTCTGAGAACTATGCTTTATATTTGGATGCGGAGGCAAATTGACTAGATTGAAACATCTATCGGTTCGAAATTTAGAACGTATGATACGGTTAGAAGACTTTTCTACAGACAGCATTTTCTAAAGGCGTTTATAAATAAATAATTTTTGCGCATAATTAATAAGCATTTCTACTCACTCCGTTCTTAAATAACAAACTGGCTTCACTTGGTTCTTCTGTTTGTAGCTATTTCGACCAAAAAACTTATCATCAGTCTTGCACCCTGCATATCCTCATAACTAATATTTGAATAAAAATTTCAGTGTAGTTACTGATTTAAGATGATCTATATTTCTTTTTTTCAAAAGTTGGGATGTCTTTCTGCTCTACTTAAATAATACGTGTAAATTAAATCTTGAGTTCAATACCTGAGTTTTCAATATTGTTTTGGTGTTTGATGTCTATATCTCCTAGTTACTTTTTAAACAGCTAAACAAAAGACTTAAACATTATACGACCCGGCAGTTGAAAAAGGAACCGCGTTCCGAGAGTGAGGTAGAGATCTAAACCAACTTAGAATCCATACGGGAAAAAGCGTCGATCAAAAAAGGAACCAGTTCTGAATCAGATAGAGGGTTATACGGAGTTAAAGGGATTCGTGTGTACTCAAATGGCATAGACAACCGTTCAAAGTCCCTGAGAACGAGTGCTCAAACATCAATAGAACCGCCCGGAGTGTCGCATCTTATATTCCTTAATCTTTGGCTAAACATTTGGTCTTCATGTATATTATGTTATACGTACATAGTTAGCAAAATACTATGTTACTGGCACACAAAAATATAATTCGAAGAATAATAACAAATTACATAGATATTGAAAATATGTCAGTCGGAATATGAGCGCCAATTGATGATATTTTCATAATTTATTATCAGACTAGTCTAAAAATCTCATGTTTATTGTGCCTAACTTTAAAATAAGCACAACCTAGTTTCATTATTAAATTAGTATTTATTAGTGTTATCGCATTACGAAATTAAACTGAATGTTTACGTATAGACGACGAACCAGGTACAAAATGTGATCTATAATAAGGTGGAAAGTAAGAAATGGCAGGTATGTCTAAGCAATGGTGTTTAAGAAAGGTATCTATATAGGCAAATTATTACTTATTATTACTATTTACTTTGGATGTATCAGTACCACGCGCAATATCAAAATGACTTTCTTCAATTAAAGAGGAATATATGTTCTCCAATAATAAATGTGGTCTGCATAATCCCATTTGGCCGCAACTGCCTGGTATACCAGCATTTTTTAAAAGTCAGAAACAAACGATCTTATGTACGCCATTATTGGTTTTATACATGCTTGGATTCAGAATATTTTTCTGTGAAATTTGGTATGCCACAGGCCATATTTAGAACACAATAACCCGACAAAATTGAAGCTTTTCTTTTAATATCTGAAAATTGCATGGTGCCATGAAAGAGAGATTTGAGTGATACAGTATTTACGTGCCCATAGTCAAGTTACAGTAAAATTTTGGAATGTATTTAACAAACTAAATAATGTTTTCAAAAATCTCGCCATTTTCGTGGAGGCATTTTTCACAGCAGTTCGTAATACGGTGACCTTACCGAGGGTTCTTCTGTCAATCGAATTAAAAGCGGCGATGACGGTGTCACGAAACTCACCAACGTTTCCAAAATTATAAATACCATACAGCTTATTTTTTAAGTCACTCCATTGATACAAATCACAAGGGGTAAGAACCGTCAATCTTGGTGGTCAATGTGGTCGTGATACCCTTGAATAGGTAGCAAATACTCTCCGTTTATGTCATATCTAAATAGTTCCTCACAATTCGGGCATTAGTGAAGGTGCTCCGTCTTGTTGGAACCACATACCTTAGCGTAAGGGTAAGGCCTACTGTATATCGTTCATTCGTTCTTCCACGTCATCATAGAGCAATATTACCGAAGTAAAATTTCTGTTATAAAAAATTGGTCCGCTTAATCGGTTGGCCACTATACCGCACCATACATTAAAACTAAAACGCACCTGATTATGGCGCCCTACAACAAGGTGATTTTCGCGGGTCCAGTAGCCAGTAGTGCGTCTTGTTTCAGTTAAAAATACCGCAGAAAATATGTTTCATCGTACCATAATATTTTTTATAAAATTCTGGGTTTTCACCAATTTTGTTCAACAGATGGGTACAGGTGGGTAGATATCACATTGTTTCACAAAAAGTCTTCCATGGCACCATGCGATTTTCAGCAATTCTCGAAGTGTACAATTTTCAGTTAATTCTATGATCTTATTGTATTTAAAACATGGCATGTGGCATACCAAAAAAATGTTAAATTGACATAATCAAATTGTAGACAAAAAGTGCCTTTATACTACAAAAACGCTTTTTTGATTGGATAAAAAATAAAGAAGTTATGACCATAATTAAAACAGATGATGAATGAGCACATAAATATCTACTTTGTCCATTTAACCGACTATCTATCTCTAATAATAACATATAAGTACCCATATAAGTACCCCTACAATCCAACGTCCCGTGAGTCACACTGTATATGTACTTGTATAATAACTTGCTGTGCCTTACCTCATTTAGCCAGAAGTGCTTGACAGACAGCCTTACTTAATTGTCAAGCAATTACGGTCAAATAAAGAGAGATAATCAAGTTATTAGAAAATCATATATTTCTGTAATTGAAAAATAAACAGATTCTTGAGCTCACTGAGATACGTAAATTCACTATTCAGTCACTAATTATCGTAATTAAACATCATTTCGGACGGAATGACGTTGTAGATCAGCATTTTCTCTCCACATCCGTTTATATCAGATGTAAATTTTTCGCTATATTATGATGGATTCCTGTTTAGGTTCCGGTGGTAGTAATTTGATAATCGAAACTAATAATTCCCTGGAGCTTTAATGTTCAGGTACTAATCAAATATAATTAGCAGATTAGTTCCGTATGATGACCCTTTTCACTTCTGTATGTATAATTAAAACATTTGAAATCTGATCTTACTCCTCACCAAGTGGGTGTCAATGACACGATAGAAAATAATGAAACCAGCAGCATGTTAATTTTTAGATATGACAAAATATGTATCTGATTTCAATAGCAAGAAGTAATGAGAATTACGATACAGCAATCACATCGAACACATGCTGCTTTATTGTACTTTTATGGCAGATATTAAACGTCCACTCTATTAATTCAATTTTATGGCGTATTTTTTAACCGACAGAAAACCGAAAAGAAATAAGATACACTCGTTTATATTTACGGTCTTACATTCCAATCTTTTTAATGACTTAATTTACATTCGGCCCTTCTGATGTAACCCAAACCATAACAGAAAATTGGCGGTTCAAAGAATTCGCTATAAAACATCCAGGTTATAAATAAATGCGTATCATTTTTATTGTGTATATTGTGTGTTAAAAACAATTTTAGAACTTCTTTCTAGGTTAACGCACGTCAAGGTACGGTATTCTAAATTAAATAGCTAATAGATTTTTATTTTCGAGAATACTGAACTATTAAGTTGTAAGGATGTAAACTCTCTTGGTTATAAATCATTATTTTATAATAAGATTGGATATTGGGTAGAAGATACCACATTTTCACAGGCTGGCAGCAGGTTTAAGTCGCTTTATTATATCAGTAGCTTCGCTTCACTGATTACGTGAAAATACTGCAGATAATGTGTTAGATTATTATATTGCAGTATTGACGTGCAGTTAAGTTGAGCATGTAGTACAAAATCTGCTGTAGGTACATTTTACATTATGCACTATGAGAATGCGGAAGTATTCGTGTTAAAATTATCAACGCTGCGTACATTTATAACATAAGATGAGTTTTACAACGAACGCTATTGGTGTAGATGAGAGACATGAATGCAGTTGCCCATGACATAGCGCAACGGGAGGCAGCGTGTGCTAAAGGTGAAGTGGCTGAGGTAGATAATTGGTAGTCATTATTCGACACGGCCTACTGAACTTGAACCAGAATAACCAACACACCGCAACCTATTCAATTTTCTCACTTCTAATCGCGACTACTTGATCGCGATAAACCAATTCAACGGAGAATGCCTTGTTATTTGAGCTCTTATTACTAGGCAATCTAGCCTATGGCATAAATGGCCATAACATCGATTCAAGAAGCGTCAACGTTGCCGCTGCACTACGTTTAATGTTAAAATTAACCCATAAATCCCAACATTACCATTAATTGGAAAGTACATGAGTGGTTCTCAAGTACTCTGTTATCAAGCTACACCTATTAGTTATCAATTTTTAACTTTTTATTTCATCTCAATATCTAATTTTCGTAGAATATACAGTGTGTCCAGGAAAGTCCGCATCATATGGAAAATTTTTATATTATCTGTTTCTCAGAGTCATAAGTATGGTACTGATGCCATAATTTCTTTCCTTCATTTTACATATAAATTTCGTATGTTTTTAAAGATGATATGTGTTCAGTTTTAGTAAGTTATATGCTGTTGACTTACTGCATTGGTTGAAAATGGTTGAATGAACAATTTGGTTGTCCGGGTGTTTTTCATTGAAAATGTCAGCAACATCGAGATAATCGCTTTTCTGTAGATGGGTAAGTCATTAATATAAATTGAATTAAAAGTAAGTTACGCTCACGTATTAGTTATTGTATGATCTATTATTAGGTTTGTTCGAGCAGCCCTAAAATAAGTGCATAAAGCACTTATTCTTTCTCCTGCGCATGCCAAATGGCGGTTTTGCCCTGAAAAAGCCTGCATTGCGTTTGCGTACAAGAATCCCCAATTGTTTTGACTGGTTTTGGCGACTGCTCGAACGAACCTATTATCTGCAGGGTGAAGTATCAACTTTGCATCAAGAAAATGAGCAATTTTGCGCTAGTTCTAAATAAACATTAGATATCATACAAAAATAATCAAAAATGTAAAAAATGTAAACAAATTTCTAAAAAAATAGGTTAAAACGAACGTCATAAAAGTGCGAATTAAAAAAACAAAAAAAAAAAAATTTCATATTTGAATATAATTTTTACTTCTAACCAGCATTTGCAAATAAAGTTTATAGATAATAATGAAAATAAAGGTAGTTTACTCTTATCACAAATTCATATATTCTGAATCGCTTGGTATTTGGTATCGACATTTACTTATTTGACTATTGCTGTATTGGTTTCATACACACCGCCAACTTTTATAAAGAATAAAATGTTCTGAGAAATGGATAATAATTTTTTTTCTTATCATGCGAACTTTCGTGGACACTCTGTATACAGATTTTTCAGATATTCTAGAAAGATATCCAAGTGTCTGTACTACCAGAAGCACTGGCAATACTATTTTGAAAAGCAGGCTGAATATGCCGTAATCTCACAGGTAAACGAATAATAGTTAATCCAAGAGGAGGATAATTTGTAAAAAAAGGTTCAGAGCGAGAGTTTCTGACCGGAAATTAGAGGGTTCGTAGTTCAAATCTAGGCGGATGTATTTTTTTCACAAATTATCCTAATCCTGGATTAATTATCAATTGTATTTTAATTAGTTCTATATTACTGACGAGATTATACATAAGAACAATTTTCCTTGAAGATATTTTCTACTTAGTGCTGTTATAGCAATAAATACTTAGCGAACTCTATGTCCCAAACTCCCACCTATCTCCAATATGTGTCACGACGCGTTTGTTATAATCAGGTTTCGGCATCTTCCACAGAAGTGACAAATCCGCTAATCCGCCACAAATCCAATTTCCTAAGTAGCTCAATAGGGGGGGCTTCTAAACGGAAATTAGAGGTTTCCTAGTTCAAATCCAGGCGGAGTTATGACATAAATAATCCATCAAAACTGAGTTAAACGAAACGCAAAAATAAAGTAGTTCAAGTTGTACCTACCTACACAAGATGGAATTTTACAAGATGGAGAGTCTATTAAATGTTGTATGAACTGTATGCAAATACAGCCGGTTGAATGACTAATGGATTGTTATCCAGTCAGTCGAAAACTGTTACCGTCAATTGAAGAAATTACGAAAAAAGGAAATAGGTTCAAATAAAACAAATAATATAACGGATGTGATTCCCACTGTGGCAATGCTAAAAAAATATCTATCAATGATGGCAAATCTAAAAAGGGACTTAAAGTATCATCTTTTAAGTAATACATTAAAACTATTTAGATGAACAGCAAACAATTAATTATTAATTAATTAATTTGGCGCCAAACGCTGCAGATCCACGATAAATAATAGTTTTTTTTTCTGAGATATTAAAAACCAAAGCTGTAGAAATTCTAAGAGAGACATTCCCAAACTGATTCAGTTTGGGAATACTACTAAGAACTTGCAGGTATATCAAGATCTGGCAACAATACATCAATAGATAATGCTCATACATAAGTAGCAGTCTGTGGAAATTTTCCGTTGATCATTCAAAAAGCAGATCCCTTAGAATGGTAGACAAATACTATAGTTTATTTTCAAATATTTCGGTCACTGGTAAGCAATTTTTGTCAGCTCCAGCAAGTTGAGTTTATTCCGAGCGAAGCGATCAGAACTGATTCCAGCTAACCCTGAAAAAATACTGTTGCATCATAACCTTGAAAACGTAGATTAACATCTGTTAAGTCAATTTTTAAGGTAGGTCCATAAATATGATCAATATTCATACCATTTTTAAGATTAATCATTTTTACAATTTAACTTGTAGATTAAAATATCACACCAACGCTGTCAATCACATCACGACAAATTTAATGGTCCGCATCAGTACACAAAACCGTCCAGAACAAATATTCATTTCCTAAACATTACTTTAATTGTTATTTTATTTTTTTTTTTGTAATAATGAATTAATTTTTTTCTATAACAATTGCTTACATTTATTGTTATAGTCCGGGAGGTAATAACAAAAATTTCCGATTCATTTTCGCAAGCTTCATTTTTTGTGTATGAGTTAAGTGTGTAACGTATAATAGTAACGTCAGAACGTCTGTGAACGTCTGCCGGCGCACCTCCGCGACAGGGGGTTACAGGAGGGTTACAACCCCAGAAAAAGAAAAAGAAAAAAAAATTATAGGTGCATACGCGAAACTGATTGTATATATAAGTTGAAACATAAGAAGCTTAGAAAATATCGTCAGCCACTTAAATTCCGCAACAAAACTCGTCTGCCACCCATACAGTAAGAGCAAAAAAAAATATGTCCGCAAGGATAAAATTGATTGAAATGCTTCTTTTTATATCAGCAAACCCAAAAATAATAGTCTGCCACTAATAAGATACCACGAAGGTCGTCTGCCAAGCTTATGAAGTTGCGCTCAGCATGCACCGCGCGAGCACCACGGCCGAGACGGCGCGCCGTACCCGCCGCGGCGGCTACGACGCTGCATTTTTATCGGCCTGAAAGACGATCGTTATTATAAATTATTAAACGGCTAACAGGAAGTCCTTTTTTATGTTATATATGTATATATGCAAATGATTGTTCAGTAAATTAATTTAAAGTCTGGTGGACTGATGTGGGTGGCAGACAAGTTTTGTTGCGGAATCGCAACTATCGGCAGACGATAGTTTCTAAGCTTCTTATGTTTCAACTGATACATACAATCAGTTTTGCGTATGCGGCTTAAATCTTTTTGTGTTATTTTTTTGCGGGAATTGTAACCCTCCTGTAACCCCCCGTCGCGGAAGTGCGCCGGCAGACGTTCAGATTACTATTATACATTACATACATAATGCATACAAAAAATAAAGCTTGCGAAAATGACCCGGAAATTTCTGTCGTTACCTGTCGGACTATTAGCAGCATTGGAAAAACTTTAACCGGACAGGATATCTGTTCTATCCTTACTTTAAATTAAACCATACTTTACTTACCGTATAGTGCATACTATATCAAACTGCCTCCTGTGCTATGTAATATTTCTAAGTTACTCTATTGATTGATCAAGTTACGTTGGCTATTCTACAACCGATACTGACTAGATTATGTTCGAGTATACTTTCAGTGATTTCAATGCAAAGTTGAGAAAAATTTTGTTTAGAAAAATCGAACATGAACTATAATTAAATAAATTAAAAGGATATATTCTCCCTGTTCAGGTTTATTTCAAAAAATTACTTAGTTATACAGTAAAATTTTACTGTGTGGCAGCAATTTGGTGACTTTGATTTGGTGTATTGCAATTTTTCCAACTGCTGTGTATAGCTGTGCACGAATTCTTTTATTTTATTTTGTCTGTTATAAAAACTACTCTACAGAAAAGTGATTTTTCATTTTTCTGTGAAACCTAATGAATATTAAATTTTTGTTTGTGTACCTTTTGAAGATTAATTTGCCTTGTAGTCTGAAGATGTTCTAAAACGTGAAAGAAATTTTTTTTAAATATACCTGAACAGGAAAACTATATCCTTTTATTCATTTAATTAAGTGTACCTGTTTTTTTCTGGGTTTTACTTTTTATGAAGTATAATATCTATCGCACTCATAGGCCAACCGACTGAACCGTTATACGGATCCAACATTAATTTAACCATTTAAATGCAAATTAATACACAATCTCATTTGAATAAACACAAACTTTCCGAGAAAGTATGGGCAAAAGGGTTGATCACAGTTTTGATATGATCAAGATAAAAAAATAGCGGACCTCAGATTAACTTTGTAATAGCATATAGACGGAGATATTGACAGACAGGAAAAGTAGGTCATGTGAAGTGTCATACGACACCTCTTTTAAAACCAGATAATATGGTCTGAAACTTGTTTTATATATCGTTCATATAGAGAGAATCTGCAACTTTTGAAGATTAATTTGACTTGTAGCCTGAAGATGCCATAAAGGGTGAAACATTTAACTACGTAATTTGTGTGAATAATCCTGAACAGGAACACTATATCCTTTTATTTATTTAATTAAGTGCACCTGCTTTTTCTGCGTTTTACTTTTTATTAAGTATATTGTCCATCGTATAGGCCAAGTGACTGAACAGTTCGGATCCAACATAAATTTACCCAATTAGATGCAAATTAATACACGATCTCATTTAAATAAAGAAAAGTTCCAGAGAAAGTATGGGCAAAATGGTTGATCACAGTTTTGATTTGTGCAAAAATAATAAAAATGGCAGACCTGTGACTAAATTTGTAATAGCAGATATACGGAGAAATGGACAGACAGGAAACGCAGGTCGTATGAAGTGTCATACGCGACACCTCTTTTTGAACCAAATGATACAGTCTGAAACTTGTTTTATATAACGTCCATATAGAGAGAATCTGCACTAATAAATAAATAAAATAATAAAGTAATAATAAAAATAAAGTTATTGATTTCAACCACTGAGACCTTCTCTCACTGCTCATCGTGGTTTCTCAATCATTATGCTTTCTTTGCTTTCAGCTCCGGGGACGCTTCTACACCTCCACACGCAGTATAGTCCTCTTCGAGGATGCACAACCAACCTAGGGGGCGTCCATTGATACACCCAAAGCTAAGCCACACGAGAGAACTGTCGCCGACAACTCTAATGAAGATGCCCAAGCTTCCAACGAGCATACGCGAGCAACGCGCGAGCGGAGCGGAAGCCAAAAGAAGGAAGAATGCCAAGGAGACCGAAGCGATGGCTGCAGTAGCCGACAAAAGACGGTCATTCCCATATAAGAACACCGACACCTGGGGGAAAGGCGCTATGCGCTCCCCCCAGAAATAGGTCCACTCAAAAAACGGCACGCAGAGAGGAAGGAGCCCCCTGGAATCACCCCTGGAGTCTGTGCTGGCCATTTACTCCTCGGCGAATGCGGAAAGCCAAACAACTTAAGACGTGCCACAGATGCGGGCCATAATAATGATAATTCGGGCCTGCCGATGTCCCCGTAGTGGGAAAATCTGTTGGGGGATGTGAAGGCGTGGGTTATTATTATTAAATCATATTTACAAAACAAAACAAAAATATAAAAAATTAAAATAATTTTATAGACTTTGCGGCAGTTTAAAACATCAAAATAAAAAAATCTGATGTGGCCAGGCACATGACTTTATCATACAAAATATAAAAATTAATACTTTAGCTGCATGAGATCTATATGATTGATATAAATCGTGTCTGCATTAAAATTAAACTAGTTAGCCAGGATTTGACAGATATTTTGATAGTCAATAGTATCAATAGTAGGTATTGTCAAAGCATCAGCATTTGACACTACCTACTGTCATCAGAATAATAGTTATTTATGTCACAAGTGCCGAAAGCACGGAATAGCGCGACGAGCGGTGATGCGGCGCGTCACCAATGGCGGAGCGTCGCCGTCACATGTGACCGAGTCGCGCTATGTAGTTTTCGGCAGGAGTTTCAACGTTTTTTTCCGTTGCTTTTTGAGAAATACGTATTAAAAAAATTTAAAAAATGCTAGGTTGATACCACTTCTACGAAACGTCAAGTTTAAAAATCTAATTCAAATTCTGACAGATTTATATTCGTCCATGACACTGTAGATGTCACATCAGTACCAACATACTAAAATATAACTACACTCATCGCTATACTATGTTTACAATTTTTTCAATTTATCGTTTTTACAATTAGATATAACAACGGGTTTATATTTCTTATCAACAAACAATCAAATTGGTGAGTTTATTTTATTTAAATTTTGTATTTTGTACTTTGCCGCACTAGAGCGGCAACGTTCCATAGCGGTTCTCCAACCTCTGATGAAATCAGCTGTTTTCGAGTGTGACAGCCATAGACATTTCTGTGGTGACAGCACAAAAAATATTTGTCAAATCCAGGCTACTATGTAGTTTCATATCAATGCCGATGCGACCGATCTCGATCAAATAGAATTTGCTCTAATTTGTTCTAGAGGCTAAACTATTCATTTTACCAAAAAATATCATAGGCATAAATTATTCAAAATTTCCTCTACTTTATATTATTATTTAACTATTTTGACGTAATTACAGAAATGGAAGCTCATTTGCAAAATCCTTGAACAATGCTTAGAGGAAACAGACAGTTCCTTTGGACCCTTTTGAACCAAAAGCTTTTCAGCTCTAAGTTTCGTCATGAAACTTCTAAATATGAACCTTCGTTCCGATACCTTTAGTAGTTTCTCCGGAATCGTCGTCACAAAAATCGGGTACACACATACACACATACACACACACACACAGACATTTTTTGTACCTTTGTCAAAAATGTTCAGGGGACCCAAAAAGACCTATTTCCGCTAAAATCTCAAAACTTTTTTTCGGCACGATTACAATACTTTACATACTGCGTATGATAAAGTAAAAATATGGTTATATTTCTGTATAGGAAATGTTAGGTTGATAATGGGTTGATACCTACCACTTCTACGAAACGTCAAGTTTGAAAAGCTAATTCAAATTCTGACAGATTTATATTCGTTCATGACACTGTAGATGTCACGTACTACCGTACCACCATACTAAAATATAACTACACTCATCGCTATACTTTATTTACAATTTTCTCTATTTATCGTTTTTACAATTAGATATAACAACGGGTTGATATTTCTTATCAACAAACAATCAAATTGGTGATCTTATTTTATTTGAATTTTGTATTTTGTACTTTGCCGCACTAGAGCGGCAACGTTCTATAGCGGTTCTCCAACCTATGATGAAATCAGCTGTTTTCGAGTGACAGCCATAGACATTTCTGTGATGACAGCACAAAAAAATATTTGTCAAATCCAGGCTACTATGTAGTTTCATATCAATGCAGATGCGACCGATCTCGATCAAATAGAATTTGTTCTTGAAGCTAAACTATTAATTTTACCCAAAAATATCATGGGCATAAATTATTCAAAATTTCCTCTACTTTAATTTATTATTTAACTATTTTGACGAAATTATAGAAATGGCAGCTAATTTGCAAAATCGTTGCAAAATGCTAAGAGTAAATACCCACTTCCTTTGGACCCTTTTGAACCAAAAGCTTTTCAGCTCTAAGTTCAGTCATGAAACTTCTAAATATGAACTTTCGGCCCGATACCTTTAGTAGTTTCTCCGGAATGTAATTTCGTATCAATGCAGATGCGATCGATCTCGATCAAATAGAATTTGCTCTTGAAGCTAAACTATTAATTTTACC
This sequence comes from Melinopterus prodromus, assembly GCA_964023965.1. Lineage (NCBI taxonomy): Eukaryota > Metazoa > Arthropoda > Insecta > Coleoptera > Scarabaeidae > Melinopterus > Melinopterus prodromus. The sequence goes on along the minus strand of OZ030391.1, from coordinate 39,870,492 downwards.
AAAAAAAGTCATAGGCATAAATTATTCAAAATATCCTCTACTTTAATTTATTATTTAACTATTTTGTCGAAATTACAGAAATGGCGGCTCATTTGCAAAATCATTGAAAAGGGCTTAGAATAAACTACCAGTTCCTTTCGACCCTTTTGAACCAAAAGCTTTTCAGCTCTAAGTTCAGTCATGAAACTTCTAAATATAAACTTTCATCCCGATACCTTTAGTAGTTTCTCCGGAATCGTCGTCACAAAAATCGTTTACACACGCACACACACACACACACACACACACACACACACACACACACACACACACACACACACACACACACACACACACACACACACACACACACACACACACACACACACACACACACACACACACACACACACACACACACACACACACACACACACACACACACACACACACACACACACACACACACACACACACACACACACACACACACACACACACACACACACACACACACACACACACACACACACACACACACACACACACACACACACACACACACACACACACACACACACACACACACACACACACACACACACACACACACACACACACACACACACACACCACACACACACACACACACACACACACACACACACACACACACACACACACACACACACACACACACACACACACACACACACACACACACACACACACACACACACACACACACACACACACACACACACACACACACACACACACACACACACACACACACACACACACACACACACACACACACACACACACACACACACACACACACACACACACACAGACACACACAGACACACACACACACACACACACACACACACACACACACACACACACACACACACACACACACACACACACACACACACACACACACACACACACACACACACACACACACACACACACACACACACACACACACACACACACACACACACACACACACACACACACACACACACACACACACACACACACACACACACACACACACACACACACACACACACACACACACACACACACACACACACACACACACACACACACACACACACACACACACACACACACACACACACACACACACACACACACACACACACACACACACACACACACACACACACACACACACACACACACACACACACACACACACACACACACACACACACACACACACACACACACACACACACACACACACACACACACACACACACACACACACACACACACACACACACACACACACACACACACACACACACACACACACACACACACACACACACACACACACACACACACACACACACACACACACACACACACACACACACACACACACACACACACACACACACACACACACACACACACACACACACACACACACACACACACACACACACACACACACACACACACACACACACACACACACACACACACACACACACACACACACACACACACACACACACACACACACACACACACACACACACACACACACACACACACACACACACACACACACACACACACACACACACACACACACACACACACACACACACACACACACACACACACACACACACACACACACACACACACA
>OZ030391.1:39522233-39868708 GCA_964023965.1 Melinopterus prodromus | reverse complement strand
ATTTTCTCAATTTATCGTTTTTAGAATTAGATATAACAACGGGTTGATATTTCTTATCAACAAACAATCAAATTGGTGATCTTATTTTATTTGAAATTTGTATTTTGTACTTTGCCGCACTAGAGCGGCAACGTTCCATAGCGGTTCTCCAACCTCTGATGAAATCAGCTGTTATCGAGTGTGACAGCATAAAAAAATATTTGTCAAAATTCTGGCTACTATGTAGTTTCATATCAATGCAGATGCGACCGATCTCGATCAAATAGAATTTGCTCTTGCAGCTAAACTATTAATTTTACCAAAAAATGTCATAGGCATAAATTATTCAAAATTTCCTCTACTTTAATTTATTATTTAACTATTTTGACGAAATTACAGAAATGGCGGCTCATTTGCAAAATCCTTGAAAAAGACCTAGAATAAACTACCAGTTCCTTTGGACCCTTTTGAACCAAAAGCTTTTCAGCTCTAAGTTTGGTCATAAAACTTCTAAATATAAACTTTGATCCCGATACCTTTAGTAGTTTCTCCGGAATCGTCGCCACAAAAGTCGAGTACACGCATACGCACACACACACACATACACACACACACACACACACAGACATTTTTTGTACCTTGGTCATAAATGTTCAGGTGACCCATAAAGACCTATTTCCGCTAAAATCTCAATTTTTTTTTTCGACACGATTACAATACTTCATCATACTGCGTATGATAAAGTAAAAATATTTTAAGTATTGTATTTTATAGAATGATTTGACTACTATATTAAAAATGTTTCAGTATGCCTGTTAAAAGACATTATTGGATGTTGGTCCTATTTTTCCCATGGGTGGACCTTAATACCTCATCAGGGACGGAGACAAAACTGACAAAAGTTGCTTCAATTCTAAATTTCTTTAAGGTTCTTTCATTAACCGGTATTTTTATATAGCCAAAAACGGTACTTTTGGTTTGTAATATTGGCTTCTTTTTAGTCCATATACTTTCGAAAATTGACCCTTTTGCCCGGCCCTAGCCCATACTTGCGCAAATTCAGCTTGATTTACTTTTATCACATCAAACTTTTTCTTTTGATTAAAGTATTAATGCTCCACAAATCAAAAATACACTATGAGTTGAATAAAGATGTCTGTGGTTCATTAAAAAATAAAGTCAAGTCAAAGTTAGGTCAAGTCCTTCCAATAAATCATGTTTCCATTATTATTTTTTCTAGTATTGTCTCTAACCTCGCTTAGTGACAGATGACCGATCGGACGTATTGTATAATATTGAAAACGATTTATAATAATCCAGCGGGTTCCTGTGGTGGCTCGGCGTTGATGTCTCCGTTTATAGTTGGGGCTAATCCTGCTCATGAGTAGAGTATTGAGTAGATTACTCAACACATTTTTTTTATTTTGGGTACTGAATAGATACTCAATACACATTTTTGTGGTGAGTATTGAGTATCTACTCAATACTCAACGTTTTAAATGTTCAGTGCTTAGTAGATTATCAATACTCTTTTTTTGTTGGTGAGTATTCAGTATCTACTAATTTGTTTTCGGTGAGTATTGAGTGTCTACTCAGAACTCAAAATTTAAAGAATTTAGTATTGGGTAGATTCTCAATAAAAATTCGGTCAGTACTAAGTACTCTACTCAATACTCATATTATTTTATATGAGCACTGAGTATTGTACTCATATAAAATAAACGCAACAACAATATTTGCACCGCTGCACCAGGGACGCATGCCGTATGAACAAGATGAGTCGCTGCGGAACAATACACTCGTCAAACAATATGATTTATAACAAGTACACAGCCGCAAAGAAGTGGTCTTGTACAAGTGGCCGTATGTCCGTATTATTGTAAACACTAAAAATAAATCAAACGCTGACTGTTATGACTGCATCAATGTTGGGGATTACCGGAACTTGAATATGCCTGCAAAGGAGACCAGAGATACATTTTGATTGAGTAGTAAGTATTAAGGGTATAAATAAAATAATAGTATATTATTTGATGAGCCGATAACTAAGGGTATTAATCGCGTGCATACAGTTTATACGCGAGCCGTAGCTGAGGGTATAATCATGCGAGCGATTTATATCCGTTGTGTGCGAGTCGAATACGACGTTTTATCTAAGACTCATAAATTCCACTTTATATCAAATATTCTAAATGTATTTGTCAACCGTGGCTACGCAAACTGTCACATAACTGTCATTAGCGTAGGTTTTGACAGTCTTTGGCACTAGCGTTGTATAATAATGACAGCTCGTCAAATAATGAAGTCATTATTTGAACGAACTGTCATTATTATACAACGCTAGAGTCATTTTAATTTGCGTGTATCATAATGGGGATTATATAGTCGTAAATACAAATGCAATGAACTTATTATATGTGAGTCGTAGATAAAGACTGTTATGTTTGTTGTATCTAAATAATGTAGAAACTTATAACTGATATTAGCCTATAGAACTTTTTAAATAATTAAAAACGTTGGTTTAAATACGTATTTATACGACAAACATATTTACTATGTGTTGCAACGCACGAATGGTAGTAAATCGGTAGTAAATCGGTTAGTTTAGCATGGTTTGTGGACGATTACGAGAAATATACAAAAAATGCGTTTAAACGATTTCTAACTAAGTACACGCCAAAGTATGTGCTATGTATGCATTCACGGATTAAGCCAAAACACAGTACTCAGAATACGCAGTACTCAAAACGGTTTGAGAAAATATAGAACTAAGAGTAAAATACTCAAATCGTTTTGAGTAGATGCGTACTCTGAGTAAATCTACTCAAATCGTTTTGAGTAGAGTACTCAAGAAATTTACTTTTACTCAGTACTCACGTACTCGCTACTAAAATTTATGAAATCTACTCAGGTAGTGGCCCACTCTGATAGTAGGTCTGTTCCGACCACAGAATAATAATAAAAAATCTGATGTGGCCAGGCACATGACTATCATACTATATATAAAATTAATTCTATATTCTATATTGATTCTATATTCGATTTGTGAGTTTCACCGACTATCATATGTCCATGACGACAGTTTTCGTTAACTATTGTTATTAGTGCACGACGTTTGCAACTGATGACGAGATTGTAATCTCGAAAGTCGACTATTGCAAGAAACCAAATTAAATAGATTCATCAACTACCACGACCTTTTATTTATTAAAATTAATAGTTTAGCTGCATGAGACTTTATTTATTTGGTCGAGATCGGTCGTGTCTGCATTAAAATAAAACTAGTTAGCCAGGATTTGACAGATATTTTGATTCTATTGACAGTAGGTATTGTTAAAATATTAGCGTTTGACACTACCTATTGTCATTAGAATGAAAATATCTGTCAAGTTCTGGTTAACTAGTTTTATATTAATGCAGACACGACCGATCTTAATCAAATACAATTTGCTCATGCACCTAAACAATTTTACCACAAAATGTCAGATATAAATTATACAAAATTTCTTCTACTTTAATATTATTTAACCATTTTAGCGAAATTACAGAAATATAGAAATGAGCCGTATTTGCAAAATTCTTGAAAAATGCTTAGACTAAACATTTAGTTCCTTGAACCCTTTTGAACAAAACTTCTTTCAGCTCTAAGACAGATTTTTTTTTGTACCTAGGTGAAATATGTTCAGGGGATCCAAAAGGACCATTTTTCTAATTTTTTTCGGCACGATTAAAATCCTTTGGCATACTTTGATAAAATAAAGAATAAACTCGAAATAAATGTATGAAATAAATCCAGAACATGCAATAAATATACCTACAAAATATGTCAGTACAAACATTGCAGCACGCTCCAACTATAAATCGAATTGAATTGACAATGCTTAAACTCCGCCAAGGAATTCTTCTAAACGTGAGAATATCCTCACCTAATTGAAGTCCGCCAGTTGTTACGGATTGTCCCATTGTAACCTGGCCGTTTCAAGCTTTGTCGCCTGCGACAATGCGTCCGTCAATAAGGCAACACTATTTCTTTAAAAAAATCTACTGGAGACCGCAAACCTTTACCAAGGCCGGTGCCATGAACAGCGTTAATCCGAAGATTTTATGATGATTAAGTTTGACGCAATGTATCCTTTCACAGCTGAGTTTCTGCCTTCGCGGTATTTCTATGGACAACTGTCGATTCCATAAAGTCCACGAGGTGGAGAGCACCGGAAAATTACATTTAGCGCTCTCCATTCTAAATGGGATATTGTTAACGTATTAGTGATGTAGAAAAAGTTTTCGGGTTTTTAATGGCTGTTGTGGTCATTAGGAGTCACAATAAATTTACAACTAAATTCTTACAACAAATAAATGAACAAGAAGAGCTAATGATATGAAAAGGACTAAAGAAATGACGGTATTAATAAAACAGAAAATAGGACAGTGGTATGATATAAGTTTACAAATTACAAACAAACGATATCTGACTGCAGTAGACGTGAAATTCATCGTCCCGTGACAGAAAAAATAACCCAACCAAAGCGCCTACACCGTGGTTTACGTCACAGCTAAAGCTTCTGGAGTCTGCGATGAGCTGTCCACTGTGAGAGCAGTGATTTTTAACATTTCTGGAAATTATCACGTTTTTCGAATAGCGAAAAAGTTTTAGAGTTTGGGTTGAAATTGTATAATCAGTTGGGTGTTTGAACAATATGTGAAAAAAAAATCTAAGGGCGTAGAGGTAAAATTAGTGTTTTCAAGTGCAAAATACTTTCAAAACCTCGCGACTCGTTATTCATCTAAGAAGTTACACTGAAAATTTGATCAATTTAGAACAATTTACGCATTGAATTGAAACCGCGTTTTCAGAGGTCTCAGCAGCAATACATTTGTACTGAGAGTTCTTAATTGGCTGCAATCGAAGGTCCAGATAAAGTCCTATCAGGGTACGGAACGAGCCAATTTTCCGTAATTAATAGGGTTTACCATATCAAATCGGTACAATTTATCGCAAACATATTTTTTCGTGTCCGTATTTACAAGTAATTAAGCAGATTTTCTTATCGGAGGAATGTATTGTTCTATAGATTGCATAATAAATGATGTTACTGCAGTAATAGTTATAACGGGTGATTTTTTAACGGTTAGGTTCTGAAAATTGAAAAAAAAAAAACGCAGATAATTTGCAAAAGTGAATGAAATAATTATTTGGGCCGATAAATGAATGCCTGCCATTTCCTTTTTAAAGAAAATGTCATGTAAATGTTGCCCGAGGTGGTCCATCTGTGAGCTCCAATTTTGGCATACTTTTTCCGGCATTTCGGCCGGTATCTCACCAATGGCAGCTCTAATGTTATCTTCTAGAGCTGGAATTCTGGCTGGCTTGTCCCTGTACAAGAGAGCCTTGACGTATTCCCCACAAAAAAAAAACACTCAAGTGTGATCAAATCGCATGATCTCGGCGACCAACGGACTGCTCCAACACGTGAGATTAATTGTTCACTAAACTCGCCTCTCAATTGGTTCATGGTATCGCATGCCGTGTGGCATGTGGCACCGTCTCGTTGCAACCACGTCAACCAAGTCTAATTCTTTAATTCTTCAGTATGATAAAGTATTGTAATCGTGTCGAAACAAAAATTGATTTTAGCGGAAATAGGTGTTTTTGTGTCCCCTAAACATTTTGACCAAGGTACAAAAAAATGTCTGTGTGTATGTGTGTGCGTATGTCTGTGTGAGTGTGTACCAGATTTTTGTGGCGACGATTCCGGAGAAACTACTGAAGGTATCGAGACGAAACTTCATATTTAGAAGTTTTATGACCAAACTTAGAGCTGAAAAACTTTTGCTTTAAAAGGGTCCAAAGGAACAGGGCGTTTCTTCTAAGAATTTTTGAAAGATTTTGGTTTAGCTGTATGAGCAAATTCTATTTGATCCAGATCGTGTCTGCATTAAAACTACATAGTCAGCCAGGTTTATATTGTTTATATTGTTAAAATATCTGTCAAATCCTTACTAATTTGTGTTATTTTAATGCAGACACGATGGATGTCGATCAAATAGAATCTCATGCAGCTAAACTATTAATTTTGTATATTGTATGATAAAGTAATGTGCCTGGCCACATCAGATTTTTACTTTATCATACGCAGTATGAGGAAGTATTGTAATCGTGCCGAAAAGAAAATTTGAGATTTTAGCGGAAATAGGTCTTTATGGGTCCCCTGATCATTTTTGACCAAGGTACAAAAAAATGTCTGTGTGTGTGTGTGCGTGTGTGTGTAAACGATTTTTGTGGCGACGATTCCGGAGAAACTACTGAAGGTCTCGGGACGAAAGTTCATATTTAGAAGTTTCATGACCTAACTTAGAGCTGAAAAGCTTTTGGTTCACAAGGGTCCAAAGGAACTGGTCGTTTATTCTAAGCCCTTTTCAAGGATTTTGCGAATGAGCCGCCAGGTCTGTAATTTCGACAAAATAGTTAAATAATAAATTAAAGTAGAGGAAATTTTTGAATAATATGTGCCTATGATATTTTTTGGTAAAATTAATAGTTTAGCTTCAAGAGCAAATTCTATTTGATCGAGATCGGTCGCATCTGCATTGATATGAAACTACATAGTAGCCTGGATTTGACAAATATCTTTTTTGTGCTGTCACTAGAGATATGTCTATGGCTGACACACTCGAAAACAGCTGATTTCATCAGAGGTTGGAGAACCGCTATGGAACGTTGCCGCTCTAGTGCGGCAAAGTACAAAATACAAAATTCAAATAAAATAAGATCACCAATTTGATTGTTTGTTGATAAGAAATATCAACCTGTTGTTATATCTAATTGTAAAAACGATAAATTGAGAGAATTGTAAATAAAGTATAGCGATGAGTGTAGTTATATTGTAGTATGTTGGTACGGATGTGACATCTACAGTGTCATGAACGAATATAAATCTGTCTAATTAGCTTTTTAAACTTGACGTTTCGTAGAAGTGGTATCTACCTAACATCTCCTATACAGAAATATAATCATTTTTAAATTTTTTTAAAATACGTGTTTCTCAAAAAGCAACACAAAAAACGTTGATGTCACTCCTGCCGAAAACTACATAGCGCGACACGCTCACATGCGACAACGACGCTGCGCCATCGGTGACGTGTCGCATCACCGCTCGTCGCGCGAATCCGTACTTTCGGCACTTGTGAGATAAATAACTATTATTCTGATTACAGTAGGTAGTGTCAAATGCTGATGCTTTGACAATACCTACTATTGACTATCAAAATATCTGTCAAATCCTAGCTAACTAGTTTAATTTTAATGCAGACACGTTTTATCTCAATCAAATAGATTCTCATGCAGCTAAACTATTAATTTTATATTTTGTATGATAAAGTCATGTGCCTGGCCACATCAGATTTTTACTTTATTTTGTCTTATAACCATACGGTACTACTGTCTCAGTAATTAATGATTAATAATTTAATTTTCTTAATAAGTGTAAGCAACTGCTGCATAACCGCTACACGTAAGTAATTGTATTTGAATATTTTATACTACTTCTGCTTATATAATTAAGCAATATATCATAAACTTTCTTAATCACTTGTAAATTCTGTCGTAATCAATTTTGATGTCTGTGTATGTGATTTATTTGAAATTTTATTATCGGAGACATTGTAAAATTCTTGATTAAACGGAATTTTATGAACAATAATACAACCAAATTGGTTGGATTTATTGGGGGAATTATTTTTTATAATTTAAGAATACTGAAAATAAATAAGGATTTAATGATTTACCTGACATGGAAATGCAATCTTGTTGTCAATAAAAACTAAAATAGGGACTTGTGCATCACTAACGGTACTGTGGCTTAGCAGATTAGCGTTTAATTGCCGCATTAAAAAACTCTCTGAAAGTATATTTACGAGGTTGAAGAATAACCTGCCACTATTCACATTTCAGACACGCTTCTACCATACAGGGTGCGGCACCAATACCTCCAAGACATTAAATATTAATGACATGAAGTATAGTTTATGCATTATGTTTGAAATATTTGACTGATGGTATTCAATAGTTATATTTCTTTGTATATGTATATGTTACATTTGAGGAATAATTGACGGGACGAGGTGCAACCGAACACAGCGCAAATAGTTTTTATATTTTTATGTATAATTGTCCGCCACTGAACATGGATTTACAGTTGACGATGTCAAAAACAGCACAATGTATTTATTATTACCAACAGATTATTCGCGGCATCACTCGGGCATCAGCACACATACGACAGTGGGTTTCTTATAAACTGTTTTACACGCTATAGGCATTAGTTACGATTAGGATTACAGACGGAAAGCTCCAAGCAACGTTGCTAATCGGCAGCTACCTAAATCATCAAAACACGCCTCCAGGCAAATAACGTGTAATTAACTTATGATTTATTAACGTTTATTGAACGTGCGTTAACTCTTCTGATAGGAGTACAATTTGCATTAAAAAATACATGTAACGTCTTTAAACAATTTGTTTTATTATTTCTTTGATTCTGATTTATAATAAATGTTCCTAGCTTTAAGGAATCTTGTGTGTTTGTCCCGGAAAGTATGCCAGAATTCCGAAAATAATAACAATTACCATACAAATTCCCTTCTTTCGGTAATGCAGTTAAAGTACGGCAAAACGGGTCCCAAAAACTGGTAAGATCACATCGCGTAAACGACACCAGAAATACAAGACTTTCATCACGGGTCAGAATGCAGTACTGACCTTAGATGTAGAATCTAAACGACTTCCAGCCCTACATGAGCACATCTTGTACGTTCTACAGTTCTACAACATTGATATCGTATTGTTGGCTATAAAAAATATAAAAAAGTTAGTTATAAAAAATATCTCACGTATAATAATGATTACAATAACCGGAAGATTTATTTAGAATATAGAGAAGCATAAATTATCGGATGAGTGAATAAATTAAAGAACAATCCAGAAATTGCGATATACCTACCGGGATATATTTTATATACTACTACTATACAGGGTTAGCCAAAATTACCTGAACATCTAACTAATTCTCCAAAGGTAAAAATATTAAAACTTTAAACAATCCATCGTTCCAATATATTTCTAATATTCATTTTATTATAGAAATGTCGTAAACTTTTTTTGTTATATGGAACAACCTGTATACTTTTACATTTTGTAATTTTAGGACTAACATTTTTTATTAAAATAATCTTTTTATAAAATGCATTATTTTTGAGTTTTAAGCAATTAATTAAAATCAGCCATAATTACCAGAACACCTACATAACACTCCAACCGTAAAAAGATTAAAAAAACATTAAAACAAACGTTTTTTGACATTAAACAAACTATCATTAAAATATATTTTTTATATTATGAAAATTTGGTAAGTTTTTCTTTTTCAAATGGAATAACCTGTATATTTTTACATTTTTAATTCTAAGACTAATTGTAAACATTTTTTTATTGGATTCATTTTTTATAAGTTACATAATTTTTTAGTTATAAGCAATTATCCAAACTCCTGAAGTTAAAATTAAAAATATTTTCCCACATATATACCAATTTATCTTAATCAAACGGAAAAACAATTTTTTCTCCTTTGGTTCATTAATTTTATTAAATTTAGAAACTTCGGACATGTTACATCACGTATTAGACAATTTTTGCCTGCGATAGTTGGTGTCTACTCTAGTGTCTACTGGTAGCCACATTGTGGTAATGTATTTATACTTGACACTTACTTATTTTGCAAGCGATATCGCCAATCGTGCAAAACTGAACCAAAAACTGCTTACAATAAATTGATTTTATCAGAACACTTATGGGAACTACTGCAAACTATGTTAGAAATAAATAACATTTGGTTTCAACAAGATGGTGCCCCGCCGCATTACGGTGTCCAAGTGCGAAATTATTTAAATTCAATTTTTCCGCAGAGGTGGATTGGATCCATTGAATTGCCACCTAGGTCGCCGCATTTGCAAATATTGGATTCTTTTATTTGAGGACACCTAAAGTCCAAGGTTTACACCAATAGGCGGCAAAATATTGATGTGTTGAAGCAGAGGATACTGGACGAAGTTCAGAGTATTACTGTCGAACATTTAGAAAACTGTTTACGGGAAATTGTTGATAGGTTGGGGGCATTGTCAAGCCGTTCAGGGATGGCAGTTTGAAAATTGAATTTAATTGTTTTGATATTTTTTCTTGGATTTGTTATTATTTATACGATCGGTCAAAATAAATGTTTTGGATTTTGATTAATTGCTGATAACTAAAAAATGATGCAATTGATGCGATGTACAGGATGTTTGATGAGAAAAAGGAAAAGTTTTCCTTACTTCCGTAATAAAATAAACAGCCTGTATATTAAAAGTATATTTAAGCGGAGCTTGTTTAAAAAATATGTTTTTTACGGTTGGAGAATGTAGGTGTTCCGGTAATTATGACTAATTTTAATTATTTGCTTAAAACTCAAAAATAATGCATTCTATAAGAAAATTATATGAATAAAAAATGTTTTGAATAAGTCTTAGAATTACAAAATAGGTAAAGTATACGAAATTTCCATAATAAAATGATTAAAAATGATTAAAAATATATTTAAAGAATAGCTTGTTTAAAGTAAAAAAACTTTTGCTTGAATGTTTTTTGAAATATTTTACGGTTGGAGAGTTATGGAGGTGTCCTGGTAATTTTGACTAATTTTAATTAATTGCTTCACCCTGTATATTAAAAATATGCTCGAACGATGGATTGTTAAAGGTAAAAAAAAACTTTTTGATTTTTTGAAATTTCTTACCGTTGGAGAATTATTTGGGTGTTCCGGTAATTTTAGCTAACACTGTATACAATTAATGATATATAAACATAAAACTGCTATATCTGTTAATTAAAAGTAGGTACCCATATCAAAATATTGACCAATTATAAAAAGGATAATCAGTAATAAAATTAATGTCTTGTTTTGCCTGGCTGAATTACAGAGTTAAAAAGGGTTACTGGCCTGTCTGGCTTTAGGTACCTCCATTAATTTTGGATTATGTAGATTGTGGTGAGGATAGTTCATCTGTATAACGGTATAGTTTTTGTTTTAATGCAAGAAAAATCCCAAGGATGTATAATATAATATGCTACGTGTTTCACGTTTTATCATAATTGTACTGGTGCACATAATATTTCATTGAGAAATAAAAATTTGTCCTCAAGAGAGGAAAGTAGTCAATATTTTTGTTTACGTAGTATTTAACGTATTTACTGCACTAATTGCGATATAATATTCTTAATTCAATATTTATTGCAGATATGTTAAAATATGCAAACGTTCTCAATGCGGATATACATTATACATATGAAGACATACAAGGATATTATCATTCCTTCTGTGTGCCCTTAAGCTTATGAATTGATTCTCAGTCCAGGAAAGTGATATATGTATACGTACATCTTCCATGCCAAATAGTCACACTTTTTCCATCAGCACGTTCTACATACACAACTGTGTGTCCCACCTAAAAGTGTGCAACACTGATTTTTTTAAAGATACGCCAACTGATTGCAAACAAATATTCGCTTTCGCTAAATTTACATCACTGGAGAATATTAAAATAAATGTAAAACAAAACACACATTATAAAACATATTAGGGATACATTTTATCTAAAATCGTTATAGTTCGACAAGTAGAATGAATCACTGTATATGGAAGTACAATCCCCTTACTCCACCATGACATCAATTTTCGAAAGTATTTTTAATTGCCCTCATTTGCTGAGTACGTGACAACAGATGAACATTCGGGCACCTGGTCCATAAATGGAGACATTAACAATACGAAATTAAAAAGTGGCTGCGTCCATACAACGTAAGCAGTTTAGCCAAACTGGGGGTAGGTTTCCGCATTAAACTATGAAGACGCGACAGCTGTGGACCAACCATGCATTCCCACGTGTGGTAATGTGCCCCATATTTTATGCGGCGAATTTCGAAAATGCTTAATTCGATGGCAGCAATTAGATCTGAAAGTACCTGAGAATCCGCTAATTGTTCTCGATCGTCTTTTGCGAAAAAGCTGCTCCGCACCGGAATTTGCCTCGACCAGAAACGACTATTTGTCACCGCTAATGCGTTCAGAGTTTTTCATGTAAACGGCCTTGTCCGTCGGTATATTTATGGTACAGTTACGAGAATTTTATGGGATGGTGCAGTGCATCAGATAGGAGACGCTGGGGTAAGACACGAAAGATAAAAAATGGCAAACGCTGAAGAACAATATACCTATGGACGTCTGTGTAAAAAGAGCATTAAATGAAACGACGGAACAAAGTTTATCTGACAAATTGACGCCGCATGATAATGAGCATCTCGAGCGGGCAATAAATCTTTATAAGTGGAACGCAAGGTGGCGCTCTACAACAAACGAGTTAATCAATTCGATTGAGAATAATGACCGCAATCGGCAATTTCGAAAACCCGCCTCAAACACATAAATTTGGTATTTTCCATTTGGTACATTGATCAAAAGAACATATGGTAGGGGTTCGGCGTGTTTTTTGTCTCGCTATCAGTAGTATACAGGTTGTCTCAATAGTGCGATCTGGGAAGATTTTGCCTCTGTTAATGAAGATATTTGAAAACTGATTTCACTCATATATACAGAACGCCGAGGCGCACATTTTAAAATTATTAGCGTGTATACAGGGTGTTTTTTCAAGGTAGTATCAACCCAAACTTATGTTGTTTAAACTGAATAACCTATATTTCGACAGAATTTTGAATTCCTCGCAAAATTTTACGACAATGAACACAACATTACCTACTGTAAACTTTATACTTATTGATTTATTGGCATTTTTATGGAAAAACAGTAGTCTAAGAAAAACTGTATATCTTAACAACTGCTTTTAATTTTATTTTGCACGCTTTAATTATGATTACGTAAGAAGCATTCTATTATCATGATTACCTACCATATCCAAATTATGTACAGGCTGGTCATAATCTGCTGCAAAATAAAGCACACAGTTTTTCCTAAGAAAGTTAATTTTTTTAAATGGAAGACCCCGATTCTAATTTTTTTTTTAATTCTACGAATCGTTCTGCACACAAAAGTACTAATGCACACAAATGCTTAAATAAATCATTGCTGAGATAACTAGTGTTCTTAATAACAAAATCGGTTCTTCTATCAATAAAGGCACGTTTACATTAAGATAGTAAGTAGTAGAGTACACTTGCCTACTATTTATCCAAGTCACTCTACTATACCGAACACGGTAGAGTTACCGTTTACACACAAAATAATAATTGTTAGAGTAGAGTTGAGTCAAGTAGAGTAGTTTGACAATGTACTCCTTACGCGAGACTTTTTTAATTTGGCCACCTCTTGATTATAGGTGCACGTAAGATTTTTAATTTTTTGTTGTAATTCGGCAATTCCAAAATTTTCTTCACAAATTTCGGTATATGCCGATTCACGCTTTTGTTTATGCCGATAGTTTTTACTGGTGATATTCCATATACGTTCGTGTTAGCTGTATAATTCTACGAGTTTTACCGTTTCATATTCGGTCCACTTCATCTTAAATAAAACTCCTATCAAATTGTATAAATAAATAAAAAATATAAAACACCTATCAACAAAACTAACCTCAAAGTGCTGCCAATAGCTGTCAACTCGGTTAACTTTACTCTACCTGGCGCCGCGCCGGGCGGCGGGCGCGCGGCATCATCGGGACGAAACTTAATATTTAGAAGTTTCATAACCAAACTTAGAGCTGAAAAGCTTTCTGTTGAAAACGATTCAAAGGAACAGGAGGTTTAGTCATAGCATTTTTGAAAGATTATGCAAATAAGCCTCCATTTCTGGAATTTCGTCGAAATAGTTAAATAATAAATTAAATTAGAGGAAATTCTGAATAATTTATGACTATGACATTTTTTTGGTACAATCAATACTTTAGCTGCATGAGTAAATTCTATTTCATCGAGATCGGTCGTACTGCATTAAAACTAGTAGCCCGGATATGTCAGATATTTTGATTCTAATGAGAGTAGGTAGTGTCAAACGCTAATGTTTTGACAATACCTACTGTCAATATAAGCTGCGGATATTGTATACCGTTACACTTTTTACACCCAATAACACGTAAGTGTCATTTGGACGGTGTACTCGATGTCAACGGAGTACAATATCCTAAACAGTTGGTAGCTCTAATTACAAAAAGTATCCTGCAAAAGCAAGGAAGACACGTCTTATCATTTTAATTTCAACTAATGCCAAAAAAGTTGATAGTTCTGATGATAGTTAATACCTGATTCTTTTAGTGTAATTCTGTACTTAATACAAGGACCCGACAAATATTAATTTCCAAAATTATCATAACTCACACTACGACACACTAAACAAAATCTCTCTTTCTTAACAACCGATTATTAAAAGTTTAACGAACTTGCTATTAAGCCTGGGTAGTAAGAGCAGGTAGCAATGGTATGACGAGCCGTTATGCTTATATGAACGCAAAAATGTGTGTTTACTTCTACTAATTTTTAATATCTTCCGTTGGTCTGAATGCCAAGTGTTATAACGGAAAAACATCACAATTTTGTGATGAAACAGTTCAACATTGTTTCACAGCAAAACAAACGTTATGAATAGCCCATGGAACCGGAGAAATATAATACTTTCGTCGTTTTAAAAGTTGGCAGAATGCTAAAAATTCACGCAGAGGATGTTACTGATATGATTGCTCGCCTAATTATTTGCTGGGAGGTATCTCCACAAAATCAGCAAGTACGGTTACGTTTGATAGCAAGGTTCAGAAATAAATCAGAAAAAACTTTCTTTTGTAGCTTTGGCACCTGAAATATGGACCAAAACTACGATTTCAAGCCGATATGAACATAATAACACTCATTGCAAGGAAATACTTACCTATTCAAACAGCTATGTAGAATCTCACAAAAGCATTTCTGAAACAAAAAAATAATTGTTTAGTGAAAAAATAATGATATTTACATACTTCATCAGATTAATTACTTCTATACTTATAACATTAAAACGATAGTTATTGATTGTTATTTGACAGTAACGACGCCAGAAGAAACAAGGCCATTAAATTAACATAATGTATACTTTTCCGATCTCTAATTAACATAAAACTGGTCAATTGATCCTCACATTTCAGGCATAAGTGATCTACCGATCTGGCTCAAATGATAAATTATGTAAACGACTACTTCTACCATTTTAATTAGAAAAGTCACTCTTCTCCAACATTAAATAAATCGCTCGAAATTCCTTACATGTCTCTAACGAAGAACATCTCAATTTATGGGAAATAATATATTGATCTCCATTACGATCGGTCCATGACCCGTCAAACATTTAAAAGCAGAACTTTGTGGCATATGTGAATAATCAGTAAATTGTGTTAAAAATCCTAAGTAAATCATCAAGGCAATTCAATATGAAGCAAAATAACTAAAAGATTTTCTTTATTTTATAACGAAATGTAATACTAGAGTTTCAATGATTAACACCAGGTAAAATGATAATTTTAATATCCGTACCTTTGTAGCAAAAAATTTCTTTGTACTAGATATAGGATAACGGCATACAGCTATAATAAATACTAATGTTTGTCGTTGTATAGATCGAAAACGTATATTACCAAGTTAATATGATATTTATTTTATAACAGCGCCAGTTAATGTTCAAAATACAATACGTACATTAAGTAAGAAAGAATTGATCATTACAATATTAATGGTGGTTTTGTAGAGTAATTACTGAAATCAAAGTATTTTGATTTATACTTCTGCAAGGTATATTGTATTTTACATTTAGCTTAAAAATAACGTTTTTGTTTTTAATAACACTTCCGTTCACTATATTTTTGTGTGTTTTAGAAGAGTTTATATTTAGCATATTTTTTCGTTAATAAAGAGTAAGCAAATGTAGAAAACTTAGTTTAATTGGTAAAAGTAAACTATATGTTAATATAATGACAGTACCTAACAAAAACAAATAAATTGGACGACTTCAAATTATTTTTCTAAAGCTAGTGCCATTGATGATCAAACAATGAACATGTTTTAGTCAAGTGATTAGTCAATATCAATATTAGTTAACGAGTTTCCAAAAATCGATAAAAGATATTGCTATGCGAAGAAAAACCAAAGTTGATTGCGGTTGAAACTAAGCAACGAAACATAAATATTTTTACTTAAATAATGTTGATGTATAATAACAGGTGTATACATCCCTACAATGACGCTATAAAACCTTTCTTATAGTCTTAAAGGTGTTAACAGATTCTTATTATTCAATGATATCTTTAGTGGGCTACACGGTATTCTAAAGGAGCCTATAATAAAAAAAACCTTACAAGTTTAACGTGTAAGCCATGTGAGCCAATATTTAGGTAAACGAAAAGACTGGAGAAAACGTTTTACTTTATTATTAAGTGTATTATTATTGTGTACAGATGGTTTCAGACGGTTGTAATTGGTGTGTTGACAGTTATTTTATAGCTTTTAGATTTTGTTCTTGTTCCAGTGAACTAACGCAATATCTTGAAAAAAAGTCGTATAAACTGCGAAATATTGTAGGTATATTTAGCACAATTTGCGCTAATAGTATTTTCATAATGTTGGTTATGAGTGGTTTATAATTCACGATTAACAGTAATATGTGTAGATAAAGTAAATCTACTTATCAAATAATATACCTTAGATATAATTAGTTAGGTATGAGAATTACATTTTTCAATTAATATACAGTGTATCGCCAAATGGACCTGATTATATCATATAATCAAACTTAGTCTGATGGAATTATATTCGTACTTTTATTATTATTAGAAATAGAAAGTCTATCAGGTTAAGAAATTAATGCAGATTTGCGTGCTCAGAGATATTTAGATACAACAAAAAAACGCAATATTTTAAATATTATCATAACTTTTTTTTACTTGTCGTCCCATCAAGATGCAGCTTTGCCATCTTAAATGAATTAAATAGTCCTATTAAAAAGCGTCTTAACACTTTTTGGTGTAGAATTGCACTTTTTGATTAAAATTACTGGAAAATAAAAATAGCCTTTTTATTCTGATAGCTGTTTTAGAATTATAGATACATGATAGCCATGTTATGTTTTCAGTAATTTTATATAAAATAATAGAATAAATAAAATAAAAATTCCAATAGGGCCAACGTTACAATCTATTTAAAACATTTTTCATTTTAATGTAAACGATTGATAGTTTATTCTTGGGAAATACATTATTATTTTTCGACCATACTCTGCCTATATTAATTCGAGCACCCAAAACTCTTTATAACGAATAAATTTTTCTCTAGAAATTAAGATTTAGGTCCAGTAATAGGTTATTGTAGTTAGGTCAATCTGTGGATATCTGCGAATAGAATCAATATTCATATAACTATAGTTTCTTTAGTAAGTAAAGTAAAAGTATGATTTATTTACATTCCTATTAAGTGTAAATTTTAATTATTTATGCAAGACCCCCTTACATTGTTTCTTTATAACCATACTTAGTTCTTATGAAATTTGAGATCGATCAATACAGATTAACCCGTGCTCCAAGGGGCTCAAAATCCAGAATAAATTTAATTAAATCATAATAAAAAACATGTTTTACTACAATAAATTTACATACTATAGTTACCACAGTTGATATCTAAACTTATCACTTTTTTCTAGTAGGTACTTAATTTGGCAAAAATACAATAATCCAAGACAAAATCTAAACAAAATCCAACAAGTACTGCTGATATGCTTTTTTCCGTAGAATCTGAATCTGAAGACCCCTAAAACTTTTTATGGTCCCAAGCTATAAAAAAACGCGTTTTTGTGTTTCCTTTCATAGTTTGGCAGTGCCTTCAAATTCAGAGTCCCGAGATTTTTAAGTACAAAGTTACTTATTTTGTCTTAGCTTTTACAGCAGACGGAGTAAATATTATTGTTAAAATCATAAAAAAGTTTTTTTGTTGCCAAAATAAGAAACACCATATTAAAGTCTTGGTAAATTTGAATTGATTAGTCTAAAAATTGATTAGTCTTGTGTTTTGTTTGTCGAGAGAAACTCATACTGAAAACCCACATTAACTAGGATACTTTCTACTTCACTATCCTGGAGATTTTTTTTGTAGTTGCTTTTTTATATAAATCATAGCGCCACACTAGTTAGTTTTGACTTATCTAAATAGATTTTTTTTTTCAAATATCAAGAATATTATCATATGTTTTAGTCATTTTAAATTATTCTTATTTTTTATAACTATAAACTAAAAACTATACGTTAACAGAACAATAATAATAACACCGATTAATAAAATTGTAATAGTCACTCGAATGCCAAAGGAGGTAGAACATTTTCGACAAAGGCACAATCAATTAGGTAGTACTTTTATGCCCGAATTCTTTAGCCGTGAGATACACATAAGCATGAGAACATTTCTATTCGTTTCGGTGCCTACTTAATGTATTCGTACAGAGATTGTTTGAGAATTCTTAAATTTATTTCCGCTGGTTGTTCATGCTATGATACCAGAATTATTTATCTACATCCTCATTCAGAACAGAACAAACATAAATATCGCAATTTCTACAACGACGATGATATTTGCAGTGGATTTTGTCTTATCTCATTGAAAGCTGCTTCTTTCTCAAAACTACCAAATTTCTTGAACTAATTGGACATATCTAGGTTCATTTGAAAATTAGAAAACCTATAATAAATTAAGTACCAAAGGGTAACCTCAAAAAGGAAGCAATTCCTATATGTTATGCATTGTAGTTAAAACAAGAATTATATATATTTTTTTAAATATTTTAGGTTATAGACGAAGATTAATTATTATGTACATATATCTACTTTAGTCGCGATTTAGCAATTTGTTGGTTGTTTTCATAATAACTATCAATTAATTTTATTATTTTTTAATATATTTGTGATGATAATATAATTAGTTGTTGGTTTTCTTAAGACTTGTAAACATTTGGGTTATGCACTTTGGAAATGGGTTAATGATACTCTTGCTAATAATAAAATAACAAAAAAGAAGATTTCTTAGATAAGTCTGTAAAATCAGAGAATACCACATGCTTGAATTCTGGGGATTTGCAACAAAATAAAAAAATAACATAAAGTACGGACCTTTTAATTAACTGGAGTATTCCGATTATCACAGTAAAAACATTCCACGATTAAGAAAATAGTCACAAGCACTGTTCTATCGCGCAAAGCTCTCGTTCCGATACAAAAACAATCACACCGGCCGTCGCTCGTTTCAGTGTAGGTACCGGCAAGAGTACCGCGTCATTGAGATTCTTAAGTAAGTCCGTGGTGTGCCAAGCGCGAGACTGAGCTTCGTTCGGGTACCACGCGTACCGACAAATTATTCAGGAAGCCGCTCTTCGCGCTATCTACAAAAATAGTGGGGAAGTTGCAGGTACGCTCAACTGTGAAGAGCGAACGCGGCCGCCCAGTGAGAAGATGCATTGATACGTAATAATAGCAAGTGGATAAGAATATTATTGTGTTCAGGTGTTGAGTATGTATAATGCAGACAACTAAAGATTTGATACCGCGGAGACGTTAGCCATAAAAGATAGCTATAACTTTTTTTTTTAATTTTTGTTATGAAACATATTCAAGTACGGGAGACCGGGGCACATTGGGACGAATTTTGACATCCGCATGTAGTTGCCTTATTTTTCACAATAACTGGTTGGTAATGGCAATACTATTTAATATATACTTACATTTATCCAGGTATAATACCTTGGTTATTATTGAAGATACCAATTTGATGTTTGGCGAGTACAAACCATCAACATGGACAAACAAAATTCCGTTAAGTTCATTATTATATCTTATAGAGGATGTTCAGAATTTGTAACACAAATATCACATTAAAAAAAATTTTCAATAGAATCTCTGTCGAAAGAAATTTTGACCTTTGATTCCAGGCTATACCTGATAAATATACTTAATATTTAAATAGTTTTTATATTATTATACAGACTCTGTTGTTCCACGTCCCGAATATTGGAGGGGTGATAGAGCGCCTTATTTTATGAACAAAAACATCAATGAACATATAGCCTAACGGCGATTTGATTGTATGGTGTGACCTTGTGAAGGTCAAAGTGTTTTATGAACTTCCTACAATGGTTGTTGAGGAATTTATTCAAAACCAACATAACAATATTTTAAAATTATTATTCAAATATTCGGCCGACAAGGAAAAGAGACGATTTTAACCTCAAATATGATTCACCGTTGGCGCAAATGGCACAAATGAGTAAATTTCGCATAAATAAATAAATTTCCCCTTATTTTCCTGTCCCAAACTGCCCCAGTTGAAATGTCCCAATGCCACAACTTGAGTTTTACGAATTGAAAAATTCTAGAAAATTGAAGGTTTTGATTTGGTAGCAGCCAATAGCGGTAATGTATGAAGAATATATGTATAATTGTAGAATATACATAATATTATACAATATAACATATAAACTTGTATAGAGCCTTACGAACAGACGTAGACAATACTTATTTGGTTAATTAAAAACTGATACATTCATCAACAAACTTTTTTGGATATTGTTTACATTCACTGACACATGTTCTGTGTGATGCGCATTTAATCGCAAGTCATTAAGGCGGTGAATTTAAAGTCTCCCAATGTGCCCGTGTCCAAATCTTCCCCCGATCTCCCCTACTATACGCCGAGTTTTGCTCCAAAAATTAATTAAACGGTGTTGTCGGAAGATTTATTTATTTCGTTGCGCGTCACCTTATACCAGCACTTGTCATCTCAATAAAGAATTGCACATAACTTTTTGCAACAACCTCATAGAGTAACAAGTGTTACAAGTTCCGAAAGCGCATAAAGTTTTGCATTGGGAACATGCTACCCCTAATATCACCAACCCCCATACGACTATAATATTATTATTACTATTATTGTTTATAAGTTTTGCAAAGACTGTTGCATACTTTCTATCATATATCAAATTGCAGGTTATTAAAAGGGCTTTGCACCCATTGCCGCTCGGACTTTTGCTCCTCGGCGAACAACCCTTAAATGACAATAATCTCCGTATGGAACCAGTACGACAGGCAATCATATATCAAGTGGCTGCTGCAGAAAAATGTTTATAACTTTTGCAAATATTGTGGCATAACTATCATATATCAACTTGTAGGTAAAAGACCTTCTCACTGTTCTCCGTTTGGAGTTATACTTCAAGGCAAGCAACCCTTAACTGACGATAATGTACCCAGTTTGAAATTGCTGTATTAAAGGCAACTGGTCAGCTGACATCTCTGCCACATAATATAAACTGACGAAGACTGAAGACTTATGTTAAATCCTTCTTGCTCTAGGTATTGTTTGCTTTTATAGGACTCTTTTTTAGCTCCGTCCTAGGGAACTTCCTCGATTAATTACCTACAAGTTGATATATGATAGAAAGTGCAATAATGCAATAATACTGGCGGAAGTTATAAATATTTTGTCTGCCTGTGGTACTGGTTCCATACGGACATTATGGTCATTGAATGTGTTTTTGCCGTGAAGAAACACTCCGAGCGGCGACGGGTGGGAAGCCCTTTTAGTCACCTACAATCTGATATATGATAGAAAGCTATGCTATAATATTTGCAAAAGTTATAAACATTTTCCTGCAACAACTAATTGACATAACATTGCCGGCGGGGACGGATGCGTACGGACATTATCGTCATTTAAGGGTTGTTTGCCGTAGAGCAAAATTCCGACCGTTCAAAGGTAAATAGTACATTTAATTGCCTATAATTTAACATACTAGGGAAGTTATGCTTTGATTTTAGCGTGGGTTTTGTTCATTAATACCACATGTTAGTCGAACGGCGCTTCAATTTCCTGTATTATAGTTGTATGGGATCCAAGGAATCAATTATTTAATGCAAAATGTTATGCGCTTTCGGAATTTGTAACACTTGTTTCTCTATGGGATTCTTCCAAAAAGCTATGTGTAATGTGCAATTCTTTATTGAGAAGACAAGTGTTAAGTCAAAATTTATACTCTGGCTATGGAGTTCAAATTAAGATATGTGGCTGTAGAAACTAGTTTCAGTTTTTCGTTAATATCTCGAAAACTAGAATCTCTACCGAAAACATGTCTACACAGGGTGTTTCTTTATAACATGCTAATATTATTATTCTTGGGTCCATTTTGATGAAAAAATTCATACGAACATAATGTCATGAAGGTCTTAACTTTGGAACTCAAGGGTGCTAAAGTTTTAAAAACTTTGTCTTTCCAAAATGTGTTTAGATCACCATAATTTTATCGTTTACAAATTATCCTCTTGAATACATTTTTGTTTAAAGTTGTATTTTATTACAATTGTTTATTCTCGTAAGAGGTTTAGAGATGCAAATGAATGAATTTTATATCTTTTATACGAAAACCGTATGATAAACGAAAAAAAATCAACAGACTAGATTTGGTATGAAAGGAATGTGGATTTAAAAAATAACTTCTACGCTACGAAAAGGCAGTGGCGTATCACATTTCTCTTTGAAATGTACAAACCCTCACGAACGCCACTGGCAAGAATCAAAAAATATGTTGTACAGCATAGATGCATAGAAGCAGCGTACTACTTTTCACAAAAAATATCTAGAGTCGTACCAAAGTTATCATAAAAAAATATTTTTTCTTAAAACTGTAACACCTTGTAGTTCAAAAGGAATTTTTTTTTCAAAATCGCCCCAAGGATAACCTCCTTAAATATTAGCACTGTATACTGAATTAATCTACATAAAATTCTCTACAAGGAAGTTCTGTACATTTCTTTTCCTAGGATAAATACTTGAAGAGATATGAAAACCATCTACACAATCCCCGTACAGGAAACTAAAAAAGGACCTTTAATGACCTCCCCCATTTACCTTCACCCTTACCGATCAGTACTTTTAGTGTGTTGTTCAAAACACTTTCCCCTACAACTGTGGCAAAATTGGGTTTTCAGATATTTGGTCTCATTCAGTGTTTGTTGCCTGACTTTAATAGGACCAAATAATTGAGTTAAATATATTAAATGTAAATTTATGTAATAATATAGCTACTATGTAAGTAATAAATAATTGTTTATCTGTAAGTGAACAGATCAACTATTCAAATCACCACCTAATTCGGCACACATTGACGATCCATAATTGTCAGGCCAACACGTAGTGCTACGTGTTGGCCATAAAATAGGGCCATTTCGTCCAATGCATTTTTGAGAAAATTTTAAATGTAACCCTTCGGTCACAATGTAGCTGGAATTGAGCTGGACAACAGTTTTGCTGAAAATTCACCGTATAAAATATAAGTGTAATTCCTCAAGTTCTTTATTAAACTAATTTTTCCGTCGATCGTTTATTTATGAGTCAGTTTAGTGAACAGGAAATCCTTTATTAAACAACTCTATTAATGCACGATTTCTAATAATGCATGATTTGTTATAGCCAATCACACGACGTAAGGACGTCGTTTGATTGGCCGATCAAACATATGTGAAATAAAACCTTCCAATCAAAACATACCGTTCATTAATCGCTCTTTTTAATATACTTTTTGGTTAAATAACTATTGTATAATGTCCAAATATTTCTGTTGATTAACATTGCCATCGAAGAATTATGGCCCAATTACCCCGTGCTAAGTTTTAGCACAACACACATTTATTTTTTTGCAAATGTTGGCTTTGTCTAGACTCTAGAGACTGTAAAATGTTGATTCACATCACTCCAGTTGTGACAATGATGTGAAGAAACACTGCCACTTGTTGGAAAGGTGTTTTCATCCGAAAATACAATAAATTTATAAAAATGTCGGTTATTTAATATCTCGTTACCAATCTCAAGACAGAAATGCAAATGTGGCATCATCGTCTGCATCCAAAGTCTATCTAAATCGTGGTTTAATGCCTGTTTGCACCGTATTTGCTAAGCCAGGCCTAACTTTAAGAATAACTTAAAATTGGCGTTTGTTTGCACCGCATGTTTGTAGGACATTGAAGTCATACGTGATTTGACAAGAAGGAAGAAATCTAGTAATATTGAGAGGGGTTGGTAGCAATCAGAGTAATATTCTGTCGATTAAATAAATAGTGTAAGTTTAAGAAGTTTTTAAATAGAATATTTTGGCGGTAAACTTGAATTATATACACTATATCCGACACATTTTTATCAATGATAGAGGATTTCTTTTGCTCTAATAATAATGATGTCTAGCCCCATTTTGCAGGAAATGAGAGATTACACCTCTGCATGTTTAGTTGCTAAGAGGCAAGGGTGGAAACCCTTTATGCCTCGTCTGAATAAATTTAATTACGCAATAGATACCGCGTAATAGGATTGAGTTTGATTACCGTATATTTTAAATTTTAACGTCATATTTTTGTTTATATTTAGTAAGTATAAAGTAAAGTTTGAATCTTCTCAAAACCAGAAACACTGGCGTCCCAAAGTCATCGTATCTGCAATTTTGATAGGACATTCGTATATTTTGTTCCCTCCAGCAACTACTTTTACTCCGTTCTTTACTTTCAAAAATCTTATAGTTTTCGAGATAATTGCAAAACTGGATTTATACCGCATTTTGTGGAAAACTTGAATGAACAACAGTAATAAAAACTCTTCATAAACGGTGCTATCAAAACACAGTACCTAATGGTTAAATCCGTAAAAATCGTATATACAGCTCTGCTACATATGACATTGTTGATTAACACGAGGTTAAGTCAGGTCGTAATTTTAAAATATAACTTTCTTCACAAATTATTTTTTAATGACCGCAGAGCTAATAATACGATGGTTCTGAGAGCGATCATTATTCTCGGGTTTCGGCTACGTTGGGCGACATTAATCATTTGAAATGCAAAAGGAATTATGGTAAAGAAGCAGAAGTCGTATTGGGCATTCTATCATTCTGCTCTAATTGCTTCTTCCTATGTAGGTTATTATTATTTCTGTTTATTATGTTTCGGTAAAAAATGCCATTATAGAATGAACTTACTCGTAATTGTAACGCAAGTGATAACAAATTGAGTACATCGGGGGCGACATTCCGAATATGTGTTGCGATCAGGGAAAAGGTACCATGGAATATGGATATGGATATCTTGGACGGTGGGACAATTCCCACAGCACCTAGGCCTCATTAGGCCCCTTTTGCTAACCTCCGAGGGGTTCATGTGGCCTAAGCTGTGTCTGCCTCGAGCCATCCTGCGGCCTTCGTAAAGGCGAGGATGTCGCTCGGCGGAACCCCTCTGATGGCGGATAAATCCAGCCATCTTTCACCCAGGAAACGTTGACGTAATGTCGAAAGTGCCGGACACTCGCACAGAAAGTGTTCTGCCGTCTCTTCCTCGCTTTCGCATCCTCTGCACATTTGGTCCTCTAAGATTCCAATGCGGGTAAGATGCTTTTTTAGCCTGCAGTGCCATGTATAGATACCAGTTAGCAGTCTGAGGTTGCTTCTGGTGAGTTGAAGGTAGTACATTGTGGTCTTTGGGCAAGGGGCTCTTAGGGCTTCCTTTGCAAAGACGCACTTGGTGGTTTCATCCCATCTGCTCCTGAAGAGAGTGTGGGATGTTCCTCTTAGTTCGTTGAGTATTGTTTTTAGGGTCGGTGGTATCGCTGGCTCAGGTCCTATATAGGGAGTCCTCGCAGCGTGTTTTGCCAAGCGATCCGCTTCCCTGTTCCCTTTACTTTTACCGTGCCCCTTTATCCAGTGGATGGATACCTTATTATTTGCCTGTGCTGCTTTTGTCAGGGCTACGGTGCATTGTTGTACAAGTCTGGAGGTTGTTAGAGGTCTAGACAGCGCTTGTATTGTTGCTTTGCTGTCCGTTAGGATCAGCACATTTTTGCCACTTATACCTTTTTCAGTAATAGTTTTGGCTGCGATTGTTAAGGCAATCAGCTCTGTTTGTGTTATAGTCGTGTACCGTCCTAGTGGTAGACCGATTTTCATATTCGGTGCTCGGGAGAACACTCCTGCACCAGAAGTATGTGTAAGTATGTATGAGTGTCAAATTGTTACATGTAATACTTTTGCTAATATTCAATATTTTGGTTGTATTGTAAAGTTCAGTCGTCGGCGTCAGTCTATTTAGTCCATATAGTATTTTGAGTATTTTGTTTTGTTGTGTCTGAATTTTATTAACGTTTGTTGCTGTTGTCCCCACACATGAATCAGATAGTTATTTTTCGATGTAAATAAGCTGTGATATATCGCTTTCTTCATTGTGTGAGGTACCAAGTTCTTCAGCTTCCACATGGTTGCAATTGTTCTTGCGTTTTCTCTCATCAGGTTTTCGATGTGTTTGTCCCATTTCAAGTTATTTTGCACTGTTAGTCCAAGATACTTCACGTGTTTCACTTCTTTGATTTTGCTGCCATTTATTGTTATTTCAAATTTGTTGTCTGTTTCTCTTCTTCCTTCGAAGGCCATGTATTCGCATTTATTTTCATTAATTGTCAGTTGGTTGTCGTAGAACCACTGCTCCAGAATCTTCACATCGCTGTCAATTTTATTTTGTACTTCTTGTTGGGTATTTCCTGAATATATGAAGCACGTATCGTCTGCATACATGTAGTGTGTGGCTTGTATGTTTGTCTCTGCTAGGTCGTTTGTGTAAATGATATAAAGCGTAGGTGGGAGGTTTCCTCCTTGTGGGATTCCATACTCTCCTGAGTATAGTGTCTCGCTTGTTGCTGCGTTTGTGTTCGTATATTGAGGTCTGTTTGTCAGGTACGTGTCTATCAGTTTCAGGTTCTTGCCAGTAACATTTATTGCTTCTAGTTTTTTTATTATGTTTTTCTTAGATATTGTGTTAAAAGCTTTTTTTAGATCTATGAATAGTGTTACTACAATCTTTCTCTCATCGAGTCTAGTTTTTATTTCGTGTATCATGTCATAAGCCGCTGATGTTGTTCCTGAATTTCTCTGATAAGCATACTGCTGTTGGTCTATGATTTTAAATTTTTCTAGATGTTCTCTCAGACGGCTTTGGATAATTTTTTCTAGTACTTTGTTCAGCGTAGATAGTAGTGCCATTGGTCGGAAGTTCTCTGGTTTATTTTTTTCGCCTGACTTGAATATTGGTTTGACTATTGTTGTTTTGAGGCATTCAGGATAGTTTCCGGTGTCGATTACTTCATTCGTTGCTTTGACTAGTAATGGCGTTAATGTCTTTCTATTGTTCTTTATTACGGTTGTCGTTATTTTGTCGTACCCTGGTGCTGTGTTGTTTTTTAGTTTGCTTATTATATAGTTCATTTCATCTTCGTTGGTGTTGTGGAAAACTGCATCTTCTGTACGTACATTTGTCGTTGTTGTGGCCTTTGGTTGTGTTAGTTTACCTTTTGCTTGGTTTTCTGCTAGTAGTCTCCCGACATTTGTAAAGTAATCGTTTATTGTGTCTGCTATTTCTCGTGAGTCTGATGTTGTTGTGCCGTCTGGTTTGCTCATACTTTCTATAACTTGTTTTTCTCTTGTGTTGTTTGTTATTTTTTTCACTATTTCCCACATGTTTCTTGGGTTGCCTTTATTGCGGTAAAACAGTGTTTGGTAGTATTTCCTTTTTGTTTCTTGGATAGTTTTTCCTGTATTTCGCTTTTTTCGCTGGTATTCGTCTAGCAAATATTTATTTGTTGGGTTTTTATGCATTCGTTTGTACAATTTGTTTCTTTCCTTTACTTCCTGAATTACCCTTTCGTTTACCCATTCATTATTTTCTCTTCTTTTGATTGATGTTTGTATTTGGTTTGCTTGCACTATTCCTTGTAGTTGATGTAAGATTTGCTCGTATGTATTGGTTTCTGGTGATAGTTTGTTCAAGATATCTCTGTCGATTGCCTTGTTATCATCTTTGGTCTTGTAGTATCGCTTATATTCTTTTTTTTGCTTTGTTTCTTCCTTCACTGTTGTTAGTATTGCATAATGATCTGATATGTCTGTTGTTATTATCTTTATTTTTTCTATTTGTTGAACTCTGTTACTAATTACATGGTCTATTATTGATCCAGTTCCGGCATTTCCTTGTCTTGTGTAGTGTTTTCTCGATATTTTGTTTACCACTTTGTAATTGTTTTCTGTTAATGTTCTTAGGTAGTCACTTGTTGTATTATTTTTGTCCAATAAGTTTATGTTGATGTCGCCGATTATTATTTGGCTTTTCCTTCGGTTGACCACATTCTTCTGCAATGTGTCAAGTAGTGCCTGGAGAGATACATGTGGTGGTTTGTATACTAGTGCTAGTGCACTATCGTTGTTCGTGAGTAGTATTCTCAGTATTTCTATTTCGTTTATGGTCTGTTTTTGCAATACTCTATAATTTATTTCTTTCCTTATGTAAATGGCCAGCCCTCCTCCTCTGTTTTGCCTTGAATGGTATTCGGTGTTGTAGTCGTCTATGTTGTATAGTTGCTCTTCGTGTGGATTAAGCCATGTTTCGGTGATTGCTATGACGTCGGGAGCTTGTATTGTTGCTGTTACTTCTAGTTCGTGGAGTTTATTTTTTAGGCTTCGATAATTTTGTAAGTAAATCGTTAGTTCCCTCTTGTTTTTTGTTTTATTGGTGTTATATTTTTGTTTTTTTGTTTCTATGTTTTTTTTTGTTTTCCTCTTTTGGTTGTTATTGTAAGTTTTCTATATCTTCCAGGTTTCTTATTTTGATCTTTTTACTTCTTTCCGTTTTCTTTAGATATACCACGCCATCCCGACACCATGCAAAGCTATAGTGCATCTCTTTTTTCAGTTCACGTACCTTGTAAAAGATGTTGTTGGTGTATGGTGTGAGTTGGTTGTTTATATATATCGTTGTCTCTTTTCCCTTTAGTTCGCATACTCTTACTGTTACTGATTTAATTTCTTTTCTGGATTCCATTAGCTTATTTTTGATTTCCAGCGATTTAAATTCAGCAATTATGGGACCATTCTCCGTTTTTCTGTATGCTTTTGCGATATCTCCGTCCTCCAATTCGATGTTTAATCCCTTGGCAATCTTTGTTATTATCTTCGTCGTGTTTTCGTTCTTTTTTTCCTGTTGCTCGACTCCCGTTATTACTACATTATTCATTATCTTTTCTCTCTCAATTGCTTCTACAGTGTCTTCCAAAATTCTAATTCTCTTCTTCATTTGCTCCTTCTCTTCTCTCAGTTTTTTCAGAATTTTCTGCAACTCAACGTTTTCTTTTTGCATTTGGTCGAATTTTTCGGTCATTTTATTTTGGAGGTCTATTAGCATTTTCTTGATTTCCTTCAGATCGGTGTTCTCATCATCGATGTCGCTCGCCTGGGTCGCGTTTTTATTAGCTCTTAATTGAGGCATTTCTCTAACGATGTCAGGTTTCAAAAATATCTGTCTTTATAAATATAATTTTTAAATTCCCGCTTGCTTTCTGGTAAACAAGTTTCGCCAGCTGGTCTGGCCTTTCCACTTGCCGGGTTAAAAAAGCAGTCGTCAAGCAGTCTGAGCTGGCGATTCTTCAATCGGACTTACTTGTTTTGGCTGTTGTTTCTGCTCAGATTGGTCTCACCTGCTGGCTTCTGTGCGGGTATATGGATCTAATTTTCCTCTACACAATGGTACTAAAATCACCGATATTCGTTGGGTTTTCCGGACTCACTTTCGTTTTAACACAGAGGGACCGTCTGTGTATATGTGGACAGATCCTGTTTTTTCCCCCTGGGTTGGTGGTGTGAGGGATGTTGTGAAGGACCTTCTGAAGATATAGCGGGGTGGAAAGTCATCTACCTGAGCCTCAAGGAGAGGTGTGCGTAGGACAGCCTCGCGCCAGAGGTGGAGACGAGCCTCGCCAACCCTGCCAGTCTCCCAGAATCCTGCCGTACGGAGCCGGAGGATGCCCGCCAAGGCCACTTCCTCCACATGAATGTCAAGGGGCGGCAGGCAGAGCATTGCCTCCATCGCGGCCGTCGGTGTGGAGTGCATGACTCCTGTTATGTTTAGGCATGCGGTCCTTTGTATGTGATTGAGGTCTTTGATAGCCGTCTTAAGTTTGGTTCTGGGTCACCATATTACTGCTCCGTAGGTTAGCATAGGTCGTATGATGGCGGTGTATATCCACATTGCGATTTTAGGCGAAAGCCCCCACGTTCTTCCTATCGCTCTGCGGCACTGCCAAAAAGATATGTGTGCTTTTTTTGCTCTGTCTTCCAGATGGTCTCCCCATCTTAGTTTGCTGTCAAAGGTTATGCCCAGATATTTCACCTTGGCAGCAAAGGAAAGCTTGGTGTTTAGGAGCGTGGGTGCTCGTAGTTGTGGTAGTTTTCTTTTTCTGGTGAAGAGTACCATCTCTGTTTTCCCAGGGCTGACTGAGAGTGAGTGGTCTTTGCACCATGTGGTGATTAAGTTGAGGGCGGATTGCATCCTGTTACATATTGTATCCTCAAATTTACCTGTAAGCAGAATTGTTAGATCATCTGCGTAAGCTATTGTGTAGTACCCTTCTCGGTTTAGAACCTTTAGTAGGCTGTCTAGGACCAGGTTCCACAGCAGGGGTGAGAGAACTCCACCCTGTGGGCACCCTTTGGCTACAAGACATCTTACAGATTGGGTGCCTACATTGACGTTTACTGCTCTTTCCTGCAGCATATTACCGATCCATTCGGTTATTAACGTTTCTACGTTGTGTTCCATAAGAGAGGTTTTAATTTTATGGAACATCGTTTTGTCAAAAGCCCCTTCAATGTCTATGAACACTCCTAGGGTTGACTGCTTGTTGTCCAGTGATTTTTCTATGCGTCCTGCTACCATGTGCAGTGCAGATTCAGTGGACTTTCCTTGCATGTATGCATGCTGATTTGGGTGTAGAGGTATTGTTTCGGAAAGTTTTTCCCGTAGATGTCTGTCACATAATTTTTCCATGGTTTTCAGGAGAAAGGATGTGAGACTAATTGGTCGGTACGACTTGGTGTTGAAGTAATCTTGTGTACCTACCTGGTTTGGGGATAAAGATTACTTTTACTTCTCTCCATTTCCGGGGTATATAGCGCAGTGCTAAACTGGCCCGCAGAATGTTGATAATGTGGGGACTGATGGTTTCCAGACCCCATTGTAATAGGGCGGGAAATATCCCATCAGGTCCCGGAGATTTGAAGGGTGAAAACGTTGATATGGCCCAGGTAAGCTTCTCCAGGTCCACTAGGCGTTCTGTCAGGTGCCAGTCGTCTAGTGTGGGCTTGACAAAGGTACCATTTGTCAGAAAATAAAATTTTGCGTAGAGCAAGAAAAGTAATATTAAGTAAAAATTATTGTAAATATTTCGATTTTATCGGCATATGAACCACTGGCCACGTTCTACGCTATGTACATTGTGCACCATACTGTCCCATAGCACTAGGTTGGTCCTTGTGTATAAACATTTAAATTCTAGTGTAACGTTTTAAAAAATTAATGCTTTGTTATTGCACATTTCGATTGCACAACATATATACAACATATACACTGTAAAAATTTCAGAAAGAAAAATAATAATTCGAAAAATTAACGATTGTATAGCCAACATTTTAGCGGCTCGCTCGAATTTTGGTTGTGAAATCGTTTATTTTTCGAATTTCTTTCTGAAATATTTACAGTGTATTTTTTTAAATAATCAAAGTATTGAAGATGGTGATATCCAGGCGTGATGCAAATTTTAAGTAAATCAAAAATTACAGCCACAACCTGGATTTGATACGGTATTTCCGTATATTCAATTCTAGGTATATTTTTTAAATGTTGTGCAATCAACATATGCAATAAAGAAATCATTAGTTTTTGAAAATGTTACACGTATATACGTGTCAGACTGATGCTAATATCATTTAACTAGCCGTAAAAGAATAGAAATCTATAAATATTTACAATGAAAGCTCAAGTAAGCGTGTAGTAGATATACGAGTGTATGGAACATTGCTAACTTTCAATTTTAACGCATTGTTATCCTTGTTATTGTTGATTTTTTTCGTACGACTTTCTCAGTTATTATTATACTAGATGAATCGCCGAGACCGCTGCTCGTGCTCTTGTCTGCGGCTGTACGATTCATGTATTCATGTAATTTATATTACTTTACATTGCTGCAATCTAAACACAATTATTTTTTTTATTGAATATTCGGGACGAATGAATTTTTGAGAAGTACTAATTGAAAGCAATGCCATTTTTTGGGCCATCTTGAGGTGCGTATGACGGCCGGTTTTCCGGAAATGACGTCATCATTGAAATTTTAAATGCCACCTTATATATCATGTGTGATATTTTCAATCAGGAAGGCAACGCAAAAACACCTTTTTTTAAAAATATTGCGTAAATAAAGAATTAGAAAAAAATGGGCTGAGTAAAGTCAGTGTACCTAGTGAACTATGGATGAATAACATCTGAATTTGTCAGTTCACTGTACTGCGCATAACCGTCTTGATGAAAAATAATGTTGTATTTCGGAAAGGCATTTTTACTTTATCATACGCAGTATGATGTATTCTAATAGTGCCGAAAAAAAAAATTGATATTTTAGCGAAAATATGTCTCTTTGGGTCCCCCGAACATATTTGACCAAGGTACAAAAAAAATTCTGTGGGTGTGTATGTGTCTATGTGCATGTGTGTGTGTACCCGTTTTTGTGGCGACGATTCCGGAGAAACTTCTGAAGATATCGGGACAAAACTTCATATTTACAAGTTTCATGACCAAACTTAGAGCTGAAAAGCTTATGGTTCAAAAGAGTCCAAAGGAATTGGATGTTTACTCTAAGCCTTTTTCAAGGATTTTTCGAATGAGCCGCCATTTCTGTACATTCGTCAAAATAGTTAAGTAATAAATTACAGTAGCGGAAATTCTGAATAATTTATTCCTATGATATTTTTTGGTAAAATTAATAATTTAACTGCAAGAGCAAATTCTATTTGATCGAGATCGATCGCATCTGCATTGATATAATACTAGCCAGGATTTGACGAATATTTTCAGTCTAATGACAGTAGGTAGTGTAAAATACTGATGCTTTGAAAATACCTACTGTTAATAGTTTTATTTTAATGCAGATACGACTAATCTCAATCAAATAGGTTTTCATGCAGCTAAACTATTAATTTTATATATTGTAAGATAAAGTCATGTACCTGGCCACATCAGATTTTTAAAATAGCAATTCAAACAACAATAATCGCGATGGAGACAAGAAATTAAATGAGGATCATCAATAACCAACAATTAGTAACGAACAATAATCGAAAATACCTAGCAATAACCTCAAACAATAAGCTATATACAGAACTAATTCTAATTCTAATTCGCATGTTAGCATTAATCCATAGTTTACTACGCTGACCTTGACTATATTAACCCATTTTTTGTTTGTTTTCTGTTTCCCTCCTTTAAACGACATTTCCACGCTACGATTTTCAGTAAAATATCAAGTATTTGGTATCAGTGTAAACGTGTTTTCTAACGAGTAATTAGAGTGTACCCATGAAGTACACGGGAAATAAATGATTCATTTGCTAAATACCGGTTAAATCACGTAAGCGGGCGCCACATTATAGGCCAAAATCGATTTAGTCGATTTAGTAAGTTATTTTGACAATTTTCGACTATTTTCACCAATTCATAGCCACCTAGATTAATAAACAAAAAATTTAATAAACAAAAATTATTTTTACGTTGTCTTGATGATAAAAATTGACGATCGATAGGTTTTTGTGTTCATACTGATCAAAAATAGGGTGTCATTTTAACTACAATCTTAACGACTAAATATGTTTTTGAACGACAAAATATGTGTTTTAACGACAGAAAATTTAAACAAACAACAATATGTGTATTTAAACGACAAAATCAGCAAACTATGTGATTTAACCTCAAAGCCCATAAATGACACCAGTATGACAAGCAGCGCCGCTAGGTCAGCCATACAAAACTTATTCCATACTCATACAGTGGGCTACCGTTAAAACTGTAATTTGTTTTTAAGTTCGCAGAAGGGCGTTGGGCATAATTAAAAATTATTATATGTACAATTGTTGTTCAGTTAGTCTTCAGGTAAGTTATAATTAAAAATTATATATCCTTTGAGCTAGAGATAATATGCACAATAACTTACAACCAGATTTCGAACAGTTGTAGGCACTTGCTTGTTTGATTGATATGATCTTTTTAACTAAAATATTTGTTACTACAGTCAATTTTTGTTTGTTTACTACAATCAATTTACATACCACAGTTATTAACTTATATAAGAAAAATCTAACTTGGCCAGGCACATGACTTTTTACTTTATCATACGCAGTATGTAAAGTATTGTAATCGTGCCGAAAAAAAAAATCTGATGTGGCCAGGCACATGACTTTATCATACAATATATAAAATTAATAGTTTTGCTGCATGAGAATCTATTTGATTGATCAGACGTGTCTGCATGAAAATAAAACTAGTTAGCCAGGATTTGACAGATAAATAATTAAATAAATAAATAATTCCTTTATTAACAAAACAATATTGAATGCAACAAAATAATATTTATATTTAGGGCGGAGATCAGCACACTTGTTTCCAAATTGCCTTGCTCTTCCACTCAATCCCTTACGCAAACTAGAACTAAGACATAGTTGTATCAATAATATAACAATGATTCCGAGAACTTATTAAAACAAAAACAAACAAAAAAATCTGATGTGGCCAGGCACATGACTTTATCATACAATATATAAAATTAATAGTTTAGCTGCATGAGAATCTATTTGATTGAGATAAATCGTGTCTGCATTCAAATTAAACTAGTTAGCCAGGATTTGACAGATATTTGGATTCTATTGACAGGAGGTATTGTCAAAGCATCAACTTTTGACACTACCTACTGTCATTAGAATAATAGTTATTTATGTCACAAGTGCCGAAAGTACGGAATAGCGCGACGAGCGGTGATGCGGCGCGTCACCGAAGGCGGAGCGTCGCCGTCACATGTGAGC
Organism: Melinopterus prodromus; assembly: GCA_964023965.1. Classification (NCBI taxonomy): domain Eukaryota; kingdom Metazoa; phylum Arthropoda; class Insecta; order Coleoptera; family Scarabaeidae; genus Melinopterus; species Melinopterus prodromus. The sequence continues at coordinate 39,833,669 of OZ030391.1, read as the reverse complement.
CTCGCGCTATTTAGTTTTTGGCAGGAGTGACATCAACGTTTTTTGTGCTGCTTTTTGAGAAATATGTATTAAAAAACTAATTAAGAAATGGTTATACAGGGTCATTATAAATGATTGTAGTCGAAGTAGGCCGTGTCAATGTTAATAATTTTGTGCCGCTTTACTCAAACAACTGTCAACCATGAAATAGGTTATGTAATCAAATTAACTTTTGTGTGTAGAACACTGGTATTCCATTCAAATAGAGCGGCAACCAACAATATTTACATTTGATTTCATGGCATACTTCGACTACAATCATTTATAATGACCCTATATTTCTGTATAGGAAATGTTAGGTTGTTGTCACTTCTACGAAATGTCAAGTTTAAAAAGCTAATTCAAATTCTGACAGATTTAGATTTGTTCATGACACTGTAGATGTCATACACTCATCGCTATACTTTATTTACAATTTGCTCAATTTATCGTTTCTAGAATTAATTATAACAACGGGTTGATATTTCTTATCAACCAACAGTCAAATTGGTGATCTTATTTTATTTGAAATTTGTATATTGTACTTTGGCGCACTAGAGCGGCTACGTTCTATAGCGGTTCTCCAACCTCTGATGAAATCAGCTGTTTTCGAGTATGACAGCCATAGACATTTCTGTGGTGACAGCACAAAGAAATATTTGTCAAATCTAGGCTACTATGGAGTTTCATATCAATGCAGATGCGACCGATCTTGATCAAATAGAATTTGGTATTGAAGCTAAACTATTAATTTTACCAAAAAATATCATAGGCATAAATTATTCAAAATTTCCTCTACTTTAATTTATTATTTAACTATTTTGACGAAATTACAGAAATGGCTGCTCATTTGCAAAATCCTTGAAAAATGCTTAGAGGCAACAGCCAGTTCCTTTGGACCCTTTTGAACCAAAAGCTTTTCAGCTCTAAGTTTAGTCATGTAACTTCTAAATATGAACTTTCGGCCCGACACCTTTAGCAGTTTCTCCGGAATCGTCTCCACAAAAAACGGGTACACAACACATACACACACACACACACACATACACACACACACACACACACACACACACACACATACACACAGACATTTTTTTGTACCTTGGTCAAAAATGCTCAGGGGACCCAAAAAGACCTATTTCCGCTAAAATCTCAATTTTTTTTTTCAGCACGATTACAATACTTTATAATACTGCGTATGATAAAGTAAAAATTACTCTAGAGTCTAATTACACGTAATTGCAGCAAATCCAACTCAACAAAACATCGCACATGCCCATAAAAAATCAAACAGCCTCCGATGTGCGCTCAATGCCTAAAGCCCCCCCTGTTGAGCAAACACATAACACTTCACCTTTCCCCCAAAACTTTTAACGATAATTTTTTCATATCTTCCCTGAGACCCAGTGTATGTGACTGACCTGCTAAGAGAATGACCGTTTATACAGCTCAGCGCGATGGGCACGTGGAGTAAACAAACCCCTGAATCTTAAATTAAGGTTATGGACATCTGTTCTACAGCGTATCTTCCGCATGAGGTATTGTGAGATCCTCTTGGATAGCAACTTATGAGATAATATTGCTGCATGAAACACCCTACTGTTATCCATGTTTAACCACCCCAAGTCGCCCAGCCCATTCGATACATGATCATACTTCCTCAAACCAAAAACAAACAGAACACATGCAGTTTGGACACGCTGAACACGCTGCCTATCCGACGCCGTCAGGCAAGGACCGTACACGGTATCACAATATGAAAGCTTTTTACTATTGACAGTAGATATAGTGAGATATTGTCAAAACATCAGCATTTGACACTACCGGTACTGTCACTAGAACGAAAATTTGAAAAATCCTGGCCTCTATGTAATTTCATATCAATGCAGATGCGACCGATCTTGATCAAATAGAATTTGCTCTTAAAGCTAAACTATTCATTTTACCAAAAAATGCCATAGGCATAAATTATTCCAAATTTCCTCTACTTTAATTTATTATTTAACTATTTTGTCGAAATTACAGAAATGGCGGCTCATTTGCAAAATCCTCCAAAAAGGCTTAGAATAAACTACCAGTTCCTTTGGACCCTTTTGAACCAAAAGCTTTTCAGCTCTAAGTTTGGTCACAAAACTTCTAAATATGAACTTTCGTCCCGATACCTTTAGTAGTTTCTCCGGAATCGTCGCCACAAAAATCTACACACACACAGACATGCATACGCACACACACACACACACACACACACACACACACACACACACACACACACACACACACACACACACACACACACACACAGACATTTTTTGTACCTTGGTCAAAAATGTTCAGGGGACCCATAAAGACCTATTTCCGCTAAAATCACATTTTTTTACTTTATCATACGCAGTATGCTAAAGTATTGTAATCATGCCGAAAAAAAAAATTGAGATTTTAGCGGAAATAGGTCTTTATGGGTCCCCTGAACATTTTTGACCAAGGTACAAAAAAATGTCTGTGTGTGTGTGTGTGTGTGTATGTGTGTAAACGATTTTTGTGGCGACGATTCCGGAGAAACTACTAAAGGTATCGGGATGAAAGTTCATATTTAGAAGTTTCATGACCTAACTTAGAGCTGAAAAGCTTTTGGTTGAAAAGGGTCCAAAGGAACTGGGTGTTTACTCCAAGCCTTTTTCAAGGATTTTAGAAATCAGCCGCCACTTCTGTAATTTCGGCAAAATAGTTAAATAATAAATTAAAGCAGAGGAAATTTTGAATAATTTATGCCTATGACATTTTTTGGTAAAATTAATAGTATAGCTTTTTAGTTTATTCTAAGCCTTTTTCAAGGATTTTGGAAATGAGCCGCCATTTCTGTAATTTCGACAAAATAGTTAATTAATAAATTGAAGTACAGGAAATTTTGAATAATTTATGCCTATAACATTTTTTGGTAAAATTAATAGTTTACCTTCAAGAGCAAATTCTAGTTGATCGAGATCGATCGCATATGCATTGATATGACAAATATTTTTTTGTGTTGTCACATTCGAAAACAGCTGATCTCATCAGAGGTTGGAGAACCACTATGGAACGTGCCGCTGTAGTGCGCAAAATTATAAAATACAAATTTCAAATAAAATAAGATCACCAATTTGATTGTTTGTTGATAAGAAATATCAACCCGTGTTTATATCTAATTCTAAAAATGATACATCAAGAAAATTATAAATAAAGTATAGCGATGAGTGTAGTTTTATTTTAGTATGTTGGTAGGGATGTGTCATGAACAAATATAAATCTGTCAGAATTTGAATTACTTTTTTAAGGTGCGTTTTCATTAGTGATAATGGCAGTGGTAGCAGACGCCGTTATAGTATTTCCAATAGAAAATTGCTAATTGCTAGACAATAAGTTGAGAAAATTATAAATAAAGTATAGCGATGAGTGTAGTTTTATTTTAGTATGTTGGTAGGGATCTGTCATGAACAAATATAAATCTGTCAGAATTTGAATTAGCTTTTTAAGGTGCGTTTTCATTAGTGATAATGGCAGTGGTAGCAGACGCCATTATAGTATTTCCAATAGAAAAATGCTAGTGACTCATGTTTATGTACATGCAAACTAATATGTGTCAGGACATGTAAGAAATACTCTAATTTGGTATTCTACCACCGCCATTAGCTACCATTACCTACCAAGTAGTATGTTTGTACGGATGGTAGATTCTCCTGCAGCTAAACTATTAATTTTATATATTGTATGATAAAGTCATGTGCCTGGCCACATCAGATTTTTTTATACAATATATAAACTTAGAGATCCTATTTGATCGAGATCGGTGGTGTCTGCATTAAAATAAAACTAGTTAGCCAGGATTTGACAGGTATACATACATGTATACATGTATGTGTGTATGTGTGTATGTGTGTATGTGTGTATGTGTGTATGTGTGTATGTGTGTATGTGTGTATGTGTGTATGTGTGTGTGTGTGTATGTGTGTATGTGTGTATGTGTGTATGTGTGTATGTGTGTATGTGTGTATGTGTGTATGTGTGTATGTGTGTATGTGTGTATGTATGTATGTGTGTATGTGTGTATGTGTGTATGTGTGTATGCGTGTATGCGTGTATGCGTGTATGCGTGTATGCGTGTATGCGTGTATGCGTGTATGCGTGTATGCGTGTATGCGTGTATGCGTCTATGCGTGTATGTGTGTATGTGTGTATGTGTGTATGTGTGTATGTGTGTATGTGTGTATGTGTGTGCGTATATGTGTATGTGTGTACCCGTTTTTTTGTGGTGACGATTCCGGAGAAACTCCTAAAGGTATCCGGACGAAACTTCATATGTAGAAGTTTCATGATCAAACTTAGATCTGAAAATCTTTTTGTTCAAAAGGGTCTTTAGACCCTTTCCCTTTACCCTTACCCTTTCGACTTTAGACCCAATCAAACAAGCAAGTTATGGTTGTAAGTTATTGTGCATATTATCTCTAGCTCAAAGGATATATAATTTTTAATTATAACTTACCTGAAGACTGACTGAACAACAATTGTACATATAATAATTTTAAATATGTGAAATGCGTTGAACTTGAGATGCATTGTCACCTAATTATGAACAATTTTACTCACAATAAACAACTTCATTAAAGGACTGGACCGAAGCAAATCACTGGCTACAATTAAACAAAAAAGTTCTTGAAGTGGATACTAAATATTACACATGTTCTACTAAATCAGAAGATAAAAATATTGAAATACACAATAATTCAAGATAATAATTCAAATAATTGTTTATTTTTTATAGAATGTACGGATATATATTTATTGTACTTGAATTATTGTTTATTTGTTTCTTTATTTAAATACAATATTATAAATGTCATTTGTCTTTTTATTAAATTTTTGCATATGCCACATTACAGCTGTTAATTAAGGTTTATAAAACCAAAATTAAATCATTAAAAATCAAAAATCAAATGTCGTGCTAGTCAATTAAATTGTCGTCAAGAATCCCTAATTTGTCGTGCTGAATACATATTCTGTCGTGTTAACAATATTGTCGTGGGGAATACCAAATTTGTCGTGCTGCGTACATATTTTGTCGTGCACAATTTGTCGTTGAGAATACCTAATTTGTTGGGCCGATATATTCCCTTTAAAAGTGTCACACATATAATATAGGGTGTCATTTAAAATTGCATTTCCGAAATACCGAAAGTCATACTAACATCAAGAGTATGCCAAAAAATGCAATTTTTTGTTTATTAGCACTTCTCAAAATTTCATTCATAGAGCGTCATTGATGAAAAATATAATTGGGCATACCTATGGCGTGGGTCACCCGGTATAGTAGGTTAAAATAAAAACTTGAACGTTGAACTTTAAATCAACGAAGTGAAAACTATATAACTGTGTCAGGTACCTACCATAAAACGCAGGAGCAATCGCAAGCGCCCGATTAAATCACCTTGCCACTAACTAGTGTGCCAAAAAGCGCTCTATTTTTAAGTTTTTTTTTTTTAGAAATGGGAAGTGTTGGAAACTTTTACGTTTTTTGAGCCACACCTTCTCGAAAAGGAAAGTGTTGGTCAGACTGGATTCCTTAATCGAATTATCAAGATTTGAGACAGATTTAGAAATTGATAATTTTTATTCCAAAGCTTAATCCTTCACAGCAGGTTACAAAGAGAAAAGGAACGCAAAAGAATATGTAAAAATGTAAAACAATGTAATGCCTGCAAATTTACAGCATTTCAACCCAATAGTCTTGAAACTTAAAAAGAACCTATAAAGGTGTATAAACACATACTTCATAATTTTTTTACAGTCTTTGCACTTTTACCTAAACTCCTAATATTGTTCACTCGTGTCCTTGAACCACTGACAGCTTTCCTGGCTTTCTCGAACATGTTCAGATGTAACACCATATAATTCATATATCCTCTACGAAATGTTTGAGGACAAAATCTACCATTGTATTTGAAATACATTGTTGACGTAAGTACGCCTGTCAAAAAAATGTAGAGGCAACGCGATTCTACTTCCACCAGTAGCAGATTCTATAGAAAAACTAATAGTTTAGTTATCAATAGATGAAAGTTTACCCCTAGGTACTTCTCCGCCAGTTTCACCAGACTGGGACTTGGTCACCGGTTGTTCCCATCCCTCATGCACGACTGAACGAATCCAACACAATCCGATCAAAAACGTGTGTCAAAAACCGGTATTTTTTCAAAACCAGCTCAATCCATGCTCCAGTGCAGGCCGCCATGTGCGCCACCCGGCTAAAAACTCAAACTCCCAGCAACGTGTTTGTGTAGGTATTTGTATTTGTGAGAACAAGGAGAAAAAAAGTTCAAATAAAATATCACCGGCAGGATATGACTTTTTGCTTTACCATCCTGAGGTTGAAATAGTAGGGTGCTTTTGAGATGGGAAACAAAATAAAAGTTCCACGCTGGTTGGAATGTTGATTTTCTGACTCCTTAAAATCGCTCCAGCGCACATCAAGACGATTGAAATGTTTTCCCTATCGCGGGGCATTCTTTCCTACCATTTGACCGTGATTTCGGCCGTATAGAAAAAAAAGCAAAGAAGCAAAACCGTGATAGACACCCAAGAATATACAGCCATCCTTGCTCAACAAGAAACCACTTGCTTTTTGCTTCCTGGGAACAGTGGGAACGTATTGGTAACACCTTCAAAGTACCTTCAAAGCTGTTTTCTCTATTTTGCACGTTACAGGACTGTGGCAACTGGCATGTTACATTTTTAACTTGTAAATGATTTTTTCTCGTCATGAACAAGACTCCGAAGGAAGAGGTAAAGTTTGTTATAATTCGGACCTTCGCAACATCCACAGAGGAACCTTCCTCTGTGGATGTTGCGAAGACTGTCACTGACGTTTCTGATGCTCCAGCAAAGATAAATAACGTGAAGAATTTGCTCACCAAACATTTTGGGGATCAATGGATGGCCATCGAATTCCTAAAATATTATAATAGAGAGGACTTACATTCCAAATTAAAATTACTCCGATGAAAGCGATTTTGTTGTTAACGGACAACAAAAACAAAACAAAACTGGCTTAATCCAAACAATTTTTAATTAGAAATAAATTATACAGAAGTTCTAACTTAGAGCTGAAAAAAGATTTGCAATCACAGTCCATAGGTTGCGCAAACGACAATAATATATTTTGGCAAAATTAAATAGGCAGAGCGTGAAACGTTTTTACTACATACGCAGTATGATGAAGTATTGTAAACGGGCAGAAAAAAAAATTGAGATTTTAGGGGAAATAGGATTTTTTGGGTCCCCTGATCATTTTTGACCAAGGTACAAAAAAATTTCTGTGTGTGTGTATGTGTGTGTGTGTGTGTGTGTCCAAAGGAACTGGCTATTTACTCTTAGCATTTTTCAACGATTTTGGAAATAAGCCGTCATTTCTGTAATTTCGTCAAAATAGATAAATAATAAATAAAAGTAGAGGAACTTTTGTATCATTTACGTCTATATTTTTTTTTTTTTGGTAAAATTAATAGTTTAGTTGCAGGAGCAAATTCTATTTGATCGAAATCGTAGTAGGTAGCCAGGATATTTTGAAACTTTTGACAGTATTCAGAACGTCAGCGGTTGCGAAACGTCAATTCAACACGCAAATGCATTGAGAATGCGATGAGGAGGAGAAACGCGCTCACGTACGCTATGTGAAGCAATGTTGAAGCAGCTTGGTGTTTCCATGGTGTTTACAAAGTCAATGTGTATTTCGAGTGCGGATAGCAATGTTGTTATGCATTTTTTAAGGATTTTGCAAATAAGCCGCCATTTCGGTAATTTCGTCAAAATAGTTAAATAATAAATTAAAGTAGAGGTAATTTTGTACAATTTATGTCAATGACATTTTTTGGTAAAATTAATAGTTTAGCCGTAGGAGTAAATTCTATTTGTTCGAGATCGTGTCTGCATTAATATAGGATTTGCCAGATATTTTTATTCTAATGACAGTAGGTAGTGTCAAAGGCTGATTTTTTGACAATATCTACTGTCAATATCTGTCAAATCCTGGCTAATTCGTTTTATTTTAATGCAAACACGATCGATCTCGATCAAATAGAATCTCATGCAGCTAAACTATTAATTTTATATATTGTATGATAAAGTCATGTGCCTGGCCACATCACATTTTTTTCTCTCTACTGTAAAATTTATAAAAATGGATTGAGCTAGTTTTGATGCTAAACGCCTCATATCTTCTGCGTAATTCGGGCATACACTTACACTCCATGTTGATGGGTAACCTCAAATAGTATTTACTATGTTACTTTGTGTACATGTTCAATCTCTAAAGACGCAAAGACACGTTAAACACGTCCTCGTCATAACGCAAAGGAAGTGATGGGAGATCCGGACTGAACAAAAAAGACATGTTTCTCTGTTGACAGATTTATAATGTACTTGTCGACTTTGACTTTGAAATTTTCTTCTGTATAGAAATAAACGAGTTCTTTTCCAGGTAGTCCTTATTTAGAAGCTGAATGTCCGCCCGTATCAGTTTTGCGCTGGTTTAGCGTATATTGAATAGAGGTTTAATGTTCATGCCTAGCGCGGCATGGTGGAATGCCGTGGACGGCTTCTAAGGAACTCCTAAATGGCGCGCCCGAGGGAAGTTAACACAATCTTGATGGAAAAAGTCGCACCGACGCCGACGTGCACACTAGAATATTGCATCTAATCACACATTTATCTTACCTAAGTACCTCTACAATGTAGGTACACTGTAAAAACGTGGAAACTTTATTATCGACACTGTTAATGGACCATGTTCTTTACGCTACAATTAACGTACCCAGGCCCGCCGTAAACGGGCGTGCAAGACGTGCACCGCACGCGGGCGGCACCTTCTTGGGGGCGGCAAATGTAGGAATCTAATCATTCTAAAAACTCATTTTTATTATCGGTAGCGGATTTCATTTATAAAATAAATGCCTTCTTCTACAATCCCAATAAATGCATGATAACAGTTGACACAGCCACCTATTGGCTTCTAAACGTATATTATATGTTTTGTTGAAAACATGTCCAGTAGAGGCTAGTAGCTGGCGGCTATAACTGGGGGATGGCGGGCTGAATACCGAAGTTATCTCGTATTGCAAAGAAACTGATTACCTCCTAAGCTACCATAGTGGCTGGCGAAATCAACGCTGAATTAGTTTTTCTATCTATAAAAACATTGCGCCTAAAAAGAAGACCAAAATAATATGATTACGAACAGAATGATGAAATTTTATTAAACCCCAAAAGTATTTTCAAAGCAGAGTTATTTTTTTATTCATGCTCGATGATCTTAATTTCATTAAAAACTAGATTACACCAGCAACGAATTGCCAAAATCCTTGCAAATATTTGCAACTTGGTAACAGATGATTCAAGAAATCAGGCTGCAGACATTGATGGCACCGATTTGTATAATGAAATTAATGCATTAAAGTAGCATTTTACAGATACCTAATCGGCCTAGTGACCCATATATTTTGCAGTATCTTTTCAAAAATGATTTGACTGCTACCTTTACAAACATCTATACCTAGTTATTGCTTACTATGCCGCACACTGACAAATGGTTGTCTAGCCTTAAGAAAATGATATCATAACATAATTTGTTTGTTTTAAGACAACACATTGTAATAACAAAATTCCTTTAATATAAACCAAAAAAATAAAAAAAAAAAATCAACCTAAACCAAAAATTTAAAACCTAAAAATTTGCTTTAAGAAAACGACTCTTTTGATTTAAGAAAGTCGTTGTTTTGAAAATAATTTAAAGGATGCCGATAGATGGAGCTGTAGTTTCTCGTCGTAATAGGGATCTCCTTGAGGTTATATAACCGCACCTACGTCTATGCGGCACCAGTGATTGTGGTATTATACCGTCAATTTAGAAATGTCCAACAGCTCTAGCATTGATGGAAAAGAACAGGGGACCTTGGGTGCCTTCTCCAGTTAGAAGATAACAATATTTTTGTTTGGATACTTTCAATATAAAATATTATTGCTTTAATAATAACAGGTTCATATTTAAAATAAGTAAGTAAATGTTCAATCTAAGAATTTGAGCTGGTTAACTACCCAACCTTTTGATTTACAAGAACAACAAACAAGTCAAATAACTATAGTATACATTTAAAATTGTATCATCTTAAGGTAAGAGAACCGGTCAAAACAACGGTTTTCTTCCATGAACGATATATATTCTAGCGTATATATAAAACAATCACTGTATTGGATTAACAAAGGCTGATTTGAATTGAGACAACGTTTCGTTGTGTGCGGTTTCGGTGGCATCTGGTGAAAGATCGTTTTCCAAGTTGAAAATCAAAAAAATACTTACGCTCAACTATAGTTTATAGCATTTATGTACCAGGATACGCTTAACAATGTATCCATTGTTTCTATAAAACATGAAATATTGGATAGTTTGGATATAATAATGTTTCATCCATTGTTTCTATAGAACATGAAATGTTGGATAGTTTGGATACATCAGAATTTATAGCAGATTTCGCAAGTATAAAATCAAGGAATGTACAGTTCCTATAGACAGTTTTGTTTTGTTGGTTGTGTTCCTATACCTATATATATTTATTTATATATTGATAAGTTCAGTCACTTTGTAGTGAAGATAATAACATGATTTTAATAATTGTTTGTTTGCTCTTTACTCACCTGTATGCAGCAAAACTAAAATTTGTTAAAAACTAATCACTTATTCGTGGAAAATAATGCTATGCTTACACGAACTAATTAGTACTAGTCACACTATTTACAACACAAGCAATTCTGCTAGTGTCGACTGTATACAAGTGATATTTTTAGTGCAGTTTTTAGTATAAACAAGAATGGGGACGTAAAATGGATTTGTCGAAAGCAGCGAAATTGTAAAAATGTTTAATTAAGGATATAAAAACCAAAAGACACTCTTTTGATTTTTATGAGGCAAAAGCAAACTGAATATCGTTTATAAAAGACTGTCAAGGTGTTCAGAAGCGTGTAAAACAACCCAGTCCTGGGATAACTTTTCTTGAAGAAGACAAAGACACAGGCGTAACTCTTGAAGGCAACCTCACGCAGACATTAAAAATAGAAACATTTTTACCAACAATCGACTGTGTAATTTACAACAAAAAATGCAGTAAAAATACGAGGAGGTATTGGAAGTCTTTTTTTTAACAATTTGTAATATGGATGAGGGCAAAACTAAAACGTTGGAATTCATTGGAAGGATCTAAAATTGGAATGTCAACATTTCAAGTCATAAGTCATAACCATCATTGATGGCGAAAAACTGAAGGAAAAAAAGAAGATTCATAAGAAATACAATTTTACAAATGCCAATGACAATAAAGAACAGTTGTTCAATGAGGAGATTGAAATTAGTATCAACCTACTCTATACATACATGTATAATGAAAGACGATTCACAGTGTTCCCAAATATTGAAATAGTAATGAGAATATTCTTGTCGGTGATGATTAATTGATTACTAACGAGAGTGGCGAGCGCTCATTTTCAAAATTCCAACTGGTCAAAAATGAATTGATAAATCGTATGACTCAATCTCGTTTGAATAATTTAACTTTGACGAGTATTGAAAATGATATATTATTAACAGTTGATTTTGAAGAGATAATTAACGATATTGCGAATTTAAGATATATAAAACGAATTTTCGAATATACCTTCATTCTATTATGGATTCCTTTTACTAAACGTTACATTTAATGAAACAAAAGGGACACAGGTGTTGTCTACTTTTGCATAGGGGCCCAGGGCCTCATCAATCTTGGAAAACTAAAAGCTACTAAAAGTTTGTGATCTACTGTTTTCATAACGACACCGAAAGCGGTTTCGTTAGGAGTTTATAACGAACACAAAGTACAAAATGTTTTATTATGTAATGTATACGTACACTGTACAGGCTCTCCTAATTTTTTCCTATAAGTTTTTTTTCCCAGATACAAATATTTCATATAGCTCTATTTTGTTCTCTTTATTCCGTAAAAAGTTACGACCGTTTCATATATTAAAAAACTGTATTTTAAACAGCTATATCTTCTTTAGGCACAGAAAAACTCCACATGAAACTTTTTACTCAGAATGACATTTTTACCCCCGAACCCCCCTCACCCGCCGCGGGGCATGATTCCACACACCATGGGGAGTCATACGGTATACCGGGACTGAGGTCAACCCTCTTCGATATGGACGGTAACTATTACCGCGGTACCTACTAGACACTGTGACAAAGGCACAGGGAATTAAAACAGATTTTCATATATAACCCCAAAATATACAACGTGTACTAAAATAAGTACAGTATCATCTAAATAATTTAATAAACTAGTTTTTAATTACGTTATTGTTGTATTGATTTGTTTTCGAATATTTATTTTTTTTCAATTAATTTTGCAGTTGTTGTCTGATGAAGATTGTCAACAAAAATCGAAACATAACAATGAAATAAAAGGTGCTATTCTTTGATTGATCAATCCCTTAAGTATTTCCTAATTTGTGTCATCAAATACGACTGCAACAGCTTCTGTCTGGTATTCTTATAATTTATAAATAATAAGACAATAATAATACATAATGCCGCTTCTCAAAAAATGTTGGACACAAATTATTAATAAAATTTATTATTAACAATCTGAATCTAAAATAATCGATAGCGAAATCGATAGCTTGCTTTTAAAATAAAATCTTACAAAGAAAACATTGCGTTTTTATGTTTGAATTATTTCAATTTGTAAAACCGATGGTAAACTTTGTCAATTTCATTATCAATTTAATAAGATAATCGAGTTAGTTTCCGTGAACAGTCTGTCTATGATAAGACTGGTGTTGGTATTAGTTTCCTATTCTACGAAGTGAACACCTGTGCTTGCGCGCTGCAATCTGCAACCCGCTCACGCCATGCACAATTAGAAAAAAGATCATTGCAGCCACATGGCGTGAAAAGGCGAAATCAATTCCTAATGAATTTCCTTAGCTAATACAATTACCTAAAACTCTAAGCTTCCCACTTTGTGGAAAATGTTGGTATATGTTACTTTTCATCTATTAGAAAAATTAAGTCTCGAGAATTACAACGTTTTCGCGAGGGTACCAAGTATGACCGTACTTCAAGCCGATAAACATCACTTCTTAAGTCAATTAAAACAGAAATAATTTTACATACTTCAATCAGTCTAATCCATATCGTAAAAATTAAATATTACTATTCATTTCGCCGTTTTTGTTCTGTTCGCCTAGGTCCAACGCTTTCATGAAAGACCAACTTTAAACTCTGCCGAGCTTAGTATAAAGAGTTAGGCTTTCCCCTTCCAGGGCTGCATACAGTAATCATTTGTCTATGTAACCCAACAGACAAAATTCTTCGAATCAAATATTCATTGTTTGAGGTTTTGGCCAGCTTTACGGGAATTCGTCCCACAGTGGGATGGGGAAAAGTGAACATAAACTTGTCCTACAGATGCTGCAAAAAGACAAATTTGTTACGCTTTTTTGGGGAATACGAATCAGTTATTACCAAATCTTTGAAGTATAGTTGTACAAAAAAAAACGCATGACCGAATATGCGGATAACTGTTTATTTTTGTTAATTACACCGATTGCTTTTAATATCGTATCCACACATCCAGTTGGGGAAAATATTGCATGTTTCACACCTTGATGACAAATTTGTTACGCTTTTTGGGGTAATAAAAAGTAGTTATTACCAAATCTTTGAAGTATAGTTGTACAGAAAAAACGCACGACCGAATATACGGATAACAGTTTTTTTGTTAAGCACACAGATTGCTTTTAATATCGTATCCATACATCAAGTTGGGGCAAATATTACAAGTTTCAAGGTAAAGGCACATATTGATGACAAATTTATTATGCTTTTTGAGGGAATACAAATCAGTTATTACCAAATCTCTGAAGTATAGTTGTACAAAAAAACGCACGAGCGAATCTGCGGATAACTGTTTATTTTTGTTAAGCACACAGATTGCTTTTAATATCGTATCCACCACATCCAGTTGGGGAAAATATTGCAAGTTTCACACCTTGATGATAAATTTGTTACGCTTTTTGGGGGAATACAAAGTAGTTATCACCAAATCTTTGAAGTATAGTTGTACAAAAAAAAAACGCACGACCGAATATGCGGATAACCGTTTATTTTTGTTAAGCACACAGATTGCTTTTAATATCGTATCCACACATCAAGTTGGGGCAAATATTACAAGTTTCAAGGTAAAGGCACACGTTGATGACAAATTTGTTACGCTTTTTGGGGGAATACAAATCAGTTATTACCAAATCTTTGAAGTATAGTTGTACAAAAAAAGACGCACGAGCCAATCTGCGGATAACCGTTTATTTTTGTTAAGCACACAGATTGCTTTAATATCATATCCACACATCAAGTTGGGTCAAATATTTCAAGTTTCAAGGTAAAGGCACACCTTGATGTTAAACGAACTTAATCGCAATTATTCGAGTTACTAAATTAAATCGTAACTCAATGCTTCCGTATGTAGCCTTCAAGGAATATATGAGAAACTATACAGGAAGTGGTACCTCAGGCATTCTTCCATATATGAACGTTACATTTCAGGTGCAAATGCAGGAGTTTTCGATTACAAACAACCCAACGTATCTGTTCATTGAACTGTGCGAGTACTGAGGTGACCGTACTATGAATACGATCAAAATCGCTCAAAACTGCTTATTTTAGAGAAGAAACTAGTGCAAGTGCACCCCCTAGATGCCAGCGTTTTTAATGGCTGTTAGATTAAGTTTTTAAAATGTAGCACTATCTTTGTTGCCTAATATTTTTTGCCATTGTCTACCAATCGCATGAACACTGCTTCAAGTGACTGAACAACAAGACTGCACAAGGTGTTCCAAAAGGTTCTTTATTTTTTACTATACAATATCTTACGATGCAACTGATATTATATGACCCAGACTGTAATGTGTTTAACACTTTCCCGCTCTCTCCATTCTGCTGCCAACGACCTTGAATCCCATCTACGACAAATCCGCTCCTGATACCACAAGTGAAGAATAATTTATCCGCTACAAGTCTACAAAATCCAATAGCTCATTCCATTCCACCGTATCCTAGATAGCATTCCATCAGTCGAGGTCAATAATAACCACCACTCCCTCCCCGCCTTGAACGGTCCACTCAAAATAAACTCCAAATATTCCCACCGAGACTACTCCACATGTTTCTAAAAAGAACATCCTTATCCTATTATCCCATACTACTCCAAAACCACAATATACGAAACAATCGATATACAAGGTGTCGTATTGCATATCAGAACAGTTTTTGCATTTTCATTTTTTTGTATGGATCACTAGGTATCAAGGAAAATGTAAACTTGGCTATTACGATAAATAAATAGTCAAAATTTTATATTCATACTTAAGAGCATACTCTGAAGGCATTTTGCATGTCATAAAATGCGTTTGTACGCCAGCATTGGCTGGGCAATATTCAACTTTTTTATTTCCCATGTAGGTACGCCATATTTAATTTTTAGAGATGAAAATAGAACATTGAAAATGCTTTACAACCATAACACGTTTATTAAATTATCAAAAAATGCCATTAGGTGGCCCGCCAGATCACCCCACCTAACCCCATGGATTTTTTTTTACTGGGACTTTATCATTTATCATTGTTCTTAGCAACAAGCAAACTTGCTCATAGATATGTACCAAACAGAGGGCAACCGATGATATCCCCACTCCATTCGAAAAGTCTCGCCTTCGCTTCAAAAAGATAGTAGACTCCCAGTATTTGTTCTAAGCTAGACTGACAATTACTGAATAGGTATGTCCCTATTAGCCATCTCCCCAGTCGCCTGAACGTTCTATACAGTATCACTGTTCATTGCATGGACGCTAGTTTTTGTGTAGCCTCTTAGAAAAAGTTCTATGGGGTTAACTCCAGTGATCTAATTTAATGTATTTTGTGATAATTTCTTCATGGTTGTAAAGCATTTTCAATATTCTATTTGAATCTGTAAAGATTAAATATAGCGCCCAAAAGAAACAAAAAAGTTAAATATAGCCCAGCTACATCTTAGGGACAACACAAAATCTCTTCAGAATATTCTCTTATGTAAAAATTCAAAATTTCTACTTTCTATTTATTGTAATAGCTAAGGTATTCAATAAAAAAGAATTTGGCAGCTTTTCTGCATTTTCGCAATTTTTTCGCATTTAACCGACATCGTCTGTCTTGCAATTTTTTGGATTCCCCACGTGACTCATGTTCCGTGAGACATCCTGTATAGAAGGCGTAAAGACTCCCATCCACAGGCGTTCCTAGAGATACACTTACAAACTTCTCTGACCGATTATACCATCTTCACGCTTGCTCCATATCGTCCTTACTATTACGTTGTTTCTATCTGTTTATAAACACGAGTCCACGATGATTTTTTTTTAATTTTTAAACTGAGGATGTTTTTAACTAATCCCGACTACATTGTGACACCGACTTATTTCTCTGCATGTTCAATGCTCTTCAATTACCCGCCCGGCGGTAAGATATTTGTAAATAATTTTTTACATTTCTTTGTGATAATAGTTGTAGGTTACATGTATTTTTGCTTTCTGCAGCTCGCCTGAGGATGGGAACAATATCCTGAAATCGATAACCACAGATTTTTAATAAAATTATAGTCTGCCAAAGACAACCATCTAGGGTAGTATATAGGGTGATCATCGTAGACCAACAATTAAAGGAAACAAAATATCTGGAAGTTGTAGTGAGTTAAAATTGGAAAACGGTATCAACTTTACAAGCACCATACGTAAAGTAGGACGTATGAGGTATCAAGATATACGAAGGTATACGTAATCAGTGAAAGTAAATAAAATGCAGTTGATAATTTCATTGTTTGGACGACGTCTTCAATTTGCACATAAAGAGCGGCGTTCAATCTCATCGCCAACCTTTTTAGCGGAGGTGAAAATTCTCTTACGGAGTTCATTGCCTACATCGGTCTGATACACCATCGCTGGATCGGGGAAACAAAAGTGCGATTATTGGTGACACGCCGGTTACGAAACTGCTGCACATAATGCCTTCGAGTGGCCGCTGCTTTTACCCACATTCTCCGTAAATAAGCAACATGTCCACGTACTAACTACTTGTGAAATAATCTTGATCACACACAATCTTTGATCACACAAAATAACAAAACTCGACACCAGGAACGACGAAAAGACGAGACGCAAACACTGGAGTTCACACGGCTCACTCATGTCGGCACAGCTGATCGCGGAGTAAATAGGTAGATGAACCTCTACTATTATTTCTAAAAACACGAGTTTCATAATTCTGCATTTTCAACAATTAATTACTCAAAGCGGGTGCCAGATAGAGAAAAGGTATTTGAATAATTTTACTCCAATTATCAAACATTATAACCTTTAGTTTGCCCTCATTTAAAGTTCTAGTAGTTACAGTACCACGATTCCAACAATTCTCGTCAAACTAACTAGAGCGTGTCTAAAAATTGTATTTTGTCTCAAAGTTACCTGTTTGTATACCAAAGATGTTTATAGTTATTCATTTACAGCCTGTATATGTTATACGGGTTTTCCACGACGAGCTGCCTTTAGAAGTATATGGAGAACCAAATGATATGAGAGATTGAAAATTTGTGGATTTATATTGTTGAACACGATCCTCTCAACTAAAATATTTTGAGTTTTCGGTTACTTCCGCTTACACCGGAAATGTCAACTTTTGTCTTCCAAATAGAATACCCTGTATTTTATAGCATTTCTGAAATCTTCGTTAAATTTTAGATTAATTTTATGTTATATACTCTATACCTAACATGCGTCATTTTTGTGACATTCAACTTTTCCATTAAAAAATAACAACTGTAATTATTTATAAATTATTCCTTGTGACCGCTGGAAAAAAGTGGGGCGGCAAAATTGTTGTGAAAGTACCATATTATCGACACATCGGTAGAGTTCTTCTAAAAGTTATACAGGCTGTTCAAATTATAGGATCAAAGTTGAATTCGAGAAAAGTACTAAAAGTCGATTTTTTCAAATGGCAACCTAACATATGAATACACATCTCAATTCTATAGAAAATTTTAGATCAACTTTGTGTACAATGTCCTATACCTGAAATATACTTGTACCTACTGAAATCGATTTTTAAATATCACAGTAGAAATAGAAAACATTGCTAAAACTAAATTGCTTTTCAAAACAACTGAACAATTTGGAACAAACAGAACATTATTAAACAAGTGTTTTAAACATTTTTCACTACAATTAATTTAGTATTTATAAAATTATAAGCCTACAATAAAACACAATATCAAAAATAAAACAAAATCGTTAAGTAAATCAAAAAACTGCCTAATTCTACATCAGTAACTGTTCAAAAACGTTGCCGTTTGCTCCTAAACATGCTTCAATTCGTTTTAACTCATTATTGTTGGTGGCGTCCCTGATTGAGTTACATAACCTATTGAAAGCAGCTCGAACTCCATCTTTTATGTTCTCCTTATCAATTATTGGGGCCTCATAAACTGCGTTAACAGATCCCCGGGGTGGATACCTGTATGGCCCATTAAGCGCAATCCACTGATCGTCGAACATTTCGTTAAGCAAGCCTATTACTGCAACAGTTGTGTGCGCTGGAGCTCCGTCTATTCGAAACCACCCAATTATTGATAAGGAGAACATGAAAGATAGAGTCTGAGCTGATTTCAATGGGTTATGTGCTAAGTCTATCAGGGACGCTACCAACAATAATACGTTAAAAAGAATTGAAGCATGTTTAGCGGGAAACGGCAACGTTTTTGAACAGTTACTGAAAAAGAATTAGGCATTTTTCTAAATACTTTACGATTTTGTTTTATTTTTAATAGTGTACGGTTATAATTTTATAAATACTAAATTAATTATAATAACAAATGACCTAAAAAAACTTGTATATAAAGTTCTGTTTATTCCAAATGTTCAGTTGCTGTCAAACGAAATCTAGATTTGGCAATGTTTGCTATTTCTACTGTGATGTTTAAAAATCGATTTCAATAGGTACAAGTACATTTTAGGTATAGGACATTGTACACAAAGTTGATCTAAAATTTTCCACAGAGTTGAGAAATGTATTCATAAGTTAGGGTTGCTATTTGATTTTTAGTGCTTTTCTCGAATTCAAATTTGATCTTATAGTTTGAACAACCTGTATAACTTTTAGAAGAATTCTACCGATGTATTGATAATATGTTACCTTCACAACAATTTTGCCGGACAACATTTTTCCAACGGTCACAGGGGATAATTTATCAGTAACTGAAAGTAACCGCGCAGCTGTCATTTTTGAATGAAAAAAATTAATATCTCCAAAATGACACATGTTAGGGAATGTAACATAAAAATGATCTAAAATTTGATGAAGATTTAAAAAATGCAACAAAATACAGGCTGTTCCATTTGAAATATAAAAGTTGATCCGGTGGAACCGGATGTAACCGAAAACTCAAAATAATTTAGTTGAGACGATCGTGTCGAGCAATATAAGTCCACACATTTTCAATCTCTCATTTCATTTGGTTCTCCATTTACTTTTCTAATGACAGCTCGTCGTGGGAGACCCTTTATTTACCGGAAATGTGTTAAAACTTGTAAATATTTTTTCATGGAATAAATAAATTCTCTTCTTCCTTGCTCTAAATACATATCCGGATTCAAAAGTAGCCATGGTCCGGAACACCTACGGTTTCAAAATTTGTATCCGTTTATGTAAGATTTCATTCTAAATCATTACGTTTACCATGTAGGTGATTGCATCGGCTTATTAAAAAGAACGTTACGACTTGCCGAGCTTATTACAGACTGTATGTTAAGATTGAGTACTGAGCAAGTTACAAGTTGCTTCTCAAAAAGTCCCGTAAGTAAATCATTCCTGTAAACGCGCACCCTTTGCAATTCCGGGAAACATAATGGTGAAATTTGAGAACGACTTACTGCGTAATTATCTACAATCATTGAGTCAGGAGTGGTGCCGTAAATCATAAAGATGAAGCTGTTAGCGCGAAATTCCTAGAATGGAATTCTTTTCGCAAAATATTCGATGTCTTCATGCACCGAATTATAGGGTGTTAATCGCAGATCGGCCTGCTATTAAGCCATAAAATATTTTTATCGATTACGGTCCTGAATATTATCTTCAATTATATATTTATGAATTTTGTATTAAATACCATCGCAGCATACATTATTTTATAAGATGTAGCAGACGTTAATAAATGAATGGATAAATACTCATGATGTATTTAAATGTGTGCACTGCATCTGCAACTCGAATTATTTTTACTCATATGCGCAGATGCCATTAATTTCAAACGCATACTGTAGCGAAATGTGGCCTTTATAACTTGAATTCCAGATGTACCCAACAATCTAAAAGATTCCGTTCTTTATTCTAACGCAGAAATGTCATAATGATTCTTATTTCTAGTGGTCACCTAATATATAGATTTTGATCGATTCTGGCTCATTCTGATTACAGTACTGTGCAGGGTGAGTCACTAGGTGGTGAGTCGCGGTGGTTGATATAGCATTTATCTTCAGAGAAGGAAAAAAATATTTAATACAAAATTTTATTGGCATATCATCTACAACGTAAAATTATGTTCATGTATACTGGGTACTCTTATAAATGAAATGCCTTGGATATTAATAACAGTATCATCGCGAAGACAATTGTGTAAAGCCCGCCACTGACAGTACTGCGTCGCAGTACGATTTTATCATTCCAACTTCATTTCGTCGTCGTCGAAGTTTATTCTATCTTCATCGGATCGTACTGCGGCGCAGTACCGTCAGTGGCGGGCTTTACCAATTGTATCAGGTGATATTTACATAAAGCTATTAGCTTCTGCGATATTCAGTTTTATATTTAAAAAGTGGCCGTTGCGTTTTATAGTTAAAAAGTGGCCGTTGCAGGCCATTTTCGCAAACTTCGTATTAACGACATTTTTGGAACGAGTTTTTTAACATAATAGTCGACGAGTCTACTTATTATGTTGTTTTCTGCAGACTTTTTTTGTCTCTAGAGTATTGCACACATGTGATTGTATTATATCTCATTTGATAAGTTATATTATAATAATATTATGTTTATTATAATAATATACCTAACTTTGTATTTATATTGCTCTAACCTTACGTGGCAAACCGCAATAAAAATTGGTAAAAGATCGTTTACGAATAAAATTTAGTAAAATCGATCATTTATGTTTTCACATTATTTGATTGGTTAAAGTACAGGTTAGTCCGGATTGTCAAAAGTCTTCTGTATTTGCAATTAATACTCACCGTTACTCATCCGTGTTCAATACTGTTGGATATCAATGAATAGGCAGATAAGAGCACATTGTGTACCAAATACTTACCGAAGAAGGTTTATAGTTAGTTAACACTTATTTTCTACACTTAAAAAAATAAAACACCACAAGATTTATTTATTATTAACAGAAAATTTGTTTATTGGGAAAATATTTGCCAATATCTGTGCCCTAGCATTACAATAATTATTTTGTATAGGTACTATGCCAGTCCACTCCGCTTCATGTGGTATAATGGCAACATACATATCTTGCGGACAAACTTCTTCATTTGGTTGCAGGCAATGCCCAACCGATGTTGTATGAGGTACACGCAAAACAGGAAATATGTGTTTTAAGACCCCGTTAGACAATACTACAACGCAAAGTCACGTTTCGTAATAATTTTGGGCCACCCTAATTTAGTTCGGAAATAGGTTAGGCGAAGGCACAATCGGGACGTTCGAGATGAAGCCCTTACTGTTTCTAAACATCTCAGCTTAGTCAGTTCCTACAATAAATGTAGTTTAATAAAAGTGAAAATTATTTACTTGTTTGTATTGCATATACCTGGAGATTGCGTACCTATGTTTGTACGGTATATTGTCCCTTTTAGACGAGGAACTGCTACTTAAAACCCACTGTAGTGTAGACTCGGATGCAGAAGTTTTTAATAGGGGACACAGCATGATTTCTCAAAAAGAAACACCATTTAACACAAAACATACAATTAAAAACTGAACTTACATAATATATGATGGATATTGTATACTCCAATCAATCGAGATAAAACCTACCTAAAGTTTCTGTTGATAGTCGAAATCGCTGATTTGTTCACCATCATCGAGTCGACAAGGATCATCCAAAAGATTCATCACTATAGTAAATAAATAAAATCTCACAACATATGGAACGTTAGGTTAAAATATCCACTACGCGATTCTACGCGCATCACTGTATGCGCGCGCCACCGCGAGCTTTAACTATCAATAATTCTGGCGAGTAAAATTAACCACGATTTAAGTGGTAGTTAGGGTTAACCTGACCATTGATGAACGCGTAAACTCAAAGTTAAGAGTTAACCTAAATTAAACCCTTATTTACATATTTATGTTAAGTATGATATATACCTTATTCTACTCGTTTTCGTGATATTTGGAATTTAATAAAATGTGTAATAGTTGTAAGTATACAATATCGTACTTTATTATTACAGCCTGTATAATTTGGTTCCTTTTTTTTCATGTATTTTGATGTAAAAAGAACACGTTGAAAAGGAAGGAAAACACTGAAATACCCTTTTATTAAAGTTACTTAATATGGAAAATAATTATAATTTCACACAACAACTAAAAATTACATAAATAAACAAATAATCTAACCTTCATAACCATTTCTAACCGTTTGTGTGGTACAGCTACCACCTAGAATTGCTGTTCTAAAGTTATAACTATTCTTTTTTTGTGTATTATTGTAATGTGGACGTACCGCGTTTACCGAAGAACATCTAGCAGGTTCCAGCTGCTTGTGCTATTTGGCGGAGTCCGTCGCTGTCATTACCAGCATGCTGGCCAGCAGCATGCTGGCGATGTCTACGGCCTTCTTGAATGTCAAATCGCTAGCTTCCAACAGTCTTGACTGACCTTTTTCGCTTCTCAGACCGAATACGAACTGGTTCCTTAGAGCTGTATTTAGGTATTCTCCGAATTTGCAATGGATGGACAGGCGCTGTAATGCTGCAGCTTACTCCCTAATAGTTTCCCCCTCGGCTTGTCCTCGTTTGCGAAATTTGAAATTATCATGGTCAAGATCATCAACGTGATTATTTCGTCTAAGGTTTTATCGTCGGGATGGGCTGGAGCTGCTTTGTCGCACAGGATATCGTATGCCTCTAGCCCCATGAATGTAGTAAAACTTCGATTTCTGGCATCCTTTGTATTGAAAATAATAAAAGCCCCTTCTAAACGTTTTATCCATCTGTTCCAGTTACCTTTCGTAGCGTCGAATGGGTCGGGAAATTTGTATGAATTGTAACACCTGTTGTGTCGTCTTTCGTGTCTTCAGGCATCGCTTTTTCAGGCAGACGTAGAAAAATGTAGAAAATGTACCTTGTAAATTCGTGTGTTCGCTAGGCCTCGTCGCCAACTATGTTGTGTTCGTATGTAGATGTAGAATATTATAATTCGGAACCTCGAAGGGTGTAGCAGTAAAACTCCACTGTATTCTTTGAGAGCTTTATTCAAAGTGGTTCATAGATACAATTCATATGTTACACTTACATGAATGGTGAAAACCAGAATCAAACGCATGCGCAGTTATACAAGCATACGA
The DNA here is from genome assembly GCA_964023965.1 of Melinopterus prodromus. Taxonomy (NCBI): domain Eukaryota; kingdom Metazoa; phylum Arthropoda; class Insecta; order Coleoptera; family Scarabaeidae; genus Melinopterus; species Melinopterus prodromus. Next base: position 39,809,889 of record OZ030391.1, on the reverse strand, counting down.
ATATAATTTATAGGTATATAACAGTAGGTGGTGTCAGGTATACTGATTCCTTAACATAAAAACAATCAAAAAACACTTATTTAGATCAGGAGATCTTGGCAGGCTTAACGTAGCACCTCCTCTTCCAACCCATGTGTGCCGGAATATTGATTGCCCAAAAATTGTCTTACGTTTAGACTAAAGCGGGCTGGGCCTTTGTCGTGATGGCAAATTACATTTCGGCGAATATTCAGCAGCAAATCATCCAAAAATACTTGAAAATGGTTGCTAAGACAATTTTAGTACATTTCATATGAATTTATGGAACCCAAAAAAACTGTGCTTTTTAAATGTATCTTCATAAAAAATGGCATTTTTAAACTTTTATAACATTTATAACAAAATTCCGGAAAAAAAGAATCAAATTATATAGAGTATCAAACATTTTCTTCAAATTCTAAATATCACGGAAACGGGTAGAAATAGTTATATGCCATACTTAACAGAAATTAAAGACAACTTAATTGTAAATGCAAGCAGACAGTATATTCATTTTTATCCTACACAATGCAAAAATGTCGTTTTGGCGTCTCTATGGAGACACGAAAGATGCCATTTGCCAGCCAGCCCCAGCCCGGCCTGCAATGAACACTTTTCGGGGCTAGCCCGGAAAATGCAATATCTCTGTCCAATCAAAACACAATTTTGATTCGGTTTGACGTTTGTGATTAAAACGTCAACGGATTTTATTTGTCAAAATCCAATATGTCAGCAAATTCGTCAGAGATTAGTCTTTAGAAACGGGCTGATTTTATTTACGGTATTGTTGATAAGGATAAAAAATTATGTGTGCACCACGCCCAGAAAGTGGTTTTCCGAGCCTCACGAAGTGCCCAGGCGCGCTACGCTCGCCGGCGCAACTCTTCTCTCGCCCCGGAAAAGAACCACTTTCTAGGCTTGGTACACAATATACTATTTCACTCAGTCGCCGTGCTGCGAAAGCCACGGGAAAGCCTGGACAGGACCTGGTCTTCGCCACAGAAGCGGGTTGGCTGGCCGGGTAGCTAGGCTGGACGGCTGGACAAGACGTCTAGGCTGACTATGAGGCCAGGCTGTTGCCCGGCAAGAAGCAGAGGAAGGAACTGCTCAAGAATTATTGAAAGAAAATGACTTGGAAAACCAAGGGAAAGGGGACTTTTTTAATAAAAGTGCCAATTTTAAGTTACCCAGTTATAGTATTAAGGGGACGATATGTAAACTGCATTATCGGATAGCCGGTCGGGTACTCCTCATACCCGGACAACTCTTACCACGACAACTCATATCGGGACAACTCATACCAAGATAAGTCATACCAAGGGAGATCTCATACGAAGGGACAACTCATACGATGACATCTCATACCAGGACAACTCATAGCAGGACAACTCATACCACGACAACTCATACCACGACAACTCATACCAGGACAACTCATACCACGACAACGCATACCAGGACAACTCATACCAAGCCACCCATAACGAGCCGAAAATGATTGTTGTCACAGTACGCTGTCATCTAGCGTGATTAGCAAACTTTGTTTAATATGTACGCGTGGATATTTTCTATATAGGTGTTCACGGAAGATGGTGTACATGGGGATTTCTTATGGTTGCCATATTGTTTTTTTACAGATTTAAATAGTAACTGGGAAGAGCTTTACAGCCAGGTATAACACTTGTATGAAATTATCGCAAAAATCATTGAAGGTACCATTAGCAGGCCCGCCAGGTCGCCTAACTTAACCCACATGGATGTTTTTCTGGGGCTACGTAGAAACTAGCGTCCTTGAAGTGTGATACTGTACAGGGACTTCAGACAGCAGTGGAGAAGGCTATTATGGGCCCCTTCAGTAATTTTTAATTCTCGTTTCGAGCCAATCAAGTCAACAATGTGAGGTTGTAATTAGGCCTCGGCTAGGATACGAGCGGCGAGCGGCAAGCGGCGGGCGGCGAACGGCAGACCGGCGCAGCTAGTGTTATATGTTTGCATTGATTCAAAGGCATATCTTGGCAAAGCGGCTACGATACAGTGGATATAGTAAGCGGCAGAGCGGCATCTCCATGCCGTTCACTACTGCTGCCGGCCGCTAGCCGCTTGCCGCTAGCCGCTTGCCGCTAGCCGCTTGCCGCTCGCCGCTCGTATCCTAGCCCAGGCCTTAATATCTACAAATTTAAATAGAATATCAAGATTGCTTTACAACCATATGTATAACAGGTTTATGATACAATAGAATTTTTACAACATTTTACAAAAATATCAATGTTATTTAGGCCTTGTAACGGCAGCACTTTAATTATTGTTATTTACAAATTAAAAACTCCCAAGTAACATAATTATTTAATAATTTTCCGTCGTCGTTTATTTATGAGTCAGTTTAGTGAATAGGAAATCGTTTATTAAAGTACTCCATTAATGCACGATTTCTATTAATGCATGATTTGTTATAGCCAATCACAAGACGCAATGACGTCGTTTGATTGGCCAATCGAACATATGTGAAATGAAACCTTCCAATCAAAACATACCGCTCTCTAGAACTGTCAGTGTCAAGTTATATAAATTGTCATATAACCTAAAATGACATCGGCGAAGAAAAATCTATGTAGAAGAAGCTAGAAGAATACGATCGACGGAAAAATTTTGTAACCAACTCGAATATTAAACAGCGATTAATGATCTCGACAATTAACGCGCTCGCTTCGCTCGCGCGTTAAACAGTCTCGATCATTAATAGCTCTTTTTAATATACTTGTTGGTTAAATAACTATTTAACATTAAGTATTTTGTAAACATTTTAAAAACCGGTCGTTTATTAGATCTAAGCTTAGTTATTATTAGTTTTATTAAGTGTCCCTAAAAGCCCTCTCCACTACTTCCTAAAGGTCCTACCTTTAGGAAGTTCATGCAAAATATTTGGAAAGTAAATATTGTTCTGAAATGGGGCTACATTTGTCCCATTTACCCGACATAGTTGCTCTTACAGTTTCCGAGAGCCCCATGTACATCATATTCTGTGAGACAGCCTGTATATCCTCTCATGCCTTTTTATTAGGTTACATTAATCTTTCACTATATGGCAGGAGCCTTCGGCGTTGTATAAAATGTGATATGTTTCCCAATACTCGACAGTGTAGAAAATTAAACTCAAATACCTAATCACGTACGTGACAACAATCATTTGTCGGTCTGTTATGGGTGTTGTGGTATGCATTGTCGTGGTATGAGTTATCGTGGTATGAGTTGTCGTGGTATGAGTTGTTCTGGTATAAGTTGTCCTTGGTACGAGGTGTCCCGGTATGAGTTGGCGTGGTATGAGTTATCTTGGTATGAGTTGATCTAACCCCCCGGATAGCGTCAATGGAACATCACGCAGTATTACGGGTATTACGATTTGATGTTAAATTTATTAGTTATAATTCTTCCTCCGTGGTTATAATGTACAATAGCCATCAATCCACGTTGATACGATTTTATAGTAACCAATAAATAAGAAGAAAAGTTGCGTTTTTATTAAAATGTATTATTATTTAATTTTTTAGTACCGGTCGAGAGTACAATATATTCAGGTCCGAGGTACATGACTTGTATTGCATTTTTGACCATTTGTAATAGTTTGCTAAATAATTATTTATGTACCAAGAGCATTACACAGATGTTTATGCCCCGAGGGTGGCCGTTTAAAAAGCTCGAAGGCCTATAGGCCCGAGAGCTTTTTAAGTCGCCCGAGGGTATAAACATCAAGTAATGTCCGAGGTGCATACCAAATTTTATGTCCTACAATGGTTTTGTTCCTCCGTTTGAATAATATTAATAAATATTTTGACGTTATCAAGTGACATGCGTATGTACGGAGTTGAATAATAATACAAACAATTCAGAGTTGAGTGACAATACGGACAATTAATTGTCAAACTTATAACCTTAACCGCGAATAACTGTCATTGACGATTTAAAATTTACATGTTGTGACACATACTTGATATATTTGACATATAACCATGGCAAACCGGAACGCCCGCGCAGACATAAGAATCCTAACATTCCTAACGTTCTCGCGGGCGTTATGAAGCAGTTTTTGCCCTGGTATCTAAGATGTCTAATCTAATAGCTAAATGTCCCTTTATAATCATGTAGGACATAAATATTTTTTTTCCGCTTGACATCATTCATCATAATTTCGAAGCAATAAATATTTAGTTAAATGAGCGGTTTATTTTACGTCCTGGTGTTTATGGAATAAATTTTGCTCTATTTTCCGCTACTCTAGACGTATGTTTGTGTCGAAAACTAGACTTTTGGCAGTTACGAGGCTTTTGTTCCGAGCAGGTAACATGTGATAATAAATAGTTTATTTCATCTTTCCAACATGTTAATGCGGCACACAGCATAGGGTGCTAATCCTTCTAATTTCTAATCAAAATATCGTACCCTACTTACTTTTCAGGCTTCATCTAACTATAATATCATAATAAAAAAGGCGCGACGTAATTTAAAAACTTAAGGGGATATAGGTATATCCAAAAGGATAACACGATTGAACCGAATGTAGATATCTATGTGTTCTCTAAAAGCAATAATCTATTGTGTACATCTAATATTTCACGCGTATAAGAACTAATAACATTGTTATCAACGTGTGTATCATGCTTTGTCACTGAAGATTTGTACTGATATACGTTCAATTTATGACACGTAAGTGTTGCTTGGAGTCGTAATTTCTGAGTGTTAACAACCAACTCCAAATATACCATGTACCTCTTGTAGTGTAAATTATCTGCTACCAGTCATGATGTAGATTTTTCAATGATACTGTCATTGAATGTCTATTGAACGAGAACTATGGATGAAGTCTGTGACACATACATATACTTAAGTGACTTCTGTACTGTTGTATTCGTATTGGTGTATTAATTATAAAAATGTATATTATATTAGGGCGCTTTTTAGTTTTTTACTTTATCATACGCAGTATGTAAAGTATTGTAATCGTGCCGAAAAAAAAATTGAGATTTTAGCGGAAATAGGTCTTTTTGGGTCCCCTGAACATTTTTGACCAAGGTACAAAAAAATGTCTGTGTGTGTGTGTGTATGTGTGTGTGTACCCGTTTTTTGTGGAGACGGTTCCGGGGAAACTACTAAAGGTATCGGGACGAAAGTTTATATTTAGAAGTTTCATGATTAAACTTAGAGCTGAAAAGCTTTTGGTTCAAAAGGGTCCAAAGGAACGGGCTATTTACTCCTAGCATTTTTCAACGATTTTGCAATTGAGTCGCTATTTCTGTAATTTCGTCAAAATAGTTAAATAATAAATTAAAGCAGAAGAAATTTTGAATAATTTATGCCTATGACATTTTTTGGTAAAATTAATAGTTTAGCTGCAAGAGCAAATTCTATTTGATCGAGATCGGTCGCATCTGCATTGATATGAAACTACATAGTAGCCAGGATTTTGACAAATATTTTTTTGTGCTGTCACCACAGAAATGTCTATGGCTGTCACACTCGAAAACAGCTGATTCCATCGGAGGTTGGGGAGCCGCTATGGAGCGTTGCCTCTCTAGTGCGGAAAGTACAAAATTCAAATAAAATAAGATCACAAATTTGATTGTTTGTTGATAAGAAATATCAACCCGTTGTTATATCTAATTGTAAAAACGATAAATTGAGAAAATTGTAAATAAAGTATAGCGATGAGTGTAGTTATATTTTAGTATGTTGGTACGGATGTGACATCTACTGTGTCATGAACGAATATAAATCTGTCAGAATTTAAATTAGCTTTTTAATCTTGATGTTTCGTAGAAGTAGTTTCAACCTAACATTTCCTATACAGAAATATATACATTTTTGATTTTTTTAAATACGTTTTTCTCAAAAGCAACCCAAAAAACGTTGATGTCACTCCTGCCGAAAACTACATAGCGCGACTCGCTGACATGCGACGGCGACGCTCCGCCATCGGTGACGCGCCGCAACACCGCTCGTCGCGCTATTCCGTACTTTCGGCACTTGTGAGATAAATAACTATTATTCTGATACAGTAGGTAGTGTCAAATGCTGATGCTTTGACAATACCTACTATTGATGCTATTGACTATCAAAATATCTGTCAAATCCTGGCTGACTAGTTTAATTTTAATGCAGACACGATTTATCTCAATCAAATAGATTCTCATGCAGCTAAACTATTAATTTTATATTTTGTATGATAAAGTTATGTGCCTGGCCACATCAGATTTTTTTTTTTCATCATTTGAAAAACTTTAGTAGGACAACATGGTGAAACAAGTCAATAATAGACCTTTTAAAAGATAATTCACTTCCAGTCATTCCAGGTAGCCAGTGTATGCCCTATAAAGGTGTGTCCATATCATCAACCATGAGTTTCGTTTTGATGTTTCACATTTTCTACCATATTTCAGAAACGGTTCATTTAAGGACCAATGTTGATTTGACTATTTTGATTTGACTATTTTGACTATTTTGATTTGACTATTGAATTATTTTCAGCTCTAGCATACGTACACCAAACATTTTATTAAGTCCAGATTTACAAAGTTAACTTGTTCACTCTTAGAGTCGATCAACTTCTGAGTTTATTGTTAGACAGAGTATCAGCAGTAAAAAACCTTTCGTAACCAGGAGTCATCCAAATCGCTAAATATTCCTACATATAAATTTACATGTCCCAATACACAGTTACATACAATATCTCCCACGGAACATGATGTACAATGTGCGCCAAAAAAAGTCGTACACCACATAAGCAACCAAATATACTGAACTTATTTTGTTAGCTTTGTAAATGGTTCTTTTATAACCTATACACTGTTATTGTCACATTAACCTTAAGTAGGAAACATGCATCAACTGTCAAGTTGACAAATAAAAACAAGCTTGTTTTATATTATGTAAAAATTAGCTGTACGACTTTTCTTTGGCGCGCATAGTACATAGGGACCTCGGAAACAGGTAAGATCTCGGTTAAATGAGACAGAAGTTGCGTAAACGTCGAACCTTTTCAGGACATTTTGTATGGATCACTACATATCACGGAAAACGTATAAACGGTCAATTTCTTTTTTCATGAATAACTTCTAGATTTAAATAGAATATTGAAAATGCTTTACAACCATGAAAAAAATGTGTGAAATTATCACAAAATACACTAAATGTCTCGTTAGGTGGCTCGCTAGATCGCCCGACTTAACCCCCTTGTTTTTTTGTTTCTTTTTTATGGGGTTACATACAAACTAGAGACCATGTAATAAACGGTAATACAGCATCTATAACACGTTTATGACAGAATAGAATTTTCACAAATTTTACAAAAATGTTAACGAACTAATATATTTACATAAGTACCTAAATAGGTCAACAAAAATAGCATTATTATTTCGGCCTTGTAACGGCAATACTTTATTTATTGTGAAGTACAAACTAAAAACTCCACAAACAAAGTAATTACTTAAAAGAATCAATATCAGAAAGTATTTGGCACACATATGAAATTTTGTCGTTATTTTAGCTGTAAACTTGACCTTTATTAGTTGTATTAGGTATCCCTTAGAGCCCCCTTCACTGTCCCATGAAGGTCCTGCACAGTATTATAGTTCCTGAGATGCACGTTTGCTTTCATAAACCCCTTTGACAAAAAACCTGTGTGTAAGTCGGGTGATCGGGCCAGGGGCACCAAATGATTTTTTGTGATAATTCCATAAGCGTGTTATACATGTTTGCAAAGCATTTTCAATATTCTAATTATATCTGTAAAAATTCAATATTGCGTCCATTGAAAATAAAAAAGTTGAATATCGCCCAGCCACAGCTGGCGGACGACAACATTTTATGACATCAATTTTTTTATTTATCGTGGTTATCTAAGAAAGAAGAAATTAGCAGTTTTTACTTTCTTCCGTGATACCTAGTGATTCATGCAAAACTGTACGCTAAAACTGTATGTACTTACAAGTTTTACATTTACGCAACTTTTGTCCCATTTAACCAACATCGCAGCTCTTACAGTTTCCGAGATCCCCATGCACATTATGTTCAGCGAGACATTCTGTATATGGCAATCAGCAAGGTTTCTGAAATGTTATTATCATTTTATTAGTACTTTTTATAATAATTAGAACATTTTGTATATTTTGAAATAACGATGAGGTTGGCTGAATATAATGATATAAACGCAACTCTCCTGGCGAATGTTAAGTCAAAATACGAACAAATTAATCATCATTATTAACAAGGTGGTTGCGTGCCTTCATATTCTAAAATCCAATTTAACTATCAGATATTTCGTAATATATGTCACAACTAAACGGAAACTGTAGAAACAATATTACATTATTTCGATGGGCCTATGCAACATTGAACTGTAACACTATGTAATACTACTGATTGTTGGATAGTCAACCATACCAACGCAACGGTTCAAAAATGTATCTTTGACAATTGTGTACAAAATCAAAGTAAGTGATGAGAAAAGAGTTCAAAGAGTGTTGTTGATGATTTTGTTTATTTATTTGTTGGGGCAGCATAATTTGCCACACAATATATTGCTGGTATTGGAAACAATCTCACGCCACAAAATCTTAACTATAGTAGTGAAGCATGTCAAAAGACGGCAAAATACTACCTGGACAACGGAACGTAGTAATGCAATTTTGCACTGATCAGGTATCTTCGGCAACGGTGCAAATTATATGCGCAATATATAAAATAAAATGTGCATTTATTGTAAGCATTTGACTAATACAAAATAGTATATTATTATACAAGTTTTATAAGACGTCAAATTGGTGCACGAGTTGTTTTGGTCACGACGAGCGTAGCGAGGAGTGCCCAAATGGAACGAGTGCGCCAATACGTTTTATAAAACGAGTGTAATATACTATTTTTTCTATTTCGCGTCATTAATTTTATGTAAATTTAGAAATTTTGGTTACTATATTGTGCTAAATTAAAATCCAGTGTACTTTGCGGGTACCACGTGGCAGTACTGTAGTAACTGTCAACTTCGTAAGGATGGATTAAAATCATGACAAAATGTTATTGTGGATAATTTTACTCTACTTTAGCCTACAAGTTTTAATAAATAATCAGCGAGGTCGCAACTATGATCATAATGGAGCTTGGGGCAACACTTAACCCTACAGATATATGAAACAATCCTAAAAAGTAACTTTAAAAGAGTGGTTTCATAAGTATAATCTTCTGAATAGACGTGTTTGACGGCAACTGATTAGTTACTTCAAAGAATAAACACTTACCTGCTAAAGAATTGTTATAACGGTGAAAATTTAATAACAGTTTCTACCTAGTACCACTGGTTTATAATTGAAACCAAATTCTAATTTCGGTGTAACAAATAAGTTGCACACAACCAGAACTAAGACGAAGTCGAAAGCGACGGACAAAAACTAACACGGTATTGAAACGAGCAAATTCGGTCAAAACTGTTACCGAAAACCTATACGTTAAATAAACTAAGAAATCCTCAACACTTTAAATTTACTATAGCTTCCTACGTGTATGCTGATATTCAATAAACCATTTATTGGGCATATACAATCTCGCAGCAGTAATTAAAAACGTTCTTATCTACGATGTAGGTTTAATCTTCGCATAATGCTTTATTAAAGTAAATGCGGTCCTTGAATTATAACTGAAAAGGAGATTTGATGTTTAGTTTAAAACAATGATGACAATCACTTACCCGAGTCGCAAAACATCAGCGAAATGTCATACTGGCGTATTTTGATAAACACAGCTAAACTAAGAAAGCCCCAATCATTTGGCCATACTATAGCAGGCTACACGTATGTTTCATTATGTATAGAATATTGACATTTCGCAGTTTATGTGATAGCAAGCGATTAAAAAGAGGGACTGTGTGGTTATGTTTTGTACGTTTGACATACGGCATTTGACAGCATTTGATATCAACAATTGTGTACTGTGTAGTTGTGGACCAATCTTAGAAAAAAGTTACTAAAAACGATGTTACAATTTGTTAATTGTAACACCGAATACAGTGTTAGAATGTGTGCATTGTGGATGGAAAGTAGAAAAAATATTTAAGCATTGCAAAAATATTACTTGTTAATATTAAGTACATATATATTAATATAACATTAATAACAATACTAAGATATTTATTTAACATACTATACAGGGGAGCTATTTGAATTAATTAATAACTTGGAATATCATTGAAAGTACCCGTTACTAATAAGTAATAACATACGAATCGTCAAAATCAGATCGGAGTTAATTATAATTCGCAGTAGATTTAGTGCTGAATATTTATTATTTTAATGCACAGTTCTTCATTCTAGGGCATATTATAATAAAAATATTGCTTATTATACAATTTGTAAAATATTTATATTTTTATTACTATTTAAAGCACAATATATACTATTTTAATTCACTTGTCATTCATTCTAGGGCGCATAAATATGAATAATATGTTCATTGTAACATTTTTTATGTAATATATGCAAATTAATTTATTTCACAATATTTATTGTTTCAATGCTCAAATTATTAAATCTAATGTACAAAGTATTCTTTTAATGCAAATATCCATTTAAATAATGCACCCTTAAATCGTAATACCTTGTCTGCAATACATCGGAACAGGATTTACGAGAGTGTACTGTACTCTCGTTTGCCGACAACTGCAAAAAACCTACTGTCAAAACGCCGATGAATAAGCACGTGATGTAATAGAAGATGCTGGACCGAGCAAGGCGCGCACGCCATCTGTCTAAAATACTACGGCTAAGCCTATTAGTGATGATAATTCTGGTGCAATTATAATCCGTAAGTTCTAAACATGTGTTCAATGAAAATATACTGGATAACAGCTGCCGTAACTCACGGACCTGACTGCAGGCGCAAGAAATGGGCGCTGTAACTTATTGACATGTTAGATTATTCGTTCGTTTCGTTTTCTTATGTTATACATGCGCACACTGGCAGAACCGCATCGTTAATTTTATAAATTGCTGCGCGAGCTTAAAGCGGCCAGATCAAAATGTGTCTATCATCTAGTCATGGGTTCATAGTTTTTTATTTGCACGAGTTTTTCAGCACGCGGTAGGCGTTCACAATGTCAACTGAAAAGTTAGACAACACAAAGACATTATAATGTACTAGATACTTTTTTAATTAACACAATAGGATCTGGGTTTATTTGTGAAATTAAGCCGTTAATCAAGAATTTAAATTGTTTTCTTTGTTTTCCCTTATCGTTGTATTTTATTGTTTTCAATGTTTCTAAAGTTTGTATGTACTAACACCAAGTTTCAAACAAAGCTGAACAGATTTCGTATGTTTTGTTTAATAACTATTTTGTTTTTAAATAAAAATTATTGAAGTAAATTATAGTAGCTAATACCCACCGGTTGATCTTGAAAACATTTTTTCTTGCTCATATTAAATTATTATATTGCAAAAAAATATTTTTGTTGTGTTCGCAGTTACCACAGTACTCGCGTAACTTTGAACACTATTTTTTTGGCACGTTAAGACAACAGACTTGTAATACGTCCATAGTAGGCCCCACCATTGAAAACAGCAGACAAAGTTATATTTACCTAGAATTGAATATACGGAAATACCGTATCATACGGAATTAATTTTTATATTTGTTGCATGTCGTTTGCTTGTTTTGTTAGAAAATAGAACTTAGAAACTAAAAATACATATGGTTTCCTAACTTTAATAATGCAAAAGATAAGTATTTAACTCGGCGGTCAGGATTCGGTATGGGTAGCTTTTTGACGATGTCTGCTGATAAGACTGATGACCAATCGACAACCTGTAATATAATTTATAAAACAATAATATAAAACTTACTTTAGGCCACAAAAATACTTCTTCTTTGCATTGTCTCATAAATTTAATGTCGTATTCCGTGCCATATTCGTTGATTATCTGCCCCACATAATATTTCAGGGATTTCTTTGTTGAAAATTTTACCAATACAAAATCTCCAATAGTAACTGTTTGGTCCAAAATTTCATTATCCAATATATTTTCCAAATTTAATTCATATCGTAATTTGGTGAAATATAAGGGTTCATCTTTATCTGATTCATCTTGATATTCTATATCTTCTGTACTATCATCTTCATTGTCGACTTCTAATATCTTTTAGGACTTCTTTTTATTAGCTTTTATTCCGGACCTTTCTCCTATCTCAAAATCTTCTACGGATATACTTTTTCCAGGAATCACGTTTATTCGCTTTTTCTTGAAGTTTTGGGGTTTTCAGGTAAACGTGTGGTTTTTAAAAATTCGACAACAATGTCATTAAAATTTTCAGCTTCTTTAGCATAATCTTGTATACTTTGTGATGGTATTTTTTTAAATATTTTTCCTTGATTTAGAGGCCAAATTCCTGTCGTACGAAAACCACTTACCAGGTTTTGTTTTCCTGTCTCACTAATTTTATTCATAAGTTTCATCAGCATTCCTACACATATCTTTTTGCAAACCAATTTTTCCCGCAGATACTTTAAATTCACTTAAAATTTCCCTCCACTTTTTCTTCAGTGGGGCAAAGTAGGCGACATCTAGTGGCTGAGCTATATGCGTTGCGTTGGGAGGAAGGCAGAGAAACCTTACGTTGTTTTCTATAGCAACCTCTGCAACTTCTTAAGAGGAGTAGCTCGCCAGGTTGTCCCCTAGAAGAATTTTAGTACCCTCCTGGTTTATAACATGTACCAAAAAAGTGCTTCTACACCAGTCAACAAATGTTGCGGAATCAAACCAACCATGTGTAGTACGATTGTATCTACATTTCTCAGGACCATCCTCTGTCCATGTTGTCCACATATTTTCCGCTTTCTATACAACGTAAAGGGACAAAAGTTCCCCAGTCGCATTACCGCAGAACATTATAGAGATGTTCGATTTTGAATGTGGCATCACCGTTTCCAGGTATTTGATTCATCGTTCATTTTATAGAACCAGGTTTATCGTTTAAGTTAGTCTCGTCGAAATATATATATATTTTCAGGCAAGACACCCTCTAAGGACTTTTCCATATTATCGAAATAAACAGTAAACTGATCTCTACAAAGAGCAGCGCGATTTGGAATTATGTTTTGTGCTTTCCTATAACACATCAAACTCCTATTTCGATTAAAAAAATTTCTGATCCAATCTCTACCTGGTAAAGTGTTTTTAGATCTTGTAGACTTGCCCATTCTGTTGAAGTGTGTCTGCAATATATGACGTAAGTTTTCATTTGAAAAAAATTCGGCGGTTTTTAAAAGTAAATTTACAATAATTTTTTCTTCCTCCGTGCTCAATATGGTAGGCCTTCCAACAAGATCTGAATGTTTCTTTCTTAATTTGTGACTAAGTATTCCCTTTGTAATTTTATACTTTATTGCAGCTTTGCATAAAGTAATTTTTCCTTTTGAAATTTCATTCAATGCCTTAGCAAGTGTCACAGGCCAAGCTGCAGTTGGTTACTTGGTAAGCACGACAAACAACGAGAAAAAGAAGAACGTGTTTTTTATTATTAAACCATTGTTTTAAAAAATAATGCCAACATGTTATACATTTCGAAAATGAGAAAAGACACGACTATAGGAAAATGTCAAAATTCAACTAAACTCTTAACTATATCACGCTTTTCTTTATTGGTAAACGGCATTTTACATCCACAATCAACCACAATTAAGGTGGTTTTGGTTAAATGCCAAACCTAACGCTGAGGGCGCCGCTTGATCTAGTGCATTTTGTTGGTGTTGCTTGGCAACGACTCCGGCGGTCTGTAACCAAGCTCCAGTTGGGTACCTGAAGGGTTTTTGATTATTACACGAGTATTTTAAAAAATAAGGGTAACATGTTATACATTCTGGAAATGAGAAAAACACGACTAGCGGAAAATGCCAAAAATCAACATGGCGCCCATAAGAAAAACAAAAGTTGGCCTTGGTTACGCCGCCATCTTTGATGTTGTTTCAAATAAAAAAATGACACTGCATTCCTTGCTAAAAAGTACCTTGTAGAATATTATGTTTCAAATATCTAGCTACATTTGGTTTTGAATAAAAAATAAAAAACGATATCTTAACATTTCAGTTTTTTGTTGATATTTTCAAAATGAAAAATGATAGTTTAAATTTCTTTTCAGATAATTGATTAGCACAAAAATACGAAACTTTGCCTAATTTAAACATAGGCTGTATCTCCACTAATAAACGAGATCCCCATGGTGAGGCTCGAAATTGAATCACCCAGTATATGTACATTATGCACATTTAGAACCTGAATAACTGTATGTGTAATGATTACATGAGGTAGAGAGAGTAATAAATACAGTAATATTTAAGTTTTTCTATACCGTTTTGCATTATTCGTTGGTTATTATGTTTCATGTCCTGGATTAAGCATATCAAAATATATAAGAATTGATGATGTTCGGGCATAGTACACAGGGTGAATCATAACGTACGGAGGAAATTGTGGGGTAGCTAGAGGCGGTAAATATAGAATATATTTATATAATCATTTTAACCAAACATCAAGTGTAGCTTTCTTGTTCTTGATCTTAGTTTAAAATTCATATAACTTAATGTCCACCTCCAATATTTTCAGAAGTAATATTCTCCCCGTTTCCAACAAAACAGCTTTTACAAACTCCTATTACACAACTTGATAATTTTGAGGAATTATTCAACAAACAATAATCACGTCGACATATTCGTCGTTACTGTAGTGAGGCATGTTATCCTAAGATCATGCAAAAATACTACCAGCTACTATTGGTACAGGTACTGTAACTTTTTTCTTCAACGTATGGCTTTAGCTGTGTTAGCCATGGCTAGCAGAAATTATAGGTATGTGCGACTGATTATTTAGCCATCCGTATTAGTTGAATTTGGCAATTTATGAACACTTAAGTAGACAAGTTATACGCGCATTCAATGATCTAAATTTTACCATGAGAAAATTATAATGCGCCCTAGAAATAATATTATGTACCCTAGCAAGAATAAAACGTGCATGAACCTACCCGTAACAGGTGCTCTCACTTTTTTTCTATAATGTATGGCTTTAGCTGTGAGAGCCATGGCCATCAGCAAGTTTAGGTAAATATGACTGATTGTTTAGACATTAGTATTACTTGAATTTGGCAACTTATGAACATTTAAGTGGACTTCTAGCATACTTAAAGAGCTGACCTTCGGCTTAACAAGATAAAAAACATTTGCAAAGGACTAATCTTTCAAATCAATAAGTTAAAAAATATTAGTAAATAGCTATCCTTTCAGATCAGATCAAACACAAACAAATATATAAATATAACTCATCTTTTTACGTAGGTAGATATACAGGAGGTTTCAGTACTAGACGCACTCCCGCGATGTAGAGATAGATTAGCAAAAAATAAGTCTAAAAATCTTATATCATTATTACATGATAAATTTTCCTGCCAAAAAAATCGCAACAGTGAAATCTTAAAATCAAATTGTCAGCCATCCTGTGCATTTGTACGACAACTGTTTCTTATTTACAAATAAATAGTACCACAGCTTAACCGTTGCAATTGCTAAGAAAAATTAAGTTGTATTTTAAGTTATTACATCTATCTTGAGAAACTGTCGAAAAATCAAGTTTTGGGTACCACCTGTACGGAGTGAACTCATATCTGCAAATAGAAAAACTTCGGTGTGAGCGATTAAAAACTACAAAAATAGTTTTGAACCTATATTTTGCTTATCTACCCACAGCTCGCGGGTGTGCTACGCCTATGACATGTCGTTCGCGACACATTTTTAAGATAGAAGTTTAATTAAATTCACGTAAGTTGGCCACTCCTGCTATACAGGTTGTACGTAGAACTTCGTAAATCATGACATTTTTCAAATGTTTTTTTTTTTAGTTTTTCAAGTGGTTAATACGTATAATATATGTTGGCTGTAATGACCCTGTACTACGCTCCAATTTATATCTGATATGTGAAACACCGAATATTACTAGTGTTTGTAATATTTGCAATTAAGGGGCTACATTAAATAAATGCTCGAAACAGGTGTCGCCCACTCCAAGAGTTTATCCAAACCCTTTCGAATATTGAAATCATAAAAATAGGGTATACGCAAGAAGGATGCCTTCTTTCTATGAGAGAATTTTTTAAAGAAACCTCTAGTAGGTCCCAAGAAAAAAAATCCAAAAGTTGGACCATTTTCAACTATTCCAGTCGATATTGACAAATTGCTTGAATTTGAATGGATTATGCATAAATACAATGTTACAGTGTCTCCTAGGATTCTGAAGAGCGGCTTTGGCACAAAATATACCACAACACCATGTTTTGTGCGAAAATGTGTTTCTATCTGTCAAATGTGTAGGGTTGGTGGTCCTCTGCATTGTGGCGCTAGTTGTTCTAGAATCTAGAGAATATATAGTCGCTTCGTTGCCAGTATTTCTATGGGTCTATGTAAGAACTAAGTTACATCCTACTTCGAACGCTGCACGTTTGGGATAGACGCCTATATGGTACGCAAATATGTGTAATGATGTATTTCGTCCATGATATTGCAAACCCACAAGTAAATATTCAAAAAGAGAGCAGATACGGCACATTTGTACCGAAACCCCGTTTCATGCGAGCGGACAGGTTAGTCATTTTTGATATCACTGTATTTTCATTCATATTATCCCAATTTTGAATTGTCTCTTGTCTCTCCAAACAAAAATAGCCTTTTTACAAGCAATTAATAATGACAGTAAATACATATTAATATTTTTTAAACAGAATATCGATACGTTCCCAAATGTTTCTCATCACGCCTGTGCAAAATTTTCACAAGTGAACAAATTTTCATGAGAGTCTCCCTTAAAGTAAGTTTTTGATTTACATCGCGGTACAACTTAACTTTTGTGGTCTTCACTGTTCGTTTGCAAAGATCGTAAAAATTCTTATAAAATTTTGTAATACCTTGTTAACCGTAATACTTTCTATATGAATAAATAAATAGGTTTTAATGTCCTATTCGATAACCATTTAAATATTTTACATCAAGCTACATAACATACTGTATACAGAATAATAATAAGATTCTAAATAGCACACTACACTTTAAATTGCATATATCACAAAAACAAGTTAACATGGATACACATTAAATATATGTTAAAGAGAACTTAAGGGACATTTATAAAGTGATATACAGGGAAAATGTTAAAAAATATACAGCATGCCACTATCGCCCTGTATAGCGTAGCTAATATTTTATGACATCAGCATCTTGCTTTGGTTTTAGTTATTGTGTGACAAAATATTAAGGACAATATCTGCAAAAATTTAGTATTCACGTGTTTTAAAAAAGGCCGGCAATTGCCAATTTGTTTACAAACAAATACACAACAAATAACAGAGTATAATAACCGTTTATTCGGATATTCAGAAATGCGACATATCAGTCAGTTCGCGTGTGGCTAATTATTCGCTAACGCCAAAACGAATTCGAATGAGCAATAATAGGTAGAACCCAGAACGATAAAAAGGCTGTAGACGCTGTGATATATTTTACATTATGATTCTGTACGTCGAGACATAAAGTGTTGCATTCTAATTTCTGAAGACATATTTATGAATCTTGATGATCAATCTAATGGACCAATAAACAGTTTAATTGTCAACAACAAGAAATAAGAAATTGTACAGAATGGAAAATATATGTAATTTATGCACATTGTTAAGCAATTAAATACCAGAATAGAAGGCTTTGTCAACAAAAGCTAGAATTACACGATATCGCGACTGTAAAGTTTACGACATGAAATCACATATAAAAAACTGTTCTCAAGCCGTATGACAAGGAAAAAATCAGAAATGCGGAATATTAATAGTATTGTATTTATTATTTTTATGCAGAGGATCGAAACATATTTATGATGATAGGAATCGTTAATATGATTATTTATGTTATATAATATCGGTTATATGTATCGGTTTGCAAATTACTCGTGCAGTTGACAGGTCTTCGGTTTGCAGATGTCGGTAGATTGCCGAAGATGGTATCATGAGATAAATTGAAACGATAAATCGCGCCTTTAAATCGCAATCCACCTACAAACGTTTTATTGAAGAATCTGTGAAATTCTTCGGATCAAGTTTTTTGGTTCATGTGCCTTGTTTCAAACGATAAGTTACACCTTGGTGGATATTTGACCGCCAAAGTTGACAATAAATGAAATTTCTGAAATGTACTCCCAAATGGTAAACCAGTTTTTGGAATAGCAAATAACCGATGTATTAAAGTGCGGCACATTTTCTTTTACCAGAGCCCTGAGCCACGTGACGCTGTCTGCCACAACTCGTCGTTTGATATCGCTAAACAATGGTCGCGTTCAAGTTTTAATGATGGATGGACTCTGTCAATTCTAAGCCTAAATCGACGATATAATTTACATTAAAACTATCGTCATCCACAAAAACATTCAAAGGAAAAACCATTTTTGCACCTACATCAAGTTCTGTCACTAAATGTTTGTAGTGGTTAGTACGCCGTTCACCAGGCGCCAAGTGCAAAGTGCAAACATATGCCGATTGCAATTGCAAAAATAAACAGTTTGTCTGGTGACTGGTCGCGTTCACCAATGATCAACGCTTGCAAACATTGAGTAAACGGTTGCACCACTCATGGTGAACGCACCACCAACTATAGACGCACCACTCATGGTGAACGCACCACCAACTATAGACGCGTTTGGGCAACGGTAGCCATTTTAGCAAACGTAAAATTATTTTGTTTGCAAACGGAAACGCTGTTTGACGTACAATCATAACCTCCAAAATGTCAGAAGTTGCATTTCTAATAGGTAGATTTCTGTCATGAAGAAACAAGTCTTCATGATGGATGGGGTCTGCCTATTCTAATGCTAAATGGATGATACCATTCACACAACATTTATCGTCATCCATTTTAAGCTTCAATTCAAAATCCATTTTTGCACCAACGCAACGTCAAGGTCTATCAAACCAGGCGCCAACTGCAACCATGAACAGATTGAGTTTTGCAAATGTGACCCATGCCACATGCAATGAGACCTAGTCATTCTTCCACCACTTGAATGTCAATACTGCAGGCTCGTCCTATACTTTTCTCTTTTTCATTCTTCCGTGACCACTAGTGCTCGGTTAGCTGTTCCGGTTGTAACTCCTTTTTTTGCTGCTGGCGTTGTTCCGGCAGCTTCCGTCCAGATCGTCCTGGACTCTTCTGTTTGACAACTCGCTCCCGGTTAACCGTGAACTTTCCTGTTCAATCTCCAGCAGTCCGGCTACATGTCTGTTCTTATACATCCCGCTTCTGCAGTGTCCGGACCATTAGACCTCCATACACAATAAGGATTCAGAGGTCCCTGCACGTTTTTCGCTTGTCCTTCTGTCGTGGATATCTAGATATGGTGCAACCTTGGCGTTCTGGTTGTCATACTCCAGGGCTGGAGGGTTCTGTCATCCAGGCACGCTTTGCCGTTCGTGCATCAGATCTGAGTTCTGAGGACTAGCCTTCTCAGGGCTCCCTTCTGTCCTTTGTGCTCTTCCTGCCACATCGTCTACGTGTTTCTTATACCTGAGGTTTTTTAAATCCTGGTCCATAGGCCAGGATTAGGTACGCTGTCGCTGGGTATTATTTGGACCTCTGCCAGTATTAGCACTATGGGTTTCACCCTTCTTCACTCAGGAATACCACCTCAGTCTCTTCCGGGCAATCTCTAGCTTCTTTTCGACCAGGTCACCCTTCTGATAACCGGCTCTGCAGCTCTTGGCATGTGGTACACAGCGACAACAGCCATTGCCAGATCGTCAGCGTAGGCGACCAGCGCGACTCCCGATATCCTCAGTTGGAGCATCCCATCATAGAGGATGTTTCAGAGAGTTAGTCCAAGGATCGACCCTGGAACACCCCGATTTTTATGGGTACTCTCTCCTGAGATCCCTTCCCATCGACCAGTAGGAGGCTCCTGTTGTCAAGGTACCTCCTAAGCATTCTCATGACCTGGGACTGAATCTTCTCTTATTAGTTCGTTCTTTCGCGTATTCCGTGTTTTATGCCTAACTGCGCCCACCATAGATTTCCCCGTCCAGTACCATAGCCCCTCCGTTGTCATTAGAAACTAAAGATCAAAATGGTAGTCTCATGCAGTCCCCCGCTGTCTTATGGTCTTTGTGGAAATAGTGAGATAAAAGTTAGACAGAGGTATAACAAGAACAGTAAATAATACCTTCCTTCGCAGAGGGAATTCTGAGCTAGAATGGGACGGAATTTGTATTGGACTAATGTGATGTGTTGCTAAATGATTGTCCTGCCAATTCGACATCCGGCCCAAGATAAATTCAACAACGAATTAGTTCAGAATTTTCACTGAACACAAAAATGTCCAGTTGATAGCTAATATACCATAACAAATAATTAATTCAATCAAGATAAATCTGTTGTGTACAACGTATGATATTAAAATTAAACAAAGTACATACTATAAGTTCAATTCTTTTTTCTCACTTTCATTAAAAAGCTAAAGCGTACCAGTACAATTTTCGAGATATCTACAAAATAAAATCACTGGATGTCAAAGCCAGATAAATGACCTTTCGTAATGGCATATACTTCGCATACGTGCATCCAAACATTTTGTATAATGATAACATCGTACATTGTTATCAGTTCGTATAGCGGTCTTCTTTAACATCTTATAGACAATGTTTGCTCGAATTTAAACGGCAAAAGTTACCGATTTTTAAGATTTGAAGTTACCCTAACAAGTAACGATATTTTCTACACATCTGGGTCTCAATTATGTAACCGCTCAACTAATCAATCTGATTAACTCATAGGCGACTGCCGTCATATTGATGTGGATTCCAGTTTGTGCAATACATGAATAGGGCCTACGTGACGTCAGTATAACGTCTATCGCTGGTGAGTTATCTCAGGAATTTAGAATAGCAACAGATATTTGAAATATTTGAATTGGGAATTAGAATAAAAATACTATGAGACTATACCATAAAAATATTTCTTTTAATCAGAGAAAATGACACACTTGATTTTTGAAATGGAGGTCGAAAAACATAAAATTTTAAATAGTTGCAAAAATGCTCTGAAATACCTATCAGTACATAATTTGTCAATATATTTAAACTAAAGAACTTTCTATTAAGTTACTACGTTGTTTTTATAAATATATATATATATATATATATATATATATGTGCGATTCACTATATACACTTAAAGTTTTATTTTATATATATATATATATATATATAAATTATATAATTTGTCAATATATTTAAACTAAAGAACTTTCTATTAAGTTACTACGTTGTTTTTATAAATATATATATATATATATATATATATATATATATATATATATATATATATATATATATATATATATATATATATATATATATAACGTCGTATAATTTCTTAATGAAGGATCATTTTTACACAAGCAAGCTACTATTAACCTATGTATCATTACTTTCCGGACACTGTATACGATAGACTATGCAGGAGAAACTAAAGATACGTATAAAAAGGTATTTACATTGCGCGTAAATTGCATACAGGAAGTTCATTACCATATGTGTGTAATCATTAAGTTCTTGAACTGCACTAACAATACACCTGTATCATGATTTGCCATTGGCAGTCATTGTATTTGCGTACAGGTTGCTCCCATATTGTAATCTGATATAAACTTTTGTGGAGGTTTCTGGCCGCAATATCAGCAGATTGCCAATGTACCGGTGACGTAAAAAGTTAAACCGCATGCAAGATCACTGTTATCAAGTTACCTTACGTTGCAGTTGAATATTACGCAAAATTATAGGGCCAACAAGGCATTATCCTTAATATACTGTTGGCAAAGAAGGTACCCTGGACTTTAGGCAGAAAATTCGATAAGCCTGTATTTAATTAAATACGAGTTATGCATTATGCATACCATATTGTATAATACGTACCTACCTATATTTACAAATTTAGACCGATGATTTATTTAAGATAACGATTTAAAATTGAAGATTTTTTTGTTCCAGTTCAACACTTAATTATTGAAATCATGGTTCTTGTTCATCGTTCATTTATTTATTTATTTTTTATAATTTCTTTATTTTATCATCCTTAATTCAAAATTTACTTGTTAATTTTTTTGTTCAATTACTGCTGATTATTGTTTTTTTTATTTGGACTAATTATTCCTCGCGTGTTGTGCCACCATCATCCAATAAACCGCAAAAGATGCAAAATTATAGACATATTGATGTAAACATGGATGGTCAACATTTCGTGACGGTAGGTTTGTTCTGGTGATACAATAATCTAAGAGAGCTTCTTCCCGCGCTATACATTAAAAACATGGCTAACGAGTAGACAGTATTCGGCGGTGACACTACGTTGTGTTATTAGCCACTGGCTGCTGTCTCGTGTTAGCAGCCCTCTAGCAGCATAATTGAAAACGTCATCAGCCACTACTTCCACTGGCTGATAAGGGTTCGCAATATGCTGCTAGCCGGCTGCTCAATTCCATTTCATTCGCTATAGCGGGATCCTTTAAAACTGATCGAAACAGTTACTTATAAATTTTATAAGTAATGAAAAATTATTAGGAATTTCTAAGGACATGACTATAGTAACTATAGTCATGTCCTTAGAAATTCCTAATAATTTTTCAAACCTTGCATCAGTGCGGTAATTTTTAATATACAGGGTCCTGCAACTAAGCTCCCGTCTTCTGTAGCTCACTTACTCATTAAGCTAAGAGTTTGACATTTTGCAGGTTTACCCTGTACTTCAAGGTACAATTCAAGAAATTATTTTTTCTTATACAGGCTGTTCCAAAAATGTGCAACGCCATGGTAATATATTTTTTTAAATTGCATGCTATCCATTTTTCTACACATTTGGAAGCCTTTTATGGTTGCCTACATATCACCAAAATTTTAATGAAATCGGTTGAGTGACCGCAGCGGAAAAAAATAAAAACCAAAAAAAATTGATTTTGCATCGTAGTCTTTAAAAATCAATAAAAACCACAAAATGCACCTCGTTAATAAAATTTTGCGACGTGCTTATTAAGTTAGATGTAATAGTCTCGTTAACCAAGTGAGATTGATCCAAATTATACAGGGTGACCAAAATCGAGTGTCAAACTTGTCAAACTTCAAAGCGCGCTATTGTTCTTATTTTAAATTGGAACCCATAATTTTTTTTAGGTGAAACGATGCAGAATTAAAGAATAAATATTGTTTCTGAATACAACCCCATCACAATTCCCAATATTTTAAAAGTTATTCGCCAAAAACTAATTTTTCAACGTTTCCAAAGGCAATTTTAGGTAATAAATATCGTACGTAGCGTTGAAAAACAATTTATTACATAAAATATAACGCAGAGAGGTATTTTAGATTTTACTGTACTTAATTAAGTAGTTATTCAATTGCTAAATTCACTGCAAAATTTACCTATAGCCACATTTCCGTCCTTACCGCTATAGGTAAATTATGCAGTAAATTTAGCATTTGAATAACTACTTAATTAAGTACACTCAAATCTAAAATACGTCTATTATTTTTTATGAAATATATTGTTTTTCAAAGCCACGTACGATATTTATTATCTAAAATTGCCGTTGGAAACGTTGAAAAATGAGTTTTTGGCGAATAAGTTTTAAAAAATTGGGAATTGTTATGGGGTTGTATTTAGAAACAATGTTTATTTTCTAATTCTGCATCATTTCACATAAAAAAAATATGGGTTCCAATTTAAAATAAGAACAATAGCGCGCTTTGAAGTTTGACAAGTTTGACACTCGATTTTGGTCACCCTGTATAATTTGGATCAATCTCACTTGGTTAACGAGACTATTACATCTAACTTAATAAGCACGTCGCAAAATTTTATTAACGAGGTGCATTTTGTGGTTTTTATTGATTTTTAAAGACTACGATGCAAAATCAATTTTTTTGGTTTTTATTTTTTTCCGCTGCGGTCCCTCAACCGATTTCAATAAAATTTTCGTGATATGTAGGCAACCATAAAAGGCTTCCAAATGAGTAGAAAAATGTATAGCATGCAATTTAAAAAAATATATTACCATGGCGTTGCACATTTTTGGAACACCCTGTATAATAAAAAATAATTTCTTCAATTGTACCTTGAAGTACAGGGTAAGCGTGCAAAATGTCAAACACTGAGCTTAATGAGTAAGTGAGCTACAGAAGACGGGAGCTTAGTTGCAGGACCCTGTATATGATTATATTATTATTGATGACTACAGAATTGTAATTACTCTATAACCCAGTTCTACCTCTCCTAAAACGCGTTTTTAAATAAAAGCGTTATTTATTGTTCAATGTTTATGAAAATATCAGTATAACTTCTTAAATAAATAAGAGTTGGGCTGGATGAAAAATAATTTTTTGTAAAGCTAAAAATAAATTATTCTTCTACATATTTGGCTTTTTTTCAAATATAAAACATCTAGCCCAACTCATGATACAAAAATAGATTTTTTATTTAAATCCAATTTTAACCCAAACATTATAATTGCGATAAAGCGTAATTGCCAGAAATGTACTTATTTGCCCATTTTACTGCTGCCCGGTGTACAACAGACGTCATGAACTTTAAACACCGTATATAACTAATGACTATTGAATGACGTTGGTGGGGGACAGGCCGGCCACTCCCAGAAAAGAAAAACGTCGACACGTCGACACGAAATATTTGTGTCGGAGTTGCGACGTTTTTAGTACGGAACCATAATAGCTTTCAATGCGTTACCATATCCGTAGTTATACTTACATTAGAATGTTGCTTATAATATTTATTCTAATCAATAAATCATACCACAGCACTACTGAGCAGAGAAAATTTTTAAAAATTTTAAAGCATCATAAATTTCTCCAGTGTGATAATGCAATGACTTAAGCGCATCAACTCGAGACTCCAATCGTGTTTCTGCTAACGGTTTGAAAGTTATATTTGAAATGATTTTTTAAAACAATACATCGCTTTGCCGATGCCGAAAAAAAAATTTTAAATTTCTTGTTCAGTACCTACCAAAAAATTTAATAGTTTGGTGATTAATTTTCACAGCGGCGTTAACCACTAGATTCAAGGAACGAGCGGAACAAGCAGTAAAAAAATGCCCGAGGATTCATATTAGGATATATCGGTGCAAACCATTTCTTTTCCCTTTCATGTTACCGCCGTTATCATAACTTTGCCCACGGTTATCTGACTCGCTGGCATGGCGCCCCCAGGCTGACCGATTGTTGATGATTTTTTTAATGATTAGTTTATTTATGTTTGCTACTACCCATTCCTTATACTGCGTTTGGCGGCGCGTCGCCACCGTGTGCAACACGTCAGCGGGCGCCGCGGCGCCCCCTGCGGTGCTTACCGCGCTTACCGCCTAGCGCCGCCCCTGAGTTGACTTACCTCCAGTTTAGAAACGAATGAGCGTTTTAAATATTTACAGACTTTCCTATTCCTTTTCCTACGTTATTTTGTATTCCGTATTGAAATAATGTTAAAAATGTATTCTTTTTGTGACGACCTGCTTCTTCACTGCAGGAATTTCCTTTAGCTTTTGAATTAAAACTTACAATCTGCAGCTTTTCACCAACCAGAATAATCATTCAATAGCACTTTCGACAGACAAAGGGCTTCTGTAACAAAATCCGGAAAATGGTTGCATCGCCAGAATGTATGCTATTTGTCGAAAGCAAGGTGATAAAATTTGGCATGTGCAGCTAAAATACGATTGGTCCAGCTACGATTGTTTACGGTGGTCAACTGAACGTTTTAATTCTGAAAAAATGTATTTGATTATCAAAAGATAGACTTTAATAGATTTATGTGTATTTTATCTTTAAATTGAAATTTTCGTTTAATTTCCCAGTCAAAAAAGGAGTTCAGTTCGAAAAAATTCAAACTCAGCTGGATTTTGGATACACCTTTGGGTGGGCATTACGATATCGTGAGTCCCATCATTACCGTGTCTGCGCCTTGAGTTATTCACGGTCAAATATGACCAAATTGGGTTTTTTCTACATCTTGATTTGTATTGATGAAAAGACTATAAGCTTTATAAGGAAATTTCTAGATCTTTTAATTCTCTACAAAGAAGTGTCTATATAGAAAAACGTCAAAAACGTGTAAGAGAAACCACATATTTATGTGCTAAACTTGTAAACTTTTCCGCTACCTATTTTTCCAGTATAGAAAAATCTAGCTGGGTTGGAATTTTTTTGTAATTTGTATAGTTTAACTGGGCTATACCTATTTACTTTGAAGCAGAGTGTACTTAGGTGTATACAGTCTAGACCTTTTTCATCTTAACGTTAGATTATCTTCCCTCCTGCTAAATAAGATTTTCCAAACTAGAACTATTGACTATTGACAACAATGCGTTGCTCAGTATCAATGAAGATGGCGCTAATGTCATAAAAACAAGGACAAGTTACTTTTTTGAAATGGAAATGCCGATATTTCTGTATAGTTTCCATATCTTCGCAAAATTGTTGTACATTAAGGCCTAGTATTTTCACCTACATACGAAATCTTCAATAGCTATCTGACTGATATGACAAATTTTATTCCGGTAAATAAGAATACGTACCAGTAGCGGTCAGCTGAACTTCGTTCCATGCACTGCCGCCGGTACATCATCTCATTTAACGGGCTAAAATATAGCAATAAATTTGACAAATCTGTCACATAGCTACTGAGGATGTAGGTAGGTGAAAATACCAAGCCCTAGTACAAAGTGCGATCCTAATCCCACCTAGTCTTTCAATTAGAATTTAATGTTCTATGAATTTCAAGCTATAAGACAACTAACTTGTTTACAGCGCATACTAGTCTATGTATACCGTGCCATAACGTACTGGATAAATGAATGTGAGATATGTGTGAGATCGACCTTGAAAAATATCTAAACCTATGGTTTAATGAGTCAGACACATAATATCCGAATCCGTTTAAATTATTTTTATACCGCTAATTATAATTCATGTGGGTATCTTCTCTGCCTAATATATTTCGTAATTATCGCTGAAGATATTATACCGACTAACAGTAAATAGTAATTAAGTAGGCTTATAATGCCACGAATACTGGCACCCTGGAATGTTATAGCTGACTGAGTTCGATGATTCCCTAATTTAGGAGATTTTTTACATGAATGTTTAAAAATTAAATTTGACCTTCGAACTTGTAAACCATTGAAATATGTAAAAAGCAGAGCACAGTGACTGAAGTGTTAGTGCTTCTTGTCTAGGATTCTAGGATATATTCATTAAAACTCACGTTTCATAAAAGCCTTTCTTTAATAACCAAATAACTTAAATTTTAAAACGTTATATGATATCTGTGTTACACTAATTATGCTACACCCGTCACGCACGTTCGAATACTTCTCGCGTTCTCTATTCTACTATTTGTACTCAGCACTCTACTCTATTGAATGTCATCTAAAGCCGCCCGCTACAGCTTCCGGATTGGACCGACTTCTTCCGAATTTTCCACATCCTCCCTCGGCGAACAAGAATGGATCTCCATGCTATACAGATATTGCACCGGTCGTCTTGAATAGTCTTGAAACATCTTTTTCTAGATTCTGCTAGTATGGTGTTTACACCAAAATGAAATATCTTCTCATGACTGTCGCAAATTATCTTTAAGGTAATCGTTGATCGTGTTGGTAATAAGACATGATATCTGGTTTCGTACGGCAATGGAGCTTCGTCTAATCCGAGTCCTAGTCTGATAGCACCATCGTCGTCCATGAATGGATTCAGGCTCAAAATGGACGATGACATATCTACTGGGTTTCCTTTATTTAGGGTTTTCACCTGGTTTAGATCCGTCGTTCGTTGTACAAATTTTAACCAATAAATTTCACCCTTCACCAATTCATTCGGATGCAATTCTCCTGTTACTTGTGTTCTTGCCCTTCTAACGTTGTTGCTGAATCTCATCACATATGCTGTAACTCGAAGAATATTTTTCAATCTTCTAAATTTGTGTATGTCAAAAATTGGGTTTGGAGTGCAGATGAAAACTTGTGACGTTATCGGAACATTCAAAATATGTAGGTACTCATCAGCGGGCCATTCGTTATTGTTCTGATTCAACCAATTTGGACCATGTTGTCATACTTCGGATTCAACCAATACTTTCGCAGCAATTCCTCTCGTGGGCAGATCTGCAGAATTCTGCTTTCCTGCACAATGTCTCCAGGTACCTTGACTCAATCGGTGTATTTCATCTACTCGATTGTGGATGTATAGCTTCCATTTATTTATTCTTCCTCGTATCCAATACTGCGTTACTTTGGAATCTGGCCAAAAGGTTATGTATTTGATCTTTAACGTCATATTGTGTAAAATTTAGTCTTGAAGCCTTGCTGCGGATAAAGTTGCTGTAAGTTCCAATCTTGGTAAACTTATTTCTTTGTTGCCTCCTCGATCTATTGGCGCGATTCTATTTTTGACATTAAGTATTGGCACTCGTTGGTAGATAGGCATTTAAGATAAGCAACTGCTCCATATGTTTGGAAACGGGCGTCAGCAAATACATGTATTTCAACTTCTTCCCTTCTCTTTTTAAGAATGCATATGGGGATTCGCATAGCGGTTAGCCATTGTATTTTGTTATACCATATTAAACATTCAGATTTGAAATGTCCCTCTAGGCAGTCATCCCAGTTGAATTTTTCCTTCCAGATCGACTGTAGAAGTATTTTGAATGTTCCGATAACGTAACAAGTTTGCTTCTGCACTCCAAAGAAGAATACATAACGGAAAATGAGCCAATTTTTGACATAGACAAATTGCGTAGACTGGAAAAGATTTTTCGAGTTACAGCATATGTGATGAGATTCATCAACAACGCTAGAAAGGCTAGAGCACAAGTAACAGGATAATTACAATCGAATGAATTGGTGAAGGGTTACGTTTATTGGTTAAAATTTGTACAACGAACAACGTATCCAAACGAGGTGAAAACCCTAAATAAAGGAAAACCAGTAGATACGTCATCATCAATTTTGGGACTAAATACATTCATGGACGACAATAGTATTATTAGACTAGGACTCAGATTAGACGAAGCTCCATTGCCGTACGAAACCAGATCTTCTGTCTTATTACCAAAACGATCAACGATTACCGAAAGATAATTTGGGACAGTCATGAGAAGATATTTCATTTTGGGGTAAACACCACCTTAGTAGAATCTAGAAAAAGATGTTGGACCATTCAAGACGACCGGTGCAACATCTGTATTCGATGGAGATCCATTCTTCTTCGCCGGGGAAGGATGTGAAAATTCGGAAGAAGTTGGTCCAACTCGGAAGTTGTAGCGGACGGCTTAAGATGACATTGAATAGAGTGGAGCACTGAGTATAAATAGTAGAGTAGAGAACGCGAGAAGTATTTGAACGTGCGCGACGTGTGTAGAATAATATGTGTATCACAGATATCATACAACGTATTATAATTTTAGTTATTTCCTGCGTTAAAGTTACAAAGCTTCCCGGGTTTCGGCACCAAAATGTAGGAAATCTTCATTAAAACCCATGTTTCATAAAAAAAGCTTTGTTTGATTTAATTAATTTTGACCAATTATTAGTCTTTAACTGATTTGAGGTGGAAGAGGAAATTGTAGAGGACTATTTATTTTATGAACCTCTGCCCGAAAGAACTACTGGTGATGAAATATAAATTTTTTTAAATATTTCTATGTTTAACAATACCATTCCATGGAAGACCTTCATTGGTGTCTGCACTGATGAAGCTCGGGCTTTGAAAGAAAAGAATCGCTGCCCTCATAAAAAAATTAATTAATTAATTTTGTATTAAGTTTGGTGGTACGGAGAAATTTGAATATTTTTTAGGTGGTACACGGAACCTAACATGTTGAGAACCCCTGCTCTACTCTATTGAATGTCATCTTAAGCCGTCCGCTACAACTTCCGGGTTGGACAGACTTGTTCCGAATTTTCCACAAGGATAAAGTAAATATAGGACATCAGTAGATAGCCTATTAGGGACAAGTGCCTAGTTTTAAGAATTCATATTCATATTCATGGTTAATCTTTTAGATTAGTTTCAATATTTAAACATCTTCTGATTAGCAATATGACAACAAATGTTTGTATATTATTCAAAATGTGGGAGATTTTTTCACCGCACTATGTAGACTAAATAGAAGGAGAAATGACAATGTGGTGCAATATATTTATTTATAAAATACAATTTCCCGCGTATACGTACATGTAATAATAAATGTAAATACTAATTAAGTAATGACCTATAATGTCACCTACCGTGGCACCGTGGAAAATTATTATGGTTGAGCCAATTCATTGTTTCCCTATGCAAGCGTGTTCAGGTTGTTCTGCTATCAATTAATTTTTATCGTACTTTGCCGACTAAAATTTTCTAAGTTCAAGGACAACTAAAGTCATATGAGTCAGTCAAATCGGTAAATGATTCACTTATTTACTGTTAACAAACACTATACATTATTCCATAATTATGTTGCACCTGCTTCGTAGTTCGATGTGCAAAGGCCGTGGGTTGAACAGAGGTTCGATGAGATCCCATGTTTGACGTCCCCAAGGGCGGATTTTTTATTCCACTTTAAATTTTAAACCATAAACCGAGCTTAGATCTCAAGGAGTTTGTGTGTCTAAAGTCGGTTTACGGTTTAAACCGACATTCAATATTCCGGCGTAAGAGTGCATAGTGAGGTAATGCGTAATGGCCAAAATTGCTTTTTCATGTTATTCGTTTGCTAGCTAAGCTTCCTGGAAGTTCTGCCTCCACTAAACTATGTTGAAAAGTGCTTGGATCTAGGTCCAAGAGGATAACCAGCTTCCGGTATGTCCGTAAACATCTGCTTGGCGGGGTCCGGATGACGCATAACGTTTGCAGAGCTTTTAATTTAATTATTCTGTTTCGTTTGCAGTTTTCATGCTTTGATCTCTCTTGAGGTTCACCATAAAGCCACAAATTTTTATTCTGCGAGAATCGCCGTCTTGTAAAACATAAATTGTTCACAGATGATTTTGGCCATTGTCAGACCACGCCCAGTATGATATGCTTCGATATTTGGTTAAAAAACGTCAAAAGCTATATAACCCCATACGACATGTTTGCAAAGCTTTGTTTTGGAATTCTAATTCCAGGAATGAACAAGAAAATGATAAAGTCATTCTAAGCTTATTGCACTAGTTTTTTACTTAATTAGTAAACATGTGGTAATTATACACGAAGGGCGAATTACACCCAAAAGATGTGCACTAGGGTGGTTCAAATTGGCTATTTTTATTTAGAAAGCAACGATCCCCCAAACCGTTTCCAAATCCAAAAAAAGTGTACACGTATTTTTCTGTTGGTAATTTTGGTTCTTAGTGGTGCCTGTCGAGGCCTCAAATTTACATAAGAAAATGCATGGGAAAAAGACACATTTTGGTATTTTTCGAATAATTGTTCGGGGTTTGGGAAAACTTAAGACTAAAGTTATAGGACTTGTAGAGGACATTCCAAGGAAGAATTTGAACTATCATACATATAGATTTAAAGCCCGCAGCCCACCCCCACAGTGACCTGAAAACTACCCTTAAATGAACAAATGTAGATTCTTCAGAAAATTGACCCTGCTAATTATTTCGTTCTGTTTGTTTCTGATAGAAATCATTATTATAAGTCTAGTAGGATGTTTATAAACATTTGTTAGTTGATTTTCATTTGTTTAAACAAATTTTAATTGTTTATATAATTCTATTTACTCGAAAATCCGTCTGAATTCTGTTTTCTGAGTTCGAAATGGGAGTTTAATATCTTAGAGTGACATTATTCATTAAAATTCCTTCTATTGTTTAAACAATAAATTATTATTCATTTACAACTTTTCTTTAATTATGGTACAAAATTCTGCTTTTTTGAGAAATTAACTTCAAAATTCATAAAATTCATGTTCGAGATATTGTACGTATATTATCTAATAAAACCACATTTGTTTAAAATTGTTTTTTTCAAGTCTCGAATTTCGAGCCGAGTAAACCTCGTTTCTTTCCTAATGGAACCGAACACTCGATTTTTCGAGTTGGCGGTATTGAAAACGAATAATTGTTTATTTAATAATGATTTGAACCACTTACCAGGTCCCTGGTTCAGGTTGCGGCTGTAATTTTTACTTTATTTTAAAATTTACATACCACCTGCATATCACCGTTATGCTTTGAATAATATTTTATTATTTAAACAATGGAAATTATCCCAAAATATAAATGATGCCACTTGACAATAACAGTTGACCAGACCGATCTAAACAAATAATTGTTAGAACACAAAAAACTGTCTTCTACCATAATTAGAACAACAGTTGAAAATTAATAATCATTGATTTTTTTAAGCAATAGGAAGAATTTGTTTAATGAATAATGTCACTCTAAGATGATAAACTGCCATTTCGAACTCAGGAAACAGATGTCCGACGGAGTTTCGATAAAAGCGTATTATTTAAACAAATGGAATTTGTTTAAACAACTTGAAATTACCTGACAAATGTTTATAAACATTCAACTAGACTTATAGTAATAATTTCTAAGAGAATGAAGTGATCAGAAGGATACATTTTCTGAAGAATGTACATTTTTCATTTAAGGGTAGTTTTCAGGGCACTATTGGGGTGGGTTGGGGGCGACAAACCCATATGTACAATAGCTCAAATTCTTCACTGGAAAGTACTGTACAAGTCCTATAACTTTAATCTGAAGTTTTAGCAAACCCCGACCTATTATTGGAAAAATATTGATTATTGATTATAAAATAGTGATGCATCGATAGGCACCATGAAAAACCAAAATTTCGAAGAAAAAAAAACATGTCTACTTTTTTTGGGTTTGGAAACGTTGTGGGGGATAGTTTCTGTCAACACAAAAATTTTGCAATGTGTTTTTGAACCACCCGAAAGTACTATCGTGGCCATATATTATGTCCCTTCTTTTGACGTCCATTTTCTCGGAAACCTAGGGCCGAAAAAAATTGAAAAAATTCTGGTGCTGTCCTTGATTAATATGCTACGACTCATAAAAATTAGAAAGCTATATGTGTTGGCGTTTCCCGATTTTTCCAAATTAAGAAGAATTTGGGCTGTTTTTGCCACGTAAATTTTATTCGTTTAACTTTAGCAATTAATTACTCCGGAAATAATACATAGATTTGAACTAATTAAAAAGTAATATCACCTGCGGAATGCTAGCTTTTAATGTGCACTTTTGTAAAATCATTGGATTAGTGCTTGACCCACAAAAAACTATATTATGCAATGCCAGAAATTCCTTTATTAGAAGAGCTAGAATAATGAAATATAGACTATAGGCTACCCACTAATTCATAGGTTTAAAGTTTATTACATAATCATGGTTTATCTTGCATTTTCCCTACAAAAGTGCGGGGTGAAGGGATCGACAGCGACGCTGCCAGTAGTGGCGGATCGCACGTGCATTACTATAGTTACTAGTGTTTACGGACACAATATATAAAACGATACGGCGATTATGCGTCGCCAAAGAAATTTGGATATCCGGCGACAATTACCGAATTAAAAAATAATGGCAAAATAAGTCAATAAGAACAAACAGGCGTTTGGAAGTCCCATTGGAATTCTTGGCAATTTAAATCGGGTTTCGGGTTTAGCATTTAAAATTAATGAGTGTTCTGCAAAATATTCTGTGTCTACAAATTTACGATGTTAAATTTGTAAAAGTTTTTTGATATTTTTAAGTTTTATACGGTCAGAGCTGACGTTTGTAATATATGTAATATATCCAGAGTTATATTTATTTTATATTGTTTCTGCATGTATTTAAATATTATTAATAAATAAGTTGTTGAAACTGTTATAATAGTTTGAATATTTATATAACAAAATCGGGCATACCTTTTAAATATTTTTTGGGTTTATCAAGCAAGCTTAATTTAGTATTCACCACTAATCGGAAAATCTGCTAACTCCATATTATTAGATCTATCCGCTTCAATCAAAATCTTGTTTACAACCTTATTGTATAAAAACTGAAGAAAACATAAACGCCCATCGATAGAAGAGATTTCTCTCGTACCGGGTCACATATTATAATCAAAATTATGCAAATATTAAGAATTTAATTGTTAGGTATAATTACTACCTTGTCAAGTTATGGTTCTTTTGGTGTATTAATAATAAGCTGCCCCGGTTCCCCCAGCTGTGTCGGTTCTCTCCGACATGACTGCACTGCTAACGCCTCCTTTCCCCGCAGTACCCCAAAGACCGTAGAGCGTCGGAATTCACGCGGAGTTCCAGCACGATCTTTTGTATGAAAAATGCAAGATAAACAATGATTATGTAGCAAAGTTTAAACCTATGAATTATTGGCTAGCCAATAGTCTATATTTCATTATTCCAGCTCTTCTAATAACGGAATGGCAGGCATTGCATAATATAGCTTTTTGTGGGCCAACCACTAATCTAATTATTTTACAAAAATGCACATTGAAACCTAGCATTCCGCAGGTGATTCTACTTTTTAATTCGTTCAAATCTATGTATTATTTCCGGAGTAATTAATTGCTAAAGTTAAACGAATAAAATTTACGTTGCAAAAACAGCGCCAATTCTTCTTAATTTGGAAAAATCGGGAAAACGCCAACACATACAGCTTTCTAATTTTTATGAGTTGTAGCATATTAAGCAAGAACAGCACCAGATTTTTTTAAAAAATTTTCGCCCCTAGGTTTCCGAGGAAATGGACGTCAAAAGAAGGGACATAATATATAGCCACGATAGTACACATACCAAAAACCATACATGGAAAGCAGATACAGTTAATATTCTATTTGAAATTAATTACAATTTATTAAATCCATTAGCTATTTTTAATTATAACATATGGAAAATTATACTTTCTGGCGGTGCTTATTTTCACACTTACGAAATCCAATAGCGTTAGCAAAATGTGAATAATAATTATCAGTATTCTCTGAATCTACGTTCCCGACATGTTTTCATGATTTATAGCTTCTTGCAAATATTTCCACTGATTAAAAGAATTTTGTGCATAATTTATTGCGCGTTTGACATTGTTGGTGTAAGGACTGTAAGATATGCGTTAGAAACTGGTAATGCCAGCCTCGCCAAACGGCAAGATATCACATAAATTCTTCCTGAATAGTGAGTCCCGACGACCGCCATTGGAGATAAATTGTTTTTTTTTTCATCTTATGTGAGACCATCGCTAACCGGCATTGGACAGTGCGGAGATATTTGCTTGGAGATGAACTATCCTGGTTTATAAAAATCCATTAGCATCGATCGCTAACGTTGCCGTAATATATTTATCTAACGGTATGGTACGTGGAGCCACGAATTAGTGCTGTCTTAATGCGAATTTATCGAATATTCATTTTAAGTTCGGTTCATAGAGTCATGATGCATGATAACTACTTTCAAGACGATTTCTCAATGTCAATAAGTGAAAAAATCACAAAACCAATACCAACCGCTAAATGTAAATTATTTAATAAATAAATTGTTTTTTTATATTAGTCAGCGTCAGTTAGATTAGGAAAAGCTATTAATCTTTTTAAGCGTATTCCAGCATAAACGGAGTCAATTTGCTTATTAAAATGTATAATAGAAATAAAAATAAATTGAATCAAACATTTTTCTAATAATAAGTTGTAGATATATTTATTCAAAACATAGAAGATGATATACGTGTTATAAGTATCCCGCCGATCGACAGTTAATAAATAGTTTGCGAAAGAAAAAAAATATAATAGTAAAATTATCTATAACGTAAAATTATTTTCACTTATACGTATAGGGCATTTTCAATGGAACGTCCGGTATATTTTATTATATTATGAACACTATCAAATTTGTTCATCCAACCGTGTATGTAGCTAAGTCACAGCGTTAATAGTTCCAGAGATATTTAACTGTTTTTCCAAAATATGCCCGGTGCAGGATCTTTTTTAAAACTATGTAAAAACGAAATTTTTGCCGATTTTGCCTTTAAACTATTTGAGACAATAGTCAAAGCCAGTAGGTAGATTATAGTCTCCAAAGATATTAGATACACTATACAGGCTGTTCATTGAACTTCTCGAGATTTTTAAATGTACCAGCCTATATAATATGTAATTTGAAAATATATTCCTCTTCACAAGTATAGGTAAGGTGTGAAATAAATTCGTCAAGAATTCGAGTGAAGTTTTGAATTTATTGCTATCAGAATAAGTGAAAAAGCTGATAGCAACCTGATAGCAATAAATTCAAAACTTCACTCGAATTCTTGACGAATTTATTTCACACCTTATATAATATGTGTTGGCTGTAAGAACCCTTTATGTCGTTCCAATTTACATCTAGTTTGTCATACACCAAATGTTACTATTTTATGTGAATTTTGCAATTTAACGAAAATGTAATGCAATTGTAAATTTTCATATTGGTGGAATAATGTATTTGGTAGTTTGATGTAAAGACTTCAAGTGGCGATAGAGGCGATAATTTAGAAACGATTTAACCAGCTCGAGTCTTATACAAAGTATAATCGTTATCAACATATTAACAATTTTATATGAAATTTTTTAAGTATATGTTGCCGTCTATCGTAGGGCAACCAAACATGCAATTTAAAAATTTCAAATTACTACTAAAGTAAACCCTAAACCCTGTACTTTTTGGTTAACTATCGTGAAAATTCCTGGGTGTTTAAAATCAGATTTTCTTTGATGTGATTTATGTACTCACACACAAGAACCAAATATGAAACAAAAACAAGCTGATAGGCATCTTTAGATTCAGATTTTCATTCATAGCAAAAATCTATTAAACACACTTTCTAACAACCCACTTTAATTCACAATATCAATATCACTCATGCTATTATTCATCTTATCCTAATTTTGAATTATCTCTACAGAAAATTTTACCTATTTTAAATTAATTAACAAAAGTAAGTATAAATAGATTGTAGAATGATATCGTAGTTACATATACCCAAATATTGTAGACCTATATTTTTAACCCCTTCACGCGGATAAGCACCAATTGGTGCGATTCTGGAACTTTTGCCTGGGCGGTTACGCACCAATTGGTGCGCTCAGTTATGTTGCCAGTTACGCGCACAGTTTAGTGTTCTAGCTGTATTTTCTGCGTTGTCCCTACAACGGCATTTCTCTGTAACGTGTCAGATATATTCCAGCAGACGGGCGAGGGATGACGTCGAGAATAAAGCTGGAAAACTGTCTCTGGTGTAGCCCTATTGGGCTGGTGGTGTACAGTAAAGCGTCGAGACTTTGCGGGAGCGAAGGTTTATTTCTGTTTGGATTGGAGTGCTTTTGGAAAGCTTTTTTTTGTTCGAATGATTAAAAAAATTAAAATTATTCGCGGTTATATTTACATATTTCTTCTAAATTGAGTGTTTGGCGGTCTTTCATAGGGTTGGGCATAAACATCGATCTAGTCGATTGTTTGATCTGCTTATTTTAAAGATTGAATGATCGATCAGATCGAAAAGATCGATCATCAAAAGTTCGATCTGATCGCTCACCAACAGATCGATCTGATACATCATGATCGATGAGATTGACCACAAATTTCCAAGATCGCCCACCCCTAGTCTTTCAACTTCATAAAAAACAACAGATGATCACCTAACGTCCACCAAAATGAATTGAATATTGAGAAGATTTTTGTTTTTTTTTCGTAAAGTGTTTTTGCGGTACAATTCAAATCACTTTGTATTTTTCCGTCTGGTTTTGTTTGACTGCGCACACATTGTTTTCTGATATGACATTGTCTAAACATTGAATATTCTTCCAGAAAATGTCGACCAATCAGTCTTGTAGCGCTGGGCTACGTGGATGGACTCCCATGTGCTATTTCATGATCAGTTCTACTGTCGTACTTATTAGTAATAGCTGTAATTACTTTCAATATGAATTGTAACAGACTGTGGACCATCATTATTTCCTTATTTGCACTTTGGGCGTCGGGCAGTCCTCGCCTTTTCGACCTCTTCTTGCTTCACAGCGGCATCATAGATTGTGCTTATTATGCAATGTTGTTTTGATCTCATTTCATAATCATGAATTTTTGTCTGAATCTAACAGCAATTTCTACCATTTCCCAGTGCGTAGTTTTACTTTGTGTAGCTGTTATTTGTGTGTCCTGTGTTGGGTTGTTGTCGTTGTAAAACAATGTGGACTGTATTACATGTTTATTTGTCGAAAAAACGTTCGCTTCCAAGCCGATACGTCTTACTACTACTACATCTGTGTCCCGACTGACTCGCCTAGCAACCGCTCTCCCCACTCTCCTATACGAAGTGCGCATGAACTAGTTCTAGAATTTATACAATACTAAACATCCTGAAAATGTGGCCGCCAGCTGTTTTGAAGTGAACTTTGCACTCCTGCTCAACCTACCTTTCCAGCGCAGCCGTTGCAGTCGCAAAGCGCAGTTGATGGTTTTCGTTGTGCCGATTTATAGTGCAGTGCTATCTATTATCTATATACGAGGCTTTTGTAGCAGGTAATTATTTTAAAGCAATACACAGTACTAATTATAATCACAGCAAAAGGGAAAACGTATATGCGTCTGCATGAGTTTGCATATCAGGCTATACGTGTTTCTGGATCTGTGATTATATGTATTGTATGTATTCTGTTGTATGTATTTTTTCCTTTTTTTTAGATTTTGTATAATACAATTATGGCTAAACGCCATGTGTGTGATGAACCGACTATAACTAGCAGTGATGATACAGATACTGATTCTAGTTTTCATATTTCGCAAAGTACTAGTGATCAGCTGGAGTTGAATGATTCGGACGTAGAAAACAACTCGGAAGACGGTGAAAATTTGGAAGATGTTTGGTGCAATTCTTTACCACCGCGGCATCACTTCCCCTTTTTAGCCAATGACGGACCAACAATAAATCCGGATATTTCTGCCGATGATGTATTGGCTATTTACGAGTCTATCGTAACGGAGAAAATTATAAATTTGATCAGCCAAGAAACTAATAAGTATGCCGTGAAGTACATCGGCGAGGCCGCAAAAATGCGAGGAGGAATTCCCAAGAAAAGTCGTGTACGTCAGTGGAACGATGTCTCAAATGAAGAAATAAGGCTTTTGGAGGGAATTTTACTTTTGATGGGCATTGTCCAGAAGCCCACATTCATATCTTATTTCAGAAAAAACCCATTACTAGATACACCTATTTTCAGGGGAATGATGAAAGAAGAAAGGTTTTTATTGATAATGAGGTTTCTGCATTTTTCTGACAGTGCAGATTCGAACAACAAGCTCTACAAAATTGAAAATTTGCTGAATTTGTACAAAGAAAGTTTTCAAAAAGCTTACGTGCTGTCAAGGGATATTTCTATTGATGAAAGTCTCTTGCTCTGGAAGGGTAGGTTGAGCTGGAAAATGTATATTCCACTGAAACGTGCAAAGTTTGGAATTGAATGTTTCATGTTGTGTGAAGCTAAAACTGGCTACGTATATAATTTTATTGTATATACAGGGAAAGGGTCCGCTATTTCTGTCAACATTCAAGCTCTCGACCCAGCTCTTCAGAACCATTCGTCAAAAATTGTTCTCTCCCTAATGGATAATTTGATGGATAAAGGATATTTTTTGGGCGTGGACAATTATTATACGAGTGTACCTCTGTTTGACTACCTTACTACTCGTAAAACAGATGCTATAGGAACTTTTAGAAAAAACCGTAAAGGCTCCCCAAAATACGTAACATCTACAAAACTAAAAGTGGGAGAAGTTGCGGTTAAATTCCGAAAAAAATTGATGGTAATGAAATGGAGAGACCGAAAGGATGTTTGCATAATGAGCACAATCCATGATGCCAGTATGAAGCCAGTGAGGGCTAGAAGAGGCGGGGAGAAACTGAAGCCAACAGTATGCATTGAGTATAAGGACATAATGACTGGTGTTGATCTGATGGATCAATTTTTGTCTGCAACGAATTGTGCAAGATCTTACCTGAAGAAATATTACCGGAAAATTTATTTACGATTTTTGGATATTTGTGTCCTAAATGCATATGTAATTCACAAGAAGTTGAATGGAAAGTACACTCTGCTACAGTTTAAATTAAAACTAATCACTGCAATTTTTGAAAAGTATGGCAATAGCACTGAACACGAAGTCGCTCGTGGAAGGCCAGCCACCGAGCCCAGCCCTGAAAGGCTTATTGGTAGACATTTCTTGGAGGAGTCTCCAATGTCAGGAACACGTCACCTGAGGAGACAATGTGTTGTTTGTGCAGCAAAAAAGCAGAAAGACCGAAAAATTGTACAGTTTGTTTGCAAGCAGTGCAAAGTTTACCTGTGCCCAACAAAATGTTTTGAAGTATATCATACAAAACAAAATTTTTCAGAATAATAGTATTTTTGTTTTTATTTAGTTATGTTAGTGTGTTAGTAGTGTTAGTAGTGTTAGTAGTGTTAGTAGTGTAGGTTAGTAGTAGGTAGTAGTGTTAGTAGTAGGTGTGTTATTGTTTTTATTATTAGGTATATAATATTTTTTTTTCGATTATGTGAATATTATCTTAGTAAGAACGTTTTGTTTTTTCTTTTAATGACCTTAAAATATCCTCAAACAGTAAATTTAAAAAAAAAATGCATAGGAAAAACTTTTTATACCAAAAAGATATAAAGGTAGCCCACGCCGGGTAACTCAACACAAAGAAACATCATTTACCCCCAACATTCCGCCACGCTATTCCAACCAACCATTCAATTCGGCCATTCTAACCAAAACATACCTAGCAATTAACATCTACCCTCCAAAACCCGCAAAATTCCAGATAAAAATTCCCGCCCACATGAGTGATTACTGTTGACATAAATCACGTGTGAAGGGGTTAAGTAAACAATTTAGGTTATTAGAAAAAAGAATTACGCTATGCAATCTTTGGGAAAGTTTTATTGTTTATTTCATATACTTTGCCGACGTTTCGCCGATCTCTTCGACTTCTTCAGGGCTATAATATTTACATGAATACATTATACTATATAATATAATAATAGAACATAATGATGAAGGCAGACTTACTCGTATTAAGGTTATAATAAATGTATGTGAATCATATCTATATAACACTACACGTTATTGTAATGGTTCTTGTAACAAACTGGTGTAAATGTAATTAGGTACTACGATGAAACGGCTGTAATAATTGTGTAAGAAGCTAACCTATAAACGTAAATTAAAATATCGATTATTCGAGGAATGTGGCGTCGCTTGTTAAGTTAATAATAGAACGGTGGTATTGTCACTGGCACATACATGGGCTAACTTCACTGTTAGTTGTAAAAACATAACCTCAATTCAAGGCGGCTGTCAACAGGGCAAAAGGAAGATTCTACATGTGGATTCGTTTTATATATGATCCATATACCGTAGACACCAGATGACCTTCAATATCTGTCTTGAGATTCATGTTTTTTTGGCTGGTATAGATGTAAGTAGCTTCTTTGAAGAGACGTTTTACATAATTTGTCTCTTTATCAATGATTTTATATTCGTCAAATAGGATGTTATGTTCTGGGTTTTCTGCAATGTGTAAGGTTACACCTGTGTGTTCATTCACCTTCAATTTGCCCGATGTCAGTCTACGTATGGTGGCTTGATGTTGTTGAACTCTATCCTTTATATATTGTTTTGTCTCACCGATGTAATCATCGCCACAGGAACAAGTAAGCCTATATATTACGTTATTCTGTAACCCTTTAGGGATATTAGTCCCGACCATAGTCCAACTGGTACTGTGGCCCCTATACATCTAAGGATCCCGTTCATTAAAAGTCTATCCGATAAACTGAGGAAAATTCTAAAAACAAAGACACATGACCTCGTATATTATCATACTCATACGATTGGATCCTTGTACTCATACATGAAAGATAATATGCATGTACAGTGCACACATGCAAAACTTCGTATCATCGCACACTATAGTTCTGTTGTACTGAATCTGCATAACTATAGACAAAACATTAAAATTTAAATCCACAATGATTGAAGAATATGGACACTGCTTTACACAAGGTGGATAATGTCAAAATTGCCATGTTTCCAGTGTACTCCACTAACAACATTGCTCACCAGCAAAAAAGAAATGAGGAAGTAATTTATGGGATAGTACAGTGACCGCGCAACAAGTTTTACGCAGAAATCGGTTCCAAATTTGTAGCTGACGTTAAAGAAGCGGAAAGTCAATTAAAGGACTTTTATCGATTAAAACACAGGACTAGTTACATATAGCGATACCGTGTTATTTTTGCAACTGAACTAAATATGGCAGTTTTATTGTGGGCAGATTCCAGACCAGGTAATGAAACGCTTGTCCACTATGCGAAAAAATGACTATTAGCGCGTTTTCAGGCCGTTAAATCTAATTATCCGGCAGATAATAATTTGTGGAACACATAATGTCACCACAGCATCATGCCATGACACATTTTATCATGGCGAGGCCAGTGCATTAAGCGATGTCAACTGACGTAATGGGATGTGTTAGCATTTTAACAGTTGGTGTTAGCACGTTAACGGTTAGGGTATTTTATCATTAAACATCATTAAATACCGGGTGATTCAATTTCGAGGCTCATCATGTGGATCTCGCTTATTAGTAGAGATAGAGCCTAAGTTTAAATTTGGCAAAGTTTCATATTTTTGTGTTAATCAATTATGTGAAAAGAAATTTAAGCTGAGAGCATTACGAACAAAGAAATTTAAATCGTACAGATCCCACACACGTCAAACAGTTGTACGTAGTTATTTGAATCAACAATTTCCAAATCGCCGGATTGGCAATAGTGGAGTGGTGGAATTTCCTGCTAGATACCCTGATTTAAGTCCTCTGGACTATTTTCTATGGGGAACTGTGAATGATCGAATAACAAATGCGGTCAATGCTATTCCGGGAAAAACAGTTAGAAGAGCATAACAACATGTAGAAAAGCAGGCACGGTTTTATGCCTTCAAGAAAATGGCGACCAATTTCAACATATAATTAAAAAATAAGCTTTTTGTTGTATAAACTTGCTTCTTTTACTATCTGAATGTTTTTAATCTATAGACTCTTGGTCAGTCCGGTGCCGGCGGTCTGTACCCAAGCTCCAGTTGATAAGCACCACACACAACGAGAAAAAAAATAAAGAAATTACGTATTCTAATAGCGTCGTCTACATAGATTTTTCTTCGCCGATGGCTTTTTAGGTTATATGGCAATTTATGTAACTTGACACTGACAGTTCTAGAGGGCGGTATGTTTTGATTGGAAGATTTCATTTCACATATGTTCGATTGGCCAATCAAACGACGTCAGTATGTCGTGTGATTGGCTATAACAAATCATGCGTTAATAGAAATCGTGCATTAATGGAGTACTTTAATAAACGATTTCCTATTCACTAAACTGACTCATAAATAAACGATCGACGCAAAAATATATTTGAGATTTAAGCGGAAATAGGTCCTTTTGGGTCCCCTGAACAATTTTTGTGGCGACGATTCCGGTGAAACTACTAAAGGTATCGGGACGAAACAGTTGCAGTAAGACGCTTGTTTAACCGAGCGATAATCGGTGATCGGTGGAATCCGCTTAATGGGTCATACAAATATCCACCGCGTTCCCCCGACTTGACGCCAATGGATTTATTAATTTGTTTTAATTTGTAGGCTTATAATTTTATAATTACTAAATTAATTATAATGAAAAATTACCTAGAAACTTGTTTAATAAAGTTGTGTTTTTCCAAATTGTTCAATTGTTTTCAAAAGCAATCTAGATTTGGCAATGTTTGCAAATTCTACAGTGATGTTTACAAATCGATTTCAGTAGGCGTCTTACTGCAACTGTTGCGCTGGAGCACCGTCCATTTGAAACCACCCAATAATG
This sequence comes from Melinopterus prodromus, assembly GCA_964023965.1. Classification (NCBI taxonomy): domain Eukaryota; kingdom Metazoa; phylum Arthropoda; class Insecta; order Coleoptera; family Scarabaeidae; genus Melinopterus; species Melinopterus prodromus. The sequence goes on along the minus strand of OZ030391.1, from coordinate 39,765,813 downwards.
GAGGACCCAATAACTGATAAGGAGAACATGAAAGATAGCCTTCCAGCTGCTTTCAATGAGTTATGTGCTAACTCTATCAGGGACGCCACCAACAATAATATGGTAATCAATTGTTTTCAAAAGCAATCTAGATTTGGCAATGTTTGCAATTTCTACTGTGATGTTTACAAATCGATTTCAGTAGGTACAAGTACATTTTAGGTATAGGACATTGTAGACAAAGTTGATCTAAAATTTTCCATAGAATTGAGAAATGTATTCATATGTTAGGGTTGCCATTTGAAAAGATCGACTTTTAGTACTATTCTCGAATTCAACTTTGATCTTATAATTTGAACACCCTGTATAACTTTTAGAAGAGTTCTGTGTCGATAATACGTTACCTTCACAACAAGTCCGCCGGACAACTTTTTTCCAACTGTCAAAGGGGATAGTTTATAAGTAATTGAAAGTAACCGTGCAGCTGTCATTTTTTAATGAAAACAATTAATATCTATAAAATGACACATGTTAGGTATAGGGAATGTAACATAAAATTGAATTAAAATTTAATGAAGATTTCAAAAATGCGATAAAATACAGGTTGTTCCATTTGAAATATAAAAGATGACATCATTTCCGGTGTAACCGGAAGTAACCGAAAACTAAAAATATTTTAGTTGAGACGATCGTGTCCAACAATATAAGTCCACAAATTTTTAATCTGTCATTTCGTTTGGTTCTCCATATACTTCTAATGGCAGCTCGTCGTGGGAGACCCTGTATAGTATGATAAAGCCACATCAGATTTTTTGCTTCTGGCTAGTGTGCAACTTATAGTCAACGTAATATTAAATTTTAGTGCTGGTATAGTATGTTGTTCTTCTGTTCCTTATCAGTATAGCCAAATTAAAAAAGCAATGTAAATACACTATAATACTCATTGAACTATGCTATCCCAGGCTAATTCAATTTACATAAGTGCATGCGCCTCGGTTGACTGAGATTATATTTGCTGAATATTTATTCCAACACTAATGTAACAGTGCTATAAAAATAATCTGTACTTACAGAAGTAGCGAACTCACTTACTGTATCTCTTGATTTTCTTGGTATCAGCTAATTTTACATTTCCATTTTTTTAGAGTTCCGTCATTTTTGTGCTGATAGCAAGAGTGTAAACAAAAGAGGTGAATGTATTGAGAAACCAAGGAAACAAAGGAGCCCACTTTCCATTCTTCTTGTACTTAGTGTACACGAAGTTCTCAACGAAAACATACTTTGTCGTTTAGGAAATTCTTTAGAATACTCCCATGATATTTTTCGTGTTGAGAGTGACAATGGAATTCCAAACGAAATCGAAAGTAATGTAACGGAAATGCTACACGCCCCATTTTTATTCGTTGTTTGTTGTTATAAAGTAGCGTTGCACGTAAGCAAAATGTATCTTAAAAAACTACAGAGTAATTTCTTTTTATTTAGATGGAGGAGATCGTAACTTTTTTAAAAACATTTTATATTCAGTGAGCATAGTTCATTAGTGCCCACTTTAACAAAAATAAAAAACAAAATTCTGCGACAGTATTGATAAACAAATAATGGTAGCATTGTTAGCAGACTTTTGCCGTTTTATGTTGTCTATACATTTCTATATAAAAATTCTAATTTGTTATCGTATCAGAGTTTTACTGCTATGGGGAAAAGTCAATTTTCGGGAAAACTATAAGGATAAAAGTACAAATATAAAATGGCAATCGAGGACAAACGATGATAAATTTATTCCACGTTTTAATTTCCATTTTTAACGAATTGAAAATTTGGCGATAGCAACTTCTCATCAGATTTCGGAAAATAAATTCATAATTTGTGCTCGCGGTGCTCAGGTCTTGGTAGATATGTTACTGTAAAAGCCCGAAATAAGGTCAAACGAATGAATTGGTAAATGTCCGAAAAATGGTATTTAACAATATAATTTCGGGCTTTTTCCTCAAGACATAGCGATTAATCCTAGAACTGACCAATACATAATGGTAAAATCTAGGATTTACTGGTTCGTGTTGACCCTGTTGGTGAACCTTGATGTATTTATTTGCACAGACACATGCCTGTACTTAGTTTAGACCAAAGCAACAGATGGCGACAGCAACAGGCAACAACATTGGATCAAATATAATGCAGTTGTTGACAACTCAAATAAAAATATGATTGATCTATAAAAAAATAACATGTCGCACGCTGTATGTTGCCCACTGTGTTCCAGGCGTAAATGGGCCTTAAGAAACGCTATCAACAGGTGATTCAAGAGTCTAAGGTCTGGTATTTTCATCTACCTGCAAAGTCATCAATGGTTATGAGATAGATCTGTCAGATTTGTTGCGTTATTTTAGCCTGTTCAATGAGAAGATACGTCGGAGGCGGTGAATGGGTCGCGTGTCGTGTTCCTTGTGTTCACTCTGTGTCACCGCCGCCGGTACATCTTCTCATTTAACAAGCTAACATAGCGCAACAAATCTATGCAACGATGTCAGCCCGAAATGCAAAAAATCTGCACATTAGAGAAATCTAACACGATTTGATGTTTTGTCTTGGTATTGGTGGTGAGGAAAAACTTATCGCACCGCTTTCACCAGGAAGTGAAAACTTACTTTGTTTTGTGAGCTATAAAGATTTTTTAAAGACAATAGGTGCATTAAACCAAGGATGCTAAATTTCGGTAGGTACTTAAATTTTTCGGTAAATATATTTACCACGTAATTAACCGCGTGTTTTGTAGATATCTACCAATCTATCTCAGGTGCTTTTCCTAATTTTATAGTAGTAATTCATTATAAAAATCAGACCAAGGACTATAGGTACTGAAAACCCTAGTTATAGCAGCAATATAAGAGGGGGACAGTCAAACATATTATTTATAATATAAAATAGTTGAATTCTTTACCAACTCACAAAACAACAACGATTGGTTTTACAAACAAAGAACATCTCTTTAACTCGTAAATTCAACTGTAGGTAAATGGTTTCTGAATCGATCTGCATAGCCAAATCCCGTTTCTATCTCCTATTAGCTATGCTTTCTCTAATAATATAATTTGATAGGTGAATTGAGGAGTGGAAAGAAGCTTTGATAACAAAAACACAGTAAAAAATATCCCGGTGTTAGAATATTATCCGGATAAAAAATAATTATTGTTAATCAAACCAAGGACAAAACACCAATAAATAATAAAGAAACAAAAATAAAGTACATTGTTTAATGGTTAACTATTGTTCATGCTTTTTTATTTTTATAAATATCAGTAAATTACCAACGGTAATATTATTAACGGTATATTTTCTTTGGTACTGTAAGCTGTAAATTACTGTTATACAGAATTAGTATATCCCTACATGACATACATCTAGCTACGGGCCACAGATGTGCACAATAACTTTTAAGGAAGCAAAGCGTAAATAAAAACAAATCTATGAAAGCGATTGTGCTATATCTGCAGTTGTGTGAGCCATGCCAAAGATATTCCTTAAAAAATACTTATATTATATTTAAAGTATTATCGACAGCCAAATAAAAAAGAGCTAATATTTGGTTAATATTACGCAATATGTGAATCTGAATTAAATCTCAATATATTAAAATTCAATATTATATTTTATCAACAATAGATGATTCAACCAATACACATAGAATAAGTATTAGTCAAACTATAAGAACAATAATAAATACCTACACAACAACAATTCAAAATAATACGCAACAGGTACCTGGCTTCACCTTTTATTCAAGTAACGCACTAATAATACTCACCTCCCCACTATGCTGTGTCAATGTGCGTTTGCAGTCCGTGCGTGTTTGTTGTTTTCGTCCGTGCTGAAACGTTTGTAAACGCCGGTACGTAATAAAATGATAGCGTAATACAATTTTTACGCGTCTTTATATGTTTCCTGTCAAAGCTATCGGTGTATTGACATAGAAACGTGATAAATGTGTAACATTTGGTCTTAGTTGTGTACCCATTGTCTTTTTGTTCATTCTTAGTCGATTTTGAAGGGACAAATTGCCAGTATAAGGTAAAATGTTATTCTATTGCGTAATCGCTGTAGCTTTTGTTTGAATGCTGGTGTGTTCAAGTCGTTTTAGTGTTGATTTTCGATAAATACATGACAAAGCAATTCCTTAAAAATACTTATATTACATTTAAAATATTATCGACATCGAAATAAAAAAATCTGATGTGGCCAGGCACATAACTTTATCATACAAAATATAAAATTAATAGTTTAGCTGCATGAGAATCTATTTGATTGAGATAAATCGTGTCTGCATTAAAATTAAACTAGTCAGCCAGGATTTGACAGATATTTTGATAGTCAATAGCATCAATAGTAGGTATTGTCAAAGCATCAGCATTTGACACTACCTACTGTATCAGAATAATAGTTATTTATCTCACAAGTGCCGAAAGTACGGAATAGCGCGACGAGCGGTGTTGCGGCGCGTCACCGATGGCGGAGCGTCGCCGTCGCATGTCAGCGAGTCGCGCTATGTAGTTTTCGGCAGGAGTGACATCAACGTTTTTTGTGTTGCTTTTGAGAAAAACGTATTTAAAAAAATCAAAAATGTATATATTTCTGTATAGGAAATGTTAGGTTGAAACTACTTCTACGAAACATCAAGATTAAAAAGCTAATTTAAATTCTGACAGATTTATATTCGTTCATGACACAGTAGATGTCACATCCGTACCAACATACTAAAATATAACTATACTCATCGCTATACTTTATTTACAATTTTCTCAATTTATCGTTTTTACAATTAGATATAACAACGGGTTGATATTTCTTATCAACAAACAATCAAATTTGTGATCTTATTTTATTTGAATTTTGTACTTTCCGCACTAGAGAGGCAACGCTCCATAGCGGCTCCCCAACCTCCGATGGAATCAGCTGTTTTCGAGTGTGACAGCCATAGACATTTCTGTGGTGACAGCACAAAAAAATATTTGTCAAAATCCTGGCTACTATGTAGTTTCATATCAATGCAGATGCGACCGATCTCGATCAAATAGAATTTGCTCTTGCAGCTAAACTATTAATTTTACCAAAAAATGTCATAGGCATAAATTATTCAAAATTTCTTCTGTTTTAATTTATTATTTAACTATTTTGACGAAATTACAGAAATAGCGGCTCAATTGCAAAATCGTTGCAAAATCGTTGAAAAATGCTAGGAGTAAATAGCCCGTTCCTTTGGACCCTTTTGAACCAAAAGCTTTTCAGCTCTAAGTTTAATCATGAAACTTCTAAATATAAACTTTCGTCCCGATACCTTTAGTAGTTTCCCCGGAACCGTCTCCACAAAAAACGGGTACACACACACATACACACACACACACACACAGACATTTTTTTGTACCTTGGTCAAAAATGTTCAGGGGACCCAAAAAGACCTATTTCCGCTAAAATCTCAATTTTTTTTTTCGGCACGATTACAATACTTTACATACTGCGTATGATAAAGTAAAAGAGTTATTTTGGGTTAATGTTACCAAACCAAGGGGTCGAATGTACAACGTGTCTAGTGCTGGGAAGTTCGACTCTTTTAGGTGATTCGTACGAACGAATCAAGTGATTCGTTCAGTGATCCGTTCAGTACGAACGAATCAAATGAATCGTTCAATTCATTCATTTAGTGAGTCTCTCGAACAAGATATCCGTATCGGTATACGTACACTGTATTGATTGTACACAGTGTATACTTGTGATTGCTATCACTGTAACCACCGATGGGTAGACATTATTAAGTAACGACAGCTACATCGCACTTACAACACATTTTATTGATTATTTAGTGATGAGAAATACTTGCATTTTGCTTTATATTCTGAAACTCTTTCAAATTGTAACTAAATCTGATTTTATTCATTTTGCTTTTTTAAGTCTATATTAACAAAATTTGTACGTTAAATCTACACAGCAAACCATAAAAAACCATTTGCAAATAGAATTTATCGTAAGAATACAGTAATTTCGTTTGCTACCACTACCATTACCATCAATAGAACGCAAATGTACTGTTCGTACAGTGTACTGCTACACAGTACGAAAGGTACGAAAGTAGGTACTATGCGAGAGTCGGAACGGTTCGTTCAGTCATTCAACTAGTTAGATTTCGCCCATATACGCCATATACGGTTCCCGCTGTGAACGACTCAGTACGTACGAGTCATACGAACGAATCAACACGTACGAGTCATACGAACGAAGTCAGTACGAACCTAGCGATTCGTATCATACGGTTCTTTTGAAAGATTCGTTCAATTTGAATGAATCATACGAACAGCGGCCATCCACAAGATTGAGTGGATGAGGAATTCATAAATAAACTTAGATGTTTTATAAAATCACATGGTTATCATAGTGTACAAGAGTTTGTCATATCCATATAACCTGCGATATCAAACCAATTTTTATGACTCAGTTATAAAGTTATTTAGCTGACACCAAAACCATAGAGCAACGACGTACGATAAGCTGTACGATACACATAAATGCGCTACGGGTTGCAGAACTTAATGCACACTATAATCTTTCCAGGGCGCATTATAATTTTCTCATGGTACAATTTAAATTATTGAATGCTCTTACCAAATTTTCAAATGCTGATTTATTTAAACTATTGAACATATATTTTTTTAAATTAACATTTATTTTTTGAGATGCACATTATATTTGTATAGAGGTAACGATTGTATGGCACATTTATTTATTTAAGTGCACAAATATATTATGAAAGGAACATTCAAATATATAAATGTACAATTATTTATTCTGATGCGCATATTATAAATACATGGCACATTTATTTTTTAATGCTAAAGGCATTTTTTGCATTGTTGAAATATTTTTTGTATTGGTCCAATGTTTTTTGAATTGGTCAAATATTTTATCAAATGCTTACAATAAATGCACGTTTCATTTTATATATTGCGCAAATAATTTGTACTGATTAGATTTTACTTATATTTCAGATTGAACTGTTGTCCTTATGCGGACTGCATAGTAAATTTTATAAGAATTGAGAAAATGTGTGTATGTCTAAAACAAAATTACTGTCTAAAAATAAAGAACTAGCAAAAAGTATAAAAAAATTACTAGTGAATTAAAATACGTCTGTTACTTATTGAGGTTAGTTATTTGTTAATAAAAGCCCTTTTACATCTGTGCAATTTTAAACTGCAATCTCAACCATGCGATTTTTCAAAATCGCATGCAATTTTATCACCGTTTGTCGACCGTTTACATCTATGAAACTTTAATAAATTGCATGGCTTCAGCATCTGTGTTTTTATTTTTTAACACCTGTAGTTACTTTGATTGGCAACAGTGCTACATATATCATCACACATAACCTGGTTGCTTTGTTATTTATACGTATTTATATGTATAATTTTATACATAAACATAATCTTCTTAGCACCAAAACAATACATTGTTGGTATCGATTGTTGATATATGTTTTAATGCCTAACGTCGTCGATTTAGAGGAAATTGCTCTCCTTAGCATTATAATTGGAGCTGCGAGTTTGTTTGGTAAGACAAAGAACGGAACGGCGTTGGTGGACTAAACCATGGCTTAAGAGAAAAGATCTGGGAAATTACATTTAGTAAATAATGAACTTGGAGACGATACTTACCAGAACTTCTTGCGCATGACAAAACACACTTTTGAAAAATTATTGGATATTGTCAGTGAAGATATTCAAAAGCAGAATAATTTCTTTAGTGACTCCAAGTCTACCAGAAACAGATTAATAATTACTTTGAGATATTTGGCGACTGGGGAAACCTACAAGGGTCTACAATATTCTTTTTGTGTGGCTCATTCTACGATATCACTAATTGTCCCCGAGGTATGCAGGACTATTTATAAGTGTTTGAAAGAAACAAATTTGAAGGTATATATAGAATTATAATGTCAGTTTAAAACAAGTTTTGACAATTATTTCACTAATAGGTCCCTGCCACCGCTGCCGAGTAGTCAAGTATTGTGGAAGGTTTTGAAAGAAAATGGATTATGCCAAATACACTGTGCGATGGATGGAAAACACATTTTGATACAAGCACCTCGTGGAGACTGGTCATTATTTTTTAGTTATAAAGGAGGACACATCATCGTACTCTTAGCTCTGGTTGACGCCCATTATAAATTTCTATATGTTGACGTGGGCCGCAATGGAAGAATGTTAAATAGCGGAATATATAGACAAAGTACACTATCATCAGCAATAGCCACAAATAGGTTGAATTTTCCAGATGATAAGCCACTCCTAGGCAGAAATAAACCTGTGCCATATGTGATCATACCCCTTTGAAAATGTAACCTGGCGTCAACGTATTTTTAATTACCGTTTGAGTTAAGCCAGGCCAGTTGTCTAAAATGCCTTTGGCATATTAGCAAACAGATTTCGTATACTAAATAGAATCAATTTAAGTCCAGAAAAGCACAACCATCACTTTGACTTGTATAGTTTTGCATAATTTTCTACGAACAGAATGCCCTGATGCGTATGGCATACGAGATGAAACTGACATTGATAAGCGATACATCATTAAATATACATTTAGTAGGCAAGCTGGAAACAGAAGTACTCGTTCAGCCTTAGACAACGGTCAGGCGTTTTTAGAATTTTTCAATAGTGTTGAAGGAGCAGTACCTTGGTAAAACCGACTTATAAACATAAACTCATTAATTCACTTATTATCATTATAAATATATGTATTATCATTATTATTTATAGTATAGTTATTAGTATATTAATATCATTATAAATTATCCATTATATTAACTAAAAATACGCTCGCTAATATAATATACTTTTATTTTTAAGAAAAATTTAAAAAAGTTTCCTAATATACAAAAATATAAAAATAAACAAAATAGAATAGGGGGTTACTCCATGTGTTCCTCTAACATAATAGTAAAAATCTTTCTCTTCAGCATTCTTAAAATGTTCGGGTTTGCAATATTTCTTAATTCGTGCTCGATAGTTTTTGCAAATGACGTTAAATCGTCTTCTTCATTTTGTGACTGCACACGTTTTGTTAGTGCATTTGTTGCAGCGCTAATTAATTCTGCGACCTCTTGGGGTTTAGGGGCAAGTTTAGCTCCTTTTGCCATTGGGGTCGTTCTTGAGCTACTGGGCGTCGGTGACAAAATTTCCGAAGAATTGAAGTCTTCGACCGTGCCATCCAGGGCCGTCTTAGACCATGTAGGGGCCTTTGGGCACACTGATTTTGGGAACCCTTTTAGGCAGAGAAAAGAATGTGATTGTGCTTTTGTTTAAATAATGAAAGAAAACAAATCAAATATAATTGATTTACATATGTGATATGTTGACTATTTCAAGACTGGATGTACTTACGTTGATGTAAATGGCTTCCTTCGTAATTTCAGAAGTGCAAAATCTTCAATTATATCCTCAAAGTTCAATTTTTGAAGGATATCACTTTCTATGCACTTATTGATAAACTAATAGTTAGACGTTCTTGTAACCTAGTTCATAATTCATAATTCATGTCATTTTCGTTCATAATTTATTTTTAAACTCTTTAGTTGAGAAAATGATCGCTCTCCGCCGCAATTGGTGATCATTAGCCATAGGAATATTCTTGTAACAACTTCAAGATTCGGAAATGTTGCTTCTAATTGCCTGTCTTTATTAGAGTATGTAAGGCTGAGATACTCATGTGCGCAGCTTCATTTGTAAGGTTCTTCGAATATTGTCTTAAATGGTAGATTGGTGGTACCATACTGCAAATTCTTTAAATTTTTTTTCTCAACCGGTCAGGATCGATTGTTGTCAACTGACAAGGAAAACTTCAACGGTTGTAAACTTCCTTGTATACTTCCGATCGTTGCTTTAAATGAGCATCCAATGTATCGCTGATAGGAAGAAACGTTTCTATGTGACTTGTTTTCTTTCCCAGTCTACGGCACAGTCTGTGATGTCCTTTAAAAAATGTGATGCGTGTGTTGCGAATTCTTTTTCATTGACCTATGTAATCAGCCATTGGATATTTTTTTTTGGTATCCGACTCATACTGATTGAATAAACCGCGTGCGTTACTGATATAGTCGGAGAGAGATGCAAAAAGTTGTGTAGCAACTAGCAACGTCCATTGTTATGAAATTAATCTGTGGGTTAAGCTGGTTTTATTCAAAATTCCCAGAAGATCATTCCATATCACCGTTAGGAAAATGGTCTCCAGCTTTTTGGCTTGATCGGCAATTGATGTTAAAGCTTTAAAAGTGTAACCATTACGCAAAGCGTTAACAGCATCAGCGCGTGCAGACCATCTGGTTTCATAGAGGGACTTCAGACTTTATTAGCACCTAAACATTGTGTCAATATCTTCCATCAATTGTTTAAATTAAACACTTTTTGGGCGTATTGGAAGTATGCTACTGCGTCTGAAACACATCCATCTAAGAGGGCGTGATTCGCACCTGTTTTGCTTTTTTGTTAATTATGTGAGTTGAACTAAGAAACTAATGTGTTTTTATTGGATAATTAATTTAATTCGATGAAAAATATATGGTCACGGCTTTTGGAATTTCTAGCACACATCATGCGGGGCCCCGGGCGCATATAAGCCTTCTGCTACCTGCCACGGCACCAAGTAAATTGACTCCGCCTACATCGCGCAGCGGTTGGACGGTAAGCGGGCTGCCTTAAGGGTCGGCAACCGATTAAGCACACAGAAATCAAGTAAAATCAATATCTACCAGGCGTTGCGTTGCGTTGGTTAGAGACAATTCAATTAATATCTCAATTAGCAAGATTGATAATGAATATCTTATTTTAATTACGTGCCTCTATTTATTGATGATTTTTAAATACTAATAACCGCGTAAAATAGATACAATTCAGATAAAATACAGATTTTAACATCCATGCTCTCCTAAACCGAATGGTACCTATATACCTACAACCATACTAAAATATATTTGCATTAACACGTCTTGTACATTCATCACTTAAATAATGTACTGTAATCATTCTTGTTGACACTTGGTGCCATTTCGTCGTGCAAATTATCACTACAAATAGGTTCTGTATTTACAATTTAGATAGGCTCTGTTGTGATCTTTGTTCGTTTTCTGGTTTCACGGCAAACAGCACGGAAAAAGCCATTAGACGTATATACCTATACAATTTTAATTATACCCTTAAACCGTGTTATATCATATAATAAAACACCGTTTCAGTTGCCATATGTTTTTTTTTATTTACCACTACAATAATAATAATAATAATAAAATAAAATAGTAATAAATTATAATAGTATATTATAATACAAGTTGTATAAAAGATTGTGATCCAGTGTTTTCATAACGACACCAAAACCTGTTTGGTTATGACTTTATAACGAACGCAAAGTAGAAAAGCAAATTTATAAAATTTGTATATGCCGTGTTATTTATTATAAGAGTTTTAGTAAAATATCGACAGCAATAACTTATTAACTTTTTTTTTAATTTTTAATATTTTGCTTAAATCAAAGACCTCATCAGGAAATTAAATAAACTATAAAAATCCAAACAAAAGTTAAAAAAGTGTTCACTTAGTATAGTATTTTTACAGTTTAATTATCTGATGGTCTGTAGTATAAGTAAAATAAGACCAGAAGAAGTTATTCTTGCCGATATTGGGTATATCGGCAAGATATATTATATAATATACTATTATAATTTACTACTATTTTATTTTATTATTATTATTATTGTAGCGGTAAATAAAAAAAATATATGGCAACTGAAATGGTGTTTTATATATGATATAACACGGTTTAAGGGTATAATTAAAATTGTATAGGTATATACGTCTAATGGCTTTTTCCGTGCTGTTTGGCGTGAAACCAGAAAACGAACAAAGATCACAACAGAGTCTATCTAAATTGTAAATACAGAACCTTTTTGTAGTGATAATTTGCACGACGAAATGGCACCAAGTGTCAACAAGCATGATTACAGTACATTATTTAAGTGATGAATGTACAAGACGTGTTAATGCAAATATATTTTAGTATGGTTGTATATACCATTCGGTTTAGGAGAGCATGGATGTTAAAATCTGTATTTTATCTGAATTGTATCTATTTTATGCGGTTATTAGTATTTAAAAATCATCAATAAATAGAGGTACGTAATTAAAATAAGATATTCATTATCAATCTTGCTAATTGAGATATTAATTGAATTGTCTCTAACCAACGCAACGCAACGCCTGGTAGATATTTATTTTACTTGATTTCTGTGTGCTTAATCGGTTGCCGACCCTTAAGGCAGCCCGCTTACCGTCCAACCGCTGCGCGATGTAGGCGGAGTCAATTTACTTGGTGCCGTGGCAGGTAGCAGAAGGCTTATATGCGCCCCGGGCCCTGGGTTCGTGCACCACGTGCCCTTAGTGTAAAGACGGAACTGGTGCCATCAAATATGAGCCCCTGCTCTACCTCTCTATCCATAATATATTCCGGACTCCGTTGTTGCCTCCGATTCCTGAAGGAATTTTAAATGTTCATAATACTACAATTTTGGTGTGTATATGTCCGACGTACCGGCATCACTTTTTTCACTAATTTCAATTTTTCCCCACTCCTAAAAAAACTGCGTCCTTAGATTATGTATTTTGTTCTTAATTACTTCAACTGTGACGACTTGTGCAACAGCTAAGGCATTTTTCACGAAGTCTCGTTGTATTGCATTTAATGCGTCCAGCCTTATATTTTTGTCTTTGTACTCAACTGAGAAGAACAGTTGAGTACTGGTTGGTTCTGGTAAAATACGACTAATCGTATATCGAAATCAATTACTGAGGATCTAAATCCTCAGTAATTGATTTCGACCGCACAAATTTCTCAATATTTTCCTTCTTATCTTCTTGAGGCTTCTTCCACTTAACAAACTCGTCTCAAACCAAATTATCAAACTAGGCACAAGCACGAACATAAACAATTAGCGGAATCAATGCGGATTAGGTTATGTTACGCTTGGGCCTACGCGTCTATCAGCAATGATGCCACTACTAGGTACATTTATGTTTGCATTTATGTTCCTAGAAAGTTACCAGAATCGCACGGATTTAGAACGAATTCTAAACCCATGCGATTTTTACATATAACCTACACAAATTGCATAGTGAAAACGAAAAATCGTATGCGATTTGTCGCATGATTGAGACTGCAGGTTAAAATTGCACAGATGTAAAAAGGCTTTTATAGTCTGGAACCTAGACTCAAGGTTACTCTTCCATCGGTCGCTCTAATTTAAGCGGTCGTTCCAGAACTCCGTCAAAAGTACCCCATCTATCCATGCATATGTAAATCCATTAATTAAAATGCGATACAACCTGGCTAAATCAGATTATGGTGTTTTTTTTGCTCACAATCCCAATTTATACTCGTATCTTCACCTTCCCGTTACATAACGAGTCAGCATCACCTCCGAATGAGGTAGGATTATACCAATTTAAACATTCGGATCAGAATTCGCGCACAGTGAATACATATACCGAGAGCATATCTTATATTTAAAGATGGAGACAGTTGGATTGGGCTCAATTTAGGAGTGAACCTGATTTATTTCTTTCTTTTAGCATGCTCAAATCGTAACGCAAACGAGTTTACGTCCTGAAGGATTAAAGTGTTATTCATAAAATCGTTCTTGTGATTGAACTGTAATTTGTATTATTACTCTAATTAAAGACAAGTGATTTTTTTTTTCGTGTTAAGCCGAGCCCAGAATATTTTTGAAATGTATGATCATTATACATTTTATATCGCCACAATGCTGTGGGAAACAGTTTCAAAGAATTTTTAGCAGTGATCTTGAGTGAAAATCGTATGTCTCATTAAATTATATGTGATGAGTTTCCTGGTACATAATACTACCGTAGTAGGTTTAACTGAAATTAGGGGACAATCTTTATGCTAAATAATTTGTCCTAATATGTCCTAAAGTTATAGCTTCCTAAGGATTTAGGTAGATGATACGGACTTTATTAACAGCAGGGTGAAAGCTGGTCGTGTGTGTAAAATTGGAAAGCAATTTTAAAACTAATATATAACTTATTAATGATTAACTTAAATAATCACAATAACATCCATGACGTAAACTTTAAATAAATTAAAATTATACGACGTGTATTGTTCCTCTTTATATCTCAGTATGATGAACGCACCACCGAAGTGTGTCCGCTTACTTTAGTTACAGCATGTGTAATATGCATAATATTCAAGGCAATCATAAAATATGCCATTACTTTAACGGCATAACATTTGCACACCATTAAACTCATTCATTCAACTCAAGCCAATAATTTATTTAAAAAAATCATGTTCAACAAATTTGCACAGAAAATTGTAAAACGACGTTAATGCGATATTAAATGTCTTGTATCTGAGATTTTGGTTAATTGATGCCTTTGAAATTGACAATATCTACAGTTCCTATGGCCAGTTTTGCCATTTACGTCATTAATTTTTAGCCGTCCGAACCTAAGTCATTTCTTTGCATCTCCTTTCAGACCATATGATAATCTATTGTTGTCTTCTTAAATCGATTTTGCCTATATCTAAATTGAGGTGGCTAGAGGAGCTTTTACTTTTCGTATCCGTCAAACACACATAATTTGACACCACAAAAAAGTTAACTTAAGTCGGAGATTCGTTTGAACAATAATTTAAACGCAGTTTTTGTGGGATAATTTTAAATATAAATTGTACAATTCGTATCATGCCCGTGCATCGTGGGTAAAAATATTAACGGTCGTCTGCCCGTCTATCAAAAAACTGCGCGCGAGGGCCGTTCGAAATCAAAAGTCAAACTATTATGTCGTAGAAAATATAAAAACAATAACGAAATCTATAAAACGTTGTGTGAAAATATAATTTAAATTTAAAAATAAGAAACATTTTGAACAAATACAAAATATACAAATAGACGTACACATAATATTGTCCTGCACGTGCTCCATTTGAAAAAGCTTGTTTAAAAACATAACTACTTACTAGGATCTCCATGTATGGCGAATCTATTTGTTTGTACTTTTCTCTATAGCTATTTATTTGGGCTATTATTTGATAATGTCAATAGGTGTCAGCCAGTACATACCAAAGTACATACAACCTGTAGTATTAAATATATTTTTAAGCTATACAAACGCCAATTAACTGTGAAACAATTGCATATCTTCAAAACTATTTTATTTATTACCTTTGCACGGGTCCAGCTAAACAGTTGAATAGTTGCAGTAGCCAACTTTGCTGCAAGCAAAGTGATCCAGCCACGTTAGTACGGTGTCAAAGGTGATACCCAGGAGCCTCGAGCAGTTTTTTTATATGGTGGAATTTCGTTTCAGGGTGAAGGTTATGGTGTTGGTTTTCCTTGTGTTTAACTGTAGACCGTTCAAAAACTATGTTTTTGCATTTTCCAGCAAATCCCCTGATCTTTGTGTCAATGTCTGTATATCGCTATGGCGCGCAAGCAGGATGGTGTCATCAGCAAAGAGTATCGTGCACTCTCCGACATGGTGCGGCAGGTCATTTATGTAGAGGCAGAAGGAAAGGGGCCCCAACAAGCTCAGAGCCACTCCGTTGCTCACCGGTCGTAATCCCCCTGTCTCCCCTCAGTTAGGCCAACTGGCAGACCTCACGGGGCTGTGCGGTAAAACTGTCTTGTTTAAACTCCAACCAATTCTAGGTTTCTAGTTGACCTAGTCAGTAACGGCGACCAAGGTAGTAATAGATGTGAGGGAGGGATACCAGGCATCTGGTGCTCGCCGGTGACTCATCAAACGGGGCCTTCGGAAGTTGTGCCGCTATGAGTACTTAACGATCTGATATCTAGTATAGCCGAATAGGGATAAAGCCAGTGCTAATAAACGCTATAAACCACATGACGTTTATACCCTTCTCGATGTGGAGCTACCCCATCCCACGGAAGTGGGTAATGAGAAGGCGCTGAGAGAGATGACATGTGAGATGACATGACCCATCCTCCGATGAAGGGAGTAACCATTCTAATCTTGATGGATACGGATAACGCGTTAGCGTTCCGGGCGGTGACTCGTCAAACGTGGACTCCGGAAGGTTTCCGACACGAGTACTTGAAGAAAAATAAGGGTGTGGGATGCCACTAACTCTTCGGTTCAGACCCCTAGAACCACCGGGGGCTACCCTATACCTTGGTTCCTAGCTGTGGGTCAATGGCCGCCCTTCTACAGTGTGTACAGATGTTGAGTAGAGGTTTGCGCAAGTGGCTTCGCCGGCGACTCGTCCAACGGTGCCCTATCACGAGTACCAAGGGGTAGGAGGGCGCCCATGGCTGGTCTGTTTCGGAACAAAGTCTTAATTGTATCATGGAAGCCTGCGCGTGATAGCACCAGTTGTGCAGCCAAACAACATACTTTAGGGATTAAATAAGTACGTAGGCTTTCACGGCCAGAATCATTTAGAAAATAAACTGCTTCCGGGTTATGCCGTGTGTCAAGATTTGTTAATGCTGACGTTTCGCGAACCATGTTGCTCGCTTCTTCAAAGCTAATGGAATACTGAAGACCTGCCAAGACAATCTCCCTTATATACCTAAATTTACACCTCACTGCGCACATCTGGAGAACCGCTCCCATGTGCTGTTCCACCTGACCGCGTTAGGATCGATTTCCAGACCCTGCTAATGTCAGTACCGTCCTCGCGATTGATGTTGTCAGGATGTTTGTAGATTTCGATGGCTTCTCTTATAAGCCTTCGATGATAATTACCTACCCTTGCCAACATCTTCGCGTCATCGAAATTCATTGTGTGTCCCGACTCGTGGCAGTGTTGCGCAACAGCGGACTGTTGAATCTTCCGTAGCCGGGTGTCTCTACTGTGCTCCTTGACTCTACATTCGATACTTCGTCCTGTCTGTCCAACATAGCATGTTCCACACTCACATGTTATCTTGTAAACCCCTTCGTTCTTCAGGAGTGGTGTGATATCCTTTGGGTTACGCAAAAGATCCTTTACCTTTGCTGGCGCTCTGTACCTTACCGTGATACCCGATTTCTTCAGTATTCTACCGATTCTTTCCGATACCCCACTTACGTATGGTAAGCAAGCGAACCCCTTTGACTCTTGCCGCTCCTCTAAGACTTGCGGTTTTCTCTGTGTGACACCCCGTATGTCAGACTTGGTGTATCCATTCTGACGCAGAGCCCACTCCAAGTGTTTCCGTTCGTCGTCCAAGCTGCAAACGGTGATATTGAACAAGGAGGACTACAACCGGAAGATGAACGATCTATTGGACCCAAATACCTACCGTAAAATTACGAAGGACCCAACAGATAAGATAGGAAGGCGAGTGAAGGAGTTAGTTAAATCATCATCGATTCCCGAACAGGAACAAAGAGGCCTCTTTGTTCAAGCCCCTAGGGCACCGAGGATCTACGGTTTGCCAAAGATACAGAAGGATAACGTACCTTTAAGACCAATCGTCAGCGCAATAGGCTCCCCAACCTATTTGTTGGCAAAATACTTGTCGAAAACCATCCAACCGTTTATAGGACAAACTACATCTTTTGTTAAGAACTCTGAACATTTTATTCAGATTTTGAAGGAAGTTGTTATTGACCCGCAGGATATACTCGTAAGTTTCGACGTAACATCACTCTTTACGTGTGTTCCGGTTAAGGAGGCGGTCGAAGGCCTTCGGACAATACTTGTTCCCCTAGGTCTACCAACCGATGTACCGGATCTTGTAGAGTATTGTCTCTCCACCACATACTTCAAGTGGGCGGGAGCGATGTATGAGCAAGTAGAGGGTGCTCCCATGGGATCTCCTCTTTCACCGGTAATCGCAAATTTCTTCATGGAATTGTTTGAAGAAAATGCCATCAGGTCATGTCCTTACAAACCCAAGCATTGGGTCAGATATGTTGATGATACCTTTGTGGTTTGGCCACACGGTAGAGACAAACTTACTGAGTTCCTTAGCCACCTGAACAATGTCAATCCTTCTATTAAATTCACGATGGAAATAGAAGAGGATAACCAGCTGCCATTTTTGGATGTGCTGGTATACAGAACGCCAACGGGTACGCTTGGACATACTGTCTACCGCAAGAAGACACATACCGATCGGTACTTGAACGCCAAATCGCACCATCATCCTCAACAGAAGAGAAGTGTTATTAATACTCTGTTCAACAGAGCCGAGAAGGTGTGCGACTCCAGCAGCTTGGACGACGAACGGAAACACTTGGAGTGGGCTCTGCGTCAGAATGGATACACCAAGTCTGACATACGGGGTGTCACACAGAGAAAACCGCAAGTCTTAGAGGAGCGGCAAGAGTCAAAGGGGTTCGCTTGCTTACCATACGTAAGTGGGGTATCGGAAAGAATCGGTAGAATACTGAAGAAATCGGGTATCACGGTAAGGTACAGAGCGCCAGCAAAGGTAAAGGATCTTTGGCTAACCCAAAGGATATCACACCACTCCTGAAGAACGAAGGGGTTTACAAGATAACATGTGAGTGTGGAACATGCTATGTTGGACAGACAGGACGAAGTATCGAATGTAGAGTCAAGGAGCACAGTAGAGACACCCGGCTACGGAAGATTCAACAGTCCGCTGTTGCGCAACACTGCCACGAGTCGGGACACACAATGAATTTCGATGACGCGAAGATGTTGGCAAGGGTAGGTAATTATCATCGAAGGCTTATAAGAGAAGCCATCGAAATCTACAAACATCCTGACAACATCAATCGCGAGGACGGTACTGACATTAGCAGGGTCTGGAAATCGATCCTAACGCGGTCAGGTGGAACAGCACATGGGAGCGGTTCTCCAGATGTGCGCAGTGAGGTGTAAATTTAGGTATATAAGGGAGATTGTCTTGGCAGGTCTTCAGTATTCCATTAGCTTTGAAGAAGCGAGCAACATGGTTCGCGAAACGTCAGCATTAACAAATCTTGACACACGGCATAACCCGGAAGCAGTTTATTTTCTAAATGATTCTGGCCGTGAAAGCCTACGTACTTATTTAATCTCACTCTACGGGGAGGATGTTTACAAACTTACCAAGGATTTTGACACTTTACGAACAAAACGAAGCAAGATGTTAACCAATCTTGCTTTTCTGAAAAGGTGTAGGGACAAAGGTTTGGTACCAACATTCCTGCGTACCAAGCACCATATCAACACCGCTGCCGCCAAGAAGATTTTGAGGAGAACGGAGACTGCCTTATTACGTGAAAGGGTACATTTTACGTACCGATCTTTACAGGACATTACAGATAAATTGCTAAAACTTCATCTCAAATTAGCAAATAGATTGTCAGCCGAAGATTGGAGTAAGCTTGATTCTACCACATGGAGAAAGGCGGAGTTCCAGTTTGACAAAGCAACTGAATCTCAAAAGAAGAAGTTTGTTAAGTTAGAGGCTAAGAAAGTTGTGACCAAATCTACTACTGTGGACAAAGTAGTTATAAATATGTCTAAATACGAACTCTCCACTGGTGAATTGTCGGTCCTAGGCAAAGGATTGAACTTTGCAATCGCACCGATAAGAATACCTAAGGAGGAAATTGTTACTGAAGTAGAAGCCGCATTGTACAAAATTCCAGGTGTACAAGCAGAGGACATTCGTCAAGAGGTTTCCAGGGTAATTAGGAAAGCTACTCCGCCGAAGAGCAATATTACCAAAGAAGAGAAGTACTCTCTGAAGACTATCAAGGACAACAAGGACATCACAATACTACCAGCGGATAAAGGGAATGCAACGGTGATATTGAACAAGGAGGACTACAACCGGAAGATGAACGATCTATTGGACCCAAATACCTACCGTAAAATTACGAAGGACCCAACAGATAAGATAGGAAGGCGAGTGAAGGAGTTAGTTAAATCATCATCGATTCCCGAACAGGAACAAAGAGGCCTCTTTGTTCAAGCCCCTAGGGCACCGAGGATCTACGGTTTGCCAAAGATACACAAGGATAACGTACCTTTAAGACCAATCGTCAGCGCAATAGGCTCCCCAACCTATTTGTTGGCAAAATACTTGTCGAAAACCATCCAACCGTTTATAGGACAAACTACATCTTTTGTTAAGAACTCTGAACATTTTATTCAGATTTTGAAGGAAGTTGTTATTGACCCGCAGGATATACTCGTAAGTTTCGACGTAACATCACTCTTTACGTGTGTTCCGGTTAAGGAGGCGGTCGAAGGCCTTCGGACAACACTTGTTCCCCTAGGTCTACCAACCGATGTACCGGATCTTGTAGAGTATTGTCTCTCCACCACATACTTCAAGTGGGCGGGAGCGATGTATGAGCAAGTAGAGGGTGCTCCCATGGGATCTCCTCTTTCACCGGTAATCGCAAATTTCTTCATGGAATTGTTTGAAGAAAAAGCCATCAGGTCATGTCCTTACAAACCCAAGCATTGGGTCAGATATGTTGATGATACCTTTGTGGTTTGGCCACACGGTAGAGACAAACTTACTGAGTTCCTTAGCCACCTGAACAATGTCAATCCTTCTATTAAATTCACGATGGAAATAGAAGAGGATAACCAGCTGCCATTTTTGGATGTGCTGGTATACAGAACGCCAACGGGTACGCTTGGACATACTGTCTACCGCAAGAAGACACATACCGATCGGTACTTGAACGCCAAATCGCACCATCATCCTCAACAGAAGAGAAGTGTTATTAATACTCTGTTCAACAGAGCCGAGAAGGTGTGCGACTCCAGCAGCTTGGACAACGAACGGAAACACTTGGAGTGGGCTCTGCGTCAGAATGGATACACCAAGTCTGACATACGGGGTGTCACACAGAGAAAACCGCAAGTCTTAGAGGAGCGGCAAGAGTCAAAGGGGTTCGCTTGCTTACCATACGTAAGTGGGGTATCGGAAAGAATCGGTAGAATACTGAAGAAATCGGGTATCACGGTAAGGTACAGAGCGCCAGCAAAGGTAAAGGATCTTTTGCCTAACCCAAAGGATATCACACCACTCCTGAAGAACGAAGGGGTTTACAAGATAACATGTGAGTGTGGAACATGCTATGTTGGACAGACAGGACGAAGTATCGAATGTAGAGTCAAGGAGCACAGTAGAGACACCCGGCTACGGAAGATTCAACAGTCCGCTGTTGCGCAACACTGCCACGAGTCGGGACACACAATGAATTTCGATGACGCGAAGATGTTGGCAAGGGTAGGTAATTATCATCGAAGGCTTATAAGAGAAGCCATCGAAATCTACAAACATCCTGACAACATCAATCGCGAGGACGGTACTGACATTAGCAGGGTCTGGAAATCGATCCTAACGCGGTCAGGTGGAACAGCACATGGGAGCGGTTCTCCAGATGTGCGCAGTGAGGTGTAAATTTAGGTATATAAGGGAGATTGTCTTGGCAGGTCTTCAGTATTCCATTAGCTTTGAAGAAGCGAGCAACATGGTTCGCGAAACGTCAGCATTAACAAATCTTGACACACGGCATAACCCGGAAGCAGTTTATTTTCTAAATACTTTAGGGATCTTACAAATTCCAGCCATGCCCTCTTTCAACGGCGACGGACTCTCGGGGGCAGATATGTTTCCTGGGTGGTGTACCATGGATGCTGTATGGCGAAAGCTGGGTCAGCGAGCCGACCCCTATGGGGCGGCGATCCTTATTCATGTCTCCCCTCAGTAAGAAACGGTCTGTTTCCTGTTGTGGAAATATGTCTGCATAAGCTGGAGTGGCAGCCCCGTACCACATACAGTTCCAGCTTCCACAAGAAGATGTCGTGACGAAGACAATCAAAGGCCTTGGAGAGGTCGCACATTGTAACCTGAACGGCATCCCCCTCCTCGGCGGCGCATCACAGAAAGTCTAGCAACGACCTGATCGCATCAATCGTCCCACGTCACGTCCCTTACGAAATCCGGACTGCTGACACCCAAGTAACTGGTATTTGTTTAGCAAGGATGTAAGCATAGCCAACACATCCGTCTCCAGCATCTTGGACAACACTGGTAGCACTGCCATTGGGCTATAGTTGGAGCAGTCACCCTGGTCTCCTTTTTTGAGGATAGGTGTAATTTTCGTTATCTTCATCAGATCTGGCACTTCTCCTTCTACAAAGCAGGCGCCGCATGGCAGTGGCGATGTACTGGGCGGCACACTGCAGGATTCCTGTGCTCAGGTAGTTGATGTCTGTACTGTCCTTTGTTTTAAAATTTTTTATAATATGTACAATTTGTTGAGGAATGGTCGGTGTTAAAAATAAACATAGAGGCTGTTTGGTGAAAAAATAAATGTGGTCTCCTATAGGCTGCCTTTGATAGGTTATGGAGGTCCCCCCTCTTTTGGAATTCTTTAGTTTCTTGTCTTATTAATTCCATATTTCAGCTTGTCGATTGGTTGCTGTGCTGAGTTGATTTCTGTACCGAGTGGCTTTTTCTTCCCGGGTCGATTTTATATGTCCTTGTAACTAATCAGCGTTTCCTTGACGTCTTCTTGCCTAAAACATTGTATGCTTCATTGATAAGGTTGAGTGTATTTTTTAATTGCAGGAGCTCAGGTGACAGTTTTGGCTAGATTTGTTTTCCCTTTTCCATCGTAGAGGAAGAGCTTGATTTACTAATGTCAGATATTGCTTCAGGATAACGTTGTATTTGTTGTCGGCTCCATTTACTTGGTTGTATTCTCTTCCTTTAGCAGTTCTTGTAGATTATGGAACCATGTTGACGATGTGAAACTTGCTTTCTTTCCTTAGGTTTGTCACGTCCATATTTTGCAGTGTGGCCAAGATATAGTTCTGATTTATTGTATTGTTGGAATTTGCTGTTAAATTTGAAATATTTAGTGGGTTGCGTTTGTTTATATTTCGACATAGGTTGTAGACCGTACTGACTGGTGGGGTTCTGTTTGGTGAGTTTTGTATGGTTCCACTTTTGACTCTTGGATTCACTTTGACTCTTGGCGCCTGGTGTAATTTTATTTTAAAATAACTTATTTTAATAAGTTTAGTTACGGTAATTTTTCAACTATAATTAGCAGTCGGTTCGGTCTATTAGTCCTCACATAGCTCTAGTATTATTTTCATAATTTTTTGTCACCGTTCCTTCAGAATTAAAGATTTAAAGTATATTATTTGAACGTTTTTCTTGATCCTTTTCTAGACTATTCTACACGGGAACTAGTTTTTATATAGGAACATGTTTTTTTTTTTTATTTAACCCCTTGCCTATTAGCGCTCTCTTTTCCGTTTTAATTTCAAGAAGTTAACAACGAATTTACGTTAGCAGAGTTAGTGTCGCGTGCGTTTGGTTAGAGGTAGTTTTGATTTTTGGTTAAATATTGGAATTTAGTGATCAAACTCCTCACCTTTATTGGGATCTGTCACCATTCGTTTTACACTACGCATGATTAATTGGACTATTGTTGGAGTTCACCACGCACGGCTTTTTGCCGGTTTTGAAAACTCTCCTAACACAACTTCACAAGCCGTTTAAAACCTGAAGGTAGGCCTCTTTTAATTTCTATACTTTTTGGATCTGGACTGATTGTAAATTTGGGTATTTATCTAGGCTTTTCTCGTACGGGGACCAGTTGCAATTGACTGTAACTGCGGCTGGGTTAAGATCTATTGCGTCATAAGCTTCGGATTTCATTAATTACGCCCGGAAAAACAGACCAACCATCTAAAGATCAATTGGGGTTTTTCTTCCTGCAAGAACCAACCACCAGTCAATCACGTGTCTCCGACCTTCGAGGAAAAAGAATGTGCAGCAGCTTCCGTTTTTGGAAAAGAAGACAATACAGGTTAGCTTCGACAGAACTTTTGTATTTGTTAAAACAAAACGCCGTAATTTTGATTTTAAGTAACGACGCCTATTTTTTCCTCTCATTTACCTTTATTAGTTACGTTTTTTTATCAGCAAATCATTAAATTTTCTTTGTATTGTGTGGAATATAGAACCTGCCAGTAATTATACCATACCGGTATATTACTATTCTGACTAGGCCTAATCAGCAACGGTTTTATTATTCCCTTAATTAATATTTAATTAATTTTGTTGTTCTTTAGGACACCAAAGTTTGTGGTATTTAATTTTTTTTTATTATTGATCATATCATAGTTTATTAAATTATTTTAATCCGTGTCCATAAAGGATAAGGACGTCTAACGCTGTTTGACAAATAGTAATTTATTCATGTTTTGTTATTGTATTTTTTTATTAATATATACTTTACTTATATTACTTATATTAATATACTTTGATACATTTTTTTTTGATTTGTTTTCTACCGGAGTTACGCTGCAAAGGTTTTTTTATATTATCGTGTTTATTATATTAGAAATATTTCTACTTTGGATATTAAATTTTTTTTAACCATTGCCCTACTTACTCATTTTTTAATTTTTTTCTTGGTTCTTTGGATTATTTATTTATTTCAATTTAATCCAATTGTTAGTGTTGGCAACTACCTAATTGAAAGTTATTGTAAATTTTTTTTGTATACCTACCTTTTGGTATTTTGACCTTGTTGTCAATAAATTGTCGAACTCGAACTACGATTTTGCTTTTTCTAATTTACTATTTCCTATATACCTTTCTAGATATATTTTTTTCATCGTGTTCGTAATTACACCGACGCCCACACCTTTTAAATTACGTGGCGCTCATTTTTTTTTATTGTACCCATCCCGTCTTCGCTGAGCTAGCAGGGAGATTTAAGGCGTCGACCAAGGTAAGTGATTTTGGATTGGGAAGTTTTTTTTTAGCATCACAGGTTGTTATATCCTTAACAACATCTAGCTTGAGCAGAATACCATAGTAATCGGCTAGGCCATGCCTTAAGATCTCTGACGATTGACAAGTAGAATTGTAGATTTATAAAGATGCTATCTTTGAGGGTGGGTGACTGGTAGTTGTTGTAAAAATGTCGTGCAGACTGAAGCTGAGCATAGCATTTACAAGTTCTCTTACATCTCTGGCCTAGTTGGAGGTATCTATGTTGAAATCAGCAAAGTCACGACCTACTTTCAGAGTAAATGTTTTTCCGTGGGTTTCCGTTACTCCACGGCGAATGCTGAAAGCCAAACAACATAAGACGTGCTAAGGACGCGGGCATAATAATGATAATTCGGGCCTGCCGATGCCCCCGTAGAGCAACTAAAGCTGTTGGGGAATGTTAAGCCGTAAGTTATTATTAACATTATTATTATCTCTTAAATCGTTGTTTACGCACACGCACACGCACACGCTCACGCACAATTTTATTGTACGATTCTGTTGAACTGCAGAGTTCGACTATCAACGGTGGGCTTTAGTAAGTGAGATTCCTGTTGGATAATGAAGTATTATGGTTATCAAATTATCATGTACGGTTATTCCTGGGTACCTATAGGCATTTAGAGTTTAACTCAGCATTTTGGTGAATATAGAATGCATCATCAGGATTGGTATACAAATGAACTTTTCCTTAAGCACAACCTGAACCAATAAAATAGTAAGTAGTATTTGACTTGTGAATAACTGTTTTATTAATAAACGAATTTCATTTATGTTTATTACAAATTATTTATACAAGAATGATTAATATATGGAGATTTGTTTCGAATATTAATATAATGTATCAAAGATAACATCTTTTAAAGAATTTCCATTTACCGCCTTGCAAAGTGACCTCCTTCGAGAGCATAGGTCTCTGGAACGGGCCTCCAATTAATTTGGAAATTTTTTAAAATTATTTATCTGCTGGCCGAACACAGTGACTGTGAGCGGCGGCAAAATGCACTTCCTTAAAAGATATAATCTTTCATACATTCATTATGAAACACGTCGTCTTTGCAACATCCCGGTAGGGGTGGGTTAGCCGAGCGGAGACTATTATTTGAATTAGCAGGATATGATGTTCAAGGAATATTTTTATAGGCAAAAATTTTATCTCATGCTAGTTGTCATCTTAATACCCGAGATATTAAACTGCACACTTAGTTTTAATTAAAGCTTATTAGTTGGTTTCTTCAGCCACATGATTTAACACAATTTACTACTGAATAAATCAAACATTAATTTTAACCCTAGAACACTAGACATTCGTAAATTTTACTCTCTCTCTCTCTCTCTCTCTCTCTCTCTCTCTCTCTCTCTCTCTCTCTCTCTCTCCTCTCCCTCTCCCTCTCCCTCTCCCTCTTTCTCTCTCTCTCTCTCTCCCTCCCTCCCTCCCTCCCTCCCTCCCTCCCTCCCTCCCTCCCTCCCTCCCTCTCCCAAAATATCTACGCCCCTGAGAAAAAATTGATCTTCTGGAACATGGCGGGATAACACCGGATGTATTCTTCTGAGTTGGAAACCACTCTAGCATCACCGTAACCAGAGAATCTCCTATGTTGTGGATTCCTTCACCATTAAATCCAGTTAAAGAGAACGTGACCTATCCAATCCTGGATGGGTCACGACCAATCCTCGGACCTGGATTGACAACTCTTCTCTTCACTAATAGTTGCTTACTCTTGCTACCTAAATCTTAACTACTGACTATTGACAGCCCCTTGGCTCCATTGGACCTCCTATTTATTCCTTCTTGGTTTGCCTTATCAACATGATTCAAGGCGTCTTGTGATCAGTTCGTGGGAACAGCCCGTTTCTTTGGTTCCCGGGTCAACATTACGCTACACTTCAGTACGCACGGATAGCGCAGCACCTATTATTAATTTCATGCCTCGGTCCCACCAGACTTCTATAAACTTTTCCAAGCAGATAGCGAGATTACTGTACGTTTCATCAGCTTTGTCGCCTCAATATCAGATGTCTTTTAAAAATATTATAATTTGGTTTGGTTTGGAGTTATGAGAGAGAGAGAGAGAGAGAGAGTGATAGATAACTCTGTTGTTATGAGAATATTATAATTTGGTTTGGTTTGGAGTTATGAGAGAGATAGAGAGAGTGATAGATAACTCTGTTGTTATGAGAACCAAGCATTCTGATTATAATTTATTCCTATGACCTATTTTAATAAAAAAACTTAACTAATTGCCAACAATTCTGCCCCATCCTTACTCAATTATGATTAACAACAAGTACCCCCGGTTGATTACATCATTCATTGCATTTAAAACTACACTGTATTTTTAAAATTCCTCAAAACTATTTCGGTATTTCCAATAGCTAAAGTTTTCAATGAATTAATTATAATATTAGGTTCATTCCAGAATTACTGTACCTACTTCGCAAAAATGATTGTTTACAAAGTATGTATTTAACGACAGAAGCACTTATATCAAAATATCTGTCAAATCCTGGCCCACCAGTTTTAATGCAGACACGAGCGATCTCAATGAAATAGAATTTGGTCATGCATTAATTTTACCAAAAAAGTCATAGACATAAATTATACAAAATTTCCCCTACTATAATTTATTATTTAATTATTTTGTCAAAATTACAGAAATGGCTGCTCATTTCACACACACGCACACATTATACCAATTTGCTGGAACGGAATCCCTGGGGGCCAGATCCTCGCACTGCCAAAATTAAGTTGCTACTTATGACAAAATCGATGTTTTGTAACCGTAACAAAAAAACTAAAATTTTCTTACCGATGTTGATAGATATTTTATTTGTCTAAATGGTACTTTATTTGCCTTAGCGTCAGTTAAGAACATCGAATTTTAGCAATATCCTATGATACCTCTATAAGCAGCCTCTATGGAACGATTCTGAGAAATATGTAAAGAGGAAGAAGATGTACCACAGGAAACTGCAGGAGCAGCTAGCTGGTATCAGAGACGACGTTCTGAATGGGTCTACAACTGAATGATAAAACATCATTATACCTATACTGTCCGTTTCAGATAAGTTAACGTTCAGATAACGTTCAGATAACGTCCATTATCTGTGTCGGAAATCTATCATATAAAAAAGTTTTAAATAAAGACATTATAGATCTATTACAAGAGCCGCAATTAAATACGGATGGGCAGAAGGTACAAATCATGAGTTATTAGTTAATTATGTAATTGACTAATCATTCATGATTCGTAAATAAAAAATATTATTAAGATATTATAATTTATTATTATTATTAAGTTTATTTTTATTATTTTTTAGGTACATATGCATATTAAAAAGAAAAGAAAATTCTAATTTGTGTTATTATAACGAAAACTAATAAAATTTTATTTTTACTTTATCATACGCAGTATGGTAAAGTATTGTAATCATGCCGAAAAAAAAAATTGAGATTTTAGCGGAAATAGGCCTTTTTGGGTCCCCTGAACATTTTTGACCAAGGTACAAAAAAATGTCTGTGTGTGTGTGTGTGTGTATGTATGTATGTCTGTGTGTGTGTAAACGATTTTTGTGGCGACGATTCCGGAAAAACTACTAAAGGTATCGGGACTAAAGTTCATATTTAGAAGTTTTATGACCAAACTTAGAGCTGAAAAGCTTTTGGTTCAAAATGGTCCAAAGGAACTGGCTATTTACTCTTAGCATTTTTCAACGATTTTCGTCATTTCTGTAATTTCGTCAAAATAGATAAATAATAAATTAAAGTAGACGAAATTTTGAATAATTTATGCCAATGACATTTTTTGGTAAAATTAATAGTTTAGCTGCAAGAGCAAATTCTATTTGATCGAGATCGGTCGCATCTGCATTGATATGAAACTACATAGTAGCCAGGATTTTGACAAATATTTTTTTTGTGCTGTCACTCTCGAAAACAGCTGATTTCAGCAGAGGTTGGAAAACCACTATGGAACGTTACCGCTCTACTGCGGCAAATTACAAAATACAAATTTCAAATTAAATAAGATTACCAATTTGATTGTTTGTTGATAAGAAATATCAACCCGTCTTTATATCTAATTCTAAAAACGATAAATTGAGTAGAAAAGTATAGCGATGACTGTAGTTTTATTTTAGTATGTTGGTACGGATGTGACATTTGCGACATCAACAAATATAAATCTGTCAGAATTTGAATTAGCTTTTTAAACTTGACATTTCGTCAAAGTGTTACCAACCTAACATTTTCTATACAGAAATATAACCATTTTTTATTTATTTTATTTTAAATACACGTTTCTCAAAAAGCAACACAATAAACGTTGCAATAAACGCGCTCACGTGCTACGGCGACGCTCTGCCTTCGGTGACGCGACGCATCACCGCTCGTCGCGCTATTCCGTAGTGTAGGTAGTGTCAAATGCTGATGCTTTGACAATACCTACGATTTATCTCAATAAAATGGATTCTCAAGCAGCTAAACTATTAATTTTATATATTGTATGATAAAGTCATGTGCCTGGCCACATCAGATTTTTTTACATATCCTAACTGAATTATAATATACAGGCTGAGATTTTATGTATTCAAGTGATGTCAAATAGAAATAGAAATAGAAATAGATTTATTCAAAATTCTGTACAGAAAAGAGTCATAAAAAGAATAGCAATGGTATTTTGTAACTTAATCTATTTTGAGTCGTTGGTGTAGGACTTCACTCCTTCGATTAGCTCTTCGATGCTGAATGGTGTCAGTTGCAACAGATATTCTTTTAGTAGATTTTTAAACCTTGAAATGGGTTGTGAATTAGAATATTTGAACTTTTTGAATCAGGTATTAGAATCAAAATACTTCAAGCTTATGCAAACAAATATTTTGAATTTACATATGACGACACAAGCTGTCAATTTGACTTTTAAAAATAAAAATTGAAGTTATTCAGATATGAAAAAGTTCCTAAATAATTTATACAATACGGTACTAAAAGCACTTTGTCCAAATTTAACGACAAAAATTAAATTTTGTCTTTTGATAAAATATTTTTTTTTTTCATTTAAAAATCAGTACGTCTTCAAAATAAGACTAGGTATGAATAAATAATAGTTTAAAAACTCATGAGAAATGGATAATTGAGGAATAAATGACCGTTCAAGGCATTTTAATTTCCTTGATTTCGTAGCCTGATTACACCCACACCCTGTATACATACGTGGCTTAATTTTGTTCAGCACATAGCCCAAACATTCCCGATAAACAATCAGGTTTCAAAATCAAAGATATAATAAAAATGTACAAGCTACAGAAATATTAAATAAGCAC
This sequence comes from Melinopterus prodromus, assembly GCA_964023965.1. Taxonomy (NCBI): domain Eukaryota; kingdom Metazoa; phylum Arthropoda; class Insecta; order Coleoptera; family Scarabaeidae; genus Melinopterus; species Melinopterus prodromus. Next base: position 39,735,668 of record OZ030391.1, on the reverse strand, counting down.
TATTTATTATTCGCTAGATTCGACAAAATGACCACTGTGTGTCGCCACGCCAGCAGGTTTGCCGGAGGCTCGCCGAAAAAACATCAGCAAGTCGCCGGAGGTCGACTATGCCTACGGGCCATAAGTGGTAAGTTTGTGAGCATTAGAAATCGAATGTAAACAGATAAAGATATCTTTTAAGACCTATATTAACCAGAAAGCAGCCTACACATGAGTGTCCGAATTACGTCGGGCAAGTCAACGGCGCAACGTATGCAAAAAATCATTATATCCATATTTTGTTGCTATTTTTTTACCAAAATATATTTTTTTTTATTTTGTTAGTTTTTGAGATACCGAGGCGCCGCTGACGTGCCAGCAACTCAGCGGCGCACTATCTAAAACAAATGAATATGATAAATATGAACGCCCATATTTTTTGCTAATTTTGTACTTAGTTTTTACCAAAAATGTTTTTTTTTGCTTTGTTAGTATTCGAGATATAGGGGTGCGCCACTGACGTGCCGGCAACTCGGCGGCGCACTATGTATTGCTTTGTTGCTGTCTAGGGGTGCACAGCTGAACTCATATACGACATATATGAACGACAAGCTGTTAGTTTTCGAGATATACAGAGTGGTTAGATACAATGTACATTAATGGTCATAAGAAATACACGATTATTCCATATAGAAAAGCTAATAATCATTCGGGCCACAGAAAGAAAATGTGTTCATATATGCACGTTCCACAACGACGTACCAACACACACTTATGTTCCGCGGTTTTAATGGATCATTAGGTATATTATTGCAATTTTTGAGTTTGACAACATCTTGTTACTGTTATCAACTGTTTCCGAGTTATTCTGAAATGAATGTCAGAACACGTATTTTAAAAAAAAATATTCTGAGTTAACTTGCAAGGCATAAGGAAACAAAAAAAACTCATTTTGCATAGTAAAAATATCGCACTTTGTGTACATGGAACTCCCGTATGTCAACATACTTCAAATGACCGATAAATTAGTAAACAGTTTTTTAGCATCTAATTCGACATTTATAACACAACAATATCCGCTTTGGGGATATTCCCGAATCCTAAAACAAAAGCGAATAATGGGATGCCTAGTCTCGGTTCTAGCGTAAAAAACATCAAAGCCAAAAATTATCTTCTCTTTGATACCATCCTGAAAAGTGTGGTCTTATATGGATGTGAGCGATGGAAGGTGAATCAGGCATTAGAACGCCGCCTGCTGGCGATGGACTGCTGGCGACAATTTGCAGGCAGATCGAGTTTGGATAAGTTATCTAGCGAGCGAATCAGGGATGTTATAGATGTGAATGCATCAATAGCGGAAGAAGTTCGGAAAAGACAACTGGTATGGTATGATAATCTAGAAAGAATTGACCGACAATCAAAACTAATACTAAGATGGACACCGACAGAAAGAAGGAGAAGGGTAATACCAAGAGCTACATGGGTAGAAGACGATGGGAGTTGGGAACCGGAAGGCGCAGGATGCTATGACACTGGATGTATATTACAAGTAGGTAGGAATGTAGGATACTACAAGAATATGTCATACAAATTGCGGTCAACTTACATGTGACGTCAAATTGAATTTTATTTTTTAAGTAAAACATTTCTAAATATGTAATTCAAAAGTCGACACTCTTGGTCTTACAGTAGTTTTTCCTGGAACGTCTGTTCAAAGACGAATTTTGTAGTTGGCTGAAATTTCTTAACTATATTATATTGCATAAGACTAAGATTATCTTGCAACATAAGTATCATATTCATATTCAATGAATATCATAATCTAAACTGCTTGTCACTTGTTTCTACAGGAAATTTCGGATTGCATATACCAACTGCGGAAGGTATCTATAATCCATCATACGTATTGACAGCATTATAATAGATACATAAATATACATATATGTGTATATGTATGTAGATGACGGTGTTTCGGTAACAATTCAGTACCATGTACGGACAAGAAAATCACATCGTATGATATATGCAAAAAATTTATGCTAATATGGTAACAGTTTCGTCTTCACGAGTGATGATTTATGATTTATAAGTGATGCGTTTACTAGCGCTTCTTGTTCAATCGGCAATTACTCAAACAGCGCGCGTATTAGTTTATTATCATTATTCATCTTTTCGAAGTTCGAGTGCTATATAGGTAATACCGTACGCCTCAAATCGTTCCGTTATTGTGTTGACTTATTGTATTTCCATGACAATGCGTCAATGGGAACACCTACACTCAAGGTCGGTACAAATCTTCAGACTGCATTAAATTGAACACTTTCATTCGTTTTCAATGCGTCCATGTTATTACAAAGGTGAAAAATGTAATGAGAATGTGTAAATAAAAACGCTTTTCCTTTATTTTGTCTTTTTTCTTATCTCACAAAAAAACATCCGCGTCCAATGTTTTTCGCTGCTCTGCTTTGATAGTATTTATGAAATAGACAGCGGTCAGTGGTAAATAAATTTTTCAGTTTAGCTACCATAATTTTTCTGTCAATTTTGTTCATGTACTACATTGAAGACAACCTACGGTTGTAATATTGTACCCATAAACAAACAATTTATTGATTTCTTTTTATAGTTTTCCTGTCATAGAATATTTAAAGTTTTGTTCAAGAACCTGTGATATTTTCATTTGTTTTGTTTTTTTCTTGTATGAATCTTAGGCAAGCCATAAAACCTAGATTCGGTCCCTCTAAACTTGATGAGCGACTTAGCAGCACAATCATATATCACGTCCCCCTTCGCCCAATAGTCTCCTCCATAGGCTCTCCAACGTTTGCTCTCTGGTTTCTTAGTTAAAATTTTACAGCCTTAAGCCATGATGAAAAATATAACATCAAAGATACTTTCACATTTTGCAGTATGATGGACAATAGAGCTCTTCCTCCCAATTACGTTCTTATATCACTGGATGTGGTCTCCTTGTACACTAACATCCTCTTAGAATTGGTTCCGACAACCATTGAGAGTAGTTGGGGACTTACTGGTGCCAGCTGCTCTGTTCCTCTTAACTTGTTTTAGGAGTTGGTGAGGTTCACGTACACGAACTGTTACTTCACCTTTCAGGGCAGGTTCTATAGGGAAATTTTTGGTACTCCTATGGGTTCCCCACTGAGTCCCATATTTGCTCAGATTGTCATGGATTGCCTCTTGGAGGATTGTGTCGGGAGACTTTCCTTTGGTCTAGTTTTCTTATTTAAATACGTGGATGATAATATATGTGCTGTCCCTTATGACAAAGTGGAAGATATCTAAACAATTTTTAACAACTTTAATTCCCACTTATTATTCACGGTTAAGAGAGAAGTGGACTGTGGGGTTCCTTTTCTGGAAAATATGGTGATTAGACTGGTACATGAAACCCGCTGCCTCAGGCAGATATATCACTTTTTACTCCAGCCACTCTATTAACCAGAAAATTAACGATGAGGCGATGAGGGACAGGGTAGTACGTATTGGCGACATCGCCTTCACAGCTAAGAACCTTAGGAAGTTGAGTCATATGTTCTGTAACAATGGCTACCCAAAATCACTAGTTCATAAACTCATTTATAACACCCCCTTTCATGAGTATGCCACGGCTGGCGGTTGTGGTGCGCCCCTTGTAAGATACAAGACACTGACGCTGATTAGCAATCTGTCCATCAACTTAGTCAATATCTTCAAGTACAACGGGTTTCGTGTTGACTTGAGCAACAAAAAAACTATTGGCGGAATCTTTTCGAATACCAAAGACAAAACCTCTCTCATTGTAATCCAATGTCATTTATTGCATACCGTGCAGGGGCTGTGCGTTGAAATATTATGGCCAAACTAGCCAGTGGGTTAAATCACGTTTAGTATTGCATAAGAGCAATACTAAATTAATGAACAAGAACTGCGTAGTCGCTTTACACGGGGCTAACAGCAACCACGTCATAGATTGGGAACAAACGGAGGTTATTGCTCGCGAAAATAACTGCAGACCCAGACTGTTTTTAGAAATGTTTCATATCCAGCGTAATATTACCGATTGTTTAAACTTGAAATCAGACACTAGTCAGCTGAGTAGTATTTATTCTTTCCTCACTAATTCGAATTTTAACAATTCACGCGAGTCGGTTACGATTACATGAACTTCATTCAATACCATTCGTTCCTCAAAATATTCCTCAAGCTGTTATGTTATGTTATCATTACCACTTGGAGAACTATAAAGAACTGTTACTATGTACTGCAATTGCCCAATTTTCCTTTCATTACTTATCAGCCATAAAACAGTTAGAACGCTAGCGTTTTTTATAACTTTTTATTTATTGTATTTTCTAATAAAGACTAATGCACCTCCTTTTCTTCTATTGTTCGTATAACGGCTCTCGTAGTTATATCCGTCAATGTTTAATTTCAAGCTACCAATATCTTCAGTAACATGCGTTTCAGATAGGCACAATATTGATGCATCGCACGTGTTTGATGTCATAAATCAGACCCCTGTCGTAAGTAATACCTTCGGGTACACACAAAAACCCTTTGAGCCGCGTCAATAGACCGACATTGAATGGATCGACGCGAACGCGAACAAATAAAGCGGTTTGTGGCGACACACTCGCCGAACGCGTAATTTTTATCCAACTATCTACATCCGTAGAGACTTCTGGCAGTTCGAATGTTAGCGGATTTGGGTGAATGTGGCATCCGCACTCACTCGCGGTGTCTCGCGAGAGTGGGGAAGACGTATTAGAATTTGAATTTGAACAACTTATTAATATTCCCCCATCCTTTACATAGTTAACATTGTCTATACCATTTGATAACTTTTCAGGTTCAATCTGCTGCCCGATATCGTTTTTTGTTGTTTCGCTGTTCTGTTCCTTAACTGGTCTAACAATAATTTTTCACTTTTTTAATTTTTTCACTGTTGTGTTTCACAACCTCGCTGCATTTTACATGGCGACGGTCTCTACTCGTCCACACATCTCTGTTTGAATTAATCTGATACAATAGCTTACTTGGTGCTTCAATCATAGCTTGTTCTTGTGCCATCAATGTCATGGTCTTATTTAGAACAATTTTAATTTCATCTAGTTCATGCCAAATACTTTTAGTTTTAAATTCATTGCACACAAATGTAATGTTTGTATTATTCGATATAATTTTTATTGGGTCATCCTTGATTTTCATACATTTAGCATGGAAAGTACTGCTGCATATTTTACATTTCGCTTTACTTACATTGCGTTTAATTTCTTCGCCGCAACCAAAACAAGAGGCAGCCATTCTCCTTTCAAAACAAGAAAGTGCGCATGCACCCTCACACAGTTAACCTAAACTGTACAACGAAACCTTAGCACATGTCCATCTTCACTTTAAATGTTTTCCACGCTTCTATTCTGCCATCCACACATCAACAACAGTTCGTTTAACCATTTAACCACCGACAAAAATTGTTTTCCACTTAATTTCTTCGCTCAATTCAAAACAATGACAGTCACCACATTATACGTGTTCGAAAAACGTTCGAAAATAATTAAAGAATATACACAAATAGGTATCATATTTTTTAAGTTTGCTCGTATTGTAATACTGTCTTTACAAAGGGCTCGCTGGCCGCATGCGGTCCGCGGGCCGCGGGTTTGGCATCACTGATCTTACATTATCTCGTGGGCGTATCCAGCTCAAACCGGAAGGGGGGGGGGGCAGTTGTCTAAATTTAACTTCCTGTATGGGAGAAGGGTGCCCATTAGGAATGTTCAAAAATGCATTACAAAATTTTTGTGATTGTATAAAGCAACGACACCTGAAATCGTTTCCAAATTAAAAAAAAAACTGTACCCGTAATTTTGTTATTTTTATTTTTACCGTGCTTGTCGACACCTTTAATGCGCATCGCAAAATGCTTATATAGAAGACATTTTTTGGTATTTTTCAAATTATTGTTCGTGGTGTGAGAATACTAAAGATTACTTAAGGATTTTCCAAGGAAGAATTTGAATTGGAATTGATGCCTCCAACCCATCTCCATAGTGCCGTGAAAACTACCCTAAAATGAAAAAAAATATACGTTCTTAAGATAATTGATCCATCTAATCATTTCAGACTCTTTTTTCTCGTAGCAATTATTACTATAAGTCTAGTAGAATGTTTATAAACATTTGTCAGTAATTTACATTATTGTTTAAAGAAATTCTATTAGTTTAAATAATTTGTTTTTCTCGAAAATAAGTCTGTATTCTGTTTTCTGAGTTCGATTATCATCTTACAGTGACATTATCGATTAAAAAATTTCTTCATATTGTTTAAACAATCAATTATTACTCTTTTCATCTTTTTTATAATTATGCTAGAAAACTTAGCCTTTTTTGTGAAATTAACTTATAAATTTCATGTTTGTGATATCTAACAAACCTCTTATCTATTCTATCTAATAAACCCACATCTGATTAAACAAATTCATGTTTAAACAATTTCTGTTTGCAATTCACAAACGAATTATTGAAGCAAATAGAATTTGTTTAAACAAATGGAAATTAACTGACAAATGGTTACAAACATTCCACAAGAGTTATTGTAATAATTTGTATGATTAGATCGGTAAATTTCCTGAAAAATTAACATTTTTTTATTTGGGTAGTTTTCAGGGCACAGGGTTGGATTGGGGGAGTCAAATCCATATGTCACATAATAGGTCACATTCTTGCTGAAAAGTCCTCTATAAGTCCTATAACTTTAACATAAGTTTTCCTAAACCCCGAACAATTATTCGAAAAATACCAAACAATGCCTTCTTCCCATATAAATTCGAAATATCAAAAGGCAACATTAAAAATAAAAATTTTGAAAAAAAGTCCGTTTTCGCCTTTTTTGGATTTGAAAACGATTTAAAGGGGATCGGCGCTTTCTAAATAAAAATAACCACCCTAGTGTCCATAAAGGAAAGAGTGCTTTGTAATAAATATAATACCAAAATACGAAAGGGGGGGGGGGGCAGCTGCCCCCGCTAGCCCCCCTGGATAATTGATTTGTTCTTATGCACGTATGTTACCTACCATCAAACACTATTTGTAATATTTAACGTATCATAACTTCCTATGAAAGCATTTGGAAAAGAGTCATGTTGGGTTCAATAAGTCCCATTTGACATCCAGTAACCTACACGTATGCTGGGTCCCATTACTCTTCGGATATCCTAAACTTTAACCTTTTCATATTTTAATACAACTAAAATATGGCTTTGATACTATAACAGTTTTTTTTATTTAACTCTATATTTATTCAACACTAATAACGGGTGATATAAAATGACGAAGGACAGTTTGAATTTCCCGCCACAGTTTTGAATGTATTTAGTGTTACTAAGATGGTATGCGTGCTGAATACAGGTTATGATCACTGTCAGATACCATAGTGAACTCGTCAGTAATGGTTACGTTCCTCTGCAATAATATTTCATCTCATCGGGATTTAATTTGTTATAAATAGTCATAGTTGATAGTCAATATAAATAGTCATAGTTGATAGTCAAAGTTGATAGTAATCTATTTAATCCCCATTCTTTTTAAATGATGCTCGCATAACGCGCATTTTATAATACTTACTCCAACGATAGTGATTTCCGAGTTCCCGGCTCGGTTTAACCTTGATTACGATAATTAACGGTATACTTCTTCGAGCTTTCTGTAGCGACCATAGCAACCGGATAACAACAATGACGGGCGGTGGGGCGTTTTCACAGATTGATCGAGCGTCTGCCGTCACTGCCGCCCGGCATAAAGCGACTATTCGCAATTTAGCATTCATTACCCAGAGACGGTGCTGGCGGTTTTTCTGTAATTGATTTATTAAACATGGGAGTATCACCTCGCAATATGTTACTTTTGTGTAAACCGATATTAACATCGTATCACGAAGTATCACGAATCAACTTAAATTGAACGTATTGTTCTGTTACCACATTTTTAATTTAATACAAAATGTAAATTTTCACGTTGTAAATTATGTAACATATATGAAGTGAGATCTGCAATTACAACACGTAATCTTCTTTAGGTATTATTATTCGTAAGTAAATTGAACATTAATTTTCTATTATTTTGTAGTAGGTAGGTACTAGAGTCCTGCATGAGTACTGCCCTTTACAGGTATGTAAGTTTAGCGGTCTAAAACAGTCCATAATTGAAATGGTGCGGAAATACTTTCTACGCATATTAGTAAAATGACTAGAAACGGGGCAGACCTAATAGGTCTGCGCATCGCCTAGACGGGTAGATCGCCGATTAGTGTAGAACGCCGATGCGGGTAGATCGCCGATGCGTGAAGAACGCCGATCCGGGTAGATTGCCGAGTCGGTAGATCTCCGATCCGGGTAAACCGCCGATCCGGGCAGATCGCCGCTCCGGGTAGATCGCCGAACCGGGTAGATCGCTGATGCGGGCAGATCGCTGATCTGGGCAGATTGCCGAGCTGGGCAGATCGCCGATCTGGGCAGATCGCCGATCCGGGTAGTTCGTTGATCCGGGTAGACCGCCGATCTGGGTAGATCTCCGATCCGGTAGTTCGCCGATCTTGGCAGATCGCCGAACCGGGTCGTTCGCTGATCCAGGTAGATCGCCGATCAGGATAGATCGCCGATCCGCGTATATCGCTGATTCGGTACAGCAAAGTCACGACTTCGTCGCGAGTTTGCATATTGTCTATATCACCGAAAACTATAGGTTCTCAACCGATCTGTCGTACTGTCGCGCAGTAAAGTCGCGCAAACGCGACTTTGCTCAGTACGATTGTCAAAAAGTTTGAAAAATAAAAGAACACAAAATCTAAAACAACCAACCAATATATATTATGAGTAAAAAGTTTCATATGGTTTTTCTTCTTTTATTCAAAGCGTAAAACAAATGTGTGACCTTTTTTGTCAGGGGATAACCGTCAGAAGGCCGCGGCTGCGGTTAAATATATGATACTATAAGCTACCGTTTAAATATATTTGTAATATACTGGTGTTCATTTTCTTCTGTATATTTGATTTTTTTTTTCAAATATAACTACATATTTGAAATATTTTTACATTTCGTAATTCCAAGATTATTTTCAAAAATTAAGAATCACTTTTTTTATAAAATGAATTATTTTTGAATTATAAGCAGGGATGTTATAAAAGCATTTTTGTTATTTTTACGAAATAAACATGTTTTTTTTTTATAAAATGATGTGTTCAACGGAACAATTTTTAAACACTACGCAAAAAACATGTTCTAAGCATGAAATAAAAGATGTTTTAAATCACATACAAAAAAAAAACAGAATAAAAACATATTTTAAATCACGCAAAAATTTTATTTGTCAGCATTTTAATCGCCTTCTTTTCATCAAACTGTTTAAACACGTTTAAACAAAATAGTTCAAACAAAGTATTTGTTTTAAAACATGTTGAAAACACCATTTTAAACAAACTGTTTTAAACATAACAACTGTTGGTATAAACAATTAATCAAAATTTGTGCCGAAACAATTATTTTTTTTTTTGTTTTAAAGAAGGAATCAGGTAAATGTATTTATAATATATACGGTGTTCATTGTTATTAAAAACTTGGTAATTTTTTTTTCTAATGCACACGCTGTATATTTTTACATTTTTTAATTCCAAGATCAACTCTAAGAATTTTTCATTTTTTATAAAATTTTATTTTTTATAAAATTACGTATTTTTTAGCTATAAGCAATTAATCAAAACTCATGAAATTACATTTTAACCAAACGAATTAAAAATTAAAAAAATAAGAAAAAAGTAACAAAAAAAAATAAATAGAATTAAATTAAAAGTTGAAACTGCCAAATTAAAATAAATTTGTATGTATGTGGAGACACATTCTTAATTTGGGGTTTTGCTTATAATTAAAAAATAACGAATTTTATTAAAAATAATACCTTCAAAAAATTATGTTTTTTATAAAATGTTTTTTAACGGAACAATGTTTTTAAACAGTACGCAAGTTCTAACTTTTAAACATGAAATAAAACATGAAATAAAACATGTTTTAAATCACACACAAACAAAACAGAGATTAGAAACATTTTAAATCACGCAAATATTTTATTTGTCGGCATTTTAATCGGCGTCTTTTCATTCCTAATTTTACTTGGTACAACTGATATTGTATTACTATACTTTCTGAAAAACAACAAACGCTGTTCAAATTTCGGTAGTTTTAAAAACGTTTAAAACACAACACAACAAACTGTTTAAACATGTTTAAAACAAAGTTTAAATTTGTTTTAAAACATGTTAAAAACACTGTTTTAAACATAACAACTGTTGGTATAAACAATTAATCAAAATTTGTGCCGAAACAATTAAATTTTCTAACAGGTTTTTTTTTGTTTTAAAGTGGCTAACAGCTAAATGTATTTTTAATATACAGTGTGTCTCACGGGACGTTGGATTGTATGGGTACTTTTGTTACTATTAGAGATAGAAGGTCGGTTAAATGGGCAAAGTAGTGCATATGTGCTCTTTCATAATCTGTTCAGAAAACAGTTGAGTTCCAAATGGCTTCCAAGCTACTTTGTAAAACCAAAAAACGTTATTTTTTAATTATGGTCTTAACTTCTTTATTTGTGATCCTATCAAAAAGGCATTTTTTTATTATAAAGGCACTTTTTTTTGCCTACAATTTGATTATGTCAGTTTAAAATTTAAAACACACAAATGACAAATATGTCCTTTTGTTCGAATAATAATAATAATCTAGTTGCATAAATTGAGAGTTTCCACCATTACTACAATGATATGTATTAAAATTATTACTACTAATAAGATAACCAAACAAGCATTCGGCAAAACCATAGACATAAAACCAGCGACGGTGGCGGCCCACAGTGGAGAAAACTGAACTTGTCTGTGATAGATAAATGAGGTTATGTTGTGTTTATTGTTTACAACTATCACAACAACTATGATGGGGGTAATAATAACCAAAAACAACGTCGATCAGCACCCTTAACTTTGTTATAAAGATATAACAATCAAGTAAACTTACCGAATGTAGTGTTTTCGTAATAAACACAATAAGGTAACAAATAACCTATCTATCACAGAACCGCCATATTGATGAATCGCAGCGCCACCTATAGTCCGTGATTTCTCCGAATATAAACATTTGTGTATTGCAGTTACCTGTAATACGTGCGTTACCGACTGTTATGTACTGTAACTACAGATATTACAGGTAACTGCACTATCTTAGTTACCGACCGTATGTATGTAGCATAGGACATGCGGAACCGAATGTTGTTCCGTAACTAAGTGAAGCGAATACAATAAACATTATAGTAAAGTGTTAGTTTCATTTGATAAAGAAACACAATATTAAAATAAATAACATGTTCTTTACCAGCCAACTGGATTTTGATAACAATAATTATTGTCCTTGAAGGAAAGTAGATCACTGTTTAGTGATAATGGTATTATCCTTGATTATACCATAATAATGACCCATGCAACAAAGACTATCGTAACTCAAGTGCAATCCCTATGTAGTTACTATAGTCTTCGGTACATGGGTCGAATTACATAACCAAGAGTATTATACATACTTACCTATTGTATTAATTTACTAATGTGATGCATAAACTACTATTTGTTTAATGCAAGTTTGACAATGTTTGTAGAACATCTGAATACATCCTGTATTAATTTCAAAAAAACAGCATTTAAAAATTTATTAGATGTTTATTTGAAAAAGTTCCATTGTAAAGATTGTATGCAATTATAAAAACATTAATTCAGATAAACATAGGGTCATTATAAATGCTTGTAGTCGAAGTATGCCATGAAATCAAATGTAAATATTGCTGGTTGCCGCTCTATTTGAATCAAACCACTGTTAATGTAAGAATGTATAGGTTATAAAAAACCATTTACAAAGCTAACAAAAATAAGTTTAGTATATTTGGTTGCATATGTGGTGCAAGACTTTTTTTGCGCACATAGTACGTGCCATTTTGAGTAAAGTATCATATACAACACAAAAATAAATTAAGATTCATAAAAAACAATGCCAAAACGAAGAAACAATAATATACGAAAGCCATAAAAATACAAAATAAATAAATGTAGGAATAAACAAACAAATCCATAAATAAACTTTCAACTAACACTTTTAACATTTAAAATTGAACATTTAATTAATGAAACATTGGCTACCTTTAAATTTTCTGCCAATTAAATATCATTTTGAGTAAAAGTTTAAAACACATATCAAACAATGGGAAAACCAGCAATGTACACCAAACAGTATAATATTACAATAATAAAAAGTAAATAAACTAAAGAACAGAAATTAAATGCAAAAATAAATCGAATAAAAATAAAAAAAAAATCAAATTAGTCCGTATGAAACATTACCATTTACTGTTTTTTTTTTAGCAAAGTATATAAATTATACTTATTCCAAATAAAAAGTTTCCTTTGAAGTTAAGTATTTGTTTTTCAATTCTTTATAAAGTCACAGAAATGTAAACTACTAATAAAGCAAAGAAAATAACAAATTGAAATTTATCACAAACAATAAAAGTACAAAGAAATCCCATGGAACTTTAAGTGTTCTTTTTTTAGAAAGTACATGTCATTCTGTGTGAAGTGTGATTATTCATAAAATTACAGAAGTATGATATATTAGCAAAACAAAGGAAATGAAAATTCATATGATATATATGACTGAGATGATATATACAAAAACAAAGATAAAATAACACATGAGAGCCATAAAAATAACAAAAAATAAATAAATTTAAGAATAAATAAAGAAATCCATAAATAAACTTTCAACTAAAACTTTTTACTGAGTAAAAACTTGAATGTGAGCATTTGATTAGAAAAAAAATTAATACAATTTTCAAAAAGTGAATATTAACAAATACTGCAATAAAAGTTTAATATTTAAGTTTGTTTTAATTTATAAAATCAGATTACTATAAAGACAGAAATGCTAGCTGCAATAAAAAATAGCTTGCTTTCTCAATTCCATAAAAAGTTAATCATTAAAAATATTACCAAAATAGAAATCTCAAAAATACTTAAATCAATATACTCAACCAGCCACACCGTTCCTCAATACAAAATAATTACACCCTATTTAAAAATATTCTAAGCAATGTTTTCTCTTCACCTTTTCTATACAGGGTCCTGCAACTAAGCTCCCGTCTTCTGTAGCTCACTTACTCATTAAGCTAAGAGTTTGACATTTTGCAGGCTTACTCTGTACTTCAAGGTACAATTCAAGAAATTATTTTTTATTATACAAGGTGTTCCAAAAATGTGCAACGCCATGGTAATATATTTTTTTAAATTGCATGCTATACATTTTTCTACACATTTGGAAGCCTTTTATGGTTGCCTACATATCACCAAAATTTTATTGAAATCGGTTGTGTGACCGCAACGGAAAAAAATAACAACAAAAAAAAATCATTTTGTATCGTAGGCTTTCAAAGTCAATAAAAACCACAAAATGCACCTCGTTAATAAAAGTTTGCGACGTGCTTATTAAGTTAGATGTAATAGTCTCGTTAACCAAGTGACATTCATCCAAATTATACAGGGTGACCAAAATCGAGTGTCAAACTTGTCAAACTTCAAAGCGTGTTATTGTTCTTATTTTAAATTGGAACCCATACATTTTTTTGTGTAAAATGATGCAGAATTAAAAAATAAACATTGTTTCTAAATACAACCCCATAACAATTCCCAATATTTTAAAACTTATTCGCCAAAAACTCATTTTTCAACGTTTCCAACGGCAATTTTAGATAATAAATATCGTACGCGGCTTTGAAAAACAATTTATTTCATAAAAAATAAAAGACGTATTTTAGATTTGAGTGTACTTAATTAAGTAGTTATTCAAATGCTAAATTTACTGCATAATTTACCTATAGCGGTAAGAACGGAAATGTGGCTATAGGTAAATTTTGCAGTAAATTTAGCAATTGAATAACTACTTAATTAAGTACAGTAAAATCTAAAATACCTCTCTGCGTTATATTTTATGTAATAAATTGTTTTTCAACGCCACGTACGATATTTATTACCTAAAATTGCCGTTGGAAACGTTGAAAAATGAGTTTTTGGTGAATAACTTTTAAAATATTGGGAATTGTGATGGGGTTGTATTTAGACACAATATTTATTCTTTAATTCCGCATCGTTTTACCTAAACAAATTATGGGTTCCAATTTAAAATGAGAACAATAGCGCGCTTTGGAGTTTGACAAGTTTGACACTCGATTTTGGTCACCCTGTATAATTTGGATCAATGTCACTTGGTTAACGAGACTATTACATCTAACTTAATAAGCACGTCGCAAAATTTTATTACCGAGGTGCATTTTGTGGTTTTTATTGATTTTTAAAGCCTACGATGCAAAATCAATTTTTTTTTTGTTTTTATTTTTTTCCGCTGCCGTCCCTCAACCGATTTCAATAAAATTTTGGTGATATGTAGGCAACCGTAAAAGGCTTCCAAATGTGTAGAAAAATGTATAGCATGCAATTTAAAAAAATATATTACCATGGCGTTGCACATTTTTGGAACACGCTGTATAATAAAAAATAATTTCTTGAATTGTACCTTGAAGTACAGGGTAAGCCTGCAAAATGTCAAACTCTTAGCTTAATGAGTAAGTGAGCTACAGAAGACGGGAGCTTCGTTGCAGGACCCTGTATATCGTAATATTTTTAAGAATTCGTCCTTACTAAAAAAAAAAATGCTAGAGGAGATGCTCTTTATCAAACAGTTTATTTTATATTTTCTCTCTTTTCTAAATTTATGCAAGTTTTTGGTAGGTCAAACCTGATGTGAACATGATGTGGTAAAGAGGATAGGCAATTAATTATTTACCACCCTATGTCGCTGAAATTTGTATAAGCTAATAAATTATCTCTACTTCAAATGAATTGATATTATGTAAAACTTCCACGTTTTTCATCTTCGTAAGACTATAATGGAATAAGTTTAATATAATTTATAAAAACAATAACTGAACTAAACTTTAACTGGCAGTGATTATTTCAATTAATCTATTGATACTCATTTGCTGCACAAATTAATTTTAATTTTGGAAAATTAATTTCCAGCCCATATTATAATTTACTTTTATAATCTACATATTTCTGTCACCATTTTAATGTCCCATAATAATTACTTTTTAAAGGTTTTCGCTCGTACACTTTTCCATGGATTTGTTTCTCTCTTTCTTCATATTACTCCAATACTGCTGTTTTCGTGTTCCTCAAACATTTCTATTCATATTGTCTGGTCCAAATCGCAGACTTTTCAAGCATGTTTTCCACGTACTCCCCTCTTGATCTTGCATTGGGCCACAGTCTTCATTGTGGATATTTGTTGAACTGGCTACCTAATAAATTGGTAAAAAAATAAAATTAAAAGATGAATTGAATAAACAAATAAATCCCCATGATTTTTTGTTTGTTTTTCTCAGTAAAAAATTTGATATAAAGTTATTTTGTTACAAAAGTTTGAAATATTAGCAAAACAAAGGAAAATACAAAATGAAAATTCATATCAAACTATGCAAAAGCGAAAACAAAATAAATAAAAAAGAAAACCATAAAAATAATAATTTTAAGAACAAATAAGTCGATAAATATGAATAAATATGAACAAAATATGTAAATTCTATTGTTTTTTTTTTCTATCAAAATAATTACACGTCAAAATACATACCATTTCCACGCTCTTCTCAAGGTTTTTGAAGGTTAGACTCTTCGACGTATTATATTATACCATTTGTTGATCTTTCGCTTTTGACAATTCATTTTCAACGCATTCATTCTCTCGGTCAATTCTGGGATGCACTTTGAACTTTGCCTTCGTGCGACTTCCTTGGTGCCTTCCGGAGAGGTTACCGTGAACGTTACGCGTGAAGATGCTCTTCGAAGTGTCATCGTCACATCGACAACGTCAACTTTAACTAAGCGCATAAATGTCCCTCTTCGGTTAGGCCCTTCCACCAGAATATATTCACTCCACTATCACTTTCCGCCCCTCTAAACACCCAACGGCCATCTCGATATAGTCTACGATGGCACTTTCGGTGAAAGAACTTGCTTTCGCCGATTTCTACAATCATGGACGTGCGATCTTTGTTTAGGCCACCAATTCTCGTAGGGTTATCATCGATTTCACTCGGAAAGTCTATTACCGTGTAAATAGAATCTGGTCCAAGGTTTACCTTTTGGGCAATACCGTTCAAAAGAGCTATTCCTCGTCTGTATGTAAATCTTTTGCACAAGCTTTGCTATAGCCAAACGAACCTGAAAAAAAGGAATTGGTGCTATTGATGGTCGTACTTGCATATTTATTTAATACAACAAAACAAAATCCACAGGTAATCTAACCTCAAACTTCTTCCGTGCAGGAAAATGGTGTTTAAGCCAAATCAGGCTTCTCTCTGACACAAGTCACTGTCTTTTAACGTATCACTTGAATTAAGATGCCCGGTAACCAGTAATAAACACCTAGAAAAGGCTCTAAACACCATCGGCTACTTATACGTTGTTGTATTGATACGCACTTGGTCTTGAACCACAAACGTCATCTTAATGGTTCTTCTTCTTTGTTATATGGACCCTGTTGAATTACCCATGAATTACCATTCAAACGGCAGTCGCAGCCAATGTAGATGAATATTTATATACATTGTAATACCTTGTATATGCGGTATACCGTATATGCCTTGTATGATCTAAGCACAGAGGGATCTTAGCTTTGTCACGCGGCCTTGCCTTACATTTTGCATGGTATGATTATTGCTTTGACAGATCGGTAGTACCAACCGACTTAACTTGGGGCCTTTTCATATGCAATGATAGTTGTCAAATCGAGCTCCTAAAAGGCATTCATTCTCTAAAATCCCTAACGTACCTAAAATCGCAAAAAACATTCGGTTTAGTTAAACATATATCAAAATACGAAATATGATTGAGGTCGGGTGGAATACCTACATTTTTACGCTACGAAAAGCCATGCTTTTCCCCGGCACATGTCCATTATTTTCCGTTGGAAATTCTTCAAACTAAACCTTATTATAGTCGCGTAGTTATCCGGGAACGCCTGCGACAACACTTTATAACATTTTCTGGCCGCTTTTTTACCCATTTCGACCAAAACGATAGCAGTAAGACGAATAGCGTTGTCATTTTGAGCATGATACAGAGGAACTGTCAGTTTATTGAGCCGTCGTCATGGAGACTCTAGTAGAAGTACAGCCACAAATCGATATGCATAAATTTACTCAAATTGAAGGAAATAAATTCGAAAACTTGGCAAAATATCGACAAATAGATTGGCCTACGCGATAAAGGTTTCAATTTCTAGCAATAAATGCCGCGGTTGACCGCCCATCGTTGCTTCTCCTAGGATCCTTTGAAGACACAACGGGTAAAATTTTCGGGCAAGTGCCGAACGGAGTGTACCCACTCCAAAAAATTTTTGCAATGTAATTCAAACGGCGAAATTGCCGTACGTCGATTTTTCGCTAAAAATTAAGAGAAATGGGCGCTAAATCCGCGATTCCCGACACAGCAGCGAAACGGCATTTTAAAGGCAAAACCGCGGCCGCGGCCGCGGTTTTGCGATTTTCGCGAAGAAAGTCGCGAAAATCCAACCAATTATTACTTCATGATCTGAAATTTAGTTATTATGATAGAAAAGAATACAAATATTTCCGTTCGCTTATATCCAATAATCCATTGGAGTTATAGTGTACAACCATCCGTGTTACATTTGATTACTATAGTGGAACAATTCTGTCACTCAGAAGCAGTGCCGGCGCAGGTTATTTAGCGCCCTAGGCAAAACTTATTAAAACGCCCGCATTCACACAAATTAATTAAAAAAATAAATAAGTATAAGAAAACAATAAATTTAAAATGACATATTAATTTATTATCAATATGCCATGTCCAAGATAGTGTAGTAGAATTCTACTTTGAATTTCTGTTTAGGATCTTGTGGTGCCTCGTCTTGAGCTTCATATTCAAACTGCCGTTTATGTCTCCTTCTTCTACAATCATCGGGCTCAAATTTCGCTTCTGTTTCTAATTCCTTTGCAATCTCGACATCATCAATTAAAACCATTATCACTCCTATATTTTAAGAGGTAATTCTTAGTCACTTGAAGTTGTTTTGTAGGTGAATTTATAGCAGAATCCTTTTTTGTAGTATTTTGCTTGTAACATTCACTTCATAAAGAATGTTGTACCATGTGACAAGGGATACCATAAACTTGAATTTACAAAATTGCATCAGTAAGAGCCTTTGCGTCCGTTCGGGAAGTATTACCAGACAAATTATTTAGTCTTGGGCATGTCTTGGGTCATCAAAAATCTCCATTAAAGCATCATATATTGCACCAAGCTGGCCATCAAGTTCATAGGCTCAAACCAACAATCCTACTTTCCCATCTTGTTTCGCTCAATGGTTTACCTGTTAAATCCACGACATGGCTAGTAAGCCCATGCCAACGTTGAGTCTATGCAGAGAAGTAAATATAAATCTGTTGAACTAAACTGCAGAGATTAGTCGCTTCTAAATAACATTTACATGCATCATTGACAACTACGTTTAAAGAATGTGCTTTGCAGGGAATGAAAAAGGCTCGCGGGTTTATGTTTAGAATTCTGTTTTGTACACTTTTTTCTTTTCCTTTCATATTACTTCCATTATCATACCCTTGGCCACGGAGATTTTCAATTTGTAACTCAATTTACTCAAAGTTTCTGTTATGAATGCCCTAGTAGTTTCGTCTAATGGAACAAATCATACTAAATTTTCTATTATTATTATTGCAGGCTTGAACATCTCATTATCAAACGGTTTGATAATATCAACAAAACGTATATCATAGTCATCTGTTCAATATAACTAACGTCTGGCGTGCAATAAAAATAATTGAGTAATATTTTGCCAATTGCACAAGTGACAAATTTTTATTTTTTATAGCTCCTGTAATAATGGCGATTACAAATTTTTGCGCCCCCTATGGATAGCGCTCTAGGCAACCGCCTAGTTCGTCTTAATGGTAGCGCCGGCCCTGCTCAGAAGTCACCCAGTAGCGGCGCGGCGGTTTAGTAAGGCTCCGTCCTAAAAATATCGCAACTCCAACACGAAATATTTCGTTTCGACGTTTTTTTTTGCTGGAAGTGGTCAGCGTGTCCCCCGCCAACGTCAATCGGTAGTCACCAGTTATAGGCGGTGTTTAAAGCACCTGACGTCTGCTGTCTACACCGGGCAGTAGTAATATGGGCAAAAAGTAAATTTCTGGCAATTATGCTTTATTATCGCAATTATAATGTTTGGGCTAAAGTTGTACTTAAATAAAAAATCTATTTTTGTATCATGAGTCGGGCTAGATGTTTATATTTGAAAAATCCAACGATGTAATTTTTATCTCACCAAAAAATTATTTTTCATCCAGCCCAACTCGTTATTTATCTAAGAAGTTACACTGGAAATTGATCTATCGGGTTGTATTATCACAAAGTGGTGTACGGGGGGAAATAAATCAACACACAAACATGTCAATACGACTGTGCATCTAAATTTGCACGGATTTTTTCTCTCTTTCCTTTTGGTGTAGAACAATGTATTTTCATTGACACTTTATAATAACTGAACATTTTTAGTTATTTAGTTGACTGTTTCAATATGTAGCAAGTTTATCGCTAGGGAAAATGGTATATTTTTATAACCTAATAGTTTTAGCCAAAAATGCTTGGGTAAAAAGGATAATTACTTCAAAATATGTATAATTGTTGTTTTAGAATGCCCAATCATAAAAGAAAAACTAACCGTGGGGCTAAGTCTGCTTGGTTGACTATACTTAGACCTAAATGAAAACATATCTCCAAAGCAAGTATCTAGTGACTACTGAAATAAGTACAACAGGAAAAATGTACAGAGATATTATACCTATTACATTAATATAATATTATATTAATATAAGTAATCCTGATAACTTGAAATTTAGTTATAGTGTTCCAAGATAGATCTTTAATAGAAACTCAGCCTTTAACGTGATACGGTCCTCAGATTTCAACATCATTGGATCTTCAGCCTTCAACTTCATTGGACAATACAGCGGCACCGTTCCTGACCAAGGTAGGTTTATAGTTAAAGAATATGAAGCGACCAACAAGAATTTTTCATCTCAATAGAAGATAGAGGTCTGTCCTGCCTGCCGACAGAATCAGAAGAAGATGGAAAGATGTCAATTTCCATTAGATCAAGGGGCAAAAATCAGGCAGAACAACTACAGGAAGGAGCCTGAAGATTAAAGATGAAAAGGTACTCGAGTTATAGTCATAACGTAGAAGTGAGGTAGGAAATATCCATTTTAATTATAGTTGACTAGTTTTAATTCACATAAAAAATGCACATGCAAGGTAATTTTATTGCTTAATAAAAGTAGGACACGCTCGACAAAAACATCTGTGTTATACATTGCGTTTTCGAAGCATAGGGTTCAAAGACATGCTATGCCTAAGTCAACAAATTGAGTTCAAGTTTATGTGATAAAATGTGGTGCCAAGACCACTGGTAGTAACAAATGAATGTTTTCAAATAAAAATAGGTATTTTCTATTAAACAATTAGGTGTGTTATTGCCACAATAACAACAAATGGAATGGCATTGATGAATCAGAAGAATTAATCAGGATATAATACTTACTTGAAAAGTATATTTGAGAAATGGAGAATCACGTAAAATGTCAGGAGCAGATGATTGAGACTATAAGTAGCAGAATACAGATTTTAAACATGCAGATGAATTTATTGATGTATTTATATATGTATGAAAATTAAAAGTATTTATAGAAGTATGTATGTATTGCATGTTTTTGTATATGCGCTGTTCTTTTTTTCATACTTGTGATAATAGGATGTAATATTTTTTTTAATGTACATGTCCTCTCTTTTATAGTGTGTTCCCAGATATTAAAGGAAGAGAGCGTCCGAGCTTCTTGGTGGCGCAGTTTGTTGCATCAGTCATCCCATAGTCACTGACATTGAAGGCAATGTCTTTTTGTAGAAAGGGGTTTGTCACATAAGGCCATTCAGAGCTAAAAACATAATCTGTCGCGAGGTTAGTTTGTGTTTTGGGAACCTTGTTCTAGGCATGTGCAGTGATAAAACAACAAACATAAGTCGACACCAGGAAGGTCGGCTACAACCCAATACCTTGGAGAGCTACTATAAAGGATTAAAACATTTTGTATTATAATCAGACTTAGATCGGTGTTGGTACTAATCTGTATTACACCAGTATGTAATCAGTAATTAGTTACTTATCATCGAGTTAGTTATTAAGAACCATACCATTGTAACGTACAGCAAATAAATCGATTGTTTAGCAATTGTGAAGCGTATTTATCCCCTCAGGGAACCTACCATCTCCGCTACAGCCCCCAAGACATGCAAAGACATAATGAGATTACCCACAAAGGGGTGGCCACATATCTCTATAATGTCAGAATATCAAAAATTATCTTGGTCAAGGGTTGCCATGGAATGTAAAACGGTTGTCTTAGCTTAAATAATCCTTTTGAAATAATTCTGTTATTGTCAAGCTACACTGACATCATCAATGACTTACAAATGTATTAATTGGACTTAATAGATTTTGACATACAAAAAATGATTGACATAAATGAACGATGGGAGCTGCGACAATCATTTTAAAATCCATGACCACCCTTGACCAAGCTAATTTTTGATATTACGGTACAAGCCCCAATGGCAGCAAATCGTCGGGTACAATCATTCAAGTCTCTACGGCATTTAGTGTACAGTCGTACATCCGTTAGAGCATAATAATCGGCGTACGGGCGCGATATAGTCGTCATTACGTATATATCTCGGATCGCAGTTCATTCAAGGAGAAATCTGAAGAACTGGAAACGCCTGCAAGCATGTTGTACTAGGAAGAGGATTCAGGAAGTTCTTGCCGATTTTTCAATTGACTTCGGAGGAAACGCTTCAAATCCCTAGAAGAGATGGTGAAAAAAAGGGAAGTAGGCTCTGAAGCCTATAATTATTCACGACACTAAAACAAGAGTGACTTCAAGCAACAAATAATCTTGGGCCATCACCAATCATGGGGACCACGACACCAAAACAACAGTGCCCTTCAGAAAAAAATAGTTTCGGACCATTCCCACCGAATCATAAAACATATAGTAGGGCAAATTCGCGTATCCACGCCATCAAGATGTCCCTCTCGACGAACAAACAAACTTTACCAGCTGTCCACATGACTGAAGATGTTTCTCTCAATGACCAGCACACAACATCAAGATAAAATGTTCCTCTCGATGAACACCATATACCATGGACCAAGATCCAAGATCATCTACTCGAATGATCGCACTTGTGTCGTCTATGTCAGTCAAGATGTTCCTCTCGATACGATATTATATCGTCTCCTGTAGGCCGCAGCTTGTTTAATCTCAAATTAAACAAAAAACAATAGAAAGGCCACTATATCCAAACAAGAGATCAGCTTGTGTCTATATCGAAAAGGTTTATCGACGGTAAGATATTCAAGGAAAAAGGTTACATCTTCAGGATTCGAAGACAAGATGTGACGTCGCGCCGGAGGTGACGGACACCCCAGGCCCACCATAGCCCATGGAGGTATAGATGGAAAAGGTTTATCGACGGTAAGATATTCAAGGAAAAAGGTTATTTATCGGGCAATTCCGTCATTCGAAGAAGCAACCGTAGACACGTGTTTCGGACTATTAGTCGTCATCAGTACGGTATAGCCAAGGAGTAAGATGGACACTCAATGGAAAAAACACTCAAATGGAGACCATAAGGGGGGTGCCCAATGTCACCAATTTGGTGCTTCAGTCACAACATCTTCAGGATTCGAAGACAAGATGTGACGTCGCGCCGGAGGTGACGGACACCCCATGCCCACCATAGCCCATGGAGGTATAGATGGAAAAGGTTTATCGACAGTAAGATATTCAAGGAAAAAGGTTATTTATCGGGCAATTCCGTCATTCGAAGAAGCAACCGTAGACACGTGTTTCGGACTATTAGTCCACATCAGTACGGTATAGCCAAGGAGTAAGATGGACACTCAATGGAAAAAACACTCAAATGGAGACCATAAGGGGGATGCCCAATGTCACCAATTTGGTGCTTCAGTCACAACATCTTCAGGATTCGAAGACAAGATGTGACGTCTCGCCGGAGGTGACGGACACCCCAGGCCCACCATAGCCCATGGAGGTATAGATGGAAAAGGTTTATCGCCGGTAAGATATTCAAGGAAAAAGGTTATTTATCGGGCAATTCCGTCATTCGAAGAAGCAACCGTAGACACGTGTTTCGGACTATTAGTCCTCATCAGTACGGTATAGCCAAGGAGTAAGATGGACACTCAATGGAAAAAACACTCAAATGGAGAACATAAGGGGGGTGCCCAATGTCACCAATTTGGTGCTTCAGTCACAACATCTTCAGGATTCGAAGACAAGATGTGACGTCTTGACATTGCCCTGACATTGCTCATGTCTAATTTCCCACCCGAGATAAATGTAACAGTTATGACCAGTTTATGACTTCATCTGACAGGGCTCGGGAACTGATAAATACCATGAAAATATTTAATCTACATCAAACTATCTTCCATCTCACCAGGAATGCAGCTACAATCGACAATATCTTCACCAACATTGAATAGTTTGTCATCGAACATGCAACCGGTAATATTTCAGACCACGAGCCACAAGTGATCAAACACCTTGTAGATAATCATCCTCAACAAAAACCTGCAATACTACGAAGAAGATTTACAAATGCCGAAAGAACAAACCTTCTCAACGCTCTCAGTCAAGAAGGATGGACGGAGGTACATACTAAAACAAACCCCAACATTATGTTTGGTAAGTTCTTGGATACCTTTTTGTACCACTACAACAGCTGTATACCCCACCGCATTTTGAAACAGAGAAATATGAAAGTGTTGCCCGAATGCCCAGAACTAATTCAAATAAAAGAAACTCTGAACCTTATTAAGGAAACCACTCAAATGAACCCAGAAGACAACAGGATAAAGGAGATATTCAGATCTTACAAAACCTTTTACCTACACTAATGTGAAGAATACGCTAGAATGTAAAACCTAAATTCCATCAACGATGCCATACACAAACCCTAAGCTATCTGGGCAAAAATCAGACAAGTTACATATTCACAAACATGAACCCAGCTGTGACCAGTTCAATGAACACTTTACAACGTATGTTCAAAATCTGCAGACAAACTTACCCAGAACTAATCACAAGACCGCACATACTTTAGCACCAACATCAGGGAAGACCTTCTTTTTTTTATCACACCACAGGTGAAGAAGTTTACAACGCAATTAAAAAACTGAAAGGGAAAAGAATTTTTTATTTTTTTTTATCAGTCATAATAAACAAATGCATCCTGGCAGGTATATTTCCTGATAAACTGATAAACCTATTTACAAGAAAGGTGCCCGAGATGATCCATGCAACTACAGACCGATCTCCGTTCTACCTGCTTTTTCCAAGATTGTTGAGTCTGTTATCGCCTCACGAATAACAGATTTCTTTAATTCTTTGTTAATAAACAAAACTATTTATGTGATCAACAATATGGATTTAGAGCTGGCCGGGGAACGGCAGATGCAATACAACATCTCATAACCATCGTAACAGATGCTGTGGAAGCGGGTGAGAACTGCAACGGCCTGCTCCTAGACGTCACTAAGGCATTCGACTGCATGAGCCACAACATCTTCCTGCGAAAGATGGAGCATTACGGATTCCGAGGAACGTCGCTTGGCGCTACAATCTTCCGTCATGACCAGGTACCAATATGTCTACCACAACGACTACCAAAGAAGCACGAAACTAATCACAAGTGGGGTGACACAGGGAAGCTTAACAGGTGCATTGTTCTTTATTATGTATACAAATGACCTGCCCAGAAACATCACAGCGGAGGTAGTACTTTAGGCTGATGACACCACTATGATGATCCATGGCCTGGCCAACATTAGCTGACTGGTTTCCACCCAATCACCTAATGTTGAACGTGGACAAACCAGCCAAACTTCTAATAACAACCAGTAGAAGAAATCAACAAGAAGGTGCAAGCGTAAAGTTCCTGGGAATTCGACTTGATACACGACTGACATGGCGAGCGCACATAGAAGGTTTGTTACCAGTACTGTCAACTGCTATCTACGCCATCAGAAGGATTAGGGACACGATAAACACCCAAGCAGCAAGATCCGTATACTATGCACTGTTCCACATCAGGATGGCATATGGACTGAAGATGTGGGGGGGCTCCTCTCACGCCGACAAGGTTATGGTGCTACAGAAGAGAGCTGCACGAGCAATAGAGAGAACAAATTACACAGAGTCCTGCAGGCCTCCCTTCTGCAAACACAAAATTTGTACACTACATGCCACCCATATAATATAGCAATTACTCCATGCACGAAAGTACTTGCACATGCACAGACAAAGAGATGCCATCCGTGAACACGACACCCGCCAACGGAACGAAGTTGAGGTTCCGTTCAGTAGACTTCAAACAACCGACTTTATGCGTGAGGAGGTGAAGCTCTACAACTACCTGCCAAACAAATGGAAAAGTCTTAAACTCAATTCAAACAGCAACATACCAGAATTCTCTGTGACACACCACCATACACCGTGGAAGAGTTTATTGCAACAATTAGAGGAATCAAATGAAATATATGTATATACCTATTTATTGTAACCTACTTTTACTGACTTGTTGATCTCAACCAATAAAATTCTATTCTATTCTATTATATTAAACAAAACAAAATGAGACCGTTACTCCATATATTTTCTTTTATTTCGTGCGTCTTACAGCCCGAAGTAATTTCGAAAGTATATTTCTTTTAATCCCAAACATATTCATCCTAAATTCCAGTCATTGTAAACTTGACATTGTGTTGTAATGTGATGCGCCTACGCAATTATTACGCTATACTTACTAATTATATGTGCCCAACGTTACTTTGTGCAAGTTCAGCAATAATATAGGTAGGTATTTGGTCGCATAGTTGTAAAATGTGTATTATTAAATTGCAATTTGCATTTTAAATTGCATCAGTATTCATCGTATGCTCGTTACTTTTCCTGTCTTTCAGGTCTCCCTTACCCTATCCTTTCCCTTATCAAATGTCGGGCCTGTCCGGAGTTTGAACAATGTAAGTACCTAATACTTTTTTGTTTCACTTTTAATCTGTGTCCCGTAACAATAATGCAAAATCCGTCAATTTTATCTTTAAATTGGTGTACTGCTTTTACAATTCTGTAAAATAATAGCTGACAAATCCTCAGAGCTTTTACGTGTCGGTATAGAACGTAATAATGGATTTCCCTAAACACACCTACTACCTCTAGATTTGATTAATTCTCGTCATCAATAAAACAATTAGCAGCTTAAGTGGTTTGCGATATCCGCTTAATTGAAAATGTTTTTTAAGTACTTATCTATAACTAAAAAAAGCATTATTTTATAATCATCCGGTCACGAATACGCCAAGTTTCGCTTCTTATCAATCATCAAAGTCTCCACATCGTTTATCAAAATTTAACGTCAAACGGTTGCGAAATTCCAGTGCATTTAATTATGCTACTATACAGAATACTCTATTTATTATTCACTAATTTTTATTACGAAAGCGACATAATGGCCATTAACAATTAAGAATTATGGATGTTGCTTCAGTGCAGAAATTGGTTTTCATGTAGGCATATTAAAATTTTTAATTTAATGCCCGTGCATTTTGAAGATTGAGAATCTGAATGGTTGAGATGCAGAGTCGCGCATCTCAACGCAAGGCAATAAAATCAACATAAAACAACCCAAAGACGGCATTTTTTAATTAGTGTTATTGCGACTGATTGGGTGGTCCATACTCAATATAGGTACCCAAACGAAAAAGTGATACAAAGTCCTATTTAGACTTCTAGGATGCTAGGACCAGTGACGTGACGGAGTTGAATTTTTAAAGAGTGAATTAGTTTGTAATTACCAATTATTATTTGACAAGGAGTTGAAAATATTTCTTTAGGGAGTTGGATGTCTTGACCGCGCGGGTGTTAAAATTATCCGGTACAGAGTTAAATGTGTAGGTACCAAACGATAAAAATATTATGTGGACCAATCAGAAATCAAGTATTATGCCAATTAATAAGTTTTCTGTGTTATGGTCACTGATCAAGACACACAAGTTTAATTAGTTCTTTGTACCTACTGACAGTGACTATAACACAGAAAACTAAGTAATTTACATAATATGTTTGATTATATACATAACACATATAACTTAGATATTAAACCTTTATTCTGTTCAGTATCGTAACATCTCTCCATCATGATATCTCAGAAACGAACGATAGCAGGACAGCGCAGTTAGCACGTAAACAATGCTTATTTAGTGTGATACCGTCATGTTGTAATAACATAAATGTTATTTGCGAATTTTTATGAGTTGAATGAATGTGATTAATCCAGTGCACAGGATAGTTCCCCTCCGGGAAAGGGGATCACGCGCAGGAAACGGAGCGCTCCTTCGCGCGATGATTTCAAACGATCAAGTCTCAGGACCGTAATCACTATTTTCGCCAGTTTCTCGTTCGGTTTTATTTTTGAAAATAGCATAGGTACGTGATTTTATTATCTTTATTTGTGGAAAGGTATACATATACCTATTGTGTTTTGTGAATTATTATTATTTCACAATATATTATTTTGATCGAAAATCAGTACCTACCTATGTGATGAAGGGGGTTGACGCACGCACCGCAGTTACTCAAGAAACTTTATTCAAGACATTAGTAATCAATGGAATATTTATGTATTTATATTATCTTGATTTTACCCAAAATCAACCTGTTATGCGTATTATAGGGATATGAGAAACAATATTTTGTTTTGTTATTTTATTTGTTTGCTAGTACCTTATATGCACGATATACCCAAATGAAGATAGGATGTTGCGCATTAGTAGGCGGACCTTACTTTGACGTGTGACGTCACTCACAGAGTTGTTTACGCTTGGCTGTGCTGACAGAGTGCTTTTCGGTGTTTTAGTTTTGTTTTCGTTGTTTTAACTGCTCAAAATGCGGTGTGCCGTTGTAGGATGTGATTCCGATAATCAGTCAAAACGGAATCCGTGCAAACACGTTAAGTTTTTTAGTTTTCCTAAAAACGCCAACCTAAGCAAGAAGTGGTTACATGTATCCAAGAGCGAACACAAAGTTAATATAAAAAAACGCTGTAATTTGCTCCAAGCATTTCTGTGAAAGTGATTATAAGGTTAATTTAAAACATATTCTTTTGGGTTACACCCTAAGAATAATCGTGTTTAAAGGACGATGCAATACCCTCGCAAAATGTACCGCAATCCCAATGTATCCATTATTAGGACCTACCATATCTGGTGCTAGGGAAAAGGCAAAAAATTGTCTTTGAAAAAAGACAAATAGCTCAACTTATTAAAGACATCATGGCCAAATCCATGTAAGTTTTAAATTTAGAATGAATGCAATGGTTATTTTTGCGTGATAGTGGCGAAGATATAACTGAGCCATGGTGCTATGGTGATGGAGCCGAGTACTAATACTTCTGAAATACAGTGATGGTTATTCTTATATATTATGAGCTGATTTAATTTTTATCTATGCATCTGTACTTTTTATCATGTGCTTATGTATTAAACATTTTAGTGTTCAAACAAATAAAAATATGAATGTCCTCGAACGTAGATTGTTAGACGTAACGAGGGAGAATGAAAAACAGAAATATCAGCTTGCTGGGCTTTTCGCTAAAACTGTATAGCGAAAAACAAATTTAAAAAATGAACAGCCAAAAGAGGATTAAGTGGTCTGTAAGCGAAATTTCAACCGCTATATCAATGTATGCTGCTGGCCCTAGAGCATACAGGCTTAACCTAAAAAAGGGGATTCCCTATCCAGCAGTCTCTACTCTGAAGGAATGGCTAATAAAAATTAAATTAGAGCCAGGGATTTTAAAAAATTGCCGAATTTGCTGATATGACTGAAAATGGTCGTGCATGTACCATTATATTTGATGAAATAAATATAAGAAAGGAATATCAATATGACCCAGCAAAAGACTCTGTGGTGAAACCTTACGATTATGTTCAAGTTGCTGTGATTAGGAGAATATTTAGATCATGGAAGCAATGTAAAATGTCATCTACCATTTTAATGGACATCTTCTGAAATTAATTAGAAATAATTTTGTGGACCACGGATTTTTAATGAACAAATAATTAAGAAGCAAATTGTAGAGGAGGCCACAAATTTATCATCAGGTTCAGATTTAAAAATCACACACAGTATCACTTTTGACCAACTAAATGTTGCTGGACCTCAACGGCAAAAGGTGAAATATGCCGCAAAATTGTTTTCCCACACCATGTCAAGTGCGATAACTCGATGTGGAACACTTGGCTTTTAACAACAGAAAATTGGTTAGAGTATGCAGATTTTTTAAATTGGTAAGTATGTCATTCTTACTGAATTATTTAATTTTTTATTGATTTTCTGTTATCGGTAAATAATTGGTTCGATGTCTTTAATGTCAGCATCCCAGTAAGTGACTCCCGGGCAAGAAATGGGGCCTACGGATTAGCCCTTGAAGAACAGAACAGGATTTTAAATAAAATGTCTAAGGTGATTACTCAATTAAAGGTAGTTAACAGTCGAAGCAAATTCCCATTTCAAAAGCGTAAGGGAGTAATTTTACAAAATATTGTTACTCTAATAACATGCATGTCTTAATCTAGGTATACTGCTATCCAATTCTGCTTTACAAATGCTAAGGGAGGATCGGAATCGTCGTTTTGGCGCCCAATACCTGTTAACAAGACGCATTAATCAAGACGGCATAGAAAACTTTTTCGGAGTGATCAGGCAAAAGGTGGTCTCCATGACCATCCAAGCACTCTGGAATTCAAATACAGATTAAGGTCCTTTATTTTAGGGTAAAACGAGGGAGCGTATTCGGATTATTCGAACGTAGAATTAGATGATACCCCAGATATGCCACTAAGCGAAACTTTAATTAAAAAGCTAAATATTACGTCTGAGGTATCAGCTGATTGTAATGATGAGAGATCCGATTTAATAGAGCTAAATGAGCTTGAATACGACGGGCTGGAAAATTTGGCAGGTGTTGTCGGCCACAAACTACAGGATCCAACCTTACAAAGTCTCTCAAGCCAGAGCTTCTCGTGGATTGATCACCCCAGCGAGGGTGGTTTATCAAAACCATCTTTAATTTTTATGTCCCAAATTGAGGAACTTAATAAAGTGTTTCTCGAAGTTAATGGTGATGGTTTAATTACTGAAAAACAAAATTTTATCCATGATCTTTTGGAGAAAAGTAGCAGTATTGACTGCCCTATAAAAGCCAAGCGATTATTTTTTAGGTCCAGAATGTTCTTTCGCATCAAGGAACAAAAGTAATCTTAAAAGGAAACGGAAAAAAGTTGTTTCTTAAGTTAATCATTTTATACTCCTATTTACTATTGTGTTTATATTCTATTTACGTTTTTAGAGTTAAATTTGAGTTATAGATTTTAGTTTTAACGTTTAAGTTGAAATTAGCATATTTATTTATCGTTTAAATAATGCATTGTACAAATTTTACAACTTCTATGTACAACATTAATAAAACGCTGCATTTAAACACTATATATTATATTGTTGTGTTCATTGTGCATAACCCAATACCTATTACCCTCTCTTGGAGTATTGTTTTCTCCAAATATACATATTTAATTTTCTTACAGTTTTTTCTCTAAATTCTAGACAAAATACTTAAAAAACAAGTCTTGCTGTCAAAGTAAGGCGTTTAAGAGCACAGCTATGCAAAATCCAGTAATTTTATGACTTTGCATTATAAAAAGAACCCATTACAAACATCTTTTGTATTATTATAACTGTAATATAGTTTCCTATTTTGTTATGTTAAGTTATCTGGCGCACGCGTCGACTTGGGGCTTGTTGGGAAAAACGCGAGGACACACATGAGTGTCGATCGTAGTTCGAATATGTATTGAGTTGATTCGGAGAATAAAAGTAATTTAGAATAATGGTGCTGCATTATTTATAATTGAAAGTATATGTAAAGACATTACAATTGGCGACGAGGATGGGATATTTAAGAAGTGTTTTCAACCACTGAGGACTTAAATAAAAGAAGATAGAGTTACGGAAATGGCGGAACAGTTAGTGGGACATCTCCACGAGTTTGGCCCTGCAAATTCAGATTGGTCTATATATAAGCGGAGGCTTGAAAATTATTTTGTCGCAAATGCCATCGCGGATGAAGGTCGAAAGAAGGCAATTTTATTGAATTCTCTAACCGAAGAAGGGTACAAATTAACTAAAGATTTGTGCATGCCCGAGGAACCGGAGGAAAAAACGTATGCGGACCTAATCCAGTTTCTGCACGACAACTTCAAGTCAAATCGGTCTATCTTCGCGGAAAGGTACAAATTTTACACCGCACGGAAAATGCCACAGGAATCTGCAAAAGAGTGGGCCGCAAGACTACGGAGCTTAGCAGCCACGTGCGATTTTGAAGCCGATCAGCTAAAAATGGTACTTCGAGACGTGTACATTATTGGGTACGACCATGGGCCAGTGCAAGACCGGTTAATGGAGGAAAAATTAAGGATTCAGTTTCAAGAGGTAGTAGGAGTCGCGGCCGCAAAATCGAGTACGCAGGCATCTTGGAAATCTTTTAATCCGATCACCGTGAAGAAGGAACAAGAGATGTTCTACGCAGGCGCCAAGTCCAGGTTTGCGCACAACAACAGTCAAGGAAGAAAGCCTAACACAACAGGATCAGCTGGAGGCGCCCAGTCAATTGCAGTTCCCCGAAGCGGAGGAAACCGTCCAGTGGCGGATGCAAATTACAAAAAATGTTATGTCTGTGGACGTCGCAATCACAGCCCAGATAAGTGTGCTTTTAGAGATTGTTTTTGCCATAATTGTCAAAAGAAAGGACATTTAGCATCTGTTTGTTATAATAAAAATAAACCGAATAATTCAAAACCTAATTTTAAGTACAATCAAAATTATTTGGATTCTAAAGATTTTTCATTGTATACTTTAGGCTCATTAAATCCAATTGAAATTGAAATAATAATCGAGAATCACGATTTTAAATTTATGTTAGATACAGGATCAAGTTTTTCCGTTGTTTCTAATAGATTTTACAAGGATTATTTTCAGAATAAAATGTTAGCAAAAACAAATAATTTTTTTAATTTATGTAATGGAGATAAAATTTATCCAATATGTTATATTACCTGTAAAGTAAAATATCAGAGTATAGAGAAGAATTTGGACATTTATATTATTAAGGACGCAACCGGCCCTCCTTTATTGGGAAGGGATTTTCTGAGTTTGTTCAATGTTGGCTTCAATAGTTTGAATTTCATAGATATGCCTATGGATTTAAGGTTTTTGCTCAAGAAGTATGATTCTGTTTTTTCGCCGGGGTTGGGCAAATTCAGTAAAGGTTGCATTTCCAGTAAATTAAGTGATGAGTGTGTAACTCCGAAATTTTTTAGAGCTCGTCCATTACCATTTGCTGTTCGGGATAGGGTTGAGCAGGAGCTGTGCCGTTTGCAATCGATGGGAGTGATTGAACCAATAGATTTCAGCCCGTGGGGAACACCAATAGTTCCAGTATTGAAGAAGGATGGGTCAGTACGCATTTGCGGAGACTTTAAAGTAACTTTAAATCCTCACATTGAGATCGACCAGTATCCGCTCCCACGCATTGAAGAGCTGTTTGTGAAATTGCAAGGTGGTACTTATTTCAGTAAGTTAGATCTTTCTAATGCATATCAGCAAGTTTGTTTAGATAATAGTTCTAAAGATTTGGTAACTATTTCGACTCACAAAGGCTTGTACCGTTATACTAGAGCACCTTTTGGAATCGCTAGCATCCCGGCTAAATTTCAAAAGTTAATGGAATCACTTTTGCAGGGTATTGATGGGGTCGCAATATTTTTGGACGATATATTAATCACCGGTAATACACGAAAAGATCACATTGCTAATTTAGATAAGGTTTTGGGTATTTTACATGGAGCAGGTTTAAAGGTGGGTTTAAGTAAGTGTAGTTTTTTCAAGTCTAGGGTATCATATTTGGGATTTGATATTGATAAGGAAGGGCTGCATACGTCAAATGATAAAATTCAAGCTATTAGTAAGGCACCCAAACCGGGTAACATTACAGAATTGAAGTCTTTTGTTGGGTTAGTCAATTATTATGGCAAGTTTGTGCCTAACTTATCGGCAAGGTTGCACCCACTTTTTAATTTGTTGAAGTTTAAAGTTAAATGGAACTGGTCACCAGAATGTGACAATGCTTTTAAAAACATAAAAGAAATCTTAACAAGTCCGAAAGTTTTAGTTCATTATAATGCTAATTACCCTTTAAGATTGACCACCGACGCTTCAGAGAAAGGTTTAGGAGCAGTAATTAGTCATGTTATGCCAAATGGAAAAGAACGGCCGATTGCTTATGCATCACGCACTCTAAATGACTCTGAAAAGAGATTTTCTCAAATTGAGAAAGAAGGATTGTCGATAATTTTTGGTATTACTAAATTCAATCAGTATCTTTATGGTAGAAAGTTTACGCTATTAACAGATCATAAACCATTAACTACTATATTTCATCCACAAAAGAATATACCGCAATTTTCAGCTAATCGACTTAGACGTTGGGCGGTAATATTATCGAATTGTCAGTATGACATTGAATACGTTAAATCAGAGAAAAATTATGCTGATTCATTATCACGGTTACCATTGCCAGAAATAGATAATTTAGAAAATTTGGATCTTAACTTCGCAACGTATTTTGCGAGTAATGATAATTTACCTATAGATTTTGTTAAAGTTAAGGAGGCTACTATGAGGGATAAAAATTTAGAACAAGTAAAAACATATGTTATTGATGGTTGGCCAAAAGTTGTTGAGGGATATTTAAAACCTTATTTTAAAATAAGAGATGAACTGAGTTTGGATTCAGAATGTTTACTGTGGAATAACAGATTAATAATTCCCAGAGAGTTACAAGAAAATTTATTGCAGCAATTACATTTGTCACATTTAGGAATTGTAAAAACTAAAAGCTTAGCTCGATCATATGTTTGGTGGCCAAATATGGACAGTCAAATTGAGAATGTGTGCAATACTTGTAGTAGTTGCATGTTAAATAAAAATACCCCTAATAAAGCAGTAATGAATCATTGGAAATGGCCTACAGAGCCATGGTCTAGATTACATTTGGATTTTATGGGTCCATTTCTTAATAAACAATTTTTAATATTGATTGATGCTCACTCTAAATGGTTGGAGGTTTTTCCTATGACATCAATAACTTCAAAACTTACAATTGAAATAATACGATCTGCGTTTGCTAGATATGGATTACCCAAACAAGTTGTTACCGATAATGGTAGATCATTCACATCACAAGAATTTCAAAATTTTTTGAAAAGGAATGGAATTAAGCACATGACTTCACCACCTTACCAACCATCTTGTAATGGTGCTGCAGAAAATGCAGCAAAAACAATTAAAAATGCGATTAAAAATGCGATAGGTAGCAGGATTACGGTAGATCTTAATAAAGTGTTAAACAATTTTCTTTTCGATTATCGGAATACACCCCATTGCACTACTGGAAAAGCTCCGGCACAGCTAATGTTCAACCGTAAACTGAGAACCCGATTTGATACCTTATTACCCGATAAAGACATTGACATCGAACTTATGAAGAATGTTGTGTATAATCAGCAAAAACAAAAATTTTATCACGGAGGTCGTAGATTTATAGAATTTAATAAGAATGATGTAGTTAGTGTAAAAGATTATCGAAATGTGAATAAAGTATCTTGGATAAAAGGTTATATTACGGAGAGAGTTGGCAGAACTATCTATCTACTGCGAATTCCTGAATTAAATAATGTCGTTTGGAAACGTCATTTGACTCAAATTAAGAAAATCCACTTAAATGAGGCATGTTTTAGTGACAAAAGTGAACCAGTTCATACTGGCTATGTGGAACCGATAGTTTTGACAACTTCTTCACCTCAAATAGGTAGACCTAAGAGAGACGTTAAACCTGTAGAACGTTTAAATTACAAAACATTTTAATTCCTTTATTTTTTTAGGGGGGAAATGTAATATAGTTTCCTATTTTGTTATGTTAAGTTATCTGGCGCACGCGTCGACTTGGGGCTTGTTGGGAAAAACGCGAGGACACACATGAGTGTCGATCGTAGTTCGAATATGTATTGAGTTGATTCGGAGAATAAAAGTAATTTAGAATAATGGTGCTGCATTATTTATAATTGAAAGTATATGTAAAGACATTACAATAACTATTAAATTAAACGAGTTATCAGCGAAAATACGTACAAACGCCTATCTCTGTAATGGATAGCACCCTGTGGGTGAAGCCATGCGCACGGCGCCCAAAAACTGAACGCCGGAGCGGCCCTGCCTGGTATTATTTTATTGCTGCTGTCGATGGAAAATACGTTAAAAAACATGTTTATAGCTCTTCGCTGTACAGTTGCACATTTTCTTCCATTAAATAAAGAGTCCACCAGTTCTAACCTTCAACTTCAATGCTGCGTACATCACCAAATATGTACGATGTTTGTTGTGATTCTAAGTACGGCCCTCTGGTACACGGTGTAAGCCGACCCCGAATGCCGAGCTGCTGACGACTCCGTTCGACAAATCGGAAATGTGCTTCTACTTGAATGGTCTCATTAAAAAAAATTGCAATTGTTTTCGTTCCTGTCGCGTTGTCGTCGTAATACTTGTTGCCGGGATATCCGCTTCCATAAAAACATGTTTATAGCCTTTATTGCAAGGAAATTAGGAAAATACAAAAGCCAATATGTAGACTAGTTCTTCAGTTATACCTACTCTGCGTAAGCATTTTTAGGGGAGGGGGCAAGCGGCATCTCTCGCGATCCTGTCGAAACCTAGGGGCAGAACATTTTGAATGGCTGACATTTTATATATAAACGAGTATAGCACACTTTATTTAACAAAATTCTGTTTAGTCGTTGCAAAGTTCCTATTTTTGATTAAAACTAATCCAAAACCAACCTCAGGCGCATAATGACCGCAAAGCAAGTACCGACCAAACTGTGAAGCGGACCGTATTGGTGGCGACATTATGGCTTGTTGTTGTTGCCAATGGGTCTATTTCTTTTTAATGAATAAATCATCCCATTTTTGAAATTATTCACTCTAACACGGAGTTCGTATCAACACCAAAAAAGTTTATTTTCTCTCCTTTATCAGTTTATAGGGTGTTAATATGGCGTTAATTTTCATTTGATAATGCTTGTGCAAATTTTCACTTTTCGGATATCAACTATTTTCAACTACCTGCTATGCAGTTAAATTAACTTCGATATTATGTACATCAACAATTCTTAGCATTCAATCAACAGACTTTCGGAGAAAATTCACTCCTTTTTGTGTATTGCTAAGTAACTGCAAATTCTCTCCGTACAATTTGTGTAGAGTAGTAAAATGTGTATAGAGTAGTTACCTATTCCCAGAATGAATAATTCTGAGCCACCTACCGTTGGTCAAACCATTTGTCTTACTTTGTTGAAATAACATTTTATTCTGGAGTTTATACGGATATTTAGTTATAATGTGTACGTATAAAGTGTTTTGTAAGACCAGCCCTAAGAAGAGCAAGAGTAAAAACGCAGCAGATCTAATAAATATTCTGAAGCATATCTTCACTGGCTATTGCGAACAAAGAAGCTACAGAGTACAATAGGGTACAATAACTTCTATTTACGGTCTGCAGTACTATAGTGGCAATAACTAATAAGTAATAAGTCCATTGAAATGCGTATTGATGTATCTGGGTGTACTGCAAATGTTTACAATCGAGACAAACTCCCAGGTGACGTGCGCTGAAGTTGAAAGTAAACGCTACGTTCGCAAGTAGTACGTCGTTTTGTTAAAGCTCGTGTCTGTATTTGTACAGGTGAGTTGTCTATTCATGACTGCAAGTCCAAAGGCAGAACAAGCATATAACATGTTAACAATCTTGAAAATATTGATAATATTTGAGATGAATGGAAATACTTAAATTATCATTTATTATTAAGTCACTCAAAATCATAAGAACCTTCTTCAAGAATACTAATTGTAACTACCAACCTATCTACACTCACATAAAAATTTTACGGAGATAATTTACACGAATTTAGTCATACACAAAAAGAAGTGATTTTTCCTCCGAAAGTAGTAGGTGTGCTAAAAATAGTTTATGTACATAATATCGGAGTTAATTTAACTACATGGCAGGTAGTTGAAAATAGTTGATATACATAACGGTAAAATTATTCACAGGCGCTGTAAAATGAAAATTAACACTATGTAGTGTGTTGAAATTGCTGACAAAATGAGAAAAAGTATTTGTTGGTGATATTCGATACGACTGAACATGGTGCCGCAGTGATAAATCTCCTAAAAGTAAATATTGTACCCTGTAGGTACAATATTGATTTCTGACTCCGCGGTGGAGTGAACGATTTCCAAAATTATATGATTTATTCCGTAAAGGTGAAAAAATGAGCCCTTGACAACAATATAATGTGAGCCATAATGTCACCGCCAAGTGGGTTCGAATTTACTGTTCACTTGGTACTTGGGTGTGGTTACTTGTGCTTGTAACTTACTACATATGTTGTTACATAGTTTTATATTTTTGTACAATTAGCATTATAATAATGTTTAGTTTATAAATGACGTTTTTCTACCTTGCGTTCATTAAAAACTCAAAAAAACTGCATTCGGTGTCGTTATGAAAACACTAGAGAACTAGCTTTTAGTAACTTTTGATGTTGATGCCAAGCGTCAAATAATGCTCACATCTCAATAGCTATTCGCTTGCCATAATCGTATTTGACAGTTTTATTACAACTACCAACTGTGGCCGGTAAAGCTAGTCTAGGTTTTAAGATGACAACCGCAATTTTCTAACTTTATTTCAAATTAATATCGCAAAGTAGAAAAATATTATCTACCACTCCTTTTATAAGACGTATTGGCGCACTCGTTCCATAACACCACGTGCGCCAATTTTTGTCTATTGTAATATTCTATAAGCGCACTACAAAGCTTGGGAAGAGTTCCGGTTAATCATACCTTATATTCAAAGTTTTATTGACACTATTGACAAAATATTAGTATGTGCTAAGGCTGTTCCTAACAGTTTGGGAAACGATACAGTGACATATTATACAATAATATATTATATTAATAATTGCTTATATCAATCAACAAATTGCAACTAATACTTACTTGTATTATAGAGAGGGACAAGGAGACAAGGAGACAAAATAAAGCTCTGCTATATTTGCTGCCTCCGTGTGCCAGAAAAAGAGAAACAATTTTTCAAAAACGTCTATGTAGGAAGGAGTAGATAGGATTATATTTTTTCATCTTGTAAGTTTTAATTAGGATGTAATATGTAAACTCGATCTTACTAATATGTTGTATTAATTTTAATTTATGTATTTCAGGTTTCTTTGCCATTAGACATAGCATTGCAAAGAAAACGA
The DNA here is from genome assembly GCA_964023965.1 of Melinopterus prodromus. Lineage (NCBI taxonomy): Eukaryota > Metazoa > Arthropoda > Insecta > Coleoptera > Scarabaeidae > Melinopterus > Melinopterus prodromus. The sequence continues at coordinate 39,696,882 of OZ030391.1, read as the reverse complement.
CCACAACAGAATCTTGCCTGCTTCCAGTTGGATCAGATAGGCCCGTAATAGGTAATTATTACATTATTGTGGATAAACGTATCCTACCAATCAAAAACTCACCAAGAGAACGTGAATTAAGAACAAAACAAACCTATAACATGTCCTATAGGATTCAAGTATAAAATATGTTTTTTCTACTTTGCGTTCGTTATGAACTCATAACGAAACCGGTTTCGGTGTCGTTATGAAAACACTAGGTCACAAACATTTGGTAACTTTTAGTTTTCCACGACTGATGATATTGACGTTAAGTGTCAAATAAGGCTGACATCTCAATCGCTATTGGCTCGCGTCAATCGTATTTGTGAATTTTAGTACAACTACCAACTGTTGAATATGAAACTACTCTAGATTGTAAGATGACAACCGCAATTTTCGAAATGTATGTGAATTTAAAGTCGCAAAGTAGAAAAAATAGTATATAACACTCGTTTTATAAGACGTATTGGTGCACTCGTTCCATTTGGGCACTCCTCGCTACGCTCGTCGTGCCCAAAACTACTCGTGCGCCAATTTTTGTCTTATAAAACTTGTATTATAATATACTATTATTTATGTATTTGCTTTGTGGAAAATAAATTATTAAAAAGTATTTTTGAGTTTCGCTGGTCCCTGTACGTACAGAAACAACACTTTCAGGAAAATATTAAGTAACAGCTAGTAAAAGAAAAACTACCGCTACAAGTAATAGTAATATTTCAACATCGCCACGGATTTATTGCACAGCTACAGTAGACATTTTGAACTCCGGAACAACTTTAACGCGGACAGTATTTTGTATTCACAAAGGAGGAACCTGTAATTAGGTACAGATATATTTTCATCTCCGTTGCAAATAATAATAGCTACAAAAACAGTGATGTATTCTGCAAAAATTCAACACCGTCTGGTGTAATTAAGTTCAACTCCATTGGTTTATGTGTGTAAGTGGAACATATTTTAACATACACAAAGGGAACTAAATGGATGTATCCGAAATAAGTGCAAACATTCTACGGGGTATTAAAGTTATAAATCGAGAAAAATATCTTATCGAAAGTGCCGTATACTTTCGATCTTTTTCTAAATTATTTAGGAACCAAAGCTGCAATTTGGCGTTGGTGTTCAGTGTTTGTGGTTATCTCGGAAAGTACTGCTTCTCGAAAACGTTACTATAGAAAATATTATAGTCCTTTGTTGCATACCTAACCATTCTGAAGATATAGGTATTTTAATCTGCCGTACTATGAGTTGCTTATGATGTAGGTCTCAATAGATAAAAGTTGCCTCCATTGAGACCTACATAGCTTTGAAACATTTAGTTGTGTAAACAGCAATCGTTTGTATAGGGTCATTCCATCTGAAATCGCACACTAAAAGTGACGACACTTACAGGATATGCTTGGGTACGGTACACACCAAATAAATACCGTATCAGCCGTTTCTCGATAAAACAACTGGTTTGGGTTTTATCCGGTATTCCCAAAACCCGGTTTTTCCATACGCGCCAAGACGTTTTTTTTTTTCTGTATTTTGGGAGTGAATTCCGCTAGAAAGTTGTTCGATAGCTCATTTGAAAGGTCATGATGAAGCTCTCTTTCTTATTCATATCACAAAAATAAGTTTTACTGAAATTTTAAATTTTTTGAAAAACAAGTAAAACTGAAACTGACTTTTGACAATGTACCAATTTTTTTTCTCGTTTTTTATATGTTATGCGCCGTGGCTTAAAGCGCTTGTGTATAAATTTTGATGATATTAATATTCCAGTTAAGAAAGAAAAAAAAATTGAATTGTTTGCATGGAGAAAAATCGGTTTCTAAAGCAGTGTCATAGGTCTTTATTTCTGTACATAGAGCATTAAGTCAACAGAATTAAAGAACACTTCGATAACCAACTGGATTGTACTGCTACAATGCAAACTAAATATCACTACATGACTGCGGCAACACGTAGAGAATATGAATTTTTTCACTGTTGGAGGTTGCTTCAGAGAATTTTTCCTTCAACTGCTGAATTATTTCTTTGTCTGGTAGTTTAAAATCCCATCGTCTGTCGCGTCAGTTGTGTTGTATATGTCAGTTGTGTTTTATTGTTAGCGCTTTGGAAATGTCAAATGTGAAGTGCTGCTTAGTTGGTTTGGGGCTGTGTCGGAGGTGTTCGGGTGTTCAATATAAAATCATTATCATGACGTGACCTCGAGCTTATTGGAAAGACATCAGGAGTGCAAGACTTCAGGGCTCACTACAGGGCTTACTATATACTCTCTATGGATTGCGGCAGAAAGCGTGTCGTAATCCTTTGCAGATGCATACAATTTCTCGAAACACTAACTGTGGACAGTCACTAAAGCGTTTCATGACTAGTGCAGGAAAATTGTCGATGGGAATAAGAGTATGCAGTGTAAGATTGCAGTGCCAAAACTCCTTCCATGCCACTCATCGGTGGCGGCCCCGGCTTCTACAATTTCACCATCTGCTCCTTTGGCTTCTGGACCTGAGCATACCTTGATAAACCAGAAGATGATGTGCAACCAGGATACCCGATAAAACCCAAACCACTTGTTTTAGCGAGAACGGCTGATAGGTATTTATTTGGTGTGTACCCAAGCATATCCTGCAAGTTTCGTCAAAATTAGAGAAGTCAAGGGTCAGAGGTGTGCGATTTCACATAGAATGACCCTATAGTTTTAGTTTACTTATATGTTGGATAAATATATTAGTTTACTTGTTATAATTTTGATATTTTTTCTCCATAATAGTCTAGTCAATTTACATTTAGATAGACATATCCCTTTGACAAAAAACACCTATTGGTGTTTTTTCTATCTATTGATTAAGAAAAATATCGTGAACTTCAAATCGCAATGTTTTTTTTCTAATAAAAATATGTCACACGGTGGATGAGTTAAACCTCTACAAATTCGAAGTAGGAAGCGATGATCCAGGACAAACCGTGCGCCCGTATAAAATAGAGAAGTTTTTTAACCCAAATATTACCCAACGATGCGTTGCAGTTGGCGCAGCGCAATGAAGCTGCACATAAAAATGGAAATTGTATCTAATAATAATAATAATAATAATAATATTTATTGATTCAATCTGCACACTTACATTTTATCACATACATTACAAACTTGGTAAATTATCCACTGCATCAGAATCAATCATATGACGCGATTCGGTATAGCCGATCTTCCATCGCACCATAATAATTATAAAAATAAACAAAACCGCCAGTAACTATTCGAGAGAAAAAAACAAATGAAAGAACATAGTAAATACAAAGTCATATAAAGTAACGTTCATGCAAAAACAAAGAAATATTATTCTATACACGAAAATAGCAAAAAAAAGAACATTCATGCCTGCCGATCCCGCCCAACCGCCCCGCCGCCAACACGCCAACAAGCATCGAAAAGCTCCCCGATCCGCAACAACTAGCACCCATTACTCCATCCGGTTATTTTCCCCCGTGGCAATGTCTCGAAAGGCCCTCTTCACCCGCCCCACAGACGCACACCCCCCCAACCGTCGCATAATAAAATTTCCTATTTTATAGGCCTGGTATGTATAACTATTTTTATAAAATTCATTTTTGTGTATAGGTGGCGTTAGAGTTCCCCTAAATCTAAGGTTGAGAGTGTGTACGTCAGAGCGGTAACATATTTTATTATATAAGTAGGCGGGCTTAGAAGTGTTAAGATTTTGTTATAAAACAATGTGGCATGCAGTAACCGGCGAGACTTCATATTGAGCCAATCTGCGTCCATCAACTTACAAGAGACGTGCTCGTGCCTTTTCAAACCAAACAGCAAACGTATACACGAATTTTGCACTTGTTGAATTCTCCGCTGTATGGCCACCGTTAGGAAGGGCGAGTAAAGAGAATCCGCGTAAGTAAAATGTGACAAAACCAAACTATCGCACAGCATCCTTTTAGTCTTAATATTCAAGAATTTTCGGCTGCCATATATAAATTTCAAGTTGGCGTAAGCTTTCTGAATTTGTTTTGAAACATGCTGATCAAATTTGAGGCTTTCGTCAATGATTACACCCAGGTTTTTGACTTTTTTCGACAAAGGTATTGATTTATTACCGACCACGACATTTATCCTATCACGGATCCTTGCCTTTAACTTCTCCGAACCGAACAGAATAAGCTCCGTCTTTTCGGGATTCACACTCAGACCGTGCTGCTCCGATACATGTATTAATCTCTGCAAGTCCTCATTGATTTTGACGCACGCTGCAGCCACATTACTTTCATCGAATGAGATGTATACTTGTGTATCGTCAGCATACCAGTGGACATTGCAGTAGTTGACACTACTTTTGAAATTCGCGGTATAGATGGTGTAGAGCATGGCAGACAGCACGGATCCCTGCGGACACCCCATCGTATCTTTTGTAGTATTTGAATTTTGACCATTAATTGATACAAATTGCTCTCTATCAGATAGATAGCTAGTGATCAAAACGGCAGCAATCGGCTGTACGCCTATATAATGGAGCATTGCACTTAGAATTTTATGATCTATTCTGTCAAATGCTTTAGAATAGTCCAAGAGACACAGCAACGTCAATTTACCATTATCCATCGCTCTCACGACGTCATCCACGATGCTTGACAGCGCGGTCACGCAGCAATACCCCGCTCGAAAACCAGATTGCGTTTCTGGAAAGAGATTATTAGCCTCAATATACTTAGTCAATCGACTCCATAGCAACCGCTCACACACCTTCGACAGCACTGGCAGGACACTAATTGGCCTCAAATCTCCCAAATCAGTCACCCTAGATTTTTTTGGCAATGGAAGCACCATTGCTTTTTTCCATGTCGCAGGGAATTTGCGGTCAAGATGCAGGTATTGACAATATCTCTAATCTGTGGAATAATGTGTGGGCAGCACAATTTTAGTGTCCTTACATTAATGCCGTCATGCCCGCTTGCTGTGCTCTTTATTGAATTAATTGTTATTTCAACTTCCGAGTCAGTAACCTGAACAAATGCAAATCGGGAATCAGTGGCTTTATTATTTAAGTAGTAGGAACACATGTTCATATTTATACTCGCACTGGATGTTACATTACCAAAAAATGCGTTTATCTCATTAGGATCAGTAAGGTTCAGAGGAATGGGTGGCACAACTTTCCGTAGTATATTCGTACGTTTCAAAGCCGCCCATGTATTTTTTTGAGTTTTTAACTGATGCTCTAAAAAAGCTTTTCTTTCGGAATCAATCGCGGTTTTCACACCATTCCTCAGATCCTTGCAGTACTGCCACTTTGCGTCTGCTCTTACAATTTTAAAATTTCTTAGTGCCCGATCCCGCAACCTCTGCATCAGTTTAATAGTCTCAGTTATCCATGGCGGCGACGGTCGCCGGAGATTAATTTTCTTAAGGGGCGCATGCAAATCAATAACATTTAATACCTTTTCCGTTAAGTAGGCTACCTTACCATCAACATCCGTCGCATAAAAAACAGTCAATATCAAAATTATGAAGAGTTCTTCGTATAATATATTTAGGCTGCTGCGCGACCGGGCCCACATTCAAGCTACAATAAGTCAACTCATGATCTGACAATCCAGGAGCTGGCAAAACACCCACATCGCGGACACTATCAGAGTCCGATACAAATATCAGATCGATCAAAGACACTGAGGTTCTGCTGACTCTCGTCGGTTCGGAGACAATCTGCGTGCAGTTAAAACATTCCAGGGTGTCCACGAGTAACCTCGCAGACGTGCTGGGGCTGCCCAGCTGATTCAAGTTAAAGTCTCCCAGAATAATAATTTTGTCAGCCAATAGGCAAACTCTTGACACTTGAGATTCGATTCAGTAATAAATACATTTGCATTGTACCTGGGTGCTCTGTAGACTACGCGAACCGCAAATGTTACATTATTTAATCTAAAACTCAGTCACAGCTGTTCGAGTATGTTTGGCGAGTCAATAAGTGTATATTTAATATGTTTTTTGATATAACATGCCACTCCTCCGCCTCTTGAACGCCTATCACGCCTAAGTATCTCGTACCCGTCAACAGCCACCACAGCATCATCAACCCCGTCAGACAGCCACGTCTCCGAGAGCGCGACCAAATCGTAATTACTACCTTGTACAAAATCGAAAAAGTCCGCAAACTTTGCAGTGAGGGAGCATACGTTCCACTGACCCATAGTTAGGAAATCCGACATTCTACTGGCTGGCCGGCATGCCCGCAGCGGGCGGGGACGAAAATGACACAGACATATAACTTACTTATAGAAAACAAAATAATTGAGTTGCAACACGAAATAAAACAGTACCAATCCTATGCAAAAGCGCACCGAGCGTTGACCGACAGGCAATAAAAATTCAAGAAAAGAAAAAACAGCAAATGTGGTCCTGGGTTTTTGGTTTGAGCAACTGACCGATATATAAGAAGCTCACTCCGATTTCACTTGTCTATATACAATGATAAAATGACTATTGAAAATCATTTGAACAGTTCAAAGCATATCATAAACTATTGTAAACAAAGCGCATTACGTGGATTCATCGATATGCTGTGGTATAGAATCGAGAACAGATAGCGACTTAATTAACAGTTTTGAATTATTATGCGATACATAAATTCTTCCATCGTAAGACCACGCATTTCTTTTGCCGCATTTTTGTTTAGCACTCTTTAGAATGTTATAATTATTAAATGTTAGATCCTCACTCATCGCAATCTTAGTGCCTTTTAACCTCTTCTTCATGTTGAAAGCAGCCTCCCTATGTTATATAGCTAGTAAACTTAATGATAATTGATCGAGGTTTGCTGTTACTACCGTTATCCCTTCGTCCTAGGCGATGGCAGCGATCAACGGCTTCTGGTTTAATTGTTACACCCATCTTTTCTTGAAAAACTTTCAACACACTATTTTCCACGTTTTCACTTAACACCTCGTGAACACCGAATACACGCAGGTTAAACCTACTTGTATATTGCTCGAGGTCGTCGATTTTTTGACGCAACACCTGGTTTTCCTGTTGCAATTTTTCCATGCCTTCCTCCAGAGCCACCACCTTAGAATTCGCTAGGTTTGCTATCTTTTCACAGAAGTCCTTCCGTTCTATTATCTCAAGAACTGTTTGATCAAACATTGCCTTTATCTGGTTTAGATCTTAAGCGGATAATCTCATTTTGAACCCTTAAAAATGTAAGTTTCAACGGAGCGAGCTTCAATACAACCTTACTCAGCGGCGGCCATTTACATTTCTAATCTAATCTAATTTCTTTTAAATCTAATTTAGTTCAAGAAGAAAAAATAGGAGAGTCATTTATATTTATGAAAATACGTTATAAAAATTTGATTTGCACATTTAATATTACAAAACAAAAACTTTAAGCTTTAACAAACACTTCTTTGTAATGCACAATTAGTAGGATGGGTCATTTAAACATTTTTTGCTCGGATCGAATACTGCTACCCGGGAAAAGTAGCCTAACCATACCAGAAACACATATGCAAAATCTTTTTCGAATCTTTTCTCCTTACTTTGAGGGTCAAGTTTTGATATTTTCAGTTCCGATTGGGCCCGGTTGCTTTACTAATGCTTTCTAATAGTTGCTCGGTGATTAAAGTCATCCTAAAGGACCAAAAACTCAAAATGGAGACCCAAAAGCAGTTCTAGTTCGAACGCAGTGGGAGAGGGAGGGAGTAATAATGCGTGGTTTCGCGCAAAATGAAGCATTATTCAAGCAGCTCTTTGCTCACTTGCTAGCAACAAAGTGACCCAGAGCCCACAACCGCCACCTTAACCCTTATTGCACCACCCGTCCAGGCACTTCGTAAACTTAGCACAGGTATCACTATCACTCCTTGTCGGATTTTTGTCATTATTGGTGCAACGTTCCCATCATCGGTACCAACATCAAAGCAGATACCGCTTTGATATTTGGTACTCAAGTCCCAACCGCCAGAACCACAAACCTTCCCTGTCGGAGTATAAAACAAAATTCTTAGACCGGGCAAAGAGTCGGAGGCTGTCCATATTAGGTCGATATGCTGGGATGACTTAGGTGAATTGCATCAAGTGCAACAATTCTTCTGATTAGTTTCTGTATCTTCTTAATATAAAGAGCCGTGTGGCTCTAATAGACATTGGGCAGACATTGGACCGACATTGGGTTGATACTGGGGAAAGGCGTTCCTTTAGTGGACCGGAACTAAAGAAATCTTTAAAATTCATTTATCAGAACTGGTACTTCTCATATGAGCAGGGTTTCTACAAGTAACTTTTCAGCTCAGGCGACTCTCTCTCCAATATTGGCACAAATAGTCCTGGACAACCTGTTGGACAAAGTCGTCCCGATGTTCCAGTTTCAGCTTCCGTTTATTGTCAAGTATGTCGACGACCTTTTGCTCGCCTACCCTGTAGGCATGGAAGAAAACTTGCTCTCCATTGTCAATAGTTACCATCCACGATTACAATTTACGCTGGAGGACGACCTCAACAACTTTGTTCGCTTTCTAGATACTAAAGTGATCAGAAATACAATATCATTAAATTGGTATACCAAACCCACATTCTCTGGACGCTATTTTAGAGCTCCCATGCGTTTGCTCAGAGGGCGGTGTTATAAAATGCACGAAACCAAAATTTGTCATCATTCAGAACTTTATTCAAATTTAAATACTTCTGAACATTTTCATTAACCACGGCTATCACCCCTAAGTAAAGTCTATATTGTTTAACGCCCCGCGGTAGAGTTGGCTGACCGAATTGCCGGTTCTCAAGGCATCCCAACTGGAACTGGTGACGAGGTTTCCACCTACAGTTCAGTCAATCAGCTTGCTCAAGACTTACGTATCAACAATTCACTAACCAGATATTTCCGGTTTAACTGACAAAATCAAATCTATTTTCAAGAGCGAAACAGTGAGGTTGGCTTGCTACCAACCGTTCATGACTAGCCAACTCTGCTCTAAACTTAAACCAAAACGTGGGCCAGATAAAACAGTGGCTTTGCAGATGCCTTTCACAACATAGTAGCGACATCAGAATCAAACGGGATGCGTGGAAATGTTCCACGTTAGACCCTCTTGCAATACAGTCAACAATCGAACTGATGTGAGAGGATTAAACAACATCTTAAATACCAACCTTAAATGCTTTATATAAAACTCGAAAAAAAAAACGACCATAAACAATCGCAAATTAATAAAAGTTTCAAACCATTTTTAAATTTAGTTAAGTGGCGCCCCAACTGACCGTCGCCATTTCAATATTCTAATTTTATTCATGTTTCCAATGACACGGCATTGCCGGCGTCTCGTGTGTTAATTGTTCAATTTTAATTTTATCTACTGTCTGTGTGACTAAAATTGGAATTATTATCTACCGTACCGGCTCCCTCTTGATTCTTGAATGAAAACCAATTAATTTACTTATGTGAATTTTAGTCATGAAGTTGTGAGGTTATGTCATCGGTAAAAAAAAATCACCACATGTACGACTCCTTCGCTGTTTCATTATAACTTGTAAGTATACTAATTTTGAATAAAGCTTAGTTGTAACGACTCATTTTGTAGAGATTTTCCTGATGAAGTAGTTACAATAAAGTGCGAAACGGCTCATGACCCTTTCCCAGATATTCTGCTTATTGACTGCCAAGAAGTATTGGGTCGATGCTTCCGCCTGACTTAATAATTAAACACTCAATTTTTCAGGCGGTGTATTTGTTACTGTAAAAGCCCGAAATACGGTCAAACCTAGGACTGATTAACGCGTTAATCCTAGGTTTGACGAATATATGAATTGGTAAATGCCCGAAAAATTGTATTTATCAATATTGTTTCGGGATTTTACCAAGATATACCGGTCAATCCTAGAGTTGACCAATACATAATGGTGAAACCTAGGATTTACTGGCTCGTATTGGACCTGTTGGTGAACCTCAGATATATTTATTAGTGCAGACACTTGCCTGTGCTTAGTTTAGACCAGAGCTGTTAATGACAACTCAAATAAAATATCATTGACCAGATAAGGGTCCATTACAAAAAATAACGTTATTTTGTGAGAGACAAAGATTTTGTTAAGACAATAGGTGCATAAAACCAGGGATGCTAAATTTCGGTAATTATTTTTCTTGGGTAGTTACCGGTGAACGTAGTTATTAATTTGAAATATTAATTTACCACGTAATTAAAAATCGAAATGGATTAAATTACCGGTTAATTAAAAATTGAAAATTCTAAGTTATACTATCTTAAATTACCGGGTAATTGCAAATTAAAAATGATAAATTTCTGATAACAGTAAGTTATGATAACTACTTCTGGCAATAAAAATGAAGGGTATAACCTTAAAAGTCATTATTTTATAAATTCTATTTATAGCAGCAATTTAAAAAGGGGACAGTCAAACAGCTTAATTATAGTATAAAATACTTCAATACCGACTCACAAAACAACCACGCTTGGTTTCATAAACAATAAACATTTCTTTAACTCGTAAATGCAAAACTAGGTAAACGGGTTCTGATTTAAAATTTGCGTTGTAGGCTGCGCTGAATCGATCTCCATGGCCAAATCCCCTTTCCATCCCCTATGCATTCAATATAAAAACTTTAGCTATGGTTTCTCAAATATTATCATTCGGCAAGTAAATTGAGGAGTGGAAAGAATCTTTGATAACAAAAAACAGCAAAAAAATGTCCCGGCGTTAAAATAATATCCGGATAAATATGATTACTGTTTGTAAAACAAGGAACAAAAGTAATAACCTACAAATAAATAAAAAAGAAACAAAAATAAGGTAATTTTTATAATTGTTAATTATTCTTCAGACCTTTTTTATTACTATAATTTGCAGTTTAAATAACCAAAGGTAATTTAAACTGTAAATTGCGGTAATCAAGAATCCGATCAATTGTGCAATATTTGCAATTGTGTGACCCATGCCAAATAATATCCTTAAAAAATACTTATATTTTAGTCATTTTTCTAGTATATTATCGACTGCCAAATAAAAAAAAATTTTTGGTTTATGTTACGCTATCATTATTTTAGGAATAAACGTGTTTGTTGTTTGATATTTAATAAAATAAAAGTACGTTTCTAGCCGTAACATTTAGTAACTAGTTTGAGAACATTACTTGATATTATGCTATCATTCTCGTACTTTCTTCACAGTGACAATGTAATTTACTCATTATAGTACACATCTTGTAAAAAAGTAGTATATTATTCTATGAGCAAGTATTGACAGCAATTTCCCACGAGAATAAAGTTTGCAGCACGAGCCGTAGGCGAGTGCTGCAAAACGGTCGAGTGAGAAATTGCCATTAGTTGCGAATGGAATACTATACTTTAGTACGACCATACAATTTTTTTTAAAATTTATTTAGAGCGTATGGCAACGGCACCGGCTGTGGCGCGGCTGTCTGTCAAATTCTCAAATCTGTCAAATTATTTTAATTTATTCTCACTCTCTTGTTATATTATTACTGAGAATTATTGAGATTTGACACATTTGACAAAAGTAATTAATTTCGCTACAATTTTAGTCATGCGCGTGCGTACTAGCGCGATATTCTCAGGTTCATAACATCTGACATCTTCGTATCCTAAAACTATATACGTATCAGCAATAGATAAATAAATGTAGCTAATAATTCCGCCATACTACAGAATAAGTAGAGTACAACATACAGCCACATACAATGGAATCAAGTACAATAATATGCTGCCAAACCACATTAGGGAACTATCCAGAGGAAAGTTCAAGAACGCGGTGAACCAACTGTTGAAGGACAACCCAATCTACCATCGTCGAATTTGAGCAAGTTTGCACTGAGTTATAAAACTACAGTTTTTCATTTCGATTTGTCTTTCCTTTAATTTTTGTTGCTGAATATTTGATTGTGCAGAAATAAAGTTCTATTCTATTCTATTATTTTCGTTAGAATGCTCGGTCGTGTAAAACGGCTCGTAGACGTTCGATTTTATTCGATTTTATCGTTCTTATTGTCGTTAGAATTCTTGGTCGTGTAAAACGGGTCTTCCGGAAATTCCGCTGTAAATTGTGTAGTTTATTAGAGCCGTTTTACACGACTAAGAATTCTAACGAAAATAAAACCATAAGTAATTAAGAGCCAAAACTATCGACTATAAAATCGGACGTGTACGAGCTGTTTTACACGACCGAGAAATGAGAATTCTAACGAAAATATTAGTGATATTATTAGCTATACTTATCCATTGTAGATGCGTATGTAATTTTTGTTACGAACATGTCAGATGTTCTGATCTAAGAAAATCACGCTAGTACGCACGCACATGACTAGAATTGTAGCAAAATTGATTGCTTTTGTCAAATGTGTGAAATGTCAATAATTAATAAATTCAAATAAATTCAAAACTATAGTGATAATTTTCGCTATTATTTTCGTTAGAATTATCGGTCGTGTAAACCAGCTCTAACACGTTAATCCTAGGTTTGACCGTATTTCGGGCTTTTACAGTAACACAGTAAAAGTTATTATTCATCAACTAATTATCAGTTAGTATTCTTTAGAGTGGCCTAATGTTAATTTTCGCCTTTTAACTTTATTGATAAATGATAATACATCAAACTGTTCAAGTAGGCCTCCCACCGCTGTTTAACAATGTAAATTACAGTACACCTACGTCTAACTAACGACAGTTTCGTGTGTAAGAAACCAATTACTCGTCTCTATGGCAAATTATGTGTATGCACAAGTCGCGTTAGTAGTTAGTGGAAGACCGGAGCGGCATGATGGGTCATCTTAAAATGTAAACTATCCACGTCGGTCAATAAAAATCGGTCGTCCAGTTTGTAACGTACAAGAAGGTTGAAAGTGTTTCGCCGTATCGACTGTGAATTTATGGTAAGGCAAGGCTAGTGAGCAAGTGCCGATGTATGGCCAATGGCACGGCCGATTGCCATATGTCGCCACCGGTACCTTGGCAGCAACAGCAGCAGTCACGGGCAGGGTCACTACTCTCTAAACGGCTACTTTAAATACCCTATAGCAAACGCGCAACTAAAAAAATCGACGGTATTGTTTACATTGTGCGTCGTGATTAACAGAACGCGTATGCCGCGAAGAGCAGGCCAAAGTATCCAGCAATTTTATCTGTTCGAAATTACGGCATAGAAGTCGAAGAGCAAATATGATCGCTCTAACAGCTTTTGTCTATCTTGCGTGAGGTTTTGTTTCCTTTGCAGGTAATGACACGTAATTTAAGAGGGTAGTCCAACAGCTGAACGACAGCGGCTTGGCTGTTTTTGATAAGTTTGGAAAAATCAGTCGGGAATTGGTCTTTGAGTGGGGATGTCGATGGTTTCGCTAAAGCTAGTTTGGGACAAGATAGACTTCGCCGACGTGGTCAACATTATACGATCTAACGTCATTAACGCGGTTTCAATTTATTTTTGCACACGTAATCAGGCTGGGCTGTATAGTGATCTTTACAATGCTTACCAACATAACATGGTAACTCTAAAAATTACTGTGATAAATTGTTTACATAACCTATGTTGAGAATTTGAGATATTTCTCATATATTTATATAACTTCACATTTGTGATTTATGAAGTGATATCGGCAAACACACGTACTACGAATACACGCACACGTACTATGAATATCCGGAATATTTAAAGTGTAAGGTTATGTGCCCATTTATACCTAAATACGTAGGATTGTGTGTGTGAAGAAATACGTGTGATCTATCGCAAAACCCGTACCAATACCTTTGGTCACAGATTAATTTCTCTTGGTACGATTGCACTCATTTCTCACCTGATAATACACTTATGCCTAGCTAATGAAAACTCAACAAGTATACAGGGTGTCCGACGACGAGCTGTCATTAGAAGTATATGGAGAAATGAAATGAAAGACTGAAAATTTGTGGACTTATACACGTGTTGTACATGATCGTCTCAACTAAAATATTTGGAGTTTTCGGTTACTTCCAGTTACTTACCGTTCAAATGGAACACCCGTATTTTATCGCATTTTTTAAATATTCATTAAATTTTAGGTAAATTTTATGTTACATTCCTATACCTAACATGTCATTTTTTAGATATAACATTTTTCATTAAAAAATGACAGCTGCACGGTTACATTCAATTACTTAAAAATTATCCCCTGTGACTGTTGTCACAGGGGGATAACAAAAAAGTTGTCCGGCAAAATTGTTGTGTAGGTATCGGACTAAATAGTAGAATTCTTCTATAAGTTATAGAGCGTGTTCAAATTATCAATGTTTAATTCGAGAAAAGTACTAAAAGTCGATTTTGTTTAAATGGCAACCCTAGCAAATGAATACATTTCTCAATTCTATGGAAAATTTTAGATCAACTTTGTATACAATGTCCTATACGTAAAATGTACATTTACCGACTGAAATCGATTTTTAAATATCACAGTAGAAATTGCAAACATTGCCAAATCTAGATTGCTTTTGAAAACAACAATTTGGAATAAACAGAACTTTATTATACAAGTTTTTATGCAATTTTTCATTATAATTATTTTATATTTATAAAATTATAGGCCTACAATAAAACACAATATTAAAGATAAAACAAAATCGTAAAGTAAATTTAAAAAATTGCTTAATTCAATTTCAGTAACTGTTCAAAAACGTTGCCGTTTTCCGCTATACATGCTTCAATTCTTTTTAATACACTATTGTTGGTGGGGTTTCTGAATGTGTTAGCACATAACCCATTGAAAGCAGCTCGAACTTTATCTTTCATGTTCTCCTTATCAATTATTGGGTTCATCAACTACGTCTTTAATAGCTCCCCAAATAAAAAAAAAACCAATGGCGTCAAGTTGGGGGAACGCGGTGGATATTTGTATGACCCATTAAGCGCAATCCACCGATCGCCGAACATCTCGTTAAGCAAGCATCTTACTGCAACGCTTATGTGCGCTGGAGCACCGTCCATTTGAAACCACCAAATAATGGACACAAATTTTCAATCTTTCATTTCATTTGGTTCTCCATATACTTCTGATGGCAGCTCGTCGTGGGAGACCCTGTATTTATTACACATACGGCACATACGTATGTACATCAACGTACAGGATTCTGATAACGTATAAGAACAACAAAACAATAAGTTATTTTATTTACTTATATACTTTATTTACCAGTTTGTAATTCATATATTATTTATAAAAGACGACATAAGCTTTCTAATATTATATAGCTTTATTACTATTATATTATAATATCAACATAAAAACAAAAACTTGTTGATCCTCGCTATCATCTATCACGCGTATGGGTCGTAATGCTTGTTCGGTTCTTTGGGGGTAATTTCAATAGAATCTGCGATTGTTGTCTTAATCATAAATTATCCATACACATTGCACTTGAGAAGAAAAACCACTGGAGTCAGTGGTTGACAAGTTGACTATGTACCATTATACTACATTTCTCATATAATAATATAGATGTCGGTAATCTTCAACATACCTCGGTGATTTTTATTGTCTTCATGGAAATTATGAAAATTAGTGACCACATCTCTTGTCTAGAAATCCTCTTCGACTAACAAAATAGTACGTCAGGATTTTAATTCTTCGTATTGTAATTTGAATCCAAATACTTGAAGCTTGAATTCTCTGATAGTAGAATGGATAAAACAGCACTGTTTATATGTATATTCTGCTAGCTAACCTAACAATTGATTAACAATGGTGCTTTTAATAAAATAATAGTATACTTCTTTAGGCACAAACCTGATTGATGGTTGATGCATAGGTAGAATTTCTACGTAATCTCCTAATTTCGATTGGAATACTGCTATGTGCGGTGATTTCTTCATTTTCCGATTATATCAGATTTGTAGGTTAGAGCTCTCGAAATCAAAATGTGAATATTAGCTGGTTACAGACTTTTTTGTGGTATATGGTAGATAGAGATAGACCCATTAGTATCTTCGTCTAATGACCTCTAGTTCTCGCGAACATCGTAGGTGGCCACACTGTCTAGATTCGAACATGGATGGAAAAATTGGGAAAATACGACGACGATTCTTCAAAGGTGTAACTTTATTTTTTACTTTATCATACGCAGTATGTAAAGTATTGTAATCATGCCGAAAAAAAAATTGAGATTTTAGCGGAAATAGGTCTTTATGGGTCCCCTGAACATTTTTGACCAAGGTACAAAAAAATGTCTGTGTGTGTGTGTGTGTGTGTGTGTGTGTGTGTGTGTGTGTGTGTGTGTGTGTGTGTGTGTGTGTGTGTGTGTGTGTGTGTGTGTGTGTGTGTGTGTGTGTGTGTGTGTGTGTGTGTGTGTGTGTGTGTGTGTGTGTGTGTGTGTGTGTGTGTGTGTGTGTGTGTGTGTGTGTGTGTGTGTGTGTGTGTGTGTGTGTGTGTGTGTGTGTGTGTGTGTGTGTGTGTGTGTGTGTGTGTGTGTGTGTGTGTGTGTGTGTGTGTGTGTGTGCGTGTGTAAACGATTTTTGTGACGACGATTCCGGAGAAACTACTAAAGGTATCGGGACGAAAGTTTATATTTAGAAGTTTGATGACCAAACTTAGAGCTGAAAAGCTTTTGGTTCACAAGGGTCCAAAGGAACTGGTAGTTTATTCTAAGCCTTTTTGAAGGATTTTGGAAATGAGCCGCCATTTCTGTAATTTCGACAAAATAGTTAATTAATTAAATAATAATAATTAAATAATAATTAATAAATTAAAGTAGAGGAAATTTTGGATAATTTATACCTATGAAATTTTTTGGTAAAATTAATAGTTTAGCTTTTTAGTTTATTCTAAGCCTTTTTGAAGGATTTTGGAAATGAGCCGCCATTTCTGTAATTTCGACAAATTAGTTAATTAATAAATTAAAGTAGAGGAAATTTTGAATAATTTATGCCTATGAAATTTTTTGGTAAAATTAATAGTTTATCTTCAAGAGCAAATTCTATTTGATCGAGATCGGTCGCATCTGCATTGATATGAAATTACACAGTAGCCAGGATTTTGACAAATATTTTTTTGTGTTGTCACATTCGAAAACAGCTGATCTCATCAGAGGTTGGAAAACCACTATGGAACGTTGCCGCTGTAGTGCGGCAAATTATAAAATACAAATTTCAAATAAAGTAAGATCACCAATTTGATTGTTTGTTGATAAGAGATATCAACCCGTCTTTATATCTAATTCTAAAAACGATACATTGAGCAAATTATAAATAAAGTATAGCGCTGAGTGTAGTTTTATTTTAGTATGTTGGTGAAACAAATATAAATCTGTCAGAATTTGAATTACCTTTTTAAGGTGCGTTTTCATTAGTGACAATGGCAGTGGTAGCAGACGCCGTTATAGTATTTCCAATAGAAAATTGATAGTGACTCATGTTTATGTACATGCAAACTAATATGTGTCATTATCACGATATGTAAGAAATACTATAATTTCGTATTCTACCACCGCCATTAGCTACCATTACCTACCAATCGGAACGCACCTTTAAACTTGACGTTTCGTCAAAGTCGTACCAACCTAGCATTTACTATTCAGACATAATTAATTTTTTTTTAAATACGTATTTCTTAAAAAGCAACACAATAAACGTTGATGTCGCTCCTGCCAAAAACTAGATAGCCGACTCGCTCATATGCGACGGCGACACTCCGCCTTCGGTGACGCGCCGCATCACCACTCGTCGCGCTATTCCGTACTTTCGGCATTTGTGACATAAATAACTATTATTCTAATGACGTAGTGTAGGTAGTGTCAAATGCTGATGCTTTGACAATACCTACGATTTATCTCAATAGAATAGATTCTCATGCAGCTAAACTATTAATTTTATATATTGTATGATAAAGTCATGTGCCTGGCCACATCAGATTTTTTTACTTTATCATACGCAGTATGATGAAGTATTGTAATCGTGCCGAAAAAAAAAATTGAGATTTTAGCGGAAATAGGTCTTTATGGGTTCCCTGAACATTTTTGACCAAGGTACAAAAAAATGTCTCTGTGTGTGTGTGTGTGTGTCTGTGCGTATGTATGTCTGTGTGTGTGTAAACGATTTTTGTGGCGACGATTCCGGAGAAACTACTAAAGGTATCGGGACGAAAGTTCATATTTAGAAGTTTTGTGACCAAACTTAGAGCTGAAAAGCTTTTGGTTCAAAAGGATCCAAAGGAACTGGTAGTTTATTCTAAGCCTTTTTGGAGGATTTTGCAAATGAGCCGCCATTTCTGTAATTTCGACAAAATAGTTAAATAATAAATTAATGTAGAGGAAATTTGGAATAATTTATGCTTATGGCATTTTTTGGTAAAATTAATAGTTTAGCTTTAAGAGCAAATTCTATTTGATCGAGATCGGTCGCATCTGCATTGATATGAAATTACATAGTGGCCAGGATTTTTCAAATTTTCGTTCTAATGACAGTACCAGTAGTGTCAAATGCTGATGTTTTGACAATATCTCAGTATATCCAATCTACTGTCAATAGTAAAAAGCTTTCATATTCTGATACCGTGTACGGTCCTTGCCTGACGGCGTCGGATAGGCAGCGTGTTCAGCGTGTCCAAACTGCATGTGTTCTGTTTGTTTTTGGTTTGAGGAAGTATGATCATGTATCGAATGGGCTGGGCGACTTGGGGTGGTTATACATGGATAACAGTAGGGTGTTTCATGCAGCAATATTATCTCATAAGTTGCTATCCAAGAGGATCCCACAATACCTCATGCGGAAGATACGCTGTAGAACGGATGTCCATAACCTTAATTTAAGATTCGGGGGTTTGTTTGCTCCACCTGCCCATCGCGCTGAGCTGTATAAACGGTCATTCTCTTAGCAGGTCAGTCACATACACTGGGTCTCAGGGAAGATATGAAAAAATTATCGTTAACAAGTTTTGGGGGAAAGGTGAAGTGTTATCTGTTTGCTCAACAGGGGGGACATCGGAGGCTGTTTTATTTTTTTATGGGCATGTGCGATGTTGTGTTGATTGTGTTGGATTTGCTGCAATTACGTGTAATTAGGCTCTAGAGTATTTTTTTTGTGTTTTTGTTTTAATAAGTTCTCGGAATTATTGTTATATTATTGATACAACTATGTCTTAGTTCTAGTTTGCGTAAGGGGTTGAGTGGAAGAGCAAGGCAATTTGGAAACAAGTGTGCTGATCTCCGCCATAAATATAAATATTATTTTTCTGGCTAACTAGTTTTATTTTATTGACAGACACGACTGATCAATCAAATAGATTCTCATGCAGCAAAACTATTAATTTTATATATTGTATGATAAAGTCATGTGCCTGGCCACATCAGATTTTTTTCATTTATGGGAATGTTCTCAAATATTACATTGACGTAAAGGGAAACTACGTTGGACCAGCACCAAAAACATAATTGAACTATTATTCATGAAATCACGACACCCAATTATACATATATCTTTGAGCATCAATTGTTTAAAATTGGGCATGGGTATAATCAATATCGAGCAAGTGCGATCAAGAATACTTCATTTAGATTGTTGTAATCTTATAAGATGCTATCAGTATTCAATAATAAACCTACACGAGGACTGTACAGTTTGAATAGTTGGAGCAATAGCGGACTACCAGAACAGTCCTGAACTTAGGCTGAACCAGCCTCCTAATAAAAATAAAATAAAATAAAGATTAAACATATCAACAGGAAATTTTAGTCTCTGAATATCATTTTCTACTAATGCGTTGATATTTACACGGTACACAATCTGGTTTGTAAAACTATAATAAAGAGAATATTATTATTTAGTTCTTTCTTTACGTCAGTGGTTTATCTTGTGAGTATTCAATTCTCTCCTCCGTAAAGTAGCACATCTGATTATATCGGCATGAATATGGAAACCTTTGGATGTCTCGATATTTGTTTATGGTCAAGTAACTTTTTTTGGATCTCGTAACACTGTCTGTTGATTGTTTTCCTTTCCATCAATTGCACAACCTAGATATTTGTAGCTTCGTAGTTAGTGATGCTTAATGTTAATGTTGTTACATTCATAAACAATAAATGAACATTTAGTTACGTTCACCATTTCCTTTTCCACATTACTTCTATTATATTATACTATTATATTATTTTTTTTTTTTTGGCAGACTTTAGACCTTCAATACTTTTCTGTACATTTCCCAAAACTACACAAAACGCAAATACACATATGTCAAAGAGTAGTGCTGCTTCTTTTTCCTTGCTTAAAACAATGTTTTGCCCATGAATATGTTACCTTATAGAAATATTAGTGGTGATAATAAAACGCAGAAAATAATAGACATAGATTGGATGCACTTCTTATGAGGATCAAGTTCATTAAATCGCACAGAAAGCTAACAAAACGAAAACGAAACCATTAACTTGGCATTGTTCCCGATGCTCAAGGTTCTACGTTGTATGTAACCTCATGTTCAATCTTGTAATGAGTTTCTGATAACGCATACAGCTGCCTCAGCGAAACTAAATTACAGAGTAATATGCAAACCAATATGGACCCCTTTCGTTCACATTGAAAATAAACGATCACAATACTGCGCCTTAATATGCTAGATTTAATAACTAAAAACACTTTCCATAAAAGGTTTACAAAAAGAATCATATAACTTCCAGTAACCAACTGGCTTATTATATGTGCATTAATGCTTTCGATGTATATGGATACCTAAAGCATTATCATCGAGGTGTTGAATTTGATGGACATGCGATGAATAGTACGAAATAATTGCCATTTTTTTCTTTAATATTTCAAGGTTCTCTATAGGTTCTCCGATTGCCCTGCTGTCTTGTCGTCATATTATTTTATACTGGCCCGCCGGCCGGTGTTGTTATTGATGGAAGCGTAGTAAATATCCCCCCGTGCTTATTTTTCCATCTGTTGCGAGTCACTCTCCCGAGATGTTCATGTCGCCACAAAGAATCCGGAAAAAACTCCACGTCACGTACGCCAGGCAACTACTATCGCACCTTTCCTGATTTCGCACTCTGTGGGGCACTTGAAAGCTAAAGTGTACACAAATCGGCGTAACAATGATCTGAGTTAAACAATTCGACATGAGTACCAGTTAATAACGCCTGAAACCATTCACAACGTGGTGAGTTCATTTTATGAACGTGTCAGATAATGCCAGCTGATGCAAAAAATTAAAAAAGGTCAAATTCTTAAGTCAAATAAGAATATTATCTATTCAAAATTGTATAATATTAAAATACGACAACCGATAAAAACAACGGTTTTCTTCAATGAGCGATATACTCACGGAAATGGTACATGAGAAGTTTCTCATGTTCTACTATTTCTGGAAACTTGAAACTAGAATTTACTCGAGCTGAGCTGTTCAGCTAAAATGTTCTCAAGTTAACTGTCACGTCCGGTCACCGGTAATCGGTATCAGCTTTGTTATTTTAAATAGAATGATATAATTTTTATTTTATTTTTGGTTTCTACGTATCAAAGTACATCATTTTTGCTAAGGTTTCCCTATACTTAAATATCACAACTTTTCAGTTTTTTAATTTTACTTATTTTTTGGTGATTTTCGCGGTTATGTTTAAAATTGAATATATCCGTTATTATTGAAACTAGAAGTTTCATGATTGGTGGTCCAAAACTAGAAACATAACCAAATTAAATGCTGTTTAGATCATTGTGATATCTTATACAGGGTGTTCAAAATTTACAACACAATAATTGAATTTTCAAAGGTGAAAAACTCATTTTTTCTAATGGAACAGGCTGTATTCGCCATTCGATAGGAAATCTTATTCCCTATCAATCAAAGAATCCAAAGTAAATACAAAACGATTTATTGTTCATTTATAGGAATGTATAGGAACTTTGGAACAGAAAAATATTGAAAAGGTTTTTAAAAGTAAAATACTATATTAGGGACATCTGACTTAAAATAAAACTTAATTATTTTGTTTGAAATGCTGCCCGTTCTGCTCCAACATTTTAAGACTCGTCGCTGTACTTCTATCATCGTCGCTCTTCGGATTTCTTGTCGCTGAATTCCATTAATGGCCGGTACTACTCTGTTTCTCAATTCCTCTAGAGTATTAACTGGTGTGGAATAGACCTGACTTTTCACATGACCCCAGAAATAAATATCTAATGGTTAAATCTGGTGACCTTGGTGGCCGTACTTCCGAACCATCTATCTTCAAACATCTAATTAAGTTGAATCGGTACCGCATGCGAAAAATGTGCCGGTGCACCATCCATTTGATAAAAGCAGTCGCGTAAAATATTCAGGGGACGATTTTCGCAAAAATTGTTCACACATCCATGCAAAATTTCTAAATATCTATCACTATTTAAATTTTCGTTGTAAATTTCGTATCCAATTTCGTCCCCTATTATTAAAGCAAAAACATTAAAACTAAAATTGTGTTGAAATTTGCCATGGGAATTTTCGGTGGCCCAATAGTGTAAGTTGTGTCTGTTCATTATACCCTCCCTGGAAAATTTTGATTCGTCAGTTCAAATTATCTGTCCTCCTGAATTTTTACCAGCATAAGTTCACAAAATTCAACTCTCCGTGCAAAATCATTAGGAAAGAGTGATTGTAAAATATTGTAGGCATATGGATGCATTTTGTGTTTCAAAAGAATTCTATGGATGGATGCACGTAAACAATTTATGTAGAAAGTTGTCCTACAAGGCTTTTAAATATATGCCATACCTAAATCCATACAAGCAGCTCGCTTGGGGCTATTCCGGAAAGCAATGAAATAAGCGAAAACATTTATATCATTTTCGTCATTACCCGTAACAAGACTTGCAACATTTTTCTGTTTTCCTAGTTTTCCAAAGCGCAAAAAGTTTGATTCAATTTTCCTAAATTTACGTCTTGCCATTGGCGGTAGGTCTGGATATCTGTGATCGAACTTTTCTGTTTTCCTACTTTTCCAAAGCGCAAAAAGTTTGATTCAATTTTCCTAAATTTAAGTCTTGTCATTGGCGATAGGTCTGGATATCTGTGATTGAAAATACGACATTTCCTTTCTACTGTTTTGCTACATTCTCCGTGAATGAAGAATAAATTCAATATGTCATTATTTGAATAGCAGTCAGTATTTTCCATTTCGGAACTATTAACTACTTCAGTTAACCACGTACAACTGTATACACAATTATTAGCGAGAGATGATCAACTATACAAACAAACACATCTGTCAAATGTAATCTATCAAAATTAAGGTGGCAGTGCATTAGCGGCGACCATCATCGGGTGTACACGATAAATCCCGAGCACTGCAAATGGGCCAAATTAAGACATGAAAAATATGAATATATCTGTACAAATACAATTTATTATTTAAATACTGCAATTTATTAAATGCCAATTTATAAAAATGATGTTGTGAAAGGTTATCGATAATGAAATACTTTATCTGTATGAAGGCCTCCTTATACAACCCAAGAGTATTCAAAATGGATTTAAAGAAAAAGTGTCAATATCTCAAAAACTATTAAAGTTAGATATAGGGAACCCGTATATTGATTGATAGGGAATAAGATTTCCTAACGAATGCAGTTTCGGTATACAGGGTGTTCCATTTGAAAAAATGAGTTCTTTACGTTTGAATATTCAATTATTGTGTTGTAAATTCTGAACACTGTGTATAATATATCATGATGAACTAAACATCGTCTTATCTGGTTATGTTTCTAGTTTTGGACCACCAATCATGAAACTTCTAGTTTCAATAATATATTCAATTTTAAAAGTAACTGAGAAAATCACCAAAAAGATAGTAAAATGAAAAAAAAAACTCAAAAATGGTAATATTTAGGTATAGGGAAACCTTATCAAAAAAGATATATTTCGATACGTAGAAACCAAAAATTAAATAAAAATTATATCATTCCATTTAAAATAACAAAGTTGATACCGACTTCCGGTGACCGTAACAGTTAACTTGAGAATATTTTAGCTGAAGAGTTCTGATTGAGTAAACTCTAATTCCAAAATTTCAAGTTTCCAGTAATAGTAAGTAGAACATGAGAAACTTCTAATGTGCCAGTTCCGTGAGACAGCCTGTATATTCTTGCGTGTATATAAAACAACCGTTCTTTAGGATTAACAAAGGTTGCACATTTGTGCCATCTATCGGTACCAAATTTCACAGGAACACTCCAGACAAGAGTTTCCCAAGTGGTGTGCCGCGAGATGTAGTTAGGGGTTCTGCGGACAAATAGCAGTGGCGGAGGTCGGTTCATGGGCACAATATTTACTGACTTCAAATGACAAGATTATCTGTTACACAAAAACAAAATAGTCTCTAGAAAACAACTCCTGGCAGAATTATTGGTCAAAATCTAACAAATTTGTCGTCAATAATTTTCCCTATCCAAATGTGTGACAAAATGAACCATCAATTTGAGTTTGCTGATCATAATGGGCTTTAGGAGAAGATCGGAAATTCTGGATTGTAGATTTCAGTGTGATCTTACATTCCAGATAAGGTTACTAATCTATTGCCAAATAAGTTCTGAGCTTCTATGATAGAAATTGTGGCGGTGCCATTCATAGAAAAAATTAATAAATATATGTGATTTGCAATTCTAGGAGAAAATATACACTGTGACCCAAAAAAAGTACAAATTTTGAATCACTCGTATTTCCAATAATATTTGGTAATATCAAATATTTAATCTTTAAAAAAATTTTAAAAAATGAATTGCTTGTAGTGTGAAGATTGAAACCATACCATATTCGCAATAACAGAACGTTTTCATCCAAAGTTATGTTGGTTTATGTTTGGCGATGCAATATTTTTGATAATATCGGGTCAACTTAATGTGAAATGAAAGGTGTATTAAAATCAATGGGTAATGACATTGTCTTGTTTTGGTAAAATAGGACACTAGAGACACTTATAGCATCGTATACAAGGTGAATTTTTCTTATACTGGGTGAAATATTTAAACAATGTTTTTTTATTGTTTTTAGTAAAAACCAGTGGAATATGACGTGTGTAACAAAAACATTGCAACGGCAAGTGAAATCTAAGTGTACTTGAGTTATCTTTAAAGATCGGAGAGAAACCTTTGGTGTTGTTATGGGTGTTCGGTTATGGGTGTTTATGAATTTATCATTTTAGGTGGTCTTTACATCAGTTTAAATTATGATGTATAACAATAATTCTTGTTTAGCTGTAAATTTTAGACGTATGTTAGTTGTTCTTGTTCTTTTGTTTTTTTGCGAAGATTGAATCGGAGCTGGAATCAACGTTTTTTTCCAACGTTTTTGAGTATGTCACATCACTTCAAACCAGGCCTCCTTTTTTATTTTTATATCATGTTTAAATAAAGAGCACGTTCAACAGCAGCCTGAAGCCAGTCTCAATACATTGCGTTGTTCCTTTTTTTAGATATTTTTGTGAAGATGTAATTTAACGTGAAAAACGATCAGCAAAAACCTGACCGTCCGACAAGTGAGAGCAAACTGCCATAATTTTAGTTCACTAAAAAACGACGTTGATTTTAGTTCCAAATCACCGCAAAAGTTAAATTTTATGTTTTTGTTGCAAAAACATTTGCAAAAAATCTACAGCCCAATAATTGTAGTACAATAAGGAAAACAGGCAAGAAAAATATACTTGAAAAAAATCAAAATCAAACATGGCGCCCATAACAAAACTAAACGTTTTATTATGGGCCATAGTTTCTCCACCATCTTTAAAGATAACTCAAGTTTGCAATTGGACTTTTCGTGCCTATGCAATGCAATCGTTTTTTTTTTCATCTATGCAAACGTGCAATTCAACTGCTTTTTTGAGCAAAAACAGCAAAATAACTATGTTCCACAATTTCACCCTGTATACTAAAAAAATCATCCTGTATACGATGCTATAAAATCTCTTCTGTTCCTTTTGCCCAAAAGAAAACACATGTCATTACCTATTAATTTCATTACACCTTTTATTTCACATTAAATTGATCCGATATTATCAGAAATGTTGCATTGCCATACATAAAGCAACATTACATTAGATTAAAACGTTCAATTATTTCAAATATGGTATTTTTTCAATCTTCACAATATAAGCAATTAGTTTATCAAAGAAATGATTGAATTTAATTAATATCTTTGAAAATATGTGCAATTGAAAATTGAAAAACCTTTTTTTTTTTGCCCACAGTGTATATTGCTAATCACTATAAAGCTATAATTATACATTATTATTAACTAGAGGGGTTCGCTATTAACATCATCAGACCCTTGTGTCAAAGATATAACATATACAATTAAACACACTCACAAACATTTTAAAATAAGACATTAAATTCTAGATATAAAATAATAAATATAAATAAATTAATTAAGAACTGTATTAAGGACTTGACACAACACTAAAATGAATATAATAAACTACAACAAAAGATGCTGTAAAAGAAAGATTAACATCGCAGGTTATTTGATAACAACTATAATGCTGTATCTATTCTTTTTACAGAACTCACATATTAAACATACCAACATATTCCTGTGAAAATACAGAATTGTCACCGTAATTTTACTGAATGTTTATGAAATTTTACTAGTAAGGTGCTGCTGTTTCACCGTAGAAATAAAATTGCAAAATTGCTTTACATATTTTACTGTGTGTATTTTTCCTCGGAATGATATAGGGAAGGAGTAAACGACACTGTCTAATATATTTGTTTGGGGGTTCCACCGGGTTTCAGCCCAATTTTAAGGGTTCCGCAAGAGTAAAAAGGTTGAAAATCGCAGCTCCACACTATGCTAGAGTTTTCCTGAAAATTTCATCAAAACCGGTTTAGCGGTTTCGGAGTCTATATACTACACACACTCATATACATACATATATGCAGTTTTATGGATATAGAAAACAACGGCTGTTTTAAATATACGCAAGAATATATATCGTTCGTTGCAGAAAACCGTTGTTTTGACAGGTTGTCTTATTTTGAGATTGTACTATTTTAAATTGATACTGTCGTTATTTGACATAAGAATTTAATCTTTTACATCAGCTCATATTCGTGGATTAAACTGTCATCTACTTCTTTTAAATAAGAGCATGTTTATTATGAAAGCAATAATAATTACATGGAATGCAATTAACACGTCCAAAGAAGAATATTGTTATTTTCTAAGTGCAGGGAAGGGACCGCTGTCCGTTCTAGTCGCTTTCCACCAATACTAGAGCCGTTGGACATTTCTGCGTCAGATACATTGACGGTTTCATAGCACTATCACTGATGCTGCATAGACATTTATTCGGTTATAAACCGACCCTGTAGGTCTTAGGATATCCCTCTTAGGACGAAACAACTAAAGCTCCATCTATCGGCATCCTACACATTATCTTCAAGACAACGACGTTCTTAAATCAAAACAATCGTTTTCTTAAAACGTTAAGCAAATATTTAAGTTGTTTTATGTTACAGAAATATTCTTCTTATAAGTATGTGTTGTCTTAAAACAAACAAATTATGCATAGAATATAATTTTGTTAATATTAGACAATCATTTCTCTGTGTGTCTCTTGTAGGATTGTTGAGATATTTGGTGGTATCTTTACTTCAGATTATTGCTTTATTGGTATCATTTCCATTTCCATATCGTTGTTATTTGATATGCTGGCTAAGTATTTACTTAGAGCTGTGTCGCAGTGCAAAAATGGAAACGACCTAGCACTAATGTGCTCGACACAGTACGACTGCTGCTTGTGGTAGAGCAAATCTAAATAGAGTCTATATATTTTCTATGTTTATAATACTTTAGAGAAACTACGAGCGGTACAGATTAAAAGTATCTTAATAGCACTCTCCTTGCAAATTTACAAAACAGAAGAGCAAAAAGAACCCACACATAGATATTCTTAAAACACATTATCATTTAGTTAATAATGAAAATCTATAGATGAGAGAGTAGCTGCCGCGATAATGACTTTAACTTACTTAAAAAAAAACTGAGGATGTTGTGGTTTTTATGTCGCGTCGTCGTCGTACTAATTACCTGTGTGCAGATATTTCCAAATACTTTCGCATGATGTGTGAAAAAAGATTACATGTGTTCTAAGGCTGAACATACCGTGTGATTCAATTTCGAGGGTCACCATGGGGATCTCGCTTATTAGTGCAGATAGAGCCTATGTTTAAATTTGGCAGTTTCGTATTTTTATGTTGATCAATTATTTGAAAAGAAATTTAAGCTATCATTTTTTGTGTTGAACATATCCGCAAACAACTGAAATGTTAAGATATCGTTTTTAATTTATTATTCAAAAGTTAGAGTAGCTACACATTTGAAACAAAAACAGCTACTTTTTAACAAGGAATGCAGTGTCATTTTTTAATTTGAAATAACATCAATAATGGCGGCGTAACCATGGCCAACTTTGTTTTTCTTATGGGCACCAAGTTGAATTTTGGCATTTTCCAATAGTCGTGCTTTTTCTCATTTTCGCAATGAACATGTTGGCATTCGTTTTTAAAACAATGGTGCAATAACAAAAAAAAAACCGTCAGGTACCCAGCAACGTCAACGAAATGCACTTGGATCAAGCGGCGCGCGCAGCGTTGGGTTTGCCATTTAACCAAATAAACCTTAATTGTGGTTGATTATTGGTGTAAAATTACGCTAAGCAATAACAAAAACCGTTAAGTGATAAGGGGTTATTATTGTTCATATAGAGATGCCCCATCGTACAATATTCCTAACATTGGCCAGAAATTTAGCGGAGCACTAAGCGTTTAGTAAATCCCGCAATTCTTATAATGCTCAACCCTTTAATTGGGCCAGTCATGTTCCTGGAAAACTGAATGAAGAACGATTTTTAAATATTCTGCTCACTGAAATGGCAGACTATTTTGACGATGTTGCGTTGGACCAAAGGAGAATATAGTGGATATGTAATGTGAATAATGTAGTGGCAGCAAGATGGACAACCGCCTCATAATAGAAATAAGCTTTTCGTTGTATAAACTTGTTTGTTTTAGCATCTGAATGTTGTTAATCCAAAGCACCCTTGGTCAGTCCGGCGCCGGCGGTCTGAAACCAAGCTCCAGTTGGTTACCTGATAAGCACGATAAACAACGAGAAAAAGAACAAAGTTGTGTTTTATTATTACACCATTGTTTTAAAAACTAATGCCAACATATTATATATTGCGGAAATGCGAAAAGACAGGACTATCAGAAAATGCCAAAATTCAACATGGGCCCATAAGAAAAACAAAAGTTGGGCGTGGTTACGCCGCCATCTTTGATGTTATTTCAAATTAAAAAATAATACTGCATTCCATGTTAAAAAATAGCTCTAGAATGTTTTTGTTTCGAATGTCTAGCTACTCTTGGTTTTAAATAAAACATTAAAAACGATATCTTAACATTTCAGTTTTTTTCCGGTTATCTTTTTTTCACTTAATCGATCAACACAAAAATACGAAACTTTGCCAAATTTAAACATAGGCTCTATCTCGTCTAATAAACGAGAAGCCCATGGTAAGCCTCGAAATTGAATCACCCGGTATACTGAAGTATCGGTGCATTTTTCCAGCCCCACTATGGGGGATTTTGAACAATTTGCTATATATCAAAGATTTGTATTAGTTTTGTATTCCGTATAGAAAAACTTGTGTTCCCCTTGCTCACAAGATATAGCCATTTTTTAGGAGTGGCTGGGGAAATACCAGTTCCACCATACTGGAATTTAAAATTTTCTTTGAGGCCTAAGTTTACTGTTAATTTTGTGTTGGTTTGATTCGTTAACAAAATGTTTTGTTCCGACCTATTTTTGGTCCAATTTTCCGAGGAGGCGCACAAACACCTTTTTGGGAGTTTTGAAATAAGCCAAAGTTTTGTGTTCGATTTGTGTCGATTTGTTCCGTTGAGAAAAAGTTTTGTTCCGACCTAGTTTCGGAGATTTTGCAATTTTCAAATTGCAACATCCATAGTATTTTACCTTATTTTTCAAATGTCACGGTTAGCAATTATATTTTAATGGTTTTCGTTGTGTAATTGTCTAATTTAGTGTCAACCGTTTTGTAAAATTCCGACCTAATAAGGTGATTTCTCGAGCATAGCTTGTCAAAATTTGTTAAAAAGTTATAAAAGATCATTTTATGTAATTCAAACGAATATACCATCAAGACCAACTTGAGCACCGTTAAAGTTTCACGATTTCACACCTCGCTAGAAGACATAATATGTTTTCAAATCATATTCAATCAGTTGACGTATCATTACCTCTATTTCAACTTAGCGCAAGCGTATATACATTTAAATATAAAACTCAAATGTATATCATCAAACAGTTTTAAACCGTTAATGACGCCCATCGAAAATTATATATACTAATTTCACCGAATATATTTTTAATGGAGGCTAGTTTGAATGGGAATAATAGGCGAATGAGTGTTCGCTGCTGAATGGAAGGTAGAAGTGATTTTAATGCATAAAGAAAATTTTACATTAAATGAAATAGTTTCTTAGAAGTGATAGATGTACAGGTGAATATGTTGTTGGGTATTTTCATTAGTTCATCAGTAGGTTTTATTGGGTCATCAGTAGTAATTATATCTATCAAATTATAGTTGATGATAGCGATTAATATTTGATCAATCCTCTTCCAATTTATTCTAAGAATCGAATCATTGAAGCGACCTTTTATAATAAAATTTCATCAATGGCCATCTGACTCATTCTCTTAAACCTAGCAAACGGCTGCGTGGTCCAAATTTTTTATGTTACTATATGAAGTCTCGGCAACTATAAGAGATAGTAAAAAACTAGACTGGATGACGTAGTAGTATGTAAAACTCAAAGCCAAGAAAAAATTTAAATCAAAGAAACTAACTTTTTCGGGTTTGGATAGGCGATATTTGCTAAATACACGAATATCAAGCCCCTTTACATGTATCAGCTCTCCCAGGTAACAAAAATAAAAGACATTACTAGCGATGTTGAATATGGGGAATACGGTTTACCACAAGGATGCAATATCACACCGATACTAAACATTCTGTACACGATCGATAGCGATGTCATGTATGTATGTACCCAGACGATATTTGCACAACGTAGGCGAACAGGAACATCAACGTTTGTTTCAACACGAAAAAAAAACATTGTTTAGATATCGATATTTGTGATGGACCACTTACGTTACGCTACACACACACAGTTCAATGATAAAAAGTAGGACTGACACATCTGGTCCAATACATTGTATCGTACATTTGTGTGTGTTGGAACAGACCTTAAAAGCTTCCGGACTGGTGACAATTAACGAGACCAACTCAAAGAAGATGCTATTCAACCCAATAAAAAACCATGTAGATATTACAATGTCGATATGTAGTACACAGTAGAAATAAGGGACACAACACAAACAAATTATGTGGGTATATGTATACAAAATAACCTCAAGTGAGACATGTTGGAAATATAGTGAGCAAGAATTCAAAAACAATCACCGAAATTAAGAAAATCAGAAAACTTAATCCGTAGTATCTCAGAAAGGCGATCTATAATTTTAGGTATACAACTTTATTTACCTCAAAATTAAATTATCTATGAATATACACAATAAATGCAGCCATAAGGTTGCCATTGTCTATGAATATATAAATAAATTTATGTAAAAAATTTGTAAAAACTACGCTTTACAAACAAAATTTCCAAAAAAAATAACGTTTTTACTGATTCATGCATTGCCATCGGAAATCTATCCACTTGTAAAATTTCAACTCGTTTGGACATTTTTTATTGATTCATGCGATATGCATTGTCACCGGAAATCTGTCCACATGTAAAATTTATACACAATTGGACAAATTTTCCAAATCCTTAATTTTTTTTTTATTGATTTATGTATTGTCGCCGGATTACATACAAATTTTCTACTCGATTGGACATTTTTTTAATTGATGAAATTTTTTCGAAATTTTCGAAAATTTGTCGAAATTTTTTCATTGATTCATGCATTGTCACCGGAAACTCGACCGGTAAAATTTTTTAAATTTGGAAAAATTGTCAAAATTATGGAAAATTTCCGAATTTCTTTTATTGATTCATGAATTGTCACCAGAAATCTGTCCACATACAAAATTTCATACGTTTGGACAATTTTTTCAAATTTTCGAAATTTTTCCGAATTCTGGAGGATGAGAATTTTATGTTGGTTGGGTGTTGTGACCGTCTGGGGAAGATTGTGTCTGTGGTGGTGGGTTTTCTGTAGATATGTTGAATTCTAGTTTATTGTTATGTTTTCTGATTGAAATGTGACGGAAGTTAAGTGTTTAATTTTTTGTCGCATTTCTATGGTAAATGTAAAATTTGAAAGTTGATTATTTGCTCAAAAAAGTGACTCGAAAAATACAAAAAATATCATCCACGTATCCTCCTCAGGAGGAGGACTTATTAAGTTACTTAAGGGTAGTAATATAGTAATAGTAATATAATTTTGTGTTCTAAGTGGTTTACATAGAAGGATGCCAAGAGGTCGCTCAAGGAGTTTCCCAATGCAAGGCCTTTGTTTTGTGTAACAAAACTATTATTAAATTGGAAGAATTTGTGATTTAAAATAGTTCGAAACAGTTCTATAAGATCATCTGTTACGTTTTCATGTATGTGCAGTGAGTGCATGAATTTAGGTTGACTGAGAAAGATTTTAATCATTTTGAGTGTTTCATTTTGGAGTTTTTAGGAACATCTACATGATTGATGAGTTTTTAAGTTCATAAGTGAGGGTACAATTTTATGTTTTTATGATGTCATTGAGAGCACGTGCCAGTTTATGAACTATAATCAGAAGATGGGAAATTTGTTTTAACAAATTTTTTTAAGGCATTTTAATGGAATTTGGTGGACTTTCTGAGGTATTTGTGCTTAGTTAAAACCAAATTGTGTAAAAGTATAAGAAGAACTATTACAACGGATATTAAAGCCTACCTATGAGTTTAGCTTGAATTTATTTTTTAATATAATTAATATTAATTAGGTATTTATTTTTTATGTGATTTGTATTGTACGGTTTAGAGGAAACAATTTTTCCAAATCACCATTTACTTTTACCGACTTTTACCCATGGTAAGTTTCCGTTGCAATTAGATTTTGTTCAAACACTAACATCAATTTTATTAGTGCGGTATACTTGCTGCTTAAAACAAAGTGAATCAAATAACAAAATGTTCACAACAGATTGTGCTACTGTTTAACTGCAGGTAATACCTGTGGTGTAGCTGAATTTTGAGTGAGCCAACAACTGAGCAAAATAATGATCACAATCAGATGAGTGATTCAAGGGAGATTCTATTTTGGCCACCAGCGTATTTAATTTTTATTGCACCCTTAAATATAATTCTTTATATACATGTGAAAGTACATGGTTTCCTTAGATCATTATATAATAAATATAGCAATTCGCCATGTCATAACGGCACGCTATTATAAATCATTGGCATCGGTTCGTTAGGAGCTAATTTGATAAATAGCCATTCGACACGTAGGTAATGGTATTATGCTAACATTCTCGCCGTGGATAGAAACCAACTAAATATACAAACACCTAATTATTAAAAAGTGTAGCCGGATTAATAAAGTTTTTGCTGTTTGTCATTCCGGTGACGCCGAGTAAGAACTTTCGCATTGAACGTATTGATTGTACAATTGTATTGTCGTGTTTGGCATGGAAAATATGCAGGCTGGAAGTTTTCTTATGCGTTGAAATTTGAACCGACATAGAGTAAGCTCGCAAAATACATATGCAACCATGACAAAATGTTTAGAATGGTTTATTATTTAGAAAATACATATATACGTTGATAAATAATTAATTATGAAAATACATATTGGTCCATAAAATTGAATTCTATGCTGATTTTAAATTGTGACGTCATATTACTGATTTTGATTTGTATTTTTTATTTCAATAATGGTTTTTAAAATTAACTTAAAACGTTAATTTTAAGTTAATTTAAGTAAATTTTACTTCGCTAATTAGCGATCAACGCTTTCGTGCCACGCTTAGGCTTTCCTTATGCTAGTATTTAAATAGTGTGCGTGAGCTTTCATAAAAAATCGGAAAGAGCGAAAGGAAATCTATATCGAAAACGATTTCCATTCACAAACAATAGTCATGAGACTATAAAATTTGTATGCTACCATTAAACAATAAAGGAGATCTATCACAACTTGTGAGATAATGTGATGTGGTAGATAATGCGACTGCTATAAAAGAAACAAGCTGTGCCAGCGGCTTCGCTCCCGTAAATTTTAGAATTAGATACAGATGCACAACATTAGATACAGATGCAGAAACATATGGAACTCTTATCAAATCAGCACTTGAATCACTTGAATCACAGATTGAACAATTTAGATATTTATTTCAATTGTAACTTTTTCTTAAATATACAAAAAATATCTGTACAGGTACAGTATGATTTTGCGAAGGAAAAATATTTTGCCGAACATAATAATTGAGAAAAGCTAGACTAGACCGTTGAACGCTACGTCTTGAGTTTTACTGTATTTAGGACCATTACACGTCGTGAAGTATTTTTTACAATGTCGGCTTAATTCGGGAATCATGGAAAAGGTGTGAGATAATGAATTAAAAAAAAAAACACCTAATTTTTTTTCTTTTTCATTTGCATGTTTTGAACTGCCGCAAAGGCTTTAAAATTGTTTTAATTTTTGATACTGTTAGGGATAAATAGGACAGGCCTATTATGGATACGCACTGTATGCATGTCTGTAATGACTCACGTTGTCCCAGGTACCGCCGTACCGGTTATACCCGGTCGGACATCAGTGGTTAATCATGAGCCTTGCTGAACGCAGTGTTTATTGCTTTATAGTTATAAGTTATAGTTAATACTTATAACTAATTGTGTACATCTAACATGTGCCTCTAACATCAGAAGTGGAATTCGCCCATGCGATTTTTTTTCCTTGATTTACGAATTTCAGCGACATTTCAAGAAGAAAGAAAACCAGACCGTATGCGTCATACTTGGTACATTGGAAAATTTACTCGAGCACGCAGGTTGTTGATTATATAACTATGTGCCGGCTGGAAATCCTGACAAATTGCGATAATTTGTGCCAAGTTGAACCATAGCAATAGGCGGACTAAATTTCGGAGATGACTGTTTTGTGGGATGGAATTACGTAACTATTTGGTATTGTATCAGCTGTTTTTGATGTTTTAGTACTGGTGAGTTTGTTTTTAATTATTGGAGTATCGTAGACGTACGTTGTTGGTTAATTTGGAAGCAGATTTATGTGAAAAAGGTGCGTGTTTTGATTATTTGACTCACGATGCTATGACGGATAGGTTAGATGTCATATGAATGTCCGTTATATTTGTTTTTCGGTAATATAATGTGACAAACGCTAAATTCAATGTGCGTTTCCTTCTTACATGAACAGTTTTGAGTTTATTCTGTTGTTGGCCGATGTCATTCTGAAGTGTAACTTTATGCCGACACGCTATGTGGAAAGAGAGCGTTTGTCGGTGATGGGTTCGAGCAAATGGACTGAGCCTTTATAAGTGGCCTCAAACATTGTAGATACTTTATTGTTTTCAACGTTACTACTGTAAGACGTTTTAAAAGCCGTTAAATAGAAGTACAATTTTGTTTATCGTGTGACCCAAGATTTTGATTAGGCAATCGAACATAGGTACAACTGGAAAATAAAGAGTCACTTTATAATTTACATGTCTTTTCAATTTATAGGGGTAAAAATAAAAACGATTGTATTACTTCTATACAAAGTATCATATCTAAATCGTCATCGCTGACTAACTCTAACAGCTAGCTGGTTTTGGGTGTTTCAATTATTTTACTTGTATAAATAACAGCAACTTTAAAGCCAGTAATTATAATTGTACGACTGGCTGTAGCTGAGTTTGAGATTTTAGCGTTTGCAGTTTGTGTATTATGGTTTGAACATTGAGAATTAATGTTCATCGTCAATCGTAATTAGAGAATTGAAATTTATAGCTTTGTGTACCTGAATCTGAGAATTTGGAGTTTATGTGTTTTGGTGTATAATAATCAGACACTTATAAGATACTGTTCTTCGTGTGTTATAATTTGAGAATGGAAAGTCTTGTCTATCAAAAATTGAGTATTGGTACTTATCAATGTTTTGTGATTCATAATTCATGAATCGTAAGTTTATGTTCTTTAGGTATTATAATTAGAGAACGGAAAACCCTTATGTTTTGTGTAACATATGTTGTGAAATGAATTGGCCTTTGCACATTGGGCAGATGAATAAGGTATGTGTGGTAATAGTTTAATTTGTTTAGTTTTTTAGTTTTGAGAGAAATATAACATCATTTTGTGCCAAATTACGGTTCCTGAGTTTGATATGTAAAGTAAACCACATGTAGTTCCTGAGCTAGGAGCCGAAAACAGAAGATATAGAAATGAATAGTAAAGTCACCAGCATTGTTGTGAATATGTGAATGTTGATACGGCTCTAAACCTTGTTAAAGCAGTTATTGTGATAACTCTAAACTTGGTTAAAGCAGTCGGGGTTTGTTGTTGCCTTCTGGCGGATATCACACTGGGCTGGCGTACTGCGGTGTTGATGCTTGGGCCTTTGTTGCCTTCTGGCGGAGATCACACTGGGCTGGCGTACTGCGGTGTTGATGCTTGGGCGTTTGTTGTTGCCTTCTGGCGGATATCACACTGGGCTGGCGTACTGCGGTGTTGATGCTTGGGCCTTTGTTGCCTTCTGGCGGAGATCACACTGGGCTGGCGTACTGCGGTGTTGATGCTTGGGCGTTTGTTGTTGCCTTCTGGCGGATATCACACTGGGCTGGCGTACTGCGGTGTTGATGCTTGGGCCTTTGTTGCCTTCTGGCGGAGATCACACTGGGCTGGCGTACTGCGGTGTTGATGCTTGGGCGTTTGTTGTTGCCTTCTGGCGGATATCACACTGGGCTGGTGTACTGCGGTGTTGATGCTTGGGCCTTTGTTGCCTTCTGGCGGAGATCACACTGGGCTGGCGTACTGCGGTGTTGATGCTTGGGCGTTTGTTGTTGCCTTCTGGCGGATATCACACTGGGCTGGCGTACTGCGGTGTTGATGCTTGGGCCTTTGTTGCCTTCTGGCGGAGATCACACTGGGCTGGCGTACTGCGGTGTTGATGCTTGGGCGTTTATTGTTGCA
Source organism: Melinopterus prodromus (assembly GCA_964023965.1). NCBI lineage: Eukaryota > Metazoa > Arthropoda > Insecta > Coleoptera > Scarabaeidae > Melinopterus > Melinopterus prodromus. The sequence continues at coordinate 39,659,655 of OZ030391.1, read as the reverse complement.
TGCTGGCGGATATCACACAAGGCAGATGTACTGCAGTGTTGATGCCATTGCGTTTGTAATAGTGCGAAATGCTTAAGTTATTGTTTGTTTTGATTCTAGTTGTTTCAGTGACTGTGAGAGTCAGGAAAGAGCCGAGAGGATTGGGCCGAGAACGTCCCAACGTCAGGCTGGCCGTGTTAGGGATAAATAGGACAGGCCTATTATGGATACGCACTGTATGCATGTCTGTAATGACTCACGTTGTCCCAGGTACCGCCGTACCGGTTATACCCGGTCGGACATCAGTGGTTAATCATGAGCCTTGCTGAACGCAGTGTTTATTGCTTTATAGTTATAAGTTATAGTTAATACTTATAACTAATTGTGTACATCTAACATGTGCCTCTAACAGATACCTTTTTTATTTTTTGTTTGTTTTTTAAATATGATATAATTCGGGGATATGCAATCATGGAAATGGGGTGAGTTACTGAATTACATAAAACACCTAATTTATTTTTATGTTAAGCAAAGGCTTTAAAATTATTTTAATTTTTGATATTTTTTTTTATTTTTATTTTTTTAAATGTGATATTATAGTAATAATCAAAGCTGGGCAAAGTTAATCAGAAAGTTAACTTCGTTAATCTATAATCCGTTAACGAAAAAGTTAACTTCATTCACCGATAGTCAGTTAATTTGCGATAAATGTAACGGAAGTTGACCTTAATCGTTAATATTTTATAAAAACATAGGTTATGTTGAGTATAACCTAATAACAACAGGTCTTTCGTTTGCATAAGTTAAAATTGCCTTTGGAATTTTTCAAACTAGCCACAGTGGTAACTAAAGTAATTACATTGCGAGAAGTAATATTTATAAAAGACATTGAAAAGACCAACTAAGGTGGTTGCAGTTAGAACAAAAGCATTTTCAGACAGTTTCTTTTTAAGTTTAGATTTATATTGTGAAACAATTGGTATTCATTAAAAAGTAACAATATTAAAAAATAGTTAAATATTTACTATTACTTAATAAATATGTATACTCGCGGAAAATAGTACGTAGGTATACATCATAAAATTTCTGGATGAAAGTCGGATCAAATTTTGTTTGGTACTTACATGGAAACAAGAAATTTAGGATGTGAACATATTTTTTCTGTCACTGTACATACAAAAGGTAACTTAAAAACGAAACAATTCACGGACATGCTTTATGTAAAGACTCCGTGTCGCACAAAGTAGTACGTCATACAAAACCAAATCCGAACATACACAGAACATCAATAGCAGTTTGGAATGTCAAATTATGATATTTTCGATTTAACGGACTTGAATTAACGGATGACAAATGCAGCGGAAGTTAATAAGTCCGTTAATGGTTTTGAAAGTTAACTTAAAAGTTAATTCGTTAACGAAAAATTTAACTTCGTTAACTAACGATTAACTGATTAACGCTTTTGTGCCCAGCTTTGGTAATAATAATAATGATCCACGCCTTAACATTCGCCACTACGGGGGCATCGGCAGGTCCGTATTATCGTTATTATGGCCCGCGTCTCTGGCACGCCTTAAGTTGTTTGGATTTCAGCATTCGCCGAGCAGTAAATGGCCCGCACAGACGCGGGCCATGATAATTCAAGACTGCCGATGCCCCCGTAGTGGCGAAAGCTGTTGGGGGATGTTAAAGAGCTGATTATTATTATTACTACTATTATATAATTTATTTAAAAAAAAATACGAAAATGAATACAATTTTAAAGCCTTTCAGGCAGGTCAAAACATGAAACAAAAAAAAATTAAAGTAGGTGTTTTATTTAATTTATTAAATGCCACCTTTTCCATGATTGCAGATTCCAGAATTTGAAAATTTAGAAAAATCGGCCCACCTTTATGTGTAGGCAGGCTAATCGAGTCACCGAAACTTTTAGTAGTAGTAAGTAGAGCATGTCCCTACAACCAATAAATGGAAAAATCCACAACACAATTACCATAGCCTTATGGCTGGCTACTTGTTTGTTAAATAAGCTACCCTTTATTTCGTTGTAACCGCAAGCTGCGGCGAGTGAGATAGTCAGGTGAATCAGTGAGATCCGAGTTCAAAATAACACACCAACAATCTGTATATTGATCGTATACAAGGCACTCGCAATTTCCTGAGCAAGCCACCTATAATTACGTCATTCAACATTATTCTTGTTTAATTATCCTACGCTTGTGTTTACATATCAGATTGGGGACTCCATTGCGAGTATCTACGAAGAGAATAAGATGTATTATAAACGCCAACACAATTTCAATTAAAACTTAACCGATCAGGGCTACAGATAGTTACTGGTATATATTAATGCCCATAATTATCCTTTAGTGCACTATACAAAAATAATAATAAACTGATAAATATATGTTGAATATTGCTCACTAATACTTCTTTTTACGGAAAATCCATACCGGGACTATCTCTTTTAGCCCTCGACTAAATCAACCCATCATAAACAAAGAACGGTTAAAAAACAAACGTGTTCAGATCAGTTGTGTAAAGCAGTGCGTTGTCGACTACAAAAAGGTAACGAAAGTGGCTAAAGTTGCCTAAAGTGTATTTTACTGTCCAATGCTACTCATACGTGTCCGGCAGAGTTTAATCATGAAAAAAGTTTTAACAATAACTTTTCCGAAAATTTTATTCTATATATTTTAAAGCTATGCAAAAGTGTTATTTGAAAAGAGTGTTTAGAAATATTAGAGGGTATTAAAAACGAAATTATATTCTCCTTTATCGTCACATGCACACCCGGTGTATTGAATGTCGAAGGTGACTATAAATTCATATTTGATGCCTTCTCATATTTTCAAATACTTTTTTTTATAATATACATAACTTTGAAGATGAAGGTTTTACTCTTACAACGGAACCGGTGATTATAATTTCCTATTTGAAGACCTCCAATCAGGGCCGGCGAAAGGGAAATATTTGGACCAGGCAAGTCCTCTTTTGGCGGACTTCATTACTAATTACTTAAAACAACTACATGAACGCAATTTAATAATTAGTATTAAATAATTTACGGTTCATTTATAAAATGAACCATCATATTGTCAGTAGGGTCATCCGGCGCATAAAACATAATCAGCCGTGAGGTTAGTTTGTATGTTGGGAACCTTGTTCTAGGAATGTGCAACGATAAAACAACAAACATAAGTCGACACCAAAAAGGTAGCTACAACCCAATACCTTGGAGAGCTACTATAAAGGATTAAAACGTTTTGTATTGTAATGAGACTTAGATCGGTGTTAGTACTAATCTGTATTACACCAGTATGTAATCAGTAATTAGTTACTTATCATCAACAAGTAAGTTATTAAGAAACATACCATTGTAAAGTACAACAAATAAATCAACTGCATACCCGCTGTGAAGAGTCTTTATCCCCTCGTGGAAGCAACCATCTCCGCTACAGCCCCACAAAGATGCAAAGACGTTAATGTTATTACCCACAAAGGGGTAACCACCCTCTGAAACCGTGACAATGGTGGACACGCCGTAAAACCCGATGGTCACTTGGAGCAGCACAACAGCACTCGCAGCTACAAGGGCTCCAATGGCGCAACAGCATAACAAGAACCTAGACGAATAATGGTTATGTCATGCAAGGAGAACGACCACGAAGAAGAAAATAGAAGACGCAACCAAGATGAAAAATCAGAAGAGCTGCAGAAAGAACAAGAAACGACCAAGCACAAAGAAGAAGAAGCGACTAAGAAGAATGTTTCATCTTAATGGAAGATGGTGGTGTATCCTGTCTGCCGACAGAATCAGAAGATGATGTCAATTTCTATCGGTTTCAGCAATTCAAACTTCAAATTCATCAGAAATTTCCATCAAGCGGCAAAAATCGGGCAGAACAACTACAGGAAGGAGAAGAAAAAGAAGATGAAAAAAATAAGGTTTTTCAACATCAGGTACTCGACCTATAGTCATAACGTAGAAAGAAGTGAGGTAGGAGATATCCATTTCAATTATTTATTTATTTATTTATATTTGGGGTGCTAACAGACCCGAGGTCCAATACAGCACCCTCAAAATACAAGTGCAATAGTACCTACATTACTAATCAAGCAGATAATATAATTAAGGGAAAAAATACATAAGCAAAACCGAAAACTAAAAATAATAAACGCAATGAAAGCTAAGTAGCGAAAATAAAATACAAAAGAATGTAAACCAAAACACTATTCTAGAGACAAAAATAGTAAACGCAATAAAAAGCTATGTGGCGAAAATAAAATACAAATACAAAAGAATGCAAAACAAAAACATTATTCTAGAGACCGGACCAGACATCAGCCGCGGTCAACAGCTTTTTAAGGCGGGGCAGCGATACCGAAAACAAGTCTAGCGACGGGACGAGAGAGTTGCTTGTGGTCAAGATCCTGTTAAGAGGGGAAGTGCGGAAATAGTTCGTACGCGAGTCCTGGACATAAAATAGGCGATGGGAACGGGTCGGATACGCGGGAACAGATTGACCAACTTATGCAAACAAACCATGTCAGATATAGTTCGACGGTTTTTTAAAGGTTTTAGTAAAAATATGTTGCACAGTTGATCATACGAGCAATGGAGAACATGAAACTTTCGGGAGAGAAATTGTACAAATCGCTTCTGAATAGATTCAATCTTGTCGATATATGATTGATAGTAGGGGTTCCATATAACTGAGGCATAGCTGAGTACGCTATGCACGTATGCAAAGTATAGCATGCGTATAGAAGCGATGTTGGTGAAATGTTTCGATGTTCGAATAACAAACCCCAAAGAACGGTATGCTTTCTTAATTATAAAAAGGATATGGTCATCGAAAATAAGTTTCGAGTGTCAAATCTGTCAAGGTCCCCCTGGAATTTCACACAGTCATCAGCTGAATTGATGGCGGAGAAGATTTTGCTGTCATCCGCGTACAAGAGACATTTGGAGAACTGGAAGCAATGAGAAATGTCGTTGATGTAGGAAAGAAACAGCACTGGACCGATATGGGAGCCCTGGGCAACCCCAGACGTCAGAGGTCTGTATTGTGATAAACAACCACTCACTCTAACCGCCTGGGACCTGCCTGTAATGTAAGAAGCAATCCAATCAACCAGGCAGTCCTGAATACCCAGACCCAACAGCTTACCGACAAGAATATTGTGGTCGATTCTGTCGAAAGCCTTGCTAAAATCAGTATAAACTGCGTCAGTCTGCCGCCCAGCATCCATGTTCCCCAATATAAAATCGGTGTAGCACATTAAGTTGGTTTCAGTCGAGCGGCGGACAGAAAACCGTGTTGCTCCTCAATCAGTTTGTGTTTAAGTTCTGAATTCAGTACGCCACAGACCAGGCTCTCAAAAACTTTGCCAACAGATGAAAGGATTGAGATGGGCCTATAATTCACTACCATGTTGCTGGAACCGCTTTTAAAAATTGGGATGACATGAGCCCTCTTCCAAGCCGCTGGAAACGTACTCTCGGCTAGCGAGAGGCGAAAGATCAGACTGAGTGGGGTGGCTAACCGATTTGCACAGCGTTTTAAAAATATGGATGGAATACCGTCGGGGGCAGGAGTACAATTCTCCTCAAGGCTTAATAGTTTAGTACAGATCGCGTCCGCACCAAAACAAGTGGATCCAAAAGAATCCGAAAAGACAGGGGCCGACAACCGGGGACGTGCAGTTTTTAGCGTACCATCAATATACACGGAATTAAAATATGAGGAAAACATCTCACAAATTGAAACAGGTGTGGTAGCCATGGACCCTCTGTATTTCAAAGAATTTGGAAGCCCGGAACTTCCCCTGCGCCTATCTCGCGTATATCTCCATACCTTGGATGGATCACGACAAACATCTCTCTCAATCGAGTTTAGAAAATTCCGGTAGTCATCATCAATTAACCTTTTCGAGCGAGCACGCAGCAATCCGAAGGTAGTGTAATAAACAAGATTCTTAGTTCGTTTCCATTTTTTGTGAAATTTAATTTTTTCCTTTATTACTTTTACAGTGGATTCACTAAACCAGACAGGAAATCGGCGTCTACGGGCGGGCCTGTGACGGACATATTGTTTAATGATAGGAAGAAGTATATAGAATGCCTGTACTGCAGAATCCACCTGCATCCCTCTCAGCTCCGAGTCCCAGTTAATACTATCGATAATCCGGTTGATAGACTCATAATCACCGTCATTAAAAAAATATATAGCAGGGTCGGGACATAGCTGACGCTGTTGAAGGTTGTTTTTTAATGTGATGAGAACTGAGGGGTGATGACGATCCTCTGCAATCAGTGGGGACGGACAGGAACGTACATCGGCAATAACAGGACAGTTACACAGGACAAGATCCAGCACTCTAGCGTTGAAATTTTCGACATATTTAAATTGAGATAAATTCGCAATAGTTAAGCGACTCAAGCAATTCCCCAGCCCGACCATTCGGGCTACCGTCTGGCCGACAAGCGCCACCATCTTGAGGTAGCCATGACAATAATGGTACATTAAAATCGCCGACTATTAGTATAGTGTCATCTACATGTGTATCACAAAAGTAATCCAGACGTCGCCAGGGGGCAAATACACGACACATAACAGAACACGGGATGAACCGACGCCCAATGATACCCACAGGTCCTCGGCATCACTACACAGATCACGTAACCGGGACACCACAATGCCGCGACGTACGGCCACCATCACACCACCACCATCGCGCTTCACAGATGCACAGGATTCCCTGTCTCTTCTAAATATGACAGGGTCTTCTAAATATGTGAAATTCTTTGCACAAAAGCTCGCCATCACGCACGCTGTCGTTTAAAAATGTTTCAGTAAAGCACAAAACATCTGAATCACAATTGAGTGAGTTGGTGAACAAACAATCAGTAGCATATCTCCATCCGAGAGAGAACGGGATATTAATTATTTAATCTGCTAGATCGGAGTCCTTAGCGATGAGTATGGGTTTAGAGCGCTCGTCGCGACGCACGAATATGGCGCCACCCCTCACCCAATGGAAACTAAACTTACTGGCAGCGGCGGCTTCGCGTACTTTTTTATATAAGATCTTGTTCTTAATAGTTAAGTGTTCACTAATGAAAATGTTGGAATTGTTCAATTTAGGGATTCGGACGCCCGGTCCCATATCATTATTTTTTCGGGTAAGTCTAAACGCAGTTAAAAGATCGTCGCGACTACGACGAGAAAAGAATCTAACAATGATACTTCGAGGGTGGACTGATTGCTGCATGTGGTTTACCCGATGCGCAACATCGACAACATCGGTGGATAAAGGAAAACCAACGGCAGTACCTATCGCCTCCACATTGTCGTAAATGTTCTCATTAGGGGACTCCGGGACGGCTCGGATCTCAATATTATTGAGGCGAGAATGTTGTTCGAGGTCGTCCAAGCGACGCTGTAAGAGTGAGTTCTCAGATTCCAGTCCCTCAATCCTTGTCTGGTGTTCAGCCAAGCCCCTGGCAAGGGTTTCCAGGCCGGATAGCCGGGCAACAACCTCATCATACCTGGTATTAAGTCCTCCCGAATGCTCGCAAACATCGCAGCAACGTCCTCATGTCCAGAATCCGAGCATTCGGAGCTGGGAGAAACAGTTGTAGATGTATTAAGCAGTCTGCAGTCGGGGCAACGCCAAGACGACCCGGGAATAGACAGAGACGGCAAAGACGACACCGGTACCTTGACACACCTGGCGTGGAAAAACGAGCCGCACTGACCACCGCAACATAAACCAGGCAGCTTTTTATTTATGGCCTTTCCACAAACATTGCACGTTGAACTCATCTTCAATCGCGGAAAACGGAATTGCTAAGCCACAAACACAAGAATGAGTAATGCACTTTTGTAGAGCACTATTAAAACTATACACTCGATAAATTACCGGCAGAACAACTCACAATAAACCACTAGAAGGCGGGAAAGATTGCAAGAGTCAACGCGGCACAACCGTCCCGAGCGATATTCCCGAGCGATATTATAGTGGACTAGATTTTAATTCACATATAAAAATGCACATGCAAAGTAATTTTATTGCCAAATAAAATTAGGACACGCTCGACAAAAGTATTTGTGTTATACATTGCGCTTTCGAATAATAGGGTTGTATATCATAATGCGTAGTAAAAAAATTGAGTTCAAGTTAATGTGATTAAATGTGATGCCAAAACCTTCCAAGAAAAGCAGTGGTGCAACTTGCATATATAACGCGTGCAGTGCTTTTGCTGGGCTACTTTCCCACGATTTGGAAGACAGCAGTGGTGCTCACCATTCTCAAGCCCTTTAAACCATCCCATAATCCCACAAGTTACAGGCCTATCTCTTTGCTTAGTTGCATGTCAAAATTAGTCGAAAGCGTTATTTATGAACGGTTATTAGCCCACACTGAAGATCACCATGTCATCCAGGATGAACAGTTTGGATTTAGATCTGGACATTCGACCACTCACCAAATTGCTCGCGTAGTTGCGGACGCCGTAGAAACTTTCAACAAAAAGGATCATACTGCTATGTTGACTCTGGACATTGCGAAGGCGTTTGACAAAGTTTGGATAATTGGACTGTTGCATAAACTAATTACGAACAATTATCCCGCGTATCTAATCAAGCTAGTCCAGGACTACCTCGAAGGCCGTCAAATCATTGTCAGGGTCAACGATCAGCTGTCCTTGAGTAAGGAAATTTTTTGCGGTGTACCACAAGGTGCGATTCTATCGCCCCATTTATTTAATATTTACCGTTCGGACACCCCTAAATTAAGAAACACAAAAATAGCTCTTTATGCGGATGACACGGCGATCTATGCGAGGAATTTCCACCCCTTAACAGCATCCCGCATGATCCAAATTCACGTTAATGTTCTTCGGAAATATTACGTTAAATGGAAGCTACGACTAAATGCGTCAAAATCGGAACTCGTCATTTTTAGTAAGTTTAACCGCCAGATACACCTCCCCTACCCCGTCAAAATTGATAACGTTCTGGTTCCATTAAAACAGTGCGTAAAGTATCTAAGCGTGTATCTCGATCAAAGGTTGACCTTCAGAAACCAGATCGCCAAAATTTTTCAAAAAACTAGCGGAAACATACGTACTATGTATCCGCTAATTTCTCGGAACAGCTTTCTAAATTTCGCCAATAAAAAGCTCGTGTATCAATCGATTATTAGACCCGGAATGTTGTTCGGAGCGCCAGTGTGGGGCAACGCAGCGCGGACAAATTTAAAACGTGTTCAGATACCACAAAACAATATTCTACGTATTATTTTGAATGCCGACCGTTACGACCGTACCACGGAACTCCACAATCGCGCAGCGTGCCCATTTATTAAGGATATTTTGGCCAAACATCTAACAAAATTTTACAACAACACCGTTAGGCATGACAACCCCCTCATACTGGACATTACTGAAAAACCCAGAAGGATGAAACATCGACATCCGTTTGAGGCACATAACCTGATACCACCATCTCTAGAGGAAGACGCGCTGGAACGGCCGTTGCAGATTGGGGACCGCGAGGATGCCGATGGACATGAAGACGCCGATGAAGAGGGCCATGACTAGTATTTTTGTTTGTGGGGGTAGTTTCTAAACAATTTTTTTGAAACTTTTTAATGAGAAATCCGGAAATCATATTGTCACATAACGTCATCCGGAGCATAAAACATAATCAGTCGCGAGGTTAGTTTGTGTGTTGGGAACCTTGATCTAGCAATGTGCAACGATAAAACAACAAACATAAATCGACACCAGGAAGGTCGGCTACCACCCAATACCTTGGAGAGCTACTATAAAGAATTCAAATATTTTGTATTGTAATGAGACTTAGATCGGTGTTAGTACTAATCTGTATTACACCAGTATGTAATCAGTAATTAGTTACTTATCATCAAGTCAGTTATTAAGAACCATGCCATTGTAAATTACAACAAATAAATCAACTGTAGTGGAGAGTATTAATCCCTTCGGGGAACGTAAGGGAGGACCACCCACCTGAAAACGTCACAATATTATTACAGTTAGGTCAAGGGATCTTTGCGTGTTGTCAAATGTATCAGACGTCTGCAGGATTGCCAGATTAGTGTCACAACAATGCCGGAGATGATGGGGGGGGAGGTATTGTGACAAGAACAAAAGTATCAGACGTCTGCAAGATTGCCAGATTAGTCTCACAACAATGCCGGAGATGATGGGGGAGGTATAATGACAAGAACAATAAAAATAAAACAATATTTATTTTTAAAGTAAAAATATTAAAATAATTGATGTATGGTCAACTTGATTCTGTGATTAAAAAAGTCAGCCCGTTTCACCTCGCATTTGCCAAACCCAAACAGGTCTAAAAACTCAACTTTGCGATTTTGGCAAAGAATAGATCATAATCGTGTATGCAGTTTCCATTTCCAAAAGCCACGTTCTACAGGATTGCAGATATTTTGCGCTTTTTAATTTTGTTTCTTTTCCAATTATCTTGTACAGCTAAGAAAAAACGCCTTTGAATACGTCGTTTTTTTACTATAAAAATACCCATTTTGATGTAATGGCAATCCCATATTTGAAAGTTATTTTAATATAACATTTAAAGGCTTTCTTAATGGTAGCGGAAGAAAATTTATGGCTTAAAGATCATAATTGAAATTGCAAATATTGATACCTTTGAGTAGCATGGAGGTTGCAAATGGAATATAAAATGTACTCTGGAACTTTATTTGCCCTGAATACGAATGCGCACTCAAAATTACGCAAGACATCCGGAAAACTAAGGTCAAATGTCAAAACTGCAATTTTAGCAACATTAGTAAATGTATGCAATTTGAATTCAATCTCCTAGAAACCTCAAAATCTGTATAAAATACACAATGTAACACTAATTTTCAACTATCTTTTTCTAGAAAATTTTCTTATGTACGGCCATCATACTATTATATACTGTTATTAAGCCAATGGTGTCATTTAAAAAATATGTCGATTCTGTCTACATTCAAAAACCATTCAAGGTCGGAAATTTAGTTTACTATAAATATGTGTACATACTTTGACGATTCAAATCCGAGTTTTTTTTTTAATAACAGACCTATTTAGAGATTTTGTCATATTTCAATAGTTACACTAGTAAAATAAGTTAGAATTAAGTTACTCATTAGTCAATTATGACTAGATTGTAATGCTCTTACTGAATAATAAAAAAAAATTTCAATGGTTTGTGTTCTCACTGTATAATACCGGTTTTACACTATTGTTAATGGCACTATACGCAATTTTTTCTTGCTTAAAAAATTTGTAGAACATTTTGCGTGATAAATTACGTAGTGTAAAATAATTTGAATAATATTGAATATGTAAAATTCAACAAAGTTATGTCTCTGTCTGCATATTGTCTGGTTAAAAGTAATAGTAACTAACTAACATTTCAGATAATTACAAAAACCTGACTACAATAGAATACCAGTAAATATAATGACATTTTCCAGAGATTTAATGGATTTTAAGAATTTATTGAACTTATTTTCATAACACTTATCGATCGTATTTTCAGCATTTGGCCACAATTAATTCGTGGCTCAATAAAATATAACAAATTTTTAGTTATGTGATTTTACCATTTTACCTTTAAGCAGACGATATATTATTTACAATAATGTAAAACTATTTCCTTCATGTTTGATTTTGCCGCAGATGCTTGAATGCCTGACGGAGACCCGAGATGAGCCTCAAATGCTGCAGACTCCGGCGCAATGCCGGAGACCTGGCAACCCTGGACGTCTGGTGCAATAATTCCTGGCCAGTCAGTCAGTGGCATAGATAAATAAATTTTTCCTATGGAAAACACGGCCTGTCATAATTTTATCATTAATTATTTATCGTTAATCTTATGCTAACTAATGTTTGAATAAGTACGATATTAAATATAATTAAGGTAGTCCGAATTGAGAAAGTGCTAACTGAAATAAATACTAGGTATATTTGACCACTAGAACTATAGAATTTCATTGGCTTTTTGAAGTGCATACTAATAGGTGTAACAATACCCCTGAAGCGACACCACTGGAGTTAGAAATTATACAATGACCTGCTTACTATAGTTCTGTCTTTGTTTTACATGCTAGTATCTGCATAAGTATACGAAGTCGTGTGTCTTAGCCAGCGATGACGCACGTCCAACGTTAATGTCAATTATTTCACATGTCGTAGAAAGAGTGAACACATGATAATTACATCGTAACTAGCGCATGGCACTTTTGACACTACGCAAAAATCCGTTGATCGAACTATACATATACGTATACGGACATAATTATACTTAAGTATAATGAATATATATTTAATAAAATACTGCTTTTCGAGTCTTTGCGTTACAAAATGCTTAAATATACTTGATCGACAACATCGCCAGCGCAACTAAGTGATGTTGTGATATTGACCGCAAATAAGTTTATGCTAACATGAATTCAGAGAATCTTTGGTCCCCCGATGCGACGATTGTGGGCATCGTAATAAAATACAGAACGCCACAAATGTATCAGGAAGTTTCTCGATTAAATAGTTTTTCCGTCGATCGTTTATTTATGAGATAGTTTAGTGAATAGGAAATCGTTTATTAAACAACTCTATTAATGCACGATTTCTATTAATGCATGATTTGTTATAGCCAATCACAAGACGCAAAGGCGTCGTTTGATTGGCCAATCGAACATATGTGAAATGAAACCTTCCAATCAAAACATACCGCTCTCTAGAACTGTCAGTGTCAAATTAAATAAATTGTCATATAACCTAAAAAGACATCGGCGAAGAAAAATCTATGTAGACGACTATAGAAGAATACGATCGACGGAATTTTTTTTTAACCAACTCGAATATTAAACAGTGAATAATGATCTCGACAATTAACGAACTCGCTTCGCTTGCGCGTTAAACAGTATCGATCATTAATCGCTCTTTTTAATATACTTGTTGGTTAAATGACTATTTCCGTCGATCGTTTATTTATGAGTCAGTTTAGTGAATAGGAAATCGTTTATTAAAGTACTCCATTAATGCACGATTTCTATTAATGCATGATTTGTTATAGCCAATCACAAGACGCAATGACGTCGTTTGATTGGCCAATCGAACATATGTGAAATGAAACCTTCCAATCAAAACATACCGCTCTCTAGAACTGTCAGTGTCAAGTTACATAAATTGTCATATAACCTAAAAAGACATCGGCGAAGAAAAATCTATGTAGATGTAGAAGACGCTAGAAGAATACGATCGACGGAAAAATTTTGTAACCAACTCGAATATTAAACAGCGATTAATGATCTCGACAATTAACGCGCTCGCTTCGCTCGCGCGTTAAACAGTCTCGATCATTAATCACTCTTTTTAATATACTTTTTGGTTAAATAACTATTCCGTCGATCGTTTATTTATGACTCAGTTTAGTAAATAGGAAATCGTTTATTAACAACTCTATCGTCCTTTGATTGGCCAATCGAGCATATGCGAAATGACACCTTCCAATCAAAACATACCGCCATCTAGAACTGTCAGTGTCAAATTACATAAACCTAAAAAGACATCGAAGAAGAAAAATCTATGTAGACGCAGCTAGAAAAATACGATCAAAGAAAAAATTTTGTAACCAACTCGAATATTGATGGCGACAATGGCGGCGAATAATGATGGCGACAATTAACTAATGAAGTTTAGCTATACATATATAAGATGGAAAAAGGAAATTTGTCATGAATGCCTTGATCGGTTCAACTTCAATTTTTTTCGATAACTCTTTACTTGTCGGAAATTTGTTTTGTTATGTTGATATATATGTCATGTTGACAGATTTTTGTGAGTCGCGTTTTGTATTGATTTGGAAGGTATTGTAATCTACTGCCGACGAGGGAAAATAAAGTGTGGAAAGTAATTTGCTTTGATTGGAATTCCCGTATTATACGAACCGTCTGTGCCGGGTGAGCGGTTAGCGAAACCAACGGCGAGACACGACATTTTGGCGACCGTGACAGGACTGGATGTTCGGCGAAGATTTTGTACTGATTTTCCAAGAAATAATTGTGACACAATCAAGCAGCCGCAGTTGTTGTTAATATTGATTTGATCGGTGACGTTTTGGGTAAAAAATTGACAGACTTTTTCCGTGTTCGGTTTTGCTGTACGGAGCGTAGGAGGTTTCGAACGAAGTTTGTGCAATGGCTGGTGACATCGAATCAAGGAAAAGGCACAGGAGGATACTCAGATCCAGTTTTACGAAAGCTGCGAATGAATTGGAGTCTCTTTTGAAGGCAGGGAGTCTGGAGCTCAGCGATGTCGAGGTTTGCTGGGAATGTTTAAAATTGAAATTTGAAGAGTTGCAGGCCTGTGACAGGGAAGTGTACGAGGGGCTTTTAGAAAGTGCTACGGAAGAACAGCTCATTGCCGAGGTAGAAAGCTGCGATGTCTATGTTAAAAGGTTCATGGAGTTACGTTTGAGGAGCACAAAGGTACTTGTAGTAAAGGTGACCGTTAACACGGGTGCTTCAGTAAAACCAATTGAAGAAGTTTCTACAGGTAAGCGTAAATTTAAGCTGCCGCAGATCGAATTTAAACGCTTTGATGGCAACATAAGGGACTGGTTAGCTTTCTGGACCCAATTCAGGAAAATTCATGAGGACCCGGATATTGATGACAGCGACAAGATTGAATATCTGATTCAGGGTACCACTGGCCCTACCTGGCAGTAGGGCACGTCAACTTGTAGAAAGCTTTCCAGTAGTAAGGGAGAATTATTTAAAAATTATTGATTGCATGCAAGCTAGATTTGGGAGAGAAGATTTACAAATAGAAGTGTACGTTCGGGAATTGCTTAAATTAGTTTTAAACAATGCCATGGCCCATCAAAAGTTAGATATTACAGTGCTTTATGACAAAATTGAAACTCAGTTGAGAGCTCTTGAGACATTAGGTATTACATCAGATAAGTATGCAGCCATGTTATTTCCGTTGATTGAATCTTGCCTGCCACAAGATCTGCTGAGAATTTGGCAACGCTCGCCTTTTAGTTCGTGTACTGCCAGTAGTGGAGATTTGTGTCAGCCTTTAAACGGAGATACACTTGAAATTAGACTTAGCAATCTTATGAGTTTTTTGAGAACTGAAGTTGAAAATGAACAAAGAATCAGTTTAGCAAATGAGGGTTTTGGATTAACTGAAAATTTAGGCAAGAAAAAGTCTCAGAAAAATCTAGCCCCTTTCCCGTTAACAGCTGCTGGTTTGATTAACACTAATGTTGATACCGAATGCATTTTTTGTATGGGATCTCATAAGAGTGACTCATGTTTTAAAGCTCAAAAAATGACCATTGATGAAAAGAAAAATATTATTAAGGAAAGAAAAGCATGTTTCCGATGTCTTAAGGTTGGGCATCAGTCTAGACGGTGTCGGAATCGCATGAAGTGTATAATTTGTGGACAGCCACACGTGCCGCTGATGTGTCCCAATTTAGATATGAATAAGCGGCATGGTGAAATGACACAAACAAGCAATGTTGAGACGAAAGGAACAGATCAAGCTCTCGCTAATTATACAAGTACGCACGTTTTTCTTCAAACGTTACGAGCCACCGTAAAAGGATCTGGTTCAGGTGGTTCTAGATGTATAAGAGCCTTAGTGGATACTGGATCCCAACGGTCTTATATTTTGAAGTCAACCGCTCTGGCGCTCGGTTTGAAGCCTAAGCGAGCCGAAAGGATTGTCCATTGTCTATTTGGTGGTGACGAAATTGTAAATAATCACTACTGCTACGATATCACTGTGACTCGACAAGATCGAGTGATGTAACGACTGCTTTATCCTTATTTAGGAATCCATCAATTACTGACTTGTGGCAGTTAGATGTGTTGGGTATACAGGAGCCCACGGAAAAGAAGTCCAAGGAAGAGACGGCTTTGGCGGCAAAGGAGTTGTTTCTGCAAACAGTAGTCGTGGATTCAGAGGGCAGATATCAAGTACGGTTGCCGTGGTTAGAGGGTCATCCTCCATTGCCTACGAATTACGGTGTTGCAAAAAGACGGATGGCAGCAACTGTGCGTAAATTAGAGAAGGATGATCTTTTCGAGCGTTATGATGAAGCTTTCAAGGAGTGGGAATCGCTAAAGATCATTGAGAGAACTAACGCAAATATTGGTGAAGGCCATTTTCTGCCACATCGACCTGTGTGGAAAGAAGGTTCTACGACAGCAGTTAGACCTGTTTTTGATGCATCTGCCCGAGAGAAAGACAAACCATCGTTGAATCAATGTCTAGAAAACGGATTAAATCTCATAGAGCTGATACCTACATCGTTACTCAGATTTCGACGATTCAAAATAGGTGTTGTATCTGACATAAAGAGAGCCTTCCTGCAGATTAGTGTGCACGAGAGAGATCGCAACTTTTTTTAATTTATTTGGGTTGACAAGAATGGTCAAGAAATAATATTCCAGCATAGACGTGTGGTGTTCGGAGTCAATTGCAGTCCCTTTTTGTTGGGAGCGACCATCGAGTTTCATTTGTCAAAATGTTTAGAAAATTGCGCACTTCCAGGCTCTGCATATTCTCGTGAAACTATTGAACAATTGTCACGAAGCTTTTATGTGGATAACTGTGTAACCAGCCTACCTGATCAGGCAAGTTTGAATAACTTTGTTAGAGAATCAGTCCTAGCGATGGCCGAAGGTCAGTTTGATTTAAGAGGGTGGGAGTATACTGGAAATTCTGCACGTGATGATTTTGCGGTTCCCGTACTGGGACTTAAATGGTTTCCGAAGCAGGATGTGTTAACGGTTAATCAGGAGTTTCTCAAAGGTGGCCCTGAAGACTTTATAGTTACGAAGAGAAAACTGCTATCTATTGGTCAGCAAGTCTTTGACCCAATTGGGTTTACAGCTCCAGCTACTTTAGTGCCCAAGCTGTTGTTGCAACGCTTGTGGGAAAGACAAATATCCTGGGACATGCCTATTGATGATGACATTGCCCTTCAATTTAGAAATTGGGTCTCTGATTTGTAGCATCTTCGGGAAATAAAAATCCCTCGCTGGATATCTACTGGGACTTCAGATGCACAAGATATGAGCATTCATGTCTTTTGTGATGCAAGCCAGCATGCGTACGCTGCCGCAGTATTCTGTAGAGTCGTGAGAGATGACATGGTATCTATACACTTGTTGGCTGCTAAATCCAGAGTTTCGCCTTTACGAAAATTAACTATTCCACGTCTGGAACTGATGGCCGCGACGATAGGAGCTAGACTTTTCAAACACGTGAGGGAAAGTCTTCAGAGCGAAGTAGATTACCATTTCTGGAGTGATTCATCAACGGTCATCTCGTGGATCCAAAGCAACGAGGAATGGGGAACCTTTGTATGGAACAGGGTAAGCGAAATTCGTCGGTTGACTTCAGCTACTCAATGGCACCATATTCCCGGAACATGTAATCCGGCGGACCTTCCATCTCGTGGATGAACGTCGAAACATCTTCTTGAATCGAAATGGTGGGAGGGACCGAATTGGCTATATCAAGACAGACAGAATTGGCCTGTTGAGAAATCTATCACTGATGAAGAGGAAATTGCTAAAGAGCGTAAGAAGAAATTGGTGACAACACTTGTCAACGTTGACTGTGCCGATTTTTGGCACCTGTCTCACTTCAGTAAATTCAGCAAGACAGTGAGAATGATAGCATGGGTATTTAGGTACATTTATAATGTTAAAAACTGTCACAAAACGCAAAAGGATGGTCTGACAGTTAAAGAATTGGATGAAGCAGAGAAGTTCATTTTCAGGATAATTCAGAAGGCAAGCTTTGCTGGTCTCGAAGATAAAAGGATCAACTGCTTTAATCCATTTTACGATGAGTATGGAATCATACGGGTGAAGTCGAGGGTAGCTAATCGAGAAGACACCAATGATTACCGCTTTCCGATAGTTTTGCCCGCAGAACATTCCGCGGTCAAATGTTTGATCCTGGATTTGCATAGGAAGTTGTGTCATGTAGGGACTCAAGGTCTTTTATGTCAGTTGCGTGAGAAGTATTGGGTGTTAGGTGGAAGACGCACTGTAAGGTCGGTCTTATTAAAATGTGCGACCTGTAGAAGATTTGAAGCGAAACCGCATGTGGTGAAGCCACCTCCATTACCTGTGGATCGTGTGCGCGACGCTGTGGCATTCGAGATAACTGGCGTGGACTTTGCCGGCCCACTATACCTGAAATCTGGTGAAAAATGTTGGATATGTCTGTTCACGTGTGCTGTATACCGGGCGGTTCACATGGAATTAGTTTTAACGTTAAGTTTCCTTCAAGCTCTACGTAGGTTTGTGGCGAGACGCGGTAGACCCAAGAGACTCTATAGTGATAACGGCACTAATTTCAAAGGCGCCGAAAATGCGTTCGCGAATTTGGACTGGAAAACCATCACGCGAGAGACGTCTACACAACGTATTATTTGGCGTTTCAATCAGTGCGCCGTGGTGGGGAGGATTTTTTGAACGATTAATTGGCGTTGTAAAGTAATTATTACGTCGGGTTCTCGGGTGTGCGAGTCTATGTTACGAAGAACTTTTGACTTTGATTTGTGACTCTGAGGCCGTAGTGAACTCAAGGCCCTTGACCTACCTTTCAAGTGACCCGAACGATTTAGTCGCGCTAACACCCTCTCTGCTTTTACGGGATCAAGCTGGTGCTGGTATGCCTGAATGCGACGAGATAGACAAAACTTCATTGTCGCGTAGTGTACGCCGTGCTCAAAGATTAAGAGACAATTTACGTAGTCGTTTTCGATTGGAGTACCTTGGACAATTGAAACTTCTGTTCAGAAGAAGGCCCAATGCTGTAGTGAAGCTGGGAGATATCGTGTTAATCGGGAACGACAGTGTGAAGAGATTGGAGTGGCCGATTGGTCGGGTAGTAGAACTTATTCCAGGAAAAGATGGATGCATCCGTGTGGTTCGGGTCAAGACTGCACGAGGCGAGCTGCTGAGGCGAGTGCAACGTTTATTTCCTTTGGAGTGCAGTGATGAAGAACCTGTAGAGAAGGATGTTGGTGGTGCCAAACCATCTATGGAGGTACCCACCACCGGAAGTGATAATAGTGCGGGAGTGCATGAAAGCAGAGTACCCGTTCATGGAAGTGATAACAGTGCGGGAGTGCATGAAAGCAGAGTACCCGCTGAAAGAGTGCGCTATACACGGAGTGGTCGAGCTTCTAGACCGCCAACCAGATATTTGTAGGTTAAGTTTGTCATGTTTGTCATTGTACTATTTTTTTACTTTTCTTGTGTGAGAAACGTATAAACCGTTCCTCAGGTGGGAGGATGTCGGAAATTTGTTTTGTTATGTTGATATATATGTCATGTTGACAGATTTTTGTCGTTTATTAAAGTATTAAAGTACTTATTAAATCGTTTATTAAAGTACTCCATTAATGCACGATTTCTATTAATGCATGATTTGTTATAGCCAATCACAAGACGCAATGACGTCGTTTGATTGGCCAATCGAACATATGTGAAATGAAACCTTCCAATCAAAACATACCGCTCTCTAGAACTGTCAGTGTCAAGTTACATAAATTGTCATATAACCTAAAAAGACATCGGCGAAGAAAAATCTATGTAGATGTAGAAGACGCTAGAAGAATACGATCGACGGAAAAATTTTGTAACCAACTCGAATATTAAACAGCGATTAATGATCTCGACAATTAACGCGCTCGCTTCGCTCGCGCGTTAAACAGTCTCGATCATTAATCACTCTTTTTAATATACTTTTTGGTTAAATAACTATTCCGTCGATCGTTTATTTATGACTCAGTTTAGTAAATAGGAAATCGTTTATTAACAACTCTATCGTCCTTTGATTGGCCAATCGAGCATATGCGAAATGACACCTTCCAATCAAAACATACCGCCATCTAGAACTGTCAGTGTCAAATTACATAAACCTAAAAAGACATCGAAGAAGAAAAATCTATGTAGACGCAGCTAGAAAAATACGATCAAAGAAAAAATTTTGTAACCAACTCGAATATTGATGGCGACAATGGCGGCGAATAATGATGGCGATAATTAACGAATGAAGTTTAGCTATACATATATAAGATGGAAAAAGGAAATTTGTCATGAATGCCTTGATCGGTTCAACTTCAATTTTTTTCGATAACTCTTTACTTGTCGGAAATTTGTTTTGTTATGTTGATATATATGTCATGTTGACAGATTTTTGTGAGTCGCGTTTTGTATTGATTTGGAAGGTATTGTAATCTACTGCCGACGAGGGAAAATAAAGTGTGGAAAGTAATTTGCTTTGATTGGAATTCCCGTATTATACGAACCGTCTGTGCCGGGTGAGCGGTTAGCGAAACCAACGGCGAGACACGACATTACTATTGATTTCCTGTGTGGATTGCCCTTTCCTGGAGGGATTTTCATGGTTTTACTTCTAGGTTCATTCTGTCCAATATCTGATACCAAATAATTATTGAGCAAATAAATGTGTAGCTCTTATATTGTTTAACCAAATTTGTGCGATTCACGGAACATAAATTGGTAAGCACCGCTACACATCTTCACTTAAAACGGGAAAATATTTGGCGCCCTCTGTTGATCATTGGTGCGTTGAGGGCGCCGCCACTGAGCAAGGCGCGTTTTAGTGCGTTTAGGCTGTGGTTAGATGGGCACGTAAAACGTTGCGGGCAACATTCAAGATTTTTTTATAAACGGAAGCAATACCTGCATTTGCACGTTGTAAAAACGCTTGTTATAGGCCATTTATTTCTTTCATTGTATTTCTTCCATTTACAAAAACATCAGATGAGGCCAGGACCATGACTTTATCATACAATATATAAAATTAATACTTTAGCTGCATGAGATTCTATTTGATCGAGATCGATCGTGTCTGCATTAAAATAAAACAAGTAGCCAGGATTTTGGTAGATATTTTGGTAATATCATACAAATGATATAAAGGATGTTGGTAACAGAAGGCTCTTCCAACACTACCGTTGCGACATATATCTCTATCTCATCCGACGTAGTGCCACTGGGCACACTACGCATGCGTCAAGTTCGTGGTTTCGATTAGCTGAAATGGATCCATAGACTGCCACAGTGCTGCCACATGTATAAGGGTTCTATGGGCTGTCAGTGGTTTGGCATTAGTGAGCTGCCACATGTATAAGGTTATCTATGGGGTGTCACTGGTTTACACCGGCTAACGGCCGCGGTAATACTGACCACGCACTTTACGCTACAATAGCGCCATCTGTCGATGGTCCTAAGAACTACTGGCCACGCATGCGCAGTTTGGTCCCAGGCACCACATCGATATACAAAATATGTATCTCCATCGCACATTGTTGGAACCGAGACTTTGACGCTATAGCACAAGCTCCGTATAATCCGTAATACGTATATGGATAACATTGACAGCAGGTATTGTCAAAAAGCCAGCCTTTGATACTACCTACTGTCAGAATGAAAATAATTGCGAAATCCTCGCTAAGTTTTAATGCAGGCACGATCTAAATCAAAAATAATTTAGTTTTAAGTTTCGATTATTTACGATTATTTGCCAAACCTTGTCATATTCAAAATTCAATATCTTTGGTTCTAGTAATAATATCGGACCCATTTTTTTTTTCTTATTTTAAAGGTTGAAATATTTGCTAGATAACTGCGTACAACAATTATTTTAATTTATATATGTAAAAAAATAAAAACAATTGAATATTTTGAATAATTATTACATAGTCGCCCCCACAATGGATAAAATACAATCGAAAAAATATATATAATATCCGCTACACTTTTACGTACAAAACTCATCTTTTTCTAGGATGGAGTCTCTTATAGTTCAAAAGATATTAAATTTTATCTGATGTGAGACGCGCACGGCATGTCGAAATTTTAATGAAAACCGCAGCAAGCGACTGCTTCAGGCGTGTGCGCGACGTTATTGTACATCTCGCAGACTGCTGGCTGGTTCAACATGCTAGTGCAGTTTCTTTTTTAAGAACGGAGTAAATGGAAGTGTTTATTTATTATTATTATTAGGCTTATTTGTTATTATGTGCTAAAAATAGTTATTTAACCAAAAAGTATGTTAAAACAGCGATTAATGGTCGAGACTGTTTAACGCGCGACCGCAGCAAGCGCGTTAATTGTCGAGATCATTAATCGCCGTTTAATATTCGAGTTGGTTACAAAATTTTTCCGCCGATCTTACTCTTCTAGCGTCGTCTACATAGACTTTTCTTCGCCGATGTCTTTTTAGGTTATATGAAAATTTATGTACTGACAATTCTAGACGGCGCCGGCGGTATGTTTCGATTGGAAGATTTCATTTCAAATAACGTCATTATGTCGTGTGATTGGCTATAAGAAATCATGCTTTAATAGAAATCGTGCTTTAATGGAGTTGTTTAATAAACGATTTCCTATTCACTAAACTGACTCATAAATAAACGATCGACGGAAATATTTATTTATTAAACGCCTTTAAAAATGCCGTCTCCTAACTGCATCAAACGTTCTAAATTTCGAACCGCTAAATGTTTCAATCCATTCAATTTGTCTCCGCATCGAAATATAAAGAATAATGAGCTCTCAGAAGAGGAATAAAACACCAATTATTGGCTTTAAATATACCTATAACATCTAGCTAAAAGTATCACGACTGTTTAAAACGTAT
This sequence comes from Melinopterus prodromus, assembly GCA_964023965.1. Classification (NCBI taxonomy): domain Eukaryota; kingdom Metazoa; phylum Arthropoda; class Insecta; order Coleoptera; family Scarabaeidae; genus Melinopterus; species Melinopterus prodromus. The sequence goes on along the minus strand of OZ030391.1, from coordinate 39,636,920 downwards.
GATTTTTGTTCAAGCATGAACAAATTGTTATTTTGGAAAATGTTCTGAATATCCTGCTGCAACACATTTGATCGACGAATCACTTATAGACAATGGATGAACGTCGACAGAACCACATTGCAACTGATGATATACCCAGTTGATGAATATTTACAAAAAATGAACACCGGTTTAGTAAAACTACTACATATTGCATTCATACTTAGTGAAAAGCCAAAATGATTTTATGAACAGCAAAAAAAAGCAATCCTTGCATTATTATCTGTGATTTTTCTGAGAACTATGCGTATTTGCTTTATTTATATTTGGATGCGGGGGCAAATTGAATGGATTGAAAGATCTTTCGGTTCAAAATTTAGGACGTTTGATACGGTTAGAAGACTGACATTTTTTAAAGGCGTTTAATAAATAAATATTTTTAGCACATAATAAATAAGCTCCGTTCTTAAAAAGAAACTGCACTAGCATGTTGAACCAGCCTGCAGTCTGCGAGATGTACAAGAACGTCGCGCACACGCCTGAAGTAGTCGCTTGCTGCGGTTTTCATTAAAATTTCGACATGATGCCGTGCGCGTCTCACATCAGATAAAATTTAATATCTTTTGAACTATAAGAGCCTCCATCCTAGAAAACATTGGATTTTTTAGGTAAATGTGTGGCGGATACTATATAAATTGTTTCGATTATATCCATTGTGGGGGCGACTATGTAATAATTATTCAAAGAATTCAATTGTTTTTATTTTTTTGCACATATAAATTAAAATAATAATCGTACGCAGTTATCTAACAAATATTTCAACTTTTAAAATAAAAAAAAATTGTCAGATGCGATTACTAGAACCAAAGATATTCAATTTTGAATATGGCAAGGTTTGGCAAAAAATCGTAAATCATCCAATCTTTAAGCCTTCATATCTCAGAAAATATTTTTTTTTAATAAATTCCCGATACAGGTATCCACTAAATTTTCGAGTAAATGACATAAAAAAAGTTTGGCGTAATTTAAAAAAGTGATATTTTATTTTTGGCAAAATTCGTACGATTTGTAAAAGAATGACCCATAAGTCTAATGGGATGTTTACAAACATTTGTCATTCCATCTGTTTGAATAAATTTTATTTAATAAATAAAAGTCGTAAATAATTCCGATGTTAGTTTTAATTTTGTTCTTATGGCTACATGTTTCGAGAACCCATGTTCTCGTCTTTAGGCCGCGCTGGTTGACGCGTACACATAACCTGATATTTTATAAAACGTGTTACGCATTTCTCTTCTCGTCCAGTTGACGCATAAGATTTTATAATATAATTGTTATTTTGATTAAGGTAATGTCCTCATTATGTTTGTGAACCATTGTTATGTGTTTGTTTGTATAATTTATTTTTAGAATAGATAATTAGACCTGTGATAAGATATAACTCATCGATGTTGCACATAACCCCAAAGATTTGACCACATGACGCCCCCTATAAATTTCCATACAGCAACTGACGGTAATTATCGATGCTAATGCTGTTCGAACTGTATATAATACATTTTAGTGAAACTTTGTCTTTTTATCGTAGCGCGGCCTGAAGACGAGAACATGGGTTCTCGAAACATGTAGCCATAAGAACAAAATTAAAACTAACATCGGAATTATTTACGACTTTTATTTATTAACATTGAGTCCGGTGGAATGGAGAAGTTTATCTCATTAATAAATTTTATTTGTTTAAATAATTCGTTTTTCACGAAAATCCGTCTGAATTCTGCTTTCTGAGTGCGAAATGGCAGTTTATCATCTTAGACTGACATTATTCATTAAAAAACTCCTATTGTTTCGAATTTCAATTTTTCGAATAAATGATATTCAAAACGAATAATATTTTACTTAGTAATGATTTCACACAGGTCCCAGGTCCCTGGTTCAAATCCAGGTTGTGGCTGTATTTTTTAATTTATTTTAAAATTTACATACCACCTGTATATCACATATGAATAATATATTATTATTTAAACAATGGAAATTATCCCAAAATATAAATGATGTCACTTGACAATAACAGTTTACTAGACCGAACTAAAAAAATTAATGTTGAACAATGAATGAGTATTGGAAAAATATTGTTTAAGCAAATGGAATTTGTTTAAACAAGTATGGGTTGATTAGCTAATATATTATTAGACAAGATACCTCGAACATAAAATTTATAAGTTAACAAACAGCTGAACAACAGTTGAAAATTAATAATCATTGATTATTTAAACAATAGCAAGAATTTGCTTAATGAATAATGTCACTCTAATAAACTGCCATTTCGAACTCAGAAGACATATGTCCGGCGGAGTTTCGAGAAAAGCGAATTGTTTAAACAAATGGAAATTACCTGACAAATATTTATAAACATTCAACTAAACTTATAGCAATGATTTCTATGAGAAAAAAAAACAGAATGAAGTGATTAGAAAGGCAAATTTTCTGAAGAATGTGCATGTTTCATTTAGAGGGTACTTTTCAGGGCACTGTGCAGGTAGGTTGGGGGGCGTCAAAGCCATATGTATAACCGCTCAAATTCTTCATTGGAAAGTCCTCTACAAGTCCTATAACTTTAATCTTAAGTTTTCCCAAACCCTGAACAATTATTCGAAAAATGCCAAAAAAATTTCTTTTTCCCATTCATTATCTTATGTAAATTTGATGGACCGATAGGCACCATTAAAAATCAAAATGTCGAGAAAAAAAGTACGTGTCCACCTTTTTTGGATTTGGAAACGATTTGGGGGGATCGTTGCTTTCTATCATCACAAAATGTTTTGCAATGCATTTTTTTAACCACCCTAATGTACATACAGATGTCCTATGAACCGACGTCAGTCGAGAGTCAGCCGAGAATAATAATATTACCGAAAACCCTTGCTATGAAACACGTAGCCAAACATTTTTAGTTACGGTGACGGCATTCGCACACATTGCCTAGTTACGTGTTTAATAAGCTACACGTGCAAAATATTCTCTCCGTATATTTTCCAATTTTGTGTTATATCGTATTGTATTTTCAAGTTTCTTTGCTAAGTTTAGCACCTTATATTATTCCTCAAAGTTTTTATTGGTTACACTACAATTGAACCGGTCCTTGTGTTTGGAACGGAAGTACCGGTGTCATCGACTGTGACTGACGTTGAAAAGGTGACAACTAAATTACATCTCTCCCCGCTCCACAAAAGATGGATATCGGGGAGTTCGCGGAACCAAAGAAGACATTAAAGCGGAAAACTGAAGAGCACCCTGTGGCCCCGATCAAGATTAAGAATAGGTACACCAGCCTACAAAATGATGTGGAACCAACGCACAGAGTTGCATGGGGTTATATTACTACTTCTACACCAGTTTTTACTTCTACCTCACCATCGGCACCAATATCAGCTTCGACATCTACAGCTGGAAGCGGGGAGAGCACGGACAAGAGTTTTACAAAGCCACCCACACCGGCAGTAATTCATTCTAAGAGTCCACATAATGCCAAGCAAATTATGATAGATCTTAATAAGGCGGTGGGCAATGGAAAGTATAGGCTACGATTAGGCGAGGATTTGGTCTCGGTAACTTTGCTAACCCCTGATGACAAGGGAAAGCTATTAGCATTTTTTTTTAAATGCTAATATTAGCTTCCACACCTATACCGAAAAGACCGATCTACGGCGCGGTTTGGTGATTGATGGTTTGGCAGATGATCTATCTCCTCAGGAAGTCCTAGATGAGATGTTATTGCACGGAGTCACTGTCTTTAAGTGCTTTCGTATGAATGGGACGCGTTATCCTAACTTTATTATCACTATGGAGAAGGAACACAATTTGGCTTTACTCAACAAAATAGAATATCTGGATCATATGAGGGTCCACTTTAGTTTTTTAAGGAACAAATCTACATTAAGTCAATGTAAAAATTGTCAAATGTGGGGCCATGCTACCGACAATCGTTTTGGAGCCTCAAGATGTTTGAAATGAAACTTACATAGTCTTCTTTCGAAGCACAACAAAGGGGATTTGGGGATTTAAACGCACGTCACGTCTCGTGGGGCTGTCACAATAACAACAGAAATGGGGTTAATGTTGCAAATTTCGTAGCCAATCACAATGTGTTAGTGTTGGCACCGAGGGGGCCGACTCATTTCCCTGATAACGGAGGTACCCCAACGACGATAGATTTCGCGTTGGTGAGAAACGTTAGGGATGTTTCGGACGCCTCGGTCTTGAACGAATTAACCTCTGATCACCTGCCTGTGTTGATAAAGCTCGGCGAACGTGGAGTACGGCCGCGTACAAGCAGAAAATTCAAATACGACACCGCTAATTGGTCAAAGTATCGACAAATAATAAACGAGAAAATCTCAATTAACAAACATAAACGACAGGCACACCCTTGATGTCGAAATTCAAAATTTAACTAATGCCATTCAGACTGCAGCGCATCGAGCTATTAAAAAAACAGCATTCGATCCATATAAGAAACGAGAAACACCACAACACATTCTAGATTTGATTCACGATCGCAACACTGCACGCCGAGTATATCAACGATCGCGCCAGCCAAGGGACAAGGATATATACTATCATTTAAACTATACAGTCAAAACTGAATTACAACAACACAGAAACAAACTCTGGGCGGACAGATTAGGCAAATTAAGTACAGACGATAACACACTTTGGGCACAAAGCTCAAGCGCAAATTTCGACCTGTCCCTGCCCTGCAGAATAATGATGGTTTACATTTGTCTGATGGGGAAAAAAGGCACATGCTGTAGTAATCATTTCAAATGGGGTACATATACCATTACCGGACACTACACCAGACCACTATAACATCACACAAACAGTGGAAGAATTTCTATTAAAAGAAGTAGCTCTCTGAAGGCGCCCGGCGTAGACGGCATACAGAATATCTTACTGAAAAACCTGCCCAGAAAAGCCATTGTCCAGCTAACATACGTTGCGCGGGCTGTGCTATCGCTGTCTTACTTTCCTGCATTTTGGAAAACTGCTGTGGTGCTTCCCATTCTGAAGCCTTCCGAACCTTCGCATGACCCCAGTCGTTATCGGCCAATCTCTCTACTCTGTTCCTTATCAAAATTAATCAAATGTGTTATCTATGAACGGATTTTGGCCCACTCAGAAGATCACCATGTTATTCCTGATGAACAATTTGGCTTTAGATCTGGACACTCGACAACCCACCAAATTACACGTGTAATTGCTGATGCTGTGGAAGGTTTCAACAAGAGGGATCATACGGCTATGTTGACTTTGGACTTTGAGAAGGCGTTCGACAAGGTCTGGATAATCGTACTATTGCACAAATTGATTACTAACAATTACCCCGCGTACTTAATCAAGTTAGTCCGAGACTATCTCGAAGGCCGACATATCATGGTCAGAGTCAACGATCATGTATCCTCAAGTAAAGAAACTTACTGCGGCGTACAGCAGAGTGCTATTTTGTCTCCTCATTTGTTTAACATATCCATTTCGGACACCCCTAAATTAAGAAACACGAAATTAGAATTTTACGCGGATGACACGGCGATCTATGGGCGAAATTTCCACCCCTTAATAGCATCCCGTATGATACAAATTCACGTTAAGGGTCCGGAAACCGGGCACATTTTAACTTTGGCCGCGTGATGGCGCCACCCACCCTACATGCTCATTTTTCTGTTTTATTATACTTATTTCAACACCGATGAAAGCCAGCGGCCAGCGCGCCACCTCGGATGCCGTGTTTGTCACGTGTTCGGTGTTCGCCCTTCCCCTGCTGGCTGCTCCACACCAAGCCTGTGCATTTTGATACCTATTCCACACTATTCGTTGTTATTTCATATTTCACAGCGATTTGCGGTCGTAGGCTTGGCGCGCCGCGGTACAGCGTAAAATGTTATCCATATTTTTGTCAACCGATATTTATTATTTATTTATTTTTTATTTATTTTTGCACATCATAGTAAATACACATCTGTACTAAATACTAACACATTCTTATTTGTGGTCTTGTGGGGAATTAATTGTTGAGAATATTGGTAATGAAAAGCAGCTTTGCATAAATTCACATAATACCAACGATTTCATAAATCCTTTTCACAAAAAACCCTCTCACCACCCCTCTCGATTCTTGATTTGTTTGCGCTATACAATATAATACCACATGCAGGTATCCGTATGCATAATACCATTTTTTGCTTTGATGGTATCCGATATTCTAAACAGAGCCAGCAGGACTATTCCTACAGCGCTGAGAGAGATAGACTACATCGTGTATTTCCAAATATCAGAAAAACATACTGTATTCAACTGTATTTACGTTGTGCTTTTCGGGACAACCTTACGTACATATGTTGTAAGATTTTATTTATTTACTATAGACGATGAAGAACTTAGCGATTTCGACTAGCAAAAGAAACTTTGCTTGGTTTTATCTCGATTGATATAGCATATGAGTGTACAATGTCCATCATATATGTAAGTTCAGTTTTTACTTTTTAGTGGTATGTTTTTCTGTTAAATGATGTTTATTTTTTAGAAATCATGCTGTTTCACCTGTTAAAAACTTCTGGTAACTCTCCGAGTCTACACTACAGTGGGTTTTAAGTAGCAGTTCCTGACACCAGCAAGGACTAGTACTACATCTAATGTTGCACTCCACAAGCGCTTCAGCGAAGTACCTTCTCTACAGGATTTCTGTTTTTTGTCGTAAAACCGATAATTCAGATGTCAAACCCCATTCTTTAGAACTGGGATCTGTATAAAAGTAACGCATATAAATTTTATTTTATGGTTGCAAGGACTGCTAAAATAACGGGAAGGAAAAGGTGTTATTTAATACTTTATATAAACGATAACCAACCACTCCATGTTCTGAATATTGAGAACAACGAAAAACTATGAAACGAATACTGTCCAAGTTATGTAAATTTTATAACAAGCAGGTCTACCCTGCTATTATTAACCAAAGGTATACGACCGAAGGTAATATTTTGGACTAAAGCCGAAGCTGAACTTCATCTTTTTCGATGTCTTCGGCAGAAGCCGAAGGAACGCAAAAGAACTGCCAATGTTTAAAGTAAAATAGTATTTGGTTTTGTTGTGCTAAAAAATACATAAAGTAATAGAATTATAATTTATTTGTACAGTACGTGTGTCTCCTAACTATAGCTTGGTTTGCTGATCGGTTTCGGACCGCGTTCAATGCAAAATTTTTATTTGTTGTGTAATTATTTTAAGATGTAAGTTGTGACCATAGGTGGCCAAAGCCGAATGTTTGGTCGGGTTCTAATCATAAGACAAAATGATAACATAGTAATAATAAGAAATGAATGATATCACATCTGTTACTTAATTAAGTTGTATGTTGGCGGTTTACTGTTGTCGGGACTGTTACTGTCAAATACAAATTATTTAATATGTTTCCCTCTTTTTAGTTTACTTATTTGTTGAATGTATAGTTAATGAATTAGTTAATTAATAAAAGAATGTGAAATCTGTTTTGAGTGTTATTACCTCTTCTCTATTTGATTTGTAATATTTATAAGTTATGATTTACTGCAAATCATTTCAATTTCGCAGTAATCTGAGGGTAGGTATTACCCTTGATTATATATATATATATAGAAATAAAAATTATTACGCGTGGTACTACTACATGTATAGATTTATGGAAGTATCGGCTGTTTGCAGTGTAATTTGGTGAACCAGGATTACTAGCGGTGCAGCCAGTGGGACGGTAAATAAATTAAACCATTTCCTTTGCAAGGCCTTATATAAGCTTTCGACAATTTATTTATGTCTTCCTCAGAGGGAAATCTAAAAAACATAACGTACACAATTTTCACAATGACCAATGTTCAACGAGTCAACTCACAGCCGGAAGCAAACATCGTTAGGTGACTCGTTTCGGTTATTGTGAAAATTGTGCACCTTATGTTTTTTAGATTTCCCTCTGATGAACACTTAAATAAATTGTTGAAAGCGTAGGGCCTTGCAATGGTAAGTGTTTCATTTGTTAACCGCCACACTGGCTGCACCCCCAGTATTACTGCTTCTTCAAATTATATGTATAGAGATTTACATGAAATAGTTTGAGACCTGATGAGTAGTACACACACATAATATTTGTTTGAACCAAAACGATAATTAAATTAGTGAACATTTATTATCAATAACCAGTTTTGAATATTAATTTCTACACAAATGCATATTTCCCATTGCACAATATGTGTAATAATAATAATATAATAATAACAATACATATAATAATGGATAACCGCAGAGATAAGATAAAACTTTGAGAGGGAAATAATATAGAAACTGCCAATTTTATTTTGAGTGTTTGTTATAAACAGCGGTGGCGCCATCTATTCGAAAAGCGGTGAACTACAGGAATTCCCAGTCTTCGTTCAAACAACACAATCCGCACAAAAACCATAGCTTTTTCTGCTTCCAATTGATTTCCAAACGAGGGTGGTTTTATGGAGATTTTATTGCATACATAGGTAGGTGATTTTTGTGTGCATGGCTAAAAATCAATGATTTATAAATCTAAAAATAAAATCGTAAGTTACTGCCTATTGTTCAATAATGATTGATTTTCAAAAAGTATTTCCCTTTCAATTATTGTTATGCGAAGTTTTCCCCAATAGCTACATTCAATTCAAACCGTTTGAGCATAAAAAATCTCAAATTTAAAAGCAACAATTGAAGAACAATTGGAACTACCGAAACGCCATTTAGGGTACGTTCTAAAGCATCGTTTCACCCATGTTTCACCGGACCCTTACCGTTTTACGTAAATATTATGCAAAATGGAATCTTCGGTTAAATGCTGCCAAGTCGGAGCTTATAATCTTTAGTAAACTATGCCGCCCAATACGCCTTCCCTATCCTGTCAAAATTAATGACGTTCCGGTACCTCATAAACAGTGTATAAAGTATCTGGGCGTGTATCTTGATCAAAGGTTAACCTTCAGGAACCAGTTCGCCAAAATTATCCAAAAAACCAGTGGGAACATTCGGACTATGTACCCACTCATTGCTAGAAACAGTGTTCTAAATTTCGCGAATAAAAGGCTCGTGTATTATTCTATAATTAGACCGGGCATGCTATACGGGGCGCCTGTGTGGGCCAACGCGGCGCGAACAGATTTTAAACGTGTTCAGGTACAACAAAATAAAATATTACGTGTTATTTTGAATGCCAGCCGATACGATCGTACAATAGATTTGCATAATCGCTCCGGGTGTCCATTTATTAAAGATATTTTGGCAAAACACGTTACTAAATTTTATGATAAAACTCTTTGGAATGAAAACCCGCTCATACGTGACATCACTGATAAACTAAGGATGAGAAAGCATCGCTTTCCATTCGAACTTCAAAATCTTTTGCCACCACCGCAAGAGGAACCCGCGCCGGAACCGCCTGTGCTGCCTGGGGATGACGCACACGAAGAGGACGTCGACGAAGAAGGTGCCGAAGGTGCAGTAGAGAATAGGCAGAGGAGGCGTAGAAGGCGACGTCCTCGTGTGCAGAGTGCGCTACTGTTCGTGTGTTTTTTGTATTTTATATGATAATTTTTAACTCATAACGTTTTTTATCTATTTTATTCTATTCGGTAAGACATTGTATCGTTTGGTCGTCGTATATTTTAATAAGTTACCCGCCAAGCTGCTAACTCGCTGGCGGGTAAATCGAAGTATTTTATTATAGAAGTTATATTTTCGGATAAGCGCCCACGGCGCAAGGCACCGTTTTTTAAATATGTATTCACTCATATTGTTTCTATCATCTGATAATTAATAAATTTTGTTAAAGCCTAAAAAGCATTCGCACAAAAAAATAGTATATGCGAACTGTCAATCAATTGTCAACCACGTGGTGTTGACAGCGGCTTTTAAATAATAATGACGGTTCTGACTTGTTTATTGTTTAACGATTTTAAGGATGAAAATGACAACAAAATAGTAGCTACCATGGCAACAAACACTACTTCTTGCAACGACGCGACGTCAGCGCATAAATGCCACTACAAAAGTTGGCAACAAAGGAAATTAACGCCATATTAACACTACTTCCGGCACTTGTAAGTGTGTAACGAGACATACCGGTATACGTGACCAAAGATGGGAGCAAGAGCCCAAAATCAATTAGCATGTAAAATCGTTTTTAATAATTCAACAACTACTCCATATTTTAGTCGTTTTGTTTATCAATATTTAGAACTACACAGATATCTGATACCCATTTCCTTTTTTGCAAGCCCTTTCAAATTAAATATTTAAACGAAAACAAAATACTGTATTTTTTTCTTCAGATGCGCCATTTGCATTCACAAAACGCACATCCATATTTAACTAAATGTATCCAACACTGAAAGTGGATAATGCGTTTCATTATTCTTATACACAGCAAGTTCTGGTTTCGGTTATTTACAAATGGCAATTACCAATTTAAATTAAAGCGAGTCGATTCTGAAATCGAGTTGACTCGAGTTCACCAATTTCAATTATGTTAACAAGTTCTCTCTTTCAAAGCGACCGCGTATATATGGATGTACCTCATTACGGTATTGTGATGGTTTAATAGAAAGATGCTGTGCGGTGAATTAGATAAAAATCGAAATGCGAGAACGCTAATTACCAGCAATAAACGCATCTGCTACGTGGTGCTGTAATTCAGCCCGAGTGTAAAGCGGGAGTCGTGTTGCTTTTGTTGTACATTCGTCAGTAGATTTAAGCGCCGACAATCGCTACTAGATCCACTTTACGATGTGCTGAAATAACCACCTTAAAGCATATAGTGAAAGACGCCGGCGCTATAAAGGTACCCATCTTACATCAAAGGTGTGCAATTAACCGACTGGAAGTATTCTGAGAAATTTTATGGGAATAATGACAGTACTTACCACTGTTGAACTTCAGGGAGGACAATCATGATTATGACAACAGCAACTGAAAAAAATTGTACGAGTATTATTATTTTGCTTGAATTATTCTTTAGCTAAGTATAATTCTATTATCCGAGACCCCACTATTTTAAAGGTTTTAGGTCACAGATACGAGACGCTACACAGAAAACAGCGGAATTGGATTCAAAATTAGCGAGCACTGACGTGAAGATTACGCTTAATCTTCACACCCAACGCCGGACAGTTGCCTGGGATCGATTCTGGACAAGAAACGCATGGATTATTTTAATAGAGTTTTCATAGGATACTATACACAGCCAGCATACCCTATGCCATTTATAAAGTTTTCCTGTTCACCTTAACTTTCTTCAGCTTCCAAACGGAGAACAGAGAATACTCTGTTTAAAAGTTGGTCTGCTACGATGGTGTACTGTACACCCAAAAATGTTTTGGGTTCCAATTTGCAACATTTGCAACATTTATTTTCTAATCATTATAGTTGGGTGCAAACGATTGCTATAGCAACCTATAGACTATATGCGCAGAGTGAGTCATTCAAAACGCTACTCAACATTTGAAGCGGCCATCGCTCTGGGAAAGCGCAGCCAGCCGTACGACAAGGTGGTACACTACTGGAGAATCATCTTTTTTTTGCGCTGACGGGGAGAAATGCATTTACGCATCCCGGCTTACTGATGGCGCTTGATGTTGTGTTGGAAATCTGACGTCAGCCGAAAGTGTGGGGCTCGCGTTCGCCCCTTGGCACTGATACCCACTAAAACTCCCCTATTATTTCCCTCGCATCTATCCTGTCTTGACGGTCCAGGAAAGCTTTTTCATGTTTAATGTACCAAAAATCATTGGTAAAACATCTGATGTGGCTAGGCACATGACTTTATCATACAAAAAAATAAAATTAATAGTTTAGCTGCATGTGAATCTATTTGATTGAGATAAATCGTGTCTGCATTAAAATTAAACTTAGCCAGGATTTGACAGATATTTTGATAGTCAATAGTATCAATAGTAGGTTTTGTCAAAGCATCAGCATTTGACACTACCTACTGTCATCAGAATAATAGTTATTTATCTCACAAGTGCCGAAAGTACGGAATAGCGCGACGAGCGGTGATGCGGCGCGTCACCGATGGCGCAGCGTCACCGTCGCATGTGAGCGAGTCCCGCTATGTAGTTTTCGGCAGGAGTGACATCAACGTTTATTGTGTTGCTTTTTGAGCAATACATATTTAAAAATAATTCAAAAATGGTTATATTTCTGTATAGGAAATGTTAGGTTGATACCACTTCTACGAAACGTCAAGTTTAAAAAGCTAATTCAAATTCTGACAAATTCTGATTTTTTTAAACCGTTTATATGTGTTTGTAGGTGTAATCTTATCATATGCATATGGTTTCAGATTTTAATACAAACTTTAACCATTGTTACTTTTTTTTACTATTTCTCGTATATTCACAGGTGCAGTATTATTATCCTCACTAGGTTTTAGAACTTTAAAACTAAATTTGTAACTAAACTACCCCCAAAACCCACTCCACAAGTGCTAGATTTTTTTTACTATTTTTCCTGCATTTGCAGTTTTAAAATTATCATACTCACAAGATGTTAGTATATTCACGCCAAACATATGTTTTAACCCTCTTAAAACATCCCCTACATGGCTGAGATTGTTTTCACTATTTTTTCCCATATCTAATGACCATTCCAAGTTCAGATACAAAAAAAAGTTATTTTGATCATCTAAAAGTGCAAAATGAACCACTGTGCGTCGTGGGGCCGGTTACGGTGCTTAGGGTAAAATTAATACGAATACAGTTGTTTTATGTGGTATGTATAATATAATTTCGTTTTCTTTTCCTAAAATACACAGTAGGATATTGTTAATTTCAAGTCAAGGGGCACCTATAAAATAAGACTTGTATGTGGTGTTCCTATTGATTTCCAATACAAATTGTTTTTGTTTATGTTTTTGTGTACTTATTGTAAATTATTGTCTTGGAATCAATTAATGCTATATTATTATTATTATACTTTGGCACTATCTTTTATTAAACAATTTGAAAAAGAATGTTTCGGTGAAAAAAGAATTCCTTTTGTCGCGCATGAGAACCAGTCTTACAGCAAGTGCAATCATCATTCATCACTGCGTTCTAGATCTATTTTCTCTGGATTGAGGGTAGTATAGATACTGTTTTTGATAAGGGTATTTTCAGTACATACTTAATGATGTTTAATAGTGGTGAAAACCACAATAGATATTGTAATAACCTAGTTTCAAAATAGGTAGTACCTATTACAAGACTTACTTGTTGCGTTTATTCAACTTATGTGATATAACAGTATATAGTGAAAAAGTTACATATTCGACTCAATCCTGCCAAACGGTGCCTACTACTGATACCCTTAGCTTTCAGATAGTATCAAAAAGTCATCAGACTTCATCCGATGTTATATAGAATGCAATATTGTTGAGTGACAATAGTATATTGTGTACCAAGCCGAGAAAGTGATTCTTCTCCGGAAATAAAGAAGATTTTTTCATTTTCCTATCTTAAAGTTAAACTATTAACTTCATAATTCGAAAAGGAAAAAAAAATATTTACGACCAAACCTTTTATATTACCCTGTACATTGTGGGGAGTACTATGATGACAAGAATATCAAAGTAGTACCAATTCAAGAAGTAATGAAAATGCACAGAACTAGAACAGGTGACATAACATCCCGGTAACTACGATATGGGATGTACAGATGTAGAGAAATAGCTATTGAAACAGGTCCTGCAATGTAACAGCAAAAAATGAGGGACGGAAGACCACGGAAGACTTGGATGGTGAGAGTGCGAGATGGGACCTTGAGTAGGATCAATAGATGGTCCGAAATGGCTGGAGATTGGGTATCAGATGACGTAACACGTTATTGATCGATGAAAGAAGAAGAGGGAAGATAGTTTAATAAAAACAAATGGCATATGAAAGACCGCCGTTTTATTTTCAGTTATTTTCTGTTTCCACGGTTCATTTGCATTTAACCCGAAGGTTAACTGCAATTTCTTAAATCCGTAACAACAGGTATGGATAGTCCGCTCGTTTTGTGGAATTATAATGGGTTAATGGCTTTCCGGCGTAGCCATATACTTACGTAACACCAACGGTGAATATAACCTGTTGAGCACCATGCTGACAACACCAACGGTGAATATAACCTGTTGAGCACCATGCTGACTTGGACAGAAAATACTTACAAGGGGAGTTTCTTTCCACAAATTTCATGAGGAACGTTATTGACGAATAACATATATTCTTTGAAAAATAATTAGTATCAAGCCAATAAACAATATTATTAGTAATTATTAGGTACCAATGCATTTTTAGGGGCGCTATTTTCTGTTACTCTGGCAAAGGTAAAATACAGCATGGACAGTACCATAACAGCATAACTCGACATCTTAAACCTTGTGCAGATTGCAGTTGCAACGTGTAATGCAACACGTAATGTAACATGCAATGCGTGTGGACCATGTTAACGAAAACCGTAGTCGGTGGATCAGGGCGCGCTTACAGTGCAACGCCCGCTGCAACATGGCTGTTACGCGCAACACCTGGTCCACACAGGTTGCGTTGCATGTTACATTACGTGTTGCGTTACACGTTGCAGCTCGGTCTGTACAAGGCTTTACGACTCCTGAATGACAGAGATGTGACTTTTATATACGTAACACGTCGGTGTCGTCGGTACTGTAAAGTGTTAAACCGGCATATTCTTGATTATTTCCCATTTTGATAAATATAATATTTAATAAATTGTTATTTAACGTCACTATCAGCCCAATTCTATAACAAAACGGATAACAGTAATGGAAGTGTTAAATAACAACCTTAGTTCTTAAATAAGAACTTTGTAAATAAAATGCATGTGAACCTTGGTGCAACTGAGTGGTTAAAATATTTATCAAGTGTATTCATTTAATTTTATGAAAAATATTATAGACTAACAATTATCTCGTAATAAACATAATTAAAGAAATAACAGAGTATTACGACTGTTCAAGAAATGCAAAAATAGTTAATAGTTAAACATCAGTCATTCATTTTTAGAACGCGTTGCAGATAAATCATCTTAATATTAAGAATATGAATTATTTTTCTAACCAAGTGAAATTTGCGCATGTTTTCTTGGTTGCAAATGGTTTAGAAAGCAAATCCAGTATCAATCATCCTTTGATGTGTTATTATTAGACACTAGGCAAAAGAAATCGTTTGTCCTAGATTGTTCGCATCACACGCGGTGATACTCAGAGTATGTGTTTGTATTCTTACTCTACTTATACCGGGTACCTGCAAACAACTATACTTTTACGTCAATGTCGGCATTCCTGTATTTGTTAACTTGTTTAGAAAATTATTGGCATAAGTAATCTAATCACTTATTATGTAGCTATACCGAGTGATTCAATTTCGACGCTCACCATGGGGATCTCGCTTATTAGTGGACATAAAGCCTATGTTTAAATTTGGCAAAGTTTTGTATTTTTGTGTTGATCAATTATCTAAAAGAAATTTAAGCTATCATTTTTCATTTTGAAGATATCCGCAAAAAAATGAAATGTTAAGATAACCTTTTGATTCAATTTTTGATTCAAAACCGCATTTCAATTTAACCATTGTTAATGCCAAAATAATGCTAACCTGTTATACTTTTCGAAAATGAGAAAAGATACGACTATCGGAAAATCTCAAAATTCAATTAAACTCTTAACTATATCACGCTTTTCGTTATTAAGGTTTATTTGATTAAATGGCAAACCTAACGCTGAGGGCGCCGCTTGATCCAAGTGCATTTTGTTGGCGTTGCTTGGCAACGACTCCGGCGGTCTGTAACCAAGCTCCAGTTGGGTTCCTGAAGGTTTTTTGATTATTACACCATTATTTAACTATCGGAAACTGCCAAAATTCAACATGGCGCCCATAAGAAAAACATAAGCTGGCCATGGTTGCGCCGAAATCTTTGATGTTATTACAAATTAAAAAATTACCCTGCATTCCTTTGTAAAAAGTACCTGTAGAATGTTTTTGTTTCAAATGTTTAGCTACGTTTGGTTTTGAATAAAATACTAAAAACGATATCTTAATATTTTAGTTTTTTGTGGATATCCTTTGCTGTATACCAAATATCATTACCAATTATATCCAGTAGTTTCTAAAGTACAAAAGAAAACATTCTGTATTATCAATGTTTTGTATTATTCGTAGCTTTGATCAATGGGCTAGTCGAGTAAATAAAGATAATAGCTTAAACATAGTAATCAAAATAACTTAGCTAACTTCTTTGAAGACTGGATACAAACATCTTTTGTAAAATGTAACGTGTTAATCACTTTTACCGTGCCCGCTAGGACATATTAATAATAGCCGGTCCATGTGATTATTTAAGTGTTTCTAATCACATTGACCAAATGATGCGGTTATTATTAATAATACATGGTAATTATTAATACAAACCACATTTATCACTTTAACCGTAACATATATACTACTTAACCATAGGACATATATGGGAAATAGTCAACTTTCAATTGTATGCTATTGTTTTTCTTATTATAAAATATGATGCTCAATCATGTCTTCAATGAGGTAGCGGAAAGTTTTACCCATCACATAAATACATTGTATCTCTTACGTAGTTGTGACGTTTTTCCAGACCTATAACTTGAAAACGCACTCGTACTGAAACTACTATTTCCTAATAGCGCTTATTGTCGTCTGATCAATAGAAAACAAGATAATGATGAAAAACTCAATTTGGTCATCTTTGACCGTGAAGAACTCATAACGCAGACATTATGTGGATGGGGAATTTTTAAACGTTATTTGTAATGCCCAACGAAAGGTGTATACAAAAATTCATCTGGGTTGTATTTTTCCGGATTGATATCCAAATTTGAATGGTGTATTACACAACAATTATTTAATACAATAGTAACATTATTAACTTGCTTTATACAGCATTTGTATATATATATATATATATATATATATATATATATATATATATATATATATATATATATATATATATAACTAAAACTTTAAATTTTTTTGATCGTGGAATTAATGTGCGAATTCACTATTTGTTTGGGTATCGATCATTGGCGAAAATTAAAGAAAACTCTTTAAATCAATGCAATATTTCGGGTCTTTATTGATCCTTCTTCATAGCATGGTCTAAAAACAAATTTACAAGTCTTTACAAAACAAACAGAGCATTAACGGCGGACAAACTTACTTCGAGTCTTAATGAGGCAGCGAAAAATCAGAGACAAATACATTTAGACGAGACGATCGAGCAGCATTTCACAGTAACTAACAAGACACTTGGACATTATACAATATACGAATCACAACAACCGTGGCAAACCGTGGGGTGTCGTACGATGCCCACCTGTCATCTGCAACCACCCACCAACCTCCGAAAAAGTAATGTATGCGTGGAGACCGCATGTTGCCAACCAACCTATCTCAAGGCAATATAATTTTGAGTGACACGACACTTAAACAAACCAGCCTCAAAAGCCTCAAAATGCCAGTGACGAGCTTTCATCATTCTCCGATTTAGAGTGATTCCTATCATAGTCGATTATAAAGGCGTATATGTTGCTCAAATTTTCCACATCTAGTTTAAAATTTACTGTGTTCTCTGTAATGTTTATGTAATACATCTCTAGGAACATTCTATTGTTATAGTTTGTTTCAGTGTCAAGCACTTTCACTTCATCAAAGTTGAAACTGTGTTTATTTTTGATCGCGTGGGCCGCCAAGGCGCATCTGTTTTTTTTTTTGGTGTTACAGTCGCTTTTATGTAAATTTATGCGGTTTCTAAGCCACTGAGAAGTTACACCTACATACTTTCCATCGCAATCGTTGCACGAGACACCATACACAACATTAGATCTAAACAGTAGGGGCACGTGATCTTTAATTTTTCCAAAAATAGTTTTTAGTTTATTTGGGTAATGTTGTACAATGTTTAGGTTATCACGCAGAAAAGGCAGGAACACTTTTTTAATTTTACTTGTAACTGTTGGAATTGCCATCAACTTTAAGTATAACGGTATTGTTTGTTCTGGGGGATCAAATATGCTGTGAGTTGTTTGATTAATAGTGACAGTAGAGAACAACAGCTTATTAAGTAATCTGTGTGGGAAACCATTATTTGCAAACGCTGACTGGAGCTTTTTTAGTGCTGAGGGCCGGAATTCTGGGCTACATATTTTTAATATTCGGCTTTTCATACCAACCACAGTATTTATTTTGTGGTTAAAAGAGTGATTAGAATAATAGTTGATGTAGCGACCTGAGTACGTTGGTTTGGTGTACCAGTCAGTTAGTATTGAACCGTCTCCGACCTTCACGACTCTACAGTCCAGAAAAGGAATACTATTGTTCTTTTCTAGTTCGATCGTGAATTGTATATGCCGATTTAATTAACCCCGATTTAGTGTTGATTGAGGCAGATAAGGGAGCAACCACAGTAGTAATTGAAAGAACTGAGTACATTAGAAAGGGAACAGAAATGCTTAGGGACACCAACACATACAAATTATTAAGTAGAACACCTTTAACAGGTAACCAAAATAAGGTAAACAAAATGTTGCGGGATCTGAACAATGGGGGTTGCATTACTGACAATGAGTGTAAACAGTTAATCATAAACAATTCTCAGATTAGCAAGGCTTACTTTAAGCCAAAACTACATAAACAAGGTACTCCATTTAGACCCATCATATCTGATGTTGGCTCACCTACCTTTAAGATCTCAGGGTACATGGCGGACATTTTATCCCGGTCACTCTCCACTAGAACCAATTTCAATGTGAGCGATACTTTTGATTTCATAGACAAAATTAGGAATGTGAAGATACCAGATGGTTACGTTTTGGCATCATTTGACGTAGTTAGCCTCTTTACAAACATACCTGTGGAACTGGTCATTGAAATCATTAGACGGAAGTGGGATTTCATCCAACCTAATTGTGAGTTCACATGTGAGTTGTTTATTGATACCGTAAAATTTCTGTTCGACAGCACGTACTTTACATTTGATGACAAATGTTATCAACAGGTATTTGGAACACCAATGGGCTCTCCAATCAGCCCTATATTGGCCCTTGTAACAATGGATTATGTCTTGGAGCAGGTAATGCCTCTGCTTGATTTTAAACCTCCGTTTGTGTACAAGTTTGTAGACGACTTGATAACGTGTGTTCCCGGGGGTAGGGTAGATGATATCTTGGCAGTTTGGAATAACGTTAATCAGCATATACAATTCACGATCGAACTAGAAAAGAACAATGGTATTCCTTTTCTGGACTGTAGAGTCGTGAGGGTCGGAGACGGTTCAATACTAACTGACTGGTACACCAAACCAACGTACTCAGGTCGCTACATCAACTATTATTCTAATCACTCTTTTAACCACAAAATAAATACTGTGGTTGGTATGAAAAGCCGAATATTAAAAATCTGTAGCCCAGAATTCCGGCCCTCAGCACTAAAAAAGCTCCAGTCAGCGTTTGCAAATAATGGTTTCCCACACAGATTACTTAATAAGCTGTTGTTCTCTACTGTCACTATTAATCAAAGAACTCACAGCATATTTGATCCCCCAGAACAAACAATACCGTTATACTTAAAGTTGATGGCAATTCCAACAGTTACAAGTAAAATTAAAAAAGTGTTCCTGCCTTTTCTGCGTGATAACCTAAACATTGTACAACATTACCCAAATAAACTAAAAACTATTTTTGGAAAAATTAAAGATCACGTGCCCCTACTGTTTAGATCTAATGTTGTGTATGGTGTCTCGTGCAACGATTGCGATGGAAAGTATGTAGGTGTAACTTCTCAGTGGCTTAGAAACCGCATAAATTTACATAAAAGCGACTGTAACACCAAAAAAACAGATGCGCCTTGGCGGCCCACGCGATCAAAAATAAACACAGTTTCAACTTTGATGAAGTGAAAGTGCTTGACACTGAAACAAACTATAACAATAGAATGTTCCTAGAGATGTATTACATAAACATTACAGAGAACACAGTAAATTTTAAACTAGATGTGGAAAATTTGAGCAACATATACGCCTTTATAATCGACTATGATAGGAATCACTCTAAATCGGAGAATGTTGAAAGCTCGTCACTGGCATTTTGAGGCTTTTGAGGCTGGTTTGTTTAAGTGTCGTGTCACTCAAAATTATATTGACTTGAGATAGGTTGGTTGGCAACATGCGGTCTCCACGCATACATTACTTTTTCGGAGGTTGGTGGGTGGTTGCAGATGACAGGTGGGCATCGTAAAACACCCCACGGTTTGCCACGGTTGTTGTGATTCGTATATTGTATAATGTCCAAGTGTCTTGTTAGTTACTGTGAAATGCTGCTCGATCGTCTCGTCTAAATGTATTTGTCTCTGATTTTTCGCTGCCTCATTAAGACTCGAAGTAAGTTTGTCCGCCGTTAATGCTCTGTTTGTTTTGTAAAGACTTGTAAATTTGTTTTTAGACCATGCTATGAAGAAGGATCAATAAAGACCCGAAATATTGCATTGATTTAAAGAGTTTTCTTTAATTTTCGCCAATCATCGATACCCAAACAAATAGTGAATTCGCATATATATATATATATATATATATATATATATATATGTAAAAGGAGTAACTGTCGTCCCTTAATAGTTAAATTGCTGACTAATGGGAATTCGACTGGGAGACGTAATAATACTACTCTTTACTCATTGAGCCAAGCTTTCGGCGTGTATTTGTATCGCCTTCTTCAGGGCACTATAATGATTACATATACACAACTCATTACATCACATTCCACTAAACAATAGGCAAAAAAGACTTACATGATTTTGGCGGCACATGTCAATGACAACGACCACAAAATAAATTATGATGAGGTAAAGATATTGGATAGAGAAAGAAATTATTTTAAAAGATCGTTTTTAGAAATGTATTATATACATAAACATAAAGACTCAATGAATAAAAGATCAGATATACAGAATTTGAGTAACATCTACACTTATCTATTGGAATATAAAACAAAAAAAGATAACAATAACAGCTTATTTGAAAGCGCAATCACTTTTTAATTGTCAATAGAACCTTTTAGTTGGTTCTGTAAACAAGGTCACCAGGGTTGAAGTGTTGGCAATGATACTTGTATTTAAAGAAAAAAGACCATATGTCACTGATATTTTTAGTTTTAATACACCGACAAGGAATTTCACTCCAGTTAAATATTAATAAATTTAGTTCATGTCAGTATTGTTAGTTTTAAAACCGTGTTTACAACAAATTGTACAACAGAAATAACGTGAGTAACTGTTGGTTGGTGAATGCTAGGATGGCCAGTTTATAACGTAACCTCAAAAATCATGTAAGTCTTTTTAGCCTATTGTTTAATGGAATGTGATGTAATGAGTTGTGTATATGTAATCATTATAGTGCCCTGAAGAAGGCGATAGAAATACACGCCGAAAGCTTGGCTCAATGAGTAAAGAGTAGTATTATTACGTCTCCCAGTCGAATTCCCATTAGTCAGCAATTTAACTATTAACGGACGACAGTTACTCCTTTTACATATCATTTAAAGATGGGGTTTTATCAAGAAATGACAGCATTGTATGGCTCACAAGCAACACAAAAGCTTAAGCAATGGAGCAAACTCAATATCAAAATGGCATCAGCAATCAACCAGCGAATATTTCTTCATGAAACCGCGGCACATCTCACAGAACACCAAACATCTCTTTCAACTGTTTGATGATAGACAAAATTAATGAAGAATATCCAGGACTTCAATGACAGGTTAATAGTTAAGATTTTAAATTTTGAGATTCAACATAGGTACTATTAGTAAGATTAATCAACTTAAAAGGCAACAGGAAATAATTATGAATGGTTTGAATAATATTAGTGAGTTAATTTTAAGGGAGGTTGTAGGTAGACAAATCGTATTATATAATAGAAAATTTCATAGAGTAAAGGAGTCAAATTTAAACAAAATTAAAAGATTGCAAGATGATCAAACTAAGAAGGTAATTATTCAGGATGGGTGGGTAAAAAATTGTACAAGTGTGGAACTTCCAGGACGGGTTGCCGACATTTTAGCTTTGGGACCGAAGTTTATACTTCCAGTAGAAAATAAAGAAATTCCAATGGAAAAGTTGTTAGCTGATGTTGAACAAATCTTAAGCAATGTTGAAAATCACAAAAGAGATATTTATAGAGCGAAAGTTACTAACGTGATAACCAATCATTTATCTCATAATAATAAAGTAACACCAGAATTAAACTCAGACTATAATTTAACGAGACATTTTTTAAAGGAGCATAAGGATTTGATAGTACTTAAAAGTGATAAAGGTGGAACAACAGTGGTAATGTACAGTGAGGAATACAATGAAAAAATGCTCAACTTATTAGAAGACAAAAAGGTATTTAAAAAAATTAAAACAGACCCAACTTCAAGTATACAAACAAGGGCAAATACATTGATTACAGAATTAGTAACTAAAGAAATTATCACACCAGAACAAAAAAAAAATTTAAAACCTACAATTCAGTATGTCCGAGAATTAATGGAAACCCAAAAATCCATAAAGAGAACATCCCTTTACGTCCTATAGTCTCAGGAATTCAAAGCCCTACACTGTATATAGCTGAGTTTATTGCACAAATTTTAGATAACGCGTACAACACGGAAAACCGGTATTATACAGGGGATACATTTAAGTTTGCCGAATTTATGAAAAATAGAAAAATTCCATTATATTATAGAGTAGTATCATTGGACGTAATAAATTTGTTTGGGAATATTTCGAAGGAATTAACAATTAAAGTTATTAAGCAGAAATGGGATAGTATTAAGAACTTTACAAACAACATGACCGAAACACATTTTATTAAACTTATAACGTTTGTGCTAGATAACAATTATTTTTCATACAGGAACAGTCACTATTTACAAATATTTGGTTGTGCTATGGGGTCGAGGCTGAGTCCAATTCTTTCTCAATACGTTATGGATTCACTACTTGATGAGTGTTTACCTAAATTGTCTTTTGAGGTTCCCTTTATAAAAAAGTTCGTTGATGATCTGATAGCAGCGGTACCTGAGAATGGCATTGAAGAAATGTTGAAAATATTCAATAAATACGACAATACCTTAAAGTTTACTCTAGAAAGGGAAGATAAAAGTAGTAGTGTGCCATTCTTAGATACTAAAGTAATTAGAGATCCAGAAGGAAATTTAAAGCTAGACTGGTATCAAAAACCAACTTCGTCAAACAGATATATAAATTACTATTCACAGCATAGCATGGGAGTAAAGGTGAATTTTATAAAACAACTAAAAAAACGCATAACGCTTATAAGCAATCAGGAATATGCAGAAAATTTTTTTAAAAGATTGGAGTCGGTTTTGGCAAAAAATTCATACCCAAGAGCACTAATCACAAATATACTTTACAGAACGTCAAATTTGGAAAATAATACAATAGCCAATGAAAACATGAATAGAAGTCAAAGTGTTAATAATTTACAAAACAAGAAATATGAGTCAATTATTATCGATGTAACAAATTTAACTAACAAAATTATAAGAATCTTTGGTCAAGAAAATATAAAGATAGCAAAGAAAAGTATCAAGACAGTAAATTCATTATTCAGTAAACTTAAAGACATAACCCCTCCCTTATGTTTTATGTCGGACAAACTTCACAACTTGTCAAATCAAGAATATCAGGACACAAAAGTGATAGTAATCACAATCAGCAGGGATGTACTTTGACTGCACATGTCAATGACAACGACCACAAAATAAATTATGATGAGGTAAAGATATTGGATAGAGAAACAAATTATTTTAAAAGATCGTTTTTAGAAATGTATTATATACATAAACATAAAGACTCAATGAATAAAAGATCAGATATACAGAATTTGAGTAACATCTACACTTATCTATTGGAATATAAAACAAAAAAAGATAACAATAACAGCTTATTTGAAAGCGCAATCACTTTTTAATTGTCAATAGAACCTTTTAGTTGGTTCTGTAAACAAGGTCACCAGGGTTGAAGTGTTGGCAATGATACTTGTATTTAAAGAAAAAAGACCATATGTCACTGATATTTTTAGTTTTAATACACCGACAACGAATTTCACTCCAGTTAAATATTAATAAATTTAGTTCATGTCAGTATTGTTAGTTTTAAAACCGTGTTTACAACAAATTGTACAACAGAAATAACGTGAGGAAGTGTTGGTTGGTGAATGCTAGGATGGCCAGTTTATAACGTAACCTCAAAAATCATGTAAGTCTTTTTAGCCTATTGTTTAGTGGAATGTGATGTAATGAGTTGTGTATATGTAATCATTATAGTGCCCTGAAGAAGGCGATAGAAATACACGCCGAAAGCTTGGCTCAATGAGTAAAGAGTAGTATTATTACGTCTCCCAGTCGAATTCCCATTAGTCAGCAATTTAACTATTAACGGACGACAGATACTCCTTTTACATATCATTTAAAGATGGGGTTTTATCAAGAAATGACAGCATTGTATGGCTCACAAGCAACACAAAAGCTTAAGCAATGGAGCAAACTCAATATCAAAATGGCATCAGCAATCAATAACAACTTTCAGAATGTGAACGTCGAATTGTCAAACAATGCATTATTACTGCGTTTACCTCTATCAAACTCTATAATGTTAGAATAAATGATGCTCAGGCTATTCACATCTTGTTTAAAATTAATAGTGTCATCATTGAAATTTATGTTATACATTTCCAAAAAGATTCGATTATGGTAATTGCACTCCGAATCAAGTATCTTCACATTGTCAAAATCAAATGTATGGCCGTTTTCAATGGCATGACAAACCAAAGCACATCTTGTCTTCATTGTTTTACAGTCACTCTTATGCAGGCTGATGCGGTTTCTGTAAAACATTGTAAAACAATGAAGACAAGAAGATGTGCTTTGGCTTGTCATGCCATTGAAAACGGCCATACATTTGATTTTGACAATGTGAAGATACTTGATTCGGAGTGCAATTACCATAATCGAATGTTTTTGGAAATGTATAACATAAATTTCAATGATGACACTATTAATTTTAAACAAGATGTGAATAGCCTGAGCATCATTTATTCTAACATTATAGAGTTTGATAGAGGTAAACGCAGTAATAATGCATTGTTTGACAATTCGACGTTCACATTCTGAAAGTTGTTATCAGCACCACTGTCTAAGGAAAACTCGTCTGTCGATGTTTTTTTTTCTGTTGTCACGTACCGCTCTAGACAGCGTGTCGCCCTGTCGAGTTGTGTCCCGTCCGTAAATCTGTGCACACGTCATGTCCCGTGCTTCATGTAAAAGTGAAAATGTCCATCGTTCTATGTAGATGTCTCTTGAAATGAAAGCTCTTGCCGTCTCTAAAAAACTCCAAGTAGGTTCACTATTGTTGTTATTGTTCATCTGTTTTATTTGTAATTGTTTTCTTGTAGAGTGTAACTGCCTGAAGAAGGACACATGTATAGTCCGAAATATTGCTTTTTCCACAAAAGTGAGTTTTAATTATTTTTTATGATCGTATACCCGAAGAATTTTCAAGCCTGTTTATAATATCACGATCGAACATTTAATTCCTGCATACTATATATATATATATATATATATATATATATATATATATAACATACATTCGGATGTGACAAAGTGTAGGAACGACATTTACGCTTTACCAAGTCGAACAAGGAGGGGTATGAATTCATTATTCCATAAAGGGAGTGTTGATTATAATAGTTTACCTACTACTCTAAGAGGAATCATGAATTTAAAATTATTTAAAGCGGAACTAATGAAATATTTAAGATAGTTAAGTTTAATAATAATAATCCACGCCTTAACATCCCCCAACAGCTTTCGCCACCACGGGGGCATCGGCAGGCCCGAATTATCATTATTATGGCCCGCGTCTGTGGCACGTCTTAAGTTGTTTGGCTTTCAGCATTCGCCGTGGAGTAAAGGAAAACCACAGAAAAACCTTTACTCTGAAAGCAGGGCGTGGGGTTCGAACCCACGACCTCCAGACTGATAGCCAAGCGCGCTACCACTCGGCCACAGTCTGGCTGAAGTCTGATATGGTGTTAATGTATAGTGAGTTGTATTGTATTATATATACCATTAGGTTTCCTACTTGAAATAAAGTATTATTGTTATTATAACTAGTGACTCGTAAATCGCTGGGGTCGGTAGATCGCCGATATCGTAAACCGCTGAAGTAGGTTGATCGCCGCAATAGGTATAGGCCGCCTAAAGAAGTAGATCGCCGACGTCAGTAGTTTTGTGATGTAGTTAGATTATCGATGACGTTAGATCTCCGATGTTTATAAATTGCTGAAGTCTTGAAGATTACAAATTTCTGTATATCAGCGTATAATGGATAGACCGCAGATATAAGCTGATCGTGTAAAACGGTTAGCCAGCCTAGTCCTAAATAAGCGGACCGTGTACACGTCTCTCTGTATTGGCGCGACACCCAATCATATTCACATTCGTTTATGTGGGCACTCCTCGCTGCGCTCGTCGTGCTCCAAAAACTGAAGTTCTGTTTTCATAATAGAGTTATTGTGGCGCTTCTCTCGCTGCGCGCGTCGTGAGATCAACAGTTTATTTTAATATTTTCTACTATTCATAATGGAGTAGTTAGGACACTGCTTTCAGTTTCATAATGAAATCGTAAGTAACATATTCTAACATAATCTACAACGACTACATAATCTAACCACAATTTCTCAATTTCCAGTAGGGACGAATTGGTTGATTTGGGGGCACTTCTCGCTGCGCTGGTCGTGCGCTGAACCAAAATTAATTAAAAATACCAACTACAATGATTTGTAACACTCGCCTTCGGCTCGTGCCTCGCGTTGCAAATATCATTCTCATATGTAATAGCTAATATTACTTAGTCCTTGTGAAGTATTGAAAAAATGCATAAAAAAAACTCCTGTTAGAAACCCATAATTCACCTAATTCAAATTCATAAGTTGTCTCTATCATAAGTTGTCTCTATCATAAGTTGTCTCTATCATAAGTTATCTCTATCATAAGTTGTCTCTATACCACTAAAAATTGGCAAAATTGAAGAGAAAGTTACGTCTTCCTCAAAAGTTTATCTTTAAGTAAATAATCTTTAATGTGATCGGAAAAAATAATGTAAAACAATCAAAAAATAAGAAATTATTTTTTATACAGTGTATCCACCCTTAATAACTCTTGACCTGATGCGATTATTGCTTTGAGTGAAAACACGTCGATTTAGATATTGAGGGGGAAGTTCAAAAATGGTAGCTAGAGAATTTTAGGTTTCATCCCTTCGCCCCCCAGCCACCCCAGTTTGAAATTTCAAATGACACCCCTGATCTTGTGATACATCATTTGAAAGGGCACAAAATTCTCTCCTCAACCATGATAACAAAAGTGAAATCGATCGATTGGTTCTTAAGATAGAGTACACAGAAGATGGAAGGTATGAAATAACTCAACCCTTAATAACTCTTGACCTGATGCGATTATTGCTTGAGTGGAAACACGTCGATTTGGATATCGAGGGGGAAGTTCGAAATTTCAAACGGCACCCTATATCTTGTGATACATCATTTGAAAAGGCATAAAATTCTCTACTCAACCATGATAAAAAAAATTAAATCGATCAATTAGTTCTTAAGATAGACTAGAATAATGGCCACCATTATTTGCGTTTACGAAGAGTTCGAAAACAGAATGTATTTTTGTCTAGCAAATAATGGTGGCCATTTCAAACATATCATAAAATAATTTCTTATTTCTTATTTTATTATTTATTTTAATTTTTTATTTCTTATTACTGTAATTTAATTCATCAGTGTATCCAATCCGCAATGTTCCGCTAATAATAATTGATTTCATACCTTCTATCTTCTGGGTAGTCTATCTTAAGAACCAATCGATCGATTTCATTGTTTTTATCATGGTTGAGTAGAGAATTTTATGCCCTTTCAAATGATGTATCACAAGATATAGATATAACTTTTATAAAAAATAGGTTTTGTTGAATGCCGAGTTGTTGATGAGTATGCAGCGCAAATAGCTGCGGAGCTTTCGGTTGCATCAGTTGCATCAGTGTGTACTTTAGGATACCAGTCGAAAATGCTGAAATACCGGTTCGTCTTTTTTGTCACACCACTTGGTTGGAGGCGTGTTGCACTTAAACCATGTCATATCATTCGATGTTAATATTTTGCAAACTAAGTCGATTGTTGATTGTTTTTTAACTTCTTGTATTTGTGACTTAATGTGTTTATTGCAATTTTCCAAGCTATTGCAACCAAACAAAAAAGTGCAGAAGTTGGCCAGTGTGGAAATATTTTTTTTATATTAGTTACAACTATGCTTGTAAGTTAGGATTACAATTGATTGCGCATATCCTCGCTTTAAGAATTTACTTTGTTTTCAGTGTCCGCGTGTTCCATAACTCATTGGGATCTTCTCAATAAGTGGTTAACATTGACGGATTTAAGAACAGATGATTGTTATTGTAGACTCCAAAACTATGTTTGCAGTAAGATTGAAGTGGACCCTGAGAAAATTCAGGACCTATTATTGAAACTTATTAAAACTATTGAATCACGATGGAAAGCGTGTAATAGGCACAGTGAACGATTTGAATCAAATAATATAACTTATGGTTGCGGTCAAGTTTAGTGTTTTTTATAGATGGATAGTGACGTGCGTAATCTAGGGTCTTCAACGTCCGGTAGGCCACAGAAAAAAAATTAATATTGCGGCACGGGGTGCAAACAAAAGATGGTGCAATGTTTAACATCTGGAACTACTTCAGAAGAACTATCCTTGGCAATCCAGGGACCCAATTCTCGTCATCTTTTTGAAGTTCACCGGAGGCCCGTATCTATGAGCAAGTTAGCTTGTTGCTAAGAACAATAACACACGCGCCATGCCCTTACGTTCCCATACCTTTGATTGAAAAGTATGGGCGTGGCGCGTGCGTTATTGGTTTTAGCAACAACCTAGATACGAACCAGAGGGCAACCGGTGATATCTCTACTCCATTCGAAAAGTCACGCATTCGCTTCAAAAAGATGACGAGAATTGGGTCGCAGACGTTTTTATGGAAGCAGGGACAGCATGCTGCAGCTTCAGTGGTCCAAGATGTTACGAAACCAATGTTCTACAAGTCGCGCGCGGAAGTATAGAAAACAACATATAAATCAGTGAAGTCAGCCAAACATAACCCGACATCTTCGAATGCTAATGAAGGATTAGCGTTGATTGTTAACACAAAATCGAACAAGTCAACATATCTAGCATACCGAATGGCTGGAAAGCGTTGTAGTGTCAACATTGTCCAACGTTCCATCGTGGAATAAAATATTATCAGCAAAACGTGTTTGTTATCCCGATGACAATATAGTTAAAATAACTCAATACTCAAGCAGAAATTATACGTGAAACTTTTTTGCATTTAACAGCAAAACGCTTGCGTAAACTACAAGAGAGAGTTCTTAATTGAATACCATCTACTCGACTGGTTCTAGTGTGAAAATTGAGATGAAATTTTGACAACAGACAAATGCCAAATGCCAAAGATAGTGATTCGTCGGTATTTATCATCTCACCTCATGTCATGTTCCGCTGCAAATGCATGATAATGAACATGCATCTATTATTGTATGGCAAAATAGAGTCCCGTCTTCCACGAGATTCTATAGGGCTATAAAATTTCTTTCTTTCAAGGAGACTACCAACCTCTCTAGAAAGCAGACAGACGGTATTCAGACACAAATTGCCCACTAAAATAACTTTGTTAAATTTGTAATACGTTAACTAACACGAAGTCAGCGCATATTTTTTATGAATGTAAGGGAACGCGAACCCAAATAAACGATTAAAGAAACCTTGATCGATACTTGACAGTGAATAATTTAAAATCATTGATATAACAAACCTTCATCCATGGATTAAATTTTATGGATGCTGTCCGGGTGAAAATAGAAAAGAAATGGAGATAAGTAAAGCACACATTGTTAAACGTCTTAGGAATGAACTGGGAATATTGGTTGACCGGCCGAAACCTGACTATGGATCCACTAACACGGGCAATACGGCTACAATATTTTGCCGCAATTCAACAAAATCTGGAGAAAGAAACTATAGGAGTACATGACGAACTCATAAAGAGATTTCACATAATCTTACTGGTATTAACTAGTGTCCATTAACTAGTGGTGCTGAAATTATAAAGCGCGCAATATTTCCAATAGGACAACTCGGTGAGGAAGCAGAAGAATCGAAAAATAAAGACTTTATATTTATCAGAGAGCATAGAAGTAGAAAGGATGCGGCTAAACGCATCACAGTTATCGCTCAAACTGTAACTCAAATAAGTTAAAACTCCAGGTAGAAGTTGCATATTTGCTAAAAATCTCTCTATTACAAAAAATGTGGGATCTGATTCGTATTTTTCATAATGCGAATGACGTTCGTATTTATGTAATTATTTCTATTCCGGTTTTGCATTTGTTATATTTCGTTTTACCTTTTGAATATTTTGATGTTCAGAGTTTAACGTTATTTTAACACTAATAAACCAATTAACTCAAAAAAAATATTGTAAAAAATAAACAAAATATATTAAAAAATGATTAAGTATGTTCAGAACAAAACTTATTTATCATACTTTCTCATACCTTATAATTAATTTGCGCTACGATTGCGATCTAGGTGTCATTTAAAGAACTCCAAAAGCTCTAGATTTAATAATATAATTCCCAAGGATCACTCGCTTCTCATGGCAAAATCTTCGGAGAGTAGCTACATAAGAATATACAATACAAACCAGTTTCATCGTTCATAAGCAAAGCGCATTTTTGAAATGGTCAGTATGAAGCAAAAAGGATGACGGAGTCCATTAAAGCAGAGTGCTTCTCAAAATATTATCTCCCAATTTTAAGGCGTCTTCGGTGCGTAATATTTAAGAATCCGTGGCAATTATCGCGCGATAAGGCGCTGCTTGTGTTCCGTGGTTCAGATGTTACGGTCAGCGGTTGTTACATTACAAATAACTGACATTTCTTGCGTACCTACATTTTTCGGTTAACGATCGGCAACCAATTAAGCGGACCACATGTCAAATCTTGCCAACTAAAATTCTGCGAGACTTCCGGCGCCCGTTAGGGATAATTGAAAATCTGAATTTTTAAGATAAGGCTCCCGTATCCCCCATTCAAACGTGACTTTCCGCTCTTTTCTCCAGAGCTTCCAAACAAACGTTTTACTAGATATATATGGCGACACAACTATGTACCATATCTTTAATTACCCCGTATATTTTTATTTGCGGCAAGAGTCCACCCCACCACAAATATGTAACCGTATACAATATCTCGTAACCATGGCCACCACGGAAAATAAGAACAGTTAAGCTACTTCTCAATATAGGGTTATGTTCGTTATTGTAAGCAGTTCTTTTCGAGAGCGATTTATGTATGAGTGTGTCTCTCAAAATTAATATTGATTGATTATTTGTTTATTAGGGATTTATTGATATGTTTTTACGTTATTTATTTACGTTATTGGTACGTACACAATTTCAGCGGTTTTCATATTTTCTAATTAAATATTATTTAAGGTCCTCCATTTCCTTATAGAACTTTACGCTACCATCCAAGGACAGCAGCTCTGTATACTTTAGTCTGAATACGCGATATGTCATTAGCGGCTGGTTTAAATTTGGTCCAGAGATGGTCTGACTTAAATATCCTTAAGTACGATTAGACGCTCAAATTGTGCTGTATTACATAACGTAGTTACCTTTGCTATCCGTAAAATGACTCGTCTAATCATACCTACGCAGCAGCCCATTCCAAAATAACGCCATATAATGGAGATCGTATCATTCGTCGTTTTTTGGTAGGTCGACGCAACTAGAATATTTCAATATTTGATTACGCAATCTTGAGGGTGAATTTGTGTTTTAAATGATGCTTACCGTAAAACCTTTTCATATAGAAAAGATAATTTTTTGGGCAATTTAAATGTAATAAAATCTGCCACGTTGATGTAGGAAAGTATATAATGAATAATTGTCTACATAAATATAGAAATAAATCAAAAATGTGTGTTGTTTACTATTTACGTCAAATTTACCAGCAAAAAAGAATGTCTAAAATGAAAAAAAGAGTGTATTTTAAAAACGTCGTTTATTTATCGTGTATTGGGGTAAAGAGCTAATGCTTTTTATATTGAAAATATTATGTCCAACTTTGGTTTTGTTAAGGTGGCTACACACCTAACTACAAACTTGACAAGCATGCATGATCACTCAATTTGTACCAGTATGCTGTAGCGTCTGTAGGATAATTAAGCGCAACATTTTAATTGTACAAGCCGGTTGATGATGTATTGAGTTTAAATCAGCAAGCTTGTACGACGCGCTTGCACAAGTGAAGCGGAACCACTGAACCATGTGTACCATGGAGTTGCACAAACAGTCGTGAGTGACCTCTACAAGTATCATCGTGTCTAACGATCTGAAGAAGGTCAACCGATCATTATTGCAAGAGTTTATTCGTGCATGCCAAAATCAGCCATGTCTTTGGCAAATTAAGTTCCAAACTATTATGATAGGGCGAAGTAGGATGCAGCATACAATAGCGCTCCTGAGGATTATTAAAAGAAAATAGGAATTATATAAAAGAAAAAAATATATACCAACAAAATCTAATAATCAGGTTCAGCACGTCAGTAAATTTGGAATTTCGTACTTAAGTTATGTTTTTCACGAAACCGAAAGACGAGGATCAGTGATCTCAGATAAGAATACGTTAAGTAAAGATCGAGACCAATAGTGTATCCTGTACGTTCAGGAAAGACTGAGTAGTCTCTATTCATAGCTACGAATGTCATATATTGTATCTTGGAAGCTTCGATTGGCTAGTCGTAGTTATAAATGTTCATGAACCATGGAGGTCATGAACTCACACATAACCTCAAGATAGTACCTTTGGCTTGCCTGAACGTGTTTTGGGCGCCCAGGTCACCATAATATAGCCTCAAAATACTACCATTGACATTTGTGAAAGTATTTGCTCAAATGCCTCTAGAGTACAGATTAGGATTGGAGCGTTGAAAATTCATGACGTTAGGTCGGGAAATGGCTCAAAAGCACCATTTGCCGGACACATAATCATTGATATAAGAAACATACAGGAGTCGTCATAAGATTTAAGAGTAATGAAAGTAATAATGTCGCCGCCATGAAGTGTTTGTGATTAAACAACAATCGAAAGTACGTTTTTCAGGACATCGAGAAACATGTGATTATAAGTTTAACAAAATTACGTTTTGTTTTGCTTAAATGTTACTAATGTTACTAAAATAGCGATTACAGTTAAAGATGACAAGTATTAACGTAGAGACCGTATCGTATGCATTTAGAAATTGAGAAAAGTTAAAGAATACAGTGCAGAATCTTATAGATACTAAAAAAAATACGAATAAGTCGCTAAACCAAGTGAAATAATTATGGTGAAATAATTCATACACTGAACCGATGTATATGAACTATAAGGCACTCAATAGAAATCTCGTTACGGACTTATTCAGTTAGCTCTGAAGAACGGAATAACATGGTTTGCGAAACGTCAGCAATTATGAATTTTGACGCACGACACAAGCCGGAAACTGGCCCTGGAAGCCTACGTACTTATAAGACATATCCCCTTGTACAAATTGGTAATCTTATTGATAATCTAAAAGAAAATAATACTGCTGTTTTCACAGGTTAATTCCATGCAAATTCCAAAACATTCTTATAGTTACAATTTACGACAGCTATGTCTTATTTACATGACAATTGTCATCATGCTCGTATCATCAGCCTAAGTGGATCAGGTCATGTAGAAGTCAGAGATAGTTTTTAACTCTTCAAGAGACTAAGGATGAACTTAACGAGCGATATAAGAGAAGGAGTAAAACCAGAAAGTATTGAAAAGAGGTTGCTAGTATTGCTAAGCCAAGATGAGTATCCGTGACAAAAAAAAATATTGTTGGGTAGACCAATAAGACCAGCAGGATGGAACAGAAACTTCGAAAACGAGCAGGACGAAGTTGCCGCACTAGCGCTAGGAATGTTGAACGTTGAGCTTTCGTGTTTAAATTCGAAAACAACAGACTTGAACAGTGATAATTTGAGGTGAAGATTGAAGAAGATATGAAGCAGATTAAGAGTTAAACTATAAAATTCGTACGAGCTCGAACCACTTGCAGATGTGCATTTATGCAATTAATTTATTTTTATTTATTAATTACGTATTTATCTATCTGATCGGAATACAGTTTAAGATGATTGGAATGGCAACGTCGGCACAATTTGCTAGGGTGAGACGGTCCTGGTATGGCTGACCGGTTGATTGTGGTTGACTATACATTCATTTCACGATAGAATAATAATACCCAGATGTAGGTGCGATAAGAGGCAATCCTATAAGAAGCGACGTTTGTGAAGACGTGAACTAATCTTAACGTTGGTATTGTTAACATATCGATCAACATATAGGTGATGGGTTCAGTCTACTAAACTCCAAGATGGGAAGTGCAAACGTATGCATGCATTGTGGTCTCCTGAGATTGTAGAAAGCATGGTTAAGCGTGTAAAAATTTAGTGTATATAACAATTGTGTGTATAAGGTTACGCCATGCCAACTGGAGATATACGGATAATCTCATGAAGAACGCGACGCAGAATTCTTTTGGCTTCACTAATTCCACGACGAGTTATCTGCAAGGGTGGCATTTCTTCTAGGAGCAAAAGCTTCACAGATTACTGTACTGGGTTAGGCATAAAACGAGTACTCTGTGCAACTTCCGCCCCACGGGCTAACGGCCAGGTGGAGAGAATGAATCGTTCGATCCTTTCAGCAGTAACGGCTGCGACCGTGGATGAATAGCGCTGGGATGATACCATTTCAGCTGTAAAGTGGGGAATTAACTCTACGGTTAATGCCACCACTAGGAAAAGCCCTTACGAGTTGTTCTTCGGTTACCGTTCACGAGGCATTAACGATGCATTCCCAACGGAGGTTTGCTCTGATAGACGTCCAAACAGAAAACTTACGAAGTAAAATCTCTGATAGGGTTACGTCCAAACAGAAAAGTTACGAAGTGAGGTCTCTGATAGGGTTACGTCCAAACAGAGAAGTTACAAAGACTATTACAAAAAAGCATGTTGTTACGAAAACCTGAGTACATATTTGGTACAATCTTGACTAATATTAGTTGTTAGTTTGCATATAAAACCGTTGCGAGGACGAATGCAAAGGGTTTTACTCAATTCGTACGTGATAACGTATCACATGTGATTGCTGTAAGCAACATGGTTTAGTAGCATCTATACGACGTGATGCATTGCATACGATGTCACCTTAAGATATTGCAGACCCATTCGAGGTTAGGCAACAAACCGTATATATTGATGGTGATAGAAAACGTAGAGAGCTCGAGCTACGAATACGATAGACGAGGGATCCCCATTTTCGTTATTACGAAAATGTTAGATAACGATCGCTACGTGATAGACTATTGAGGATACGCCTCAACAACGTATATAGTCTACGTGATATGCCTAGTGCGCATTAAGGGATATGTCCCTGAGATAAGCTCAAACCATTTCATACGACTGTGTCACCTTGTGGGACAAAATACGATTCATCCTACTAATGCTTGGTACTAATTTCTTTATTGTTTGTTTTACAGATTTAAGCAGGTCAAACGGTTTTCACGGGGTCGTGAAATATATCAGATTGGCCGACTGTGAACGTTCCTTTGCCACCGGCGTTCCTTCGCCACCGGCACGGAGCATCATGCGATTCGTGTTACCAAGCGGGCTGGTGATGGTAACCTGGACGACGGACAATGACGTTTTGAAAAATAGAAGTGTCACTCATCGAGTGCAGCTGTAACGTCTTTGTCATATTTGTTCATGCGTTTATAATTATTAAAGTTTGTTCTACATCGACTGAGGGTTTCTTTGGTTAACTGGAAAAGTGGTTTACATAATGGTTGTGAATTAAAAATAGACCGTTTATAAACTCGTTTACACAATATCCATAGGTACACGGTAGTTAGAAAACAGTATTGCTAATTGTATCAGATTTCTACTCTAACAACCAAGATTGCCACACACCAAGCTTCTAACCTAATACACTATCAGGGACGTTAGTTAAATTACTATCCGTAATACTTATATGTCAATAATGCACCAGTAGTATTTTAAATGTAGTTAAGTGCGTGAAGTTGGCTCCCCATCATTGGAATATTTAAATTTTTATTACACCGTTGTTTGATCATTTGTTTGACCGTTTTATTTTAGTTAGTCGGTTTTAGAGATATTGATACCGCGTTATGCTATTATTGCCTTCCATGCTAGCTTTTAATATACTAACACATGACATTTCGCAATTTTTACGTTTGACCATTTGCGCTGCAATCGACTGATTGACCACAGTTTTTGAAATCTGTACCAATTATGCATTTTAGTCGCCAAAGTGATTTTCGCCGTCAACCTCTTTTAAAATATGTACCCAATTGCGATTTATCATAGTAAGAAATTGAATTTTCGCAATTTTGACGTTTTACCATTTTCCGCAATCATATTGCCACATTTAATAATATTAAGAAATATTTAAATTCGCTACCAATTTTGAATTACGACCGCTAAAGTGAATGTGACCGTTAGCTTCCTTTAGAACATGTTCCAAAAAAATAATAATATACACAATTTTTACGTTTGAAAATTTTACGTAATTGATCTTCTGTTTCACCATATTTTGTAATTTTTGACATAGATACCAATTTTTAATTACGGCCGCCAAAGTGATTCTGACTGTGTGTGTAATTTAAAATTGGTAGCGATTACTAAAATTCCAAAATCTGGTGATACATGGCCATTCGATCGTGGATATGGATCAAACGTCAATATTAAACTTTTTACTATGACAAATCGCAACTACGACATATTTTAAAGGAAGGAAACGGTCAAAATTATGTTAGCGATCGTAATTCAAAATTGATAGAGATTTAGAAAATTCCAAAAAGTGCCCAATTGTGGTCAGTCGTTTGCGGAAAATCGGTAAAAGTAAAAATTTCATAACGTCAGCATAATGTAAGCAAGAATAGGGCATTAACAATTAGCATAGACTGGGTAAAAATATTTCAAAATAAAAATGGTCATACATAGTCTAATATCTAATAGCCCTTTTACATCTGTGCAATTTTAACCTGCAATCTCAACCATGCGATTTTTTAAAATCGCATGCAATTTTATCACCGTTTGTCGACCGTTTACATCTGTGCAACTTTAATAAATTGCATGGCTCAATATCAGTGATTTTATTTTTTAACAACTGTAGTTACTTTGATTGGCAACAGTACACACATCAACACACATAACCTCGTTTTGGGGGGGTCGATGGCGTATAGGATAGAGCGGCTGCTATCTACGCTGGAGGCCCGGGATCGAATCCCGGCTCGGGCTAAAATCGACTGTCCTGGTATTTTAGGCAGGGAACAAATACCTTTGCATGTCGCCTTCCATCGGATGAGGAAGTAAAGCCGGTGGCCCCGTGTGCTGTCATGATGCGACGTGCACGTTAAAGAACTCTTACTGGAGGTTGGAATTCCTTCAGTAGGACAAAATTCCTGGGTGTGTGTAGCCTGCCCTCAGCGTCGGTGATTGGCCTAAGTTGCGGAAATAGACCGATGTAAAATAAATAAGTAAAAAAAAAAAAAAAATAACCTCGTTTCTTTGATATTTATACATAAACATTGTAACGAATTACCGCTAATTCGTCTATGTAAATAATCATATTTAGGATAAGTAGCGTTTGTAAATTGTTTAGAATACTTATTTGTATTATTTACGTTTAGTTCTTATACTGTAGAAATTCGCGAGTATGTTGACCCGTCTGAAAGCTGTTATCGAACCTGTCCTATCGATGGTGGGGAGGAACCAGTCCTCGCATTTCTGTATAAAAGCATCCCCGCGATAGCTGGGAAGAGGAGACTTGTCCAGAACGGCCCCGTGCGCTGACGCTGGCAAGTACTCCCTCCCCGACTCGCTAATCGAACGGCCCCGTAGGCTGGACTTAGCGAGTGAGGAAAAAAACTTCCGCACCGTACCCGTATATTCCCGACTGGGAAACCGCAGCCCGTATATGTTAGATTTTTTTTCCCACTGAAGACGATTTGTGTTGTGTATTACATTGAAATAAATTTGATCTTCTACGTTATACCAGCATTTGATTTATTTCGTTTTAGTTTAGTTGAATCCTAATATTAGAGCTACCTAATACAGGGAATAATATCTCCGGATATTTTATTATGTGATTGGTGCTTAGTACAAAGAAAGCACGTTACATAATTGGCGCCCCAGCAGGGACTAATTAAAATTGTGGCAAACCAACGATCCATGATGCCGAATTCCGAAACCAGCTCGTCAACCTCCTAAAACGCACGGCTCCGTCTGGCACATTGTACGAGTGATGGAGGCGATATTCGATTTTGAGAAGAAGAAGATCGTGATCGAGAGTGAGGCTCCGTCAAATATCGCCGATGATTTTGCCGTTACTGAGATTCTCTTGGAAATCGCGAAACCCGATGAACTTGCTGCCGAGAATTTCTTTTCCAAACTGGCTCCGATGTTCAAAGAACAAGATACCGAGAATTTCTTCTCCAAACTGGTTCCGACGTTCGATGAACATTGCCAAGGATGTCTTTTCTCAAAACTGGCTACGAAGTTCAAAAGCTCTTTTCAAAATCATCCAGGTTTTATCGCTTTCTATTGCTTTGTTACAGCCGCCTGTCAGACGTAAACCAGTCAAATCGCGTACCGAATCACCGCCGAAGAAGAAGTGACCTGTTATCAGGATGGTTCTATCAAACCGCCGATTCCTGGAGCTGTTCGTGGATTCTCCGTACCGAAGGCGATACCTTTACAGCTGACATCGACCAGTAACACCGCCCCGGATACAACGACGCCGTCGGCCTAGGACGAGGAAGTATTGGGCGGACGGGATGGTGTTCGAATCAACCCGTCAACTTTCAACCACGACCGTGAAGTCCCCTAGTGTTGTGCAGTGTTTCCCCGCGAAAATGACGCTTCCCCGTGTTTGTATTAGGTATAATGCCGACGTAACCGTCCATCCTCGAAGTGGGGATGGTGTAACGAATTACCGCTAATTCGTCTATGTAAATAATCATATTTAGGATAAGTAGCGTTTGTAAATTGTTTAGAATACTTATTTGTATTATTTACGTTTAGTTCTTATACTGTAGAAATTCGCGAGTATGTTGACCCGTCTGAAAGCTGTTATCGAACCTGTCCTATCGATGGTGGGGAGGAACCAGTCCTCGCATTTCTGTATAAAAGCATCCCCGCGATAGCTGGGAAGAGGAGACTTGTCCAGAACGGCCCCGTGCGCTGACGCTGGCAAGTACTCCCTCCCCGACTCGCTAATCGAACGGCCCCGTAGGCTGGACTTAGCGAGTGAGGAAAAAAACTTCCGCACCGTACCCGTATATTCCCGACTGGGAAACCGCAGCCCGTATATGTTAGATTTTTTTTCCCACTGAAGACGATTTGTGTTGTGTATTACATTGAAATAAATTTGATCTTCTACGTTATACCAGCATTTGATTTATTTCGTTTTAGTTTAGTTGAATCCTAATATTAGAGCTACCTAATACAGGGAATAATATCTCCGGATATTTTATTATGTGATTGGTGCTTAGTACAAAGAAAGCACGTTACAACATAACCAACCTTCTTAGCACCAAAATCGTTTATAAGTATGAAGTATAATAACATTATTAGTATAGATTGTTGATATATGTGTTAAAATGCCTAACGTTGTCGATTTAGAGGAAATTGCTCTCCTTAGCATCATAATTGGAGCTGCGAGTTTGTTGTTAAGACAAAGAACGGAACGGCGTTAGTGGACTAAACCATAGATGAAGCGAAACGATCTGGGAAATCTACATTTAGTAAATAATGAACTTGGAGACGACCCTGATACTTACCAGAACTTCCTGCGCATGAAAAAGAGTTTTTAGAATTTTTCACTAGTGTTGAAGGAACAGTACCTTGGCAAATTGACTTGACATAAACTAACAATAATTCTATTATCATTATTATTATTATTATTATTTATAGTATAGTTATTATAGTATATTAATATCATATAAATTATCCATTATATTAAATAAATTAAATTATTTAATTTTTAAGAAAAAAAAAATTAAATAGTTAATATACCAAAATAAACAAAATCCAATAGAGGGCTACTCCATATGCTCCTCTTGGGCATCCAACACAATACTAAAAAAGTTTCACCATTTTTAAAATACTCGGGTTTGCAATTTTTCTTAAATCGTGTTCAATGGTTTTAGCATATGACGTTAAATCGTCTTCTTCATTTTGTGACTGCATTCGTTTTGTTAGTGCATTTGTTGCAGCGCAAATTAATTCTACAATCTCTTGGGGTTTTGGGGTAAGTTTTCGTCTTTTTGCCATTGGAGTCGTTCTGGAGCTACTGACCTTCGGTGACAAAATTTCCGAAGAATTGAAATCTTCAACCGTGCCATCAAATATGAGCTCCGGCTCTACCTCGCTATCCATAATATTTTCCGGTTGTAGCGTAACTTCTAGAAAGTTCGACTCCGTTGTAGCTTCTGACTCTTGAAGGAATTTTAATTTTAATGTTCATAATACCACAATTTTGGTGTGTATATGGCTGACGTACCGGCACCACTTTTTGCACTAATTAATTTTTCCCAACTCCTTAAAAAGCTGCGTCCTTAGATTATGGATTTTTTTTTTTGAAGAACTGTAGAGTACTGGTTGGTTCTGAGGTCAAATTAGAGATGATAAGGTCAGCATTATTGTCAAATTCTCCAGCTACCGTCATCGTAAGAGGATCCTTCAGAGCCGACGATCGTTGGCGGGTACCAGGATCCGAATTTCGGAGGATTTGACATCCAGTCGTCATGCAGTGTTGCTAAGTTCTGTGAAGCAATTTGGAGGTAAAAGTGTTTATGTTTTTGATGGGAACGTTAATATCAAGTTGGGGGATAGAAAATATGTTGTGAATACTGAACAAGATTTTCTTAAGCTGAGGGACACTCAGACATCGGTTATCACTTAGATAAGCCAGTTATATACCACTTGATTGCGACGTTTACTTGTTTGTACGATTAATATAATTTTACTTCTTTATGTGACTGGCTTTTGATACGATGAATTGCTCCGTTCTTATTTTGTTTGTTCATTTTTTGTGCAGCGGATCGTGTGGCGTATGAAATGTTAATTTTTCGTTACCCATAACTGATTATTCTTGAGTTTATTAAGAAGTTTGTATTTTTAAGTTGACCCTTGTTGTCAGTTTGGTCATACATTTTCTTTGCATTTTATTTTCTCTTCTCTCGCTAGAATAAGGATAACCGCGTCATATTCACTTTATTTGTTGTATTTAACTCCCCTTTACCACTAATTGCCTTTTCATTGATTTTGAGAGTGTAATTTTGTTTGGACTTGGCATAGATTGCTGTGTTATAATTATCATCCTTGTTGTTCCGCTGGACTTTGTTTATTTTTACTTTTTGGCCATTTTGGTACTTTGGATCTTTGATAATATACAAACGTATACTCTAACGTGTTGTGTTTTAAATTATAGTTGAATTAGAGTTAAATTATAGTTGTCATTGATTATCAAATTGTTTAGTTTTTTTTTGATTTTTTTGTGATTGTATTTACGCATTCAATGCTTGCTTAGCCTACAGATTTTCTGCCTCCTATACAATTTAAGCTAGTTTTTCAGTCAACCACTATGAAGGTTGGACACTTGAATGTAAGGTCTCTGCCAGCTCACTTTCCGGCAATTAAAGATTTGATTGAGCGGGAGGAGTTTGACATCTTTGCTG
Organism: Melinopterus prodromus; assembly: GCA_964023965.1. NCBI lineage: Eukaryota > Metazoa > Arthropoda > Insecta > Coleoptera > Scarabaeidae > Melinopterus > Melinopterus prodromus. The sequence goes on along the minus strand of OZ030391.1, from coordinate 39,594,853 downwards.
TTTCCGAGACCTGGATTTACGCGGATACTGACGTGTCGGTATTTTCGATCAGAAATTATGTATGTCATTTTGTGGGAAGGTCGAGGGTTCGCGGCAATGTTGGTGGTGGTGGGGGTGTTGGCCTCTACATTAGGGACACGTTTAAATATAATATCTTGCTGCAGGAATCTACAAGTTTGTTCGAGCACCTTTGGGTGGAGGTGACAAATTGCACCGCGCCGTTGACAGTTGGTGTATTGTATAGACCCAATGGGAACATTGGTCAGTTTATTGATGGTTTTGAGGATATCCTTTCTCACCTTGTACCAAGATCCGTAGACTTTCTGTGCTTGGGGGACTTCAACATCGATGGCTTCGATATTGCCGGAACTTACGGCAGACGCTTTATCCCTTCGATTGAGCAATTTAGTCTTGTGCAAATTATCAATGCTGCCACTCGTGTCACTGCTAACTCCGCAACTTTGATTGACTATATTATTGTAAATATGGACGTTTCAGATGTGGTCGCTGTTCATGATATCTCTGATCACGACCTGGTATTTGTTGTTTTGCATAATGATCCGCCATTTAGCCTGCCTAAGACAATGAGTTTTAGAGACTTCAAATCTTTTGACTTGACCAGTTTTCTGATGGATCTCAATACTGTGCCCTGGCAAGTGTTGTTGCGGTTGGATGACATTGAGGATAAGGTTGATTTCTTTAATTTACAATTGAATGAAATTTTTAACGTTCACGCACCGTTCCGAAGGGTACTTTTGCGCAAAAACTACCGCCCATGGGTAACTGATAACATAAAGATACTCATGCGGTTACGTGATGAGGCATATTCAAGGTATAGGCGGTCTAGGGATCCTGCTCATTTCAGTGAATACAAGGAATTGCGTAACGTTACCAATCAGTCCATTCGGCGCGACAAGATGGCCTTTCTTGACAACTTGTTTGTTGATCGTGATTTTCGTGGTCTTTGGGGTGCTTTCATGAAGCTTGGTATTTCGGGGAGTAGCGCGCAGGTTGTTGCTGAGTCAATTGGTGACGTGGATACAATCAATGATTATTTTTTGTCCGCGCAGAATCACAACTCGGGTGATCCCGGCCTGATGTCTTTTTATAATTCTAACAGATTACCGTGTGTTACTGAAGAGCTGTCATTTACTTTAGCCTCAGAAGACGAGATTACTCGTGCTTTAAATAGCATTAAGACTGATGCAGTCGGATACGACGGTATCAGTAGGAAAATGTTGGCTCTGTGTTGCCCTGTGATAGTTCCCTATATGTGTCATTTAATTAATTATTGTATTGAAAACTCCGTCTTCCCGTCGCAGTGGAAAAAAGCGGTGGTTGTGCCGGTACCCAAAGTTAAGAATCCTAGAGAGTTGAGAGATCTCAGACCCATAGCCACAACATGTTATTTTAATCAGTCGACGTGCAAGCATGTGTTCCCGTCAGTCCTAAGTAAATTGCAAATTTTGTGTTTAAAATACCACCGAAAATTATTAAATTGATGTGCTACAGAACCTAGTTCATCCTACTGGTTAGTGCATAAAAAACTGTGGCAAATATCATCCCCCAACATCTAAATTACGCAGAAAATAGATCGAAATTCAGAAAATCTGTGCTACGATACTCGAATTTTTGACATTTTTTGGGTAGGCAACGAACAATCATAAGAAATGTCTACCACCTGTGGAAAGTGCAAGGATCCCATACAAAGAGAGAGAGCGACATGTTCTGAATGCGCAGTCTCGTATCATTTCGAATGTGCCGTCAGTGAAGCAACATATCGAAAAGTAAACAACAAAAAGCCCGGCTGGCGTTGTGCTGCCTGCGTATCGGGCGTAAAACCGACAACACGCTCAGATAAGACGCGGTCTGGGTCTACTAGCCGTGGTCCTGTGACGGCGGCTGGCAACTGCGACGAGGATGGCTCTGGACGAGACGGGGAGGTTTTGCTGATGTTCAAGGCAATTAATGGGAAGTTGGCAAAACTAGAAAGTGTCCCAAACGAGCTAGCTGAACTGAGGAAGTCCTTGGACTTTATGTCAGATCAGTATGACAAAGTAATTAGCGATCTGAAGGAGGCAAAGCAGGAAATCATCGGATTACAACGGGAATTAGGTTTTAATAGGCAGGCGCGCGAAGAGGAAAGCAAGAATTTTAGAGAACTGGCTGCATCCTTCCGTAGTTTAGAACAGTATACTCGAAATAAAAATATCGAAATTTGTGGCGTACCTGAGCTGGAAAACGAGGATCTTACTGGAGTTGTGGTTGACATTGCGCGTGAGTTGAACATTGACATTGGTGCAGGCGACGTGGACGTGGTTCATAGAGTAAATGCTAAGAACAAAAAACTCCACCGCCCAATAATTGTGCAGTTTAAAACTCGTCAAAGGCGCGACGCCCTCACAAGTGCTAAAAAACTAATTGTGTTAAACCGCAACGTACGTGGCTGTGCCGTTGGTGACAAGATTTTTCTGAACGAGCATCTGTCACCCTATTACAAACACCTGATGTTCCTGGCCAAGACCAGGGCATCTGACATGGGATACAAGTACGTTTGGTTTAGGAGTGGGAGGCTCTTGGTGCGCAGCGATGATGGGAGACCGGTTATCCAAATCCAAACAGAGGATGATTTGGAGAAGATTCGAAGAGTCATTGATGGCAGCAACGGTAGGCCGACTGGAAACTGATCGTCTTTGTTTCTAGTTTTTCTGAATTGATATTTAGGTAATTTTGTATGTAATTGTTTTTCGGAATATGATCGATCTTTTTAATGCTATTGATTCTGATATACCTGAAACAAGAGTAGTGGATACATTAGACCACTTCAGGAATTTAGTTGATTCGTTCACCGAACGTTATTTGAATTTCAGAATTCTTAATATGAATATTAGGGGCGCGACAGCCAACATCGATCTGCTGCAGGTTATGCTCCAGACCCTGGCAATTAATCTGGATGTAATTATATTGACCGAAACAAGACATCTGACAGACGTGGAGGAAATTTCCTTGCCTGAATACACCACCTATTACAATAACAGTCGTTTTAACCAGAATGATGGTGTTATTATGCTAATAAACAATCGTTTGTCCCACCAGGTGAGTACCATTGATATTAATGATTTCAAATTCCTAAGAATGTGCACAGAAGTTGACGGTAACGCCATGGCTGTAACTGCCGCATATAAACCTCCACCATTCAATTCTCTTGCGTTTGTTGACATATTAAATACATATATACAAAGTCATTGTTTTTCTGCCATTGAGCTTATTGCGGGGGACATTAATATTAATATAAAAGGTATTAAATCGCTGGAATTTGTTCAATCTAGATACCTAGACGTAATGTCCGAAAATGGATTTTTGTCGGCCGTGAATTATTACACCAGAATTGACAAACAAAGTAAAACTCTCTTAGATCATGTTTTTGTTAGATCAAAAAATGTAGTTTCTGACAGAATTCTCCCAATTGTATCGCTTTCGAAAATAACAGATCACTATCCAGTCTTTCTACAACTAAATTTTTCAAATTTTTCTCGGGGACCTAGCGGAGATTCAACATCAACTCTCAAAAGGGTGATTGACTTTCATAAATTTAAAGAAATTATTAAGCAGTCTGAGTTCAATCAATTACTTACTAATGACATTGAGCAAAGTTTATCAAATTTCATAAACCATATTAAAACAAAGTTAAGTGAATGTACTTATGTAAAGCATATTAATGCAAAGAATAGGAAAAGATCGCCATGGATAACTGCGGGGATAATAAAATCGATAAATATCCGTGACAAGTTATACAAACTCACTAAACAGAATCCAGCTGATGATAGACTTTTGACCGTTTATAAACTTTATAAAAATAGTATTAGAGACCTTATTATTAAAACAAAAAACGAATATTTTGGGAAGAAAATTAGGCAAAATTTAAAAAATCCAAAAGAATTGTGGAAGACAACAGGTCAACTCTTGAACAGGAAAGCTACTAAAGTCAGCATACATAACATATTAGTGAACAGTGACACAATTTCAAACCCTGCTCATATAGCCCACACGTTCAATGAATACTTCGTTAATGTCCCAAAAGATCTAGCCAAATCTATTAAATCTAGCCCCTCCAATGTATCAGACATGCTAAACTCAATCGAAACAAATAATAATACACTGTTTCTTTTGCCAACTTATCGTCACGAAATTATAGACATAATTAAGTCACTCAAAAACACTAAATCTACGGGTTCGGATGAAATTACGGTGGAAGCATTAAAGGCCATAGCGGAAGAGATTTCGTCGCCTTTGACCGAGATTTTTAATAGATGTTTTTTGAACGGCTATTTCCCAGAGGCGCTTAAGACTGCTATAGTGGTCCCTATTCATAAGTCCGGTGATAAGCACGACATAAAAAACTATCGACCCATATCACTAATTAGCAACATTGCGAAAATCTTAGAGAAGGTGATAAAAAAGAGACTTATATCTTTCATGGATTCAAGCCAGATTTTAGCGGGCTGCCAATTTGGTTTTAGAGGTGGCATGTCCACGATGGACGCTATTGCTGCTTTGACTTTGAAAATTAACTCGTCCTTAGAGAATTCTGAGCCATGCTTGGCGGTTTTCCTTGATTTGGCCAAGGCCTTTGACACCGTGAATCATGAACTACTTTTGAAGAAGCTTGATATTTACGGTGTCAGGGGTACTCCTTGGAGATTATTAAAATCATATCTTTCTCAACGGTCACAAGTTGTGAGAATTGGTGACACCTTAAGTCCAAAATTAAATATTGAATGCGGAGTACCGCAGGGCACAGTCTTGGGACCGATCCTATTCTTGCTGTACTTGAACGATTTACTGAAGGCTAACTTGAATGGGCAACTAATATCTTATGCGGACGACACGGCTCTTTTTATCGAGGGTTCGTCGTGGGAATGCGTTGAGCGACAAGCTTCTGAAGATCTCAAAATCCTGAAGGTCTGGCTGGATTGTAATGTCCTGTCGCTTAACGCCAGCAAATCAAATTTCCTACAATTCAGCATCAGACATGATCCCTATCTTATTGATGATCTAGCGGTTCACGTTTCCGACTGTAATGTAAAAAAAGATTGCGCTTGCAGTTTGAGGATTCCATCAGCGAGAAAAGTTAAATATCTCGGAGTAATTGTGGATTGTCACCTCAGGTGGGACGAGCATATTCTTAGTACAATTAATAGATTACGCAAAACCATCTACGTGTTCAGAAAAATTCGAAATGTCATGGAAATATCTACAATTAAAACATTTTATTTTGCTCTGGTAGAATCAATTTTGGAGTATGCTCTTCTCGCCTGGGGTGCGGCCGCTGAAACGGTTATTTCAAGGTTGCAGAGTACGCAGAACATTATTCTTAAGGTCATCTGCAAAAGAAACATTCTTTACCCCACCCGTCTAATTTTTGAAGATATCAAGGTTTTTAACATCAAGAAATTATACACTAAGGCTGTCCTCAGCTACTGTCTTAAAAATTACAACCACATAGGGCTCGAGACGGTCGACCACACTTACCATACACGACAAAATACAGGTTTTAGGGTCCGAACTGTTAAAACGTCAAAACAAAAATCTCAACGCCACTTTTCATTTCATTTGCCGCGCGTGTACAATAAATTTTATGATTTTGCCACAAGGAACAATATTGAAATCAATGGAAGCAACAGAAAGAGAATTGTGAAGAGCTGGGTGGCTTCGTTGTCAGATGTAGACATTGCTTCAATTTACCTCTACCTATCTTGAAACTTTAATTTTTCGGTTTGCGGTTTCTTTTTTCTTTCTTTCGTTCTTAATTAATTCTGTAATGACTGAAACAAATTAATACCCACGTTTTGTTTTTTGTTGTGCGCACTGTGCCATATTATTTTTAGAGAAAACCACATACAACTGTTTTACAGTTACGTGGTTCTGTTCCTCCTACTCTGTCAGATGAATTGTTTTCACTTATTTTGCGGAACTTGCTTTATTGGCATTTTTTTTTTGTTTTCTTTGAATTTTGGTATCAACACAATATATGGGTCTAATTCTTTCCACCTTTAAGAGAGTGATTTAAGATTATTTTTTTTTTATAATTCGTATAACACCTATATATATATTATATAGTTTTACTCGCTTTTTTGTACAGAACATTATACTTATGTTTTTTTTTGTATCTTACTACTATTGTATTGATGTTGTATGTTTGAAAGGCCAATAAAGATTTTTTATTATTTATTTATTTTATTTATTATTATTAGTATATTGCCCGTACTTTCGAAGGTCTTTGAGAAGATTGTTGCCAGTAGATTATGGTGCCACTTAAATGATTTTAAAGTATTGCCGGAAAAACAATCGGGATTCCGAGCGGGGTTTAGCTGCACTTCGGCGCTGCTGGACGTTACGGATGATATTATTCGGGGTATCGATGGTGGACTCGTCACGGCGCTGGTTCTGTTGGATTTTTCTAAGGCCTTTGATAGGATACATCATGGAACACTTCTGTCGATACTTCATTATGTGGGTCTCTCCCGGTCGGCTGTTGGACTGTTCAGGAATTATTTGCTCAGCCGATGTCAGTTGGTTTCTCGTGATGGCGTTCTGTCCGGGTTGGCTCCGGTTACTTCTGGTGTGCCACAAGGTTCGATCCTTGGGCCTATTTTATATCTGATTTACACTGTGGATTTGTGTAGTGTTCTGGAAAACTGTAATGCTCATATGTATGCTGATGACACCCAGCTATATTACAGTTTTAATTGTGATAACACTCTATGGCGCAAGGGATGATTAATGATGACATTAGTCATCTACTGGAGCATGCGGTTAAACACTGCCTTACAGTGAATGCCTCTAAATCGTCGGTTGTCGTTTTCGGGAGTGAGCCTGCGGCTGCTCTCGTCCGTCGATCTCTGAGGGTTATTGTCGATGATGTCGTTTTGGATGTTTCTTCTGAGGCGCGTAATCTCGGAATTGTCGTGGACTCGGAACTGAGGTTTAGGAGACATGTCGACTAACTATTGCGACGTGCCTATTCAACGCTTAAACTTTTGTACTCGAATAGAGCCCTACTCAATCGAGAATTGAAAACTCAGTTGTGCGATACCCTGGTTTTGTCGATCTTTAATTACGGTGATGCGGTGTATGGCCCTTGTCTGGATAGTGTTTGCGCAGCTAGGATTCAGCGTGTCCAGAATTCTTGTCTCCGTTTTATATACGGAATCAAAAAACATGATCGGATCTCTCATACACTTAGCTGGGTTGGTTGGTTGAACATGTCGAGGCGTAGGGTTTTGCATGCGGCATGTTTTTATCACAAGGTTATTCTTTACAAGACTCCTCCGTACCTCTTCAAGAAGATTTGTTTCCGCACGGATGTCCATAACATTAATCTTAGGCATAGACATACTGTTACCATACCGATGCATCGTCTCGAAAAGTTTAAAAGATCGTTCTCTTACTGTATGCCTAACATTTATAATAGTATTCCTGCGACTATAAAGCTGGAGGGTGAGCGTGGCTTTAAGATCAGGTTCAGGTTTGAATTGCATAAACAGCAATCTGCCGTGTAGTGGGGACAAGTCTGTGGGTTGCAGGTTTTTTTTGTTTGTTTTTTTGTATTTTTTTGCTCTTTTACCTTTTGTGTCCTTATTTTTTTAAGTGCATTTTTTTTGTTCAATACGCCTTTTTCGCGCTTTTGTTTTTGTTAAGACAGCTTTGCTGGGGCCAATGAAAAACAATAGCATCCATGCGATGCATTGACTTGGTTCCTTTTAACCTATTTTTGTTTTGATTTGTAAGAAAATTAAATTTTTTTTTTTCTGTGTTCAATCGAATTATTGTTTCTGTTTACTTTGTATTACACATATGTTGGGTGGTTAATAAATAATTATATTATTATTATTATTATAACTCGATTAGATCCTCGGTAATCGATTTCTTCGACCACACGAATTTATCCATTTTTCCTTCTAATCTTCTTGATTCTTCTTCGACATCTTAACAAACTCGTTTCAAACCAAATTATCAAACTAAGTACAAGCACGAACAAAATAATTAGCGGAAATAGGTTATGTTACGCTTGGGCCTATGCGTCTATCACCAATGGTGCCACTACTACATTTATGTTTGTGGCTTAAGTTCCCAGAAAGTTACTAGAATCGCACGTAAAAATTGCACGGATTTAGAACTGATTCTAAACCCATGCGATTTTTTCATGTAACCTATATATATACAAAAACTGCATAGTGTAAAACGAAACATCGCATGCGATTTGTCGCATGATTGAGATTGCAGGTTAAATTGCACAGATGTAAAAAGACTATAACGATGGTGTAATAAAAACTTAAATTTTTCCATGATGGGGACCAGCTTTACGGTAGTCTCTATTTTAAAATACCTTGAAAACGGAGAGTGGTCAAACGAAATAAAAAAAGGTTGTTCAAACAAATGGCCGATTTAGTACGATGGTGTACTAAAAATTGAAAATTCTCGTAATTGGTAGCTACCGCGAACTTAACATCCAGGTTAACCACCCTCTATACAGTGAGTGGTCAAACGAAATAAAAAGATGGACAAACATGATCTATCACATGGTCACGCGATGGTGTAATAATAGTTGAAACTTGAAATGATGGAGGACCAACTTCATGAACCTTTTCTCTACGTATAATGCGAATAATTATTTACATTCCTGAAATTCTAATCTAGCAGAATTCAATTAAGCTTCGATTCTATAGTGCAAAACTCCAACGCCTCGAAACTAATTACACATACTCAGTGTTGGCAGTGGACCTAAACAATAAAAATGCATTGCAACATAATGCAACAGGTAGGTGCTTGAGCATGAAGACCACAGATCATACATTATGATCATAGAGGAATATCTTACGAATGAATTAATTGCGTAATTATGTAAGTGATTAGGCAAATTATTCACTGCTTCGTATGCGCACAATACAGCGGTGCTTATTACTGATCAATTTTTGTTTCTTTCGCATTGTGAAAGCATTTTTTATTATATGCAAATACGAGTAATTATATTCCACACTTTCAGTACTGTTATTCGCTTTTAGCGTGCCCGTGTGTTTGCCGTACTTTCTTTTCTAATAATTACCCGCGATACTGTTTAGCTTAGAAATGCGATCAACTCTTCAAGAATGTCAGTAATTACATGTACTTAAGTGTAAAATATGTTACATTGATTGACAATAATTGTGAAAATTAATAATGATTTGTAATGAACTAGTGAAAGATATCTAGGATAATAATAAAATTAATAATAATAATAATAATAAATGAACAAATACGCGATCATAGAAAACGTACGAGCGAGGGAGTCGCGGGATAAAATGTGTCTATGTGTACAGAGTCGACCATTTAAACCGCAACTCAATTTAACCGCTTAGGGAAAACGATATTACTGTGACACCGGCAGACCCATGACATTGCACAAAGTTGCGCTTTTAATGCGATATGTCGGCTCATTAGTCGGTTCCAAAACTGTTTTTATTTCATATTTCGGGGCCCAAATAACGGACATATTCAAGGTAAAAAACCCAAAACGCTTTTTGAAATATTTTCGAATGGAAATCGATTCTGGGCATATGTCGGTGGAAAAACCCGATATGTCGGAGCAAAAACCTCAACGTTATTCAAGGTAAAATTTTTCCAAGAGGTTTCTTGGTATGTCGGGGAGTAAAATTCCAATCTAGACATATGTCGAAATACATCAGTGTAAAAAAATTATATATCGGAGCAATGACCGAAAAGTTCTTCAAGGTCAAAGATCGGCGGCAAAAATCCAAAACATTTTTTAATATGTCGGGGAGTTAATTTCGATATTAGGTATATGTCGGGATGTGCCGGTAAAAAAAAAACGATATGTCGGGACAAGGACCTCAAAGTTATTCAAGGTCAAATTTTTCCAGGAGTTTTATTGATATGTCGGGGAGTAAAATCGAATCTAGACATATGTCGGAATACATCCGTGTAAAAAATCATATATCGGAGTAGTGACCGAAAAGTTATTCAAGGTCAAAGTTTGGCTGCAAAAACCCAAAACGTTTTTTGATATGTCGGGGAGTGAATTTCGATTTTAGGCATATGTTGGTAAAAAAACGATGTCGGGGCAAAGACCTCAAAGTTATTCAATGTAAAATTTTTCCAAAACATTTTTAGATATGTCGATGAGTGAAAATTGAACCCAGAGATATATTGGAATATAACCGTATAAAAACATGTCGGGGCAATGACCGAAAAGTTATTCAAGGTGTACCTATTCCAAAATATTTTTTGTATATCAGGGAATGAAAATTGATTCATTCTAGACATGTCGGAATATATCCCTGCAAAAAAATCATGTGGGGCAATAGTCGAAACGTTATTCAAGATCAAAGGTTGGCAGCAAATGCCGAAAACAATTTTGATATATCGGGGCAAAGATTGCAGATTTATTCAGTTATTCATGGTAATAGTAACAAAAAAACAAAAAAACGTTTGACCTTGAAGAACTTTGATGTTTTTGCCCCGACATATCGGCTTTTTCACCGACATATGCCCAGTATCGATTTCTACTGGAAAACATTTCAAAAAGCGTTTTGGGTTTTTGCTTTTTTTACCTTGAATATCTCCGTTATCTGTGCCCCGACATATGAAATAAAAACAGTTTTGGAACCGACTAATGAGCCGACATATCGCATTAAAAGCGCAACTTTGTGCAATATCATGGGTCTGCCGGTGTCACAGTAATGAAAACGATGCAGCCGTTTGTGGTGGTGGTGTCGCGTATAGGGTGACAAGACGAAAAAACAAAAACAATACATTTTAGTGGTTATGCTGTATGGATTTTTTTGCGCAAAAAAAACATATTTGCTGCCATTTTTATTAAGTATTAAAAGTATCTTCTATATTGCGCCCTGACAACATACTAAAAGTCCTAAAAATTCTATAAAATAGATTTGGTCGATGATTCCCTTAAGTTTAATTTTCTGGTTGGCCATTTTGGTTCTGCTATTTTCAATTTTTAAATGCTATTATTTGGATTCAGAGTCATTCAAATGCCATCTTTGAAGGAGTTATAAGCATAACTAATAGTATTACCGCATCTATCGGTTGCAAGTATTGAACCCTGCGTTTAAAGGTTTACAACTCTCGAAACCACTAACCCAAAAAAAATTAATTAAAGTCCATTGTGGTACTCAATCATTTCTACATAACCTGTAGGACCTCCAAAATTTTTTCCCCCTAGGTTTGGACATGAGCGCGAGAGAACTGTAAAAATGTACTCGATTTTAGCAGTTTTAAAGAAACGCTCGTTATTCTGATTTTTTCCCATTAAACCGGTGGTCCAAAAAAATCTAATTTACACTGGGTGTAATTTAAGATCTCGTCCATAGATTGGCTTTTGTGCTTTCGTAAAAATCTTTGTTATAAAGGCTGTAAACAAGGTTATTAGGAAAGCAAATATCTCAGTAATACAACCACGCGATAAAGGCGGAAATAATCGTCTTATTTTACTTAATACGACTATTGAAATAGAATCACAATATTGGGTTGTTAATTAATTTTTTAAAGTGTAAAGTGTAATGTTTTAAGTTCGATTTAATTTTCAACCACCGCGCAGCAACGTCACAACGAATTGAGTTGATGAACGGTCCGTACCAGCCAAAGAAAATAGAGTATAGTTAGAAATGCTAACTTCACGTTAAAATATCGCAACACGAAAAAAGAGAGATAGATAGATTAATATTAACTGAGCAACCTACCGTCAGGGTGCGCTCGAGGCAAAAATGCGGGAAATTTAAACCTGTGGTATACATACGTACCATACATACATTTTAAATTTTATTCTATTTTTTTGTTTAGTATTAATCAAACAATTTAAAACCATAAAACACTTACTTCACAAGTTTTGGAATAAAACAAGAAACATATTAGAGTATTATTTATTAATATCAAGAAATAATAATACAAAACACATTATAATATAATAAATACAAATAAATACAACCTACATTATAATATCATAAAATAAAAACAAAATACATTGTAATAGAATAAAATAAATACAAAATACATAATAATATAGTAAAACAAATAAAATATTCTGTTTTTAACAAAAATAACAACAAATAAAATAAACATTCTACAATAATATATAAATAATAAATATATTAAATATAAAATCTTGCTACGAGATCCAATAAGTTACGTCAGGTACATTTCCACATCCACGATCCAAGCAGCAGACATCTCCTAAAACAAAAGATAACACAAGCAGTATTTGTTCAAAACTACATTGGTCTCAGATTAAAAACCTTAATGGTCAAAATGAAATTAATTTAATTTGCTTTTTTTTAAACTTTTTAACTTTTTCTTTATGTCCTGAACTATAACTCCTCTTTGGTAAATTATCACTTATATATTTGTATATATCTAAACGAATAATTTTGTCTATAATATTTACTTCACAGTTATGGTTGGGGCAAAATTTTACTGTCAGGGTATTCAAATAAGAGTTTTTAAACTGGGTCTCTATGTTGTTTTTATGTCCATGTTGATCTAAATAAGGATAAAGCAGATAGTGTACTTTGTTTACAAGCTCCACTACTTTGTCACTAGCATAGCATAATTTATTATTATTAGATGAATATTCTTTGAAGTTAGTAAAAATGTGCAAATCTGTTACATTCTCTGAAAAAAATATTACTTTTGCAAGTTTCACAATCTGGTATAGAAATTGACTTGAGAATATACCCGGCAACATAAGCTGAGGCTTGATTTTCACTACTTAAAAAGTCCAAATCGTTTGATTCTACATCTACTGGGTCATGAACTGGTTCATTAGGATCATCATCTGTACGGTAGTCTGTTGTTAAAAATTTAGTAAAATTTGTAAGTGAATTACAGTTATCTTCCTCACAATTACCATTTGCAACTGGAGCAGATAAGTTATTAACTACTATACTTTTTAGGGCTGCAAAAAACTGATAACAGGTAGGATGGGTATTTGTAATACCATGTTGCCGAATTTGCCCAAATAGGTTTTCTAATGAATCCTGATTAAATGATTTTAAATTAAGATATTGTAGCCCTTGTAGTTTTAAATTATTCCAAACAAAAATAATAGATCTTAATGTTGTCTGCCAGCCTTTAATAAAAGAAAACATGTTGGTTTTATCAATCCCATCTTTAATATTAGAAATCTTCCAATAGCTCAACTGGGTTAACACTTTGTGCCACAAATTTAAATTGGGCGATTTTTCACTAAGTGCACATCTATATATTTTACCATCAGGAGAAAACCTTTGGCTACCGTTAAGTGAATCAAAAAGATTGTCAACATCAGAAACAAACTCAGCAGTATAAATTGCCTCAGCTGGTAATTTGTTTACACTTATAAAAGTTTCAATTGCTGAGGCAATAGAATGACTTAATTGACATGCGGCTACTTTAACTTTCATTTTCATGAAACTATCACTTGCGTTAAAATATTGATCTCTAAGTTTTGGTAGCATTTTGTAAGTTCTTTGTTGATCCAGATCAAAGGTGTCTTTAATATATTTAAATTTTCCTTCTTAGAGGCCGAATATTACGAATATTACCTGCCATTAGAGCATTACGAGTATTTTTAAGTAAGTGAGGCACGTCATATATTACACAAACCGGTTGACCGTTAACTACAAAATGATAAGGTGTTGGCGCATCTAAATTCTCCAAACACAGATCAGACAAAGCCTTCTGATTTGATTTCATTTGATCGCATACTGTTGCAACAACATGTTTTGCAATTGTTCAATACATTTGACTATAAGGGTTTTTAAATTACTTCCTGTGACAGAATTACTCGAAAAGTAGTATGCAACAACTTGCTTGAAACTTTTTCTAACCCCACGAATCATGAAAACTAAAGAATGATTTGCCAACAAATGACTGCGACCTAGATCGCCTAAATCCTGAAACCCGCAAATTGTCTGCTTATGTGATTCATATTGAAGTCCTGGTGAAAGAGAGATTTCATCAAATAACAAAGTTATATTTCTGTCCAGTTCAGGCATTTTATCACACTCAAGTTTTAGTAAATCTAAAATTGGTTTATTAATGGCAGTTGTAAATGGAATTTTGGCTAAGGTTAATTTTAAAGTTCTTGGACTGGGTAGTTGAAAAACAGAAAGTAAATACCTATACAATCTCGGACTTCTTTTATAAATAGATAACGTAAAGGCTTTGTCTTCACTGGTCCATCTTTTACCATGAGGTTTCTTTAAAGTATTACGCTACGGACAGTTTCTTTAGTTACATCATTTAAATTTTCTTCATTAAACTGAAATAAACCACTGTCATACATATGCTTTAACTCCTTTACTTTATGGCGCTCTTTCTCTAAAGACGATTTTAATTTTGATAATTTGGAAGAAACATTGCGGTGAATTTGGTACATTTCGGATTCTTGGGGTGATAAATCCTTTCTTGGCATGCGTGTTTTAGACAAAATCCAGACTTTTTTCCAAAAGAAATGAATATCTGTTGTTCGTGTGTGAGTTTCTACATGACTTATCTAGTTTTAAATCAGATCCTAAATTATTTGAAGGTTCTCCCACACTGCTATCTAATAAATTTGAAATATTAGGTTGAGTAATATCAAAAGAAACTTTATCTAAATTATTGTCCAAAATATTAGGTTCAAGACTAACTGGCGAACAAGGTGAAATTGAAACAGGTGGTAAATGTAAAACGTCTTCGGGTGGTAATAAATCATTGTTAAACTTTTAATGCCATACCAAAAAGGTATGGCATTAAAATTTAACCTTTTAATAAGAGGGTGCCTAAACTGAGAAATGTCAAAATGGTCATCGCAAATATGAAAATGGTTACAATCCTTATCTTGGGTGATGTTACAATGTTCTTTCAAAATATTCAATCGTTGGTTATCTTTTAAAGGGAATTAAAAGAAATGTCTATTTTTATAATTCTGATCTGAGGCGGAGACTAAATATGAATTCGTGCATTTGGGATAAAGACAGGTAAATTTCCTACGTTCCAGAGATACATATGCCATTCTAGAGAAAAAGCAATGGAGCTTATAAAAATATTTAAAAATGTACTCACCCGATAACTAATATAACTACATCCTTAACCTAAACTGCTTCTTTTCCTCTTAACCCATATCAGCTATCTCGTCAGTTGCCCTTTGTGTACACAATGATTCTAAAAGTAGTAGTTTATGCAAGAGTATTAAATATGTAATTTGATTCATACCATAGCCTTTCAACGAAACTGCTCCGCACAACTCTGCAATTCACTGCAAATTATGACACTTGTTATGTGAGGTTATGGCGGGACTGGGCGGGACCGTACTTACAAGAAGTTAGCTATGGTTAGTTACCTAGTTACAAACTGTTTGGTGCTGTTTGGCTAACTTCACGTTAGACAATTTTACGCAAGCTCCCCCTGACGGTAGGTTGGCAAACTAACGCAAAATGACGTCATCGTGTTTCCATATCGGCCATTTAAACTTTCACCCGGGTGGTACTAGCATAAAGTATCATGCCGTACAGCCCGGCCACTCAGAAGTCGTTTGGACAAATGTAAACATTAATCCTAATGTTTCCCGTGTCCACTGCGCATCCGCGCAGTGGACACGGGATAGTTTTTGTGGAGGGGTTCATTCGTGTGTTGATGCCGAGCGTACAGTGCCTCTCGCTTCCGCCAAATGTCGTCCTTGTTCTCGTTCTGCGCACACGTAGAGTCAACTTTAAGTTGGCGGAGCTGTAGTTAGCAGTTCGCAGCGTTAATGCTTTTTGTCTAGATTTGTACTGATGTCAACATAATATTATAATGTGTTGATTTTATAATAGTACACGTGGGTATAGAAATATTCAGGTAATTATTTACGTACATACGCATTAAATGACGATAGTTGTAGTAAAAACACAACAAATTCTGCAGCATCAGTTCAAGTAAACTTGTACATCATTTCACTTCTATCTCAGTGCACTAGAAACAAGTAGGAAGGTGTGTAATAAATTGTTTATTAATTTTATTGCGGTTGTATATTGCGGTTGTAACTTTCTATGCTGTAGATATTACAATTTTTTAAATTTGCAGATTAATAATTACAAAAAATGAAAAACAGGAGAAATTATAACAATAAAATATGTTTGTTTATTTTATGGCACACTCAAAATACCGCCACAAGCTCTGCTTGCAAACTCAAATAACGGGAATATTTAGTGAAATAGTGAAATAAAACAAATAAAGCTATTCACTTTGGAAAAATTCAAACCCAGGTGGATTTTTGAACATGCCTTTGATTGGGCATTAGAAATAACGTGTAACAAGTTTCCATCAATATCGTGTCTGGGTTGCGAGTTATTCACGGTCAAAAATGACCGAATTGGATTTTTTATTGATCGGACAACAATGGTTTTTTATGTAACTTCTAGATCTTTTAATTCTCTACATAAATATGTAGGTATACATCCTTAAAGTTGGCGCTTTCAAGAATATACGTCAAAAGCACGTATAACGTATTTATATGCTGGGTGATCCATTCCGCGTCCCAATTTTTTGAAAACATGATTGAGCATCGTAATTAATAATAAGAAGAACAATTGCGTGCAAACTAGACCATTTGCGATAGTCTTCAGAAGGTTTTTTTCTTTAAGGGCGAAGGGGCCCAGGAAAGAACCCACCTCCACCCCGCTGACTGGTATCGCCGTGAGGCATTCAGCATTCAGAAGGTTAAGAAATGGCTTATGTAATTTTTTATGGAAACCAATATTAATGTAGGTATGTATTACTTGTTCTTAATCATTCGGTAAAGGATACTAGTTTTAGAAAATTCCTTAAAATACGATGCCGGTATTTATATAAAACACTTTTGTCATTTAAAGAATTTTGGGGGTAGTTTAATTTATTAGAAATCGATAACAGCCAGCTGTTAACTAATTGTGTTTTATTGTCCTACAACTCCAAACTGTGTTTCTTAAGGATTTTGTATATATCAACTCCGTTTTTGGTTCAATCTGAAATTGAAAAATTGCGATTTGAAAGTCGGATACATTAAATTAATTGTTCAAAAAATGCCAGACCTCATCCGAAAAACAAAGGGGCGCACAGATTTTCCTTGCTCCAGGGCGCTGAATATTTCGCTACGCCACTGACTGTGATCACATGAGGTAACTTATAAAATCACTCGCAGTTAATTTATAATTTATTGTAACATAATTAACCCCTACGGTTAAACATTGTTGGTATCAATATTATGTACGTATTTATTATCCACATCCGCTTGTCTTATGAACACACTAATAAGTCCCTCAAACTGTTGTGCTAGGAGCTAACTTGCGTTTCCTCTGTAACAACCTGCTCTCCTAGGTATTCCACCAGCTATAAAGGGACATAAAATATCTTTGCTTTAAGCGAGGTAGGTATATAGAATAACGCAGTCGAGTTATCGCATGAATTACGGCAGTTTTAATGCATGCAAACCGCGTCGGCCAGGCAGGCGTTCATGATGTAGTTCTGCAACGGTTAATTCCGATATGAGACACAAAATTTATTCCATTATGAAGACATAAATACAGGAGTTTTCTAACGCCGCGAAGGTCCGTAGGTATGCCCAGTCAAGATTACGAGTGGGATAAATGTACTTTACATGCAAGTAGTGAGGATAAACATGTTCTTGGGGCCGGGTTTCTAAAAAATCGTCAACAAATTGCGATTCTGCGATCTGTGTGCCTTCATGGACACAACGACCTACGGCCAGCCACAGCCTTTTTAGGAAAATGTCAAAGATTAACTATGCGAGAAAGAATAGGTAAGTTTATCGCTGGTGATTTATTTAATTGAATAACATTTGCGGCTGAAATGGGGAAGGCTTTCAAGGGGATTTATGTGAAGTAAACCGATTCTTTATGAATTCCTTATACTATAAGAGCTGGTTGCAGTTCCGTGGTGTCTTTGCGCTTAAACCAATAACGTTCTTTTCGATGAAAATATTTCGCTTATCTTAAATATTAAACAATGTTAAATATTGAACTAATTACAAATAGAACAAATAGTTACACATCACTCATCTTCGATCTTCTTGACTAGACTAACGTCAAATTGATCAAAATGATCATGAACGTCGTGAATGGCTTTTTCATAAAAATAATAATGTTTTCTTTTGCAAATCATTCAGCAAGTTAAGCATCGAATCAAACTACTTACAAGGTATCAGTTTGTCACGTTGTGACAGGAGATATTACGAAAATGCCTTATATTTAGTTGAACTTCGAATAAACGCTTGAAGATAGCCGTGTGGCGCCATCTGTTGCTTGACTGGAGAACTAGAATGCAAACTGTCACTTGTCTTTTCTTAATTTCTTGTTTATTATCTTTGACCTACTTTTATAATAACATCTATAGCTCTGTATGTGTGGGACACTGTGGGAAGCATTTTGTCCAAGTTTTATTCTTGTAGGTGCAGTTTTTGCGGCCTTGTCATTCCAATGTTCGCAGGCATTTTTCGGACTTATTTGACTGTCCCCAAGGTTGCCTCCGTAGATTCGATTCGTAGTAGTGTCGTTTGGCTAATTGACATAGTTTGTCGTTTTCCAGGCAATTGCGTATTATTGTCTATGACGTCACACGGTGTGTTGTATTTCTTATTTGCTTTTATTTATTCAGTTTGATTTCATTTTGGCATTTAATAGTTTAAAGGGGATCGTTTGGTTGCATTTGTTCCATTATTTGCACTGGTTATTGAAATTCCAATTTTGACAATTTAGTTTCGCTATTGTCCGCCATTGTTCCACGTCAGAGTTCCATGGTGGAGAGAGTGCCTATTGGGAGGGTGCGTGATGCAAGCGCCTCTCCCAGTGTAGGTGAGTACTATGTCCACGAGGCGTAAATTGAGCAGTTCGCAACTATATGTTACAGTTATCTGTAGTGTTTAAGTGGTCCAATCAAACTTGTATTATTATATTGTTTTTGGAAAATAACTGTTAATAGTGAACTTCATTAACTTAATTTCATTGAACTTAATTTAATTTACAACATATTATAAAATATAATTATAAACAACTATTAGGTAAGGTTAACAATTAGTTCAGGTTAAGTTATTGTTTTTTGAGTAATAAACTAGCAAGGCTGTGCTGTAGGGTCCGAGATCTAGCTCATACTCGCAAAGTCACTTTCAATTAGCCTGCAAAACACGTGCACAACACAAAATGAGGTTAGTTTATGTTTTGAGACTTTTAGGTTATATTGTAATTATGTAGAACACGTGCACAACACAAAATGAGTGTACGTTTTGGGACTTTTAGATTAAATTGTAACTTTCTTATAAAACAAGCAATCGAACTAGACAAACCCTTTTATTCAAACTTAATAATAAGATTATATTGCTGAATTGTGAATGTAATTTGAAAATAAATTTCTTTTTTAGCGCAACATGAGTGTTTACGCCGGTTAATCTAGAAATCTATGAAATTTGCATTTCTTGTTCTTTCTCCTATTATTCGTACATTTGTCGATACAACACTTATAGTGTCCCCCCATTACGAAGTTATCGATGAACGATCTGTTGCTGTGAACCACAGAATTGTATACTTGTGAGTTATGACAGCTAGGCATCAACATAATGCGCTGCAAACTACTGAACCTTGAAACTACTGCACATTTGTAGGCCGATATTTCTCCGTTTCTCCGCCACGGGCGCCTAAACCGATTTTCGTCTCCCTTCCACGGGGCATGCACGGTGCCAATATAAAGGATCGATTTTTCGCGTGGTTTTTAGTTCATTTTGTAGATTGCACCGAGCTCCACGCCGTTTGAATCCAGCATTGGGAGTTGATTTGTTCTTTGAGTTTATTTCGTCGACCTTCTTTTGGTTGTTGTTGATTTTGGATTGGTGGCGAAACCATTTTTGGGATCTACTCTTGCAACATTTTGAGCAGTTGATTGGCTCATCGTATTTTTACGGATTCTCACAACTCTCAATCTGTGACACTTAAGTACCCGGTTAACATCTTACGGGGTAAGCTATTTTTCTTATTGTAGTACCGTTTCTCATTTCCATGGAATTATTGTAGTTTTTATCGGCGGCGAAGAACAGGTTAGTTATTGGTTGGCGAACAACATTTTATCAGCTAGCGAAGGACCGATTGGAGTTAGTACCTCGGCAGAGGAGATCTATTGAGGAAGTTTCAGCGGAGACTTGGCGAACTTAACCTTCAATATTTTGGCGAGGCGGACTGGTGCACTAGGAAATTCTTTTTACGATCAATATCGTTGACGTCCAACATATACCTTTGCGTTGTGAGTACCGAATCACCTCGGCACTTCGTAGAACAACGGAAAAACACCTAACCTCTTAGTGGGCCCCCTTTTGGACTTTCCATAGTTGGGCACATGCTCGCACACCACAATTAGGTTATTGTTTGTATATTTTAAACGTGTCGTGAGGGTACCTCCCCGTATTGGTTTACAAATAACGTCCGATACCATTCAGCCGTCGTAGGATTATTGCCGTTGGTTCTTCCGAGAGAACCTAACCTCTTTACGATTCACTTTTGTTTTGTTTATACTTTGATAATTTAATTAACCTTTGTTTTTGATTTTGCTTTTTTCATTTTGAATTTGAATTTGATTGCTAGTTTGATTTAGTATATAGAAATTTAGAATTTAATTGTCATTTTAAATACAATACAGAACTTTAACTTTGCCGTTTGACGTTGGCCTTCTCCGTCAACATTTTTATTTAATTTTGAGGTTAATGTAAGCTTACCAGTCATTAATTTAATTATAATTTTTGATATTTTGTAATATTTAACTCAACGTTTAAATTTTTATTTTTATTTTTTGTATTATTAATTAATTCTTACTATCGTCAATTTTTTTTTCCTTTTATAATTTTAAAATTTTGTGGCAAGGTGTACATCAATTGTTTTCAACGCTTTATGATTAAATCCTTAACTGCTGAACGTTTCCTTGTGGATTGGCCAGTTTACAGCATAACGATTTTTCTTACAGCAATTTACGCACATCTGCGTCAAGCGCTGACGTTTGATATTTTGACCACATTTATTTATTTTTTTATTATTTTTGTTTTCTAGTTGTACCCGTTTGTATATCCTGTATGTGTTTTCAAATTTTTGATTTATCGCATACATTTTGGAAATTTATTACGTTGTGTTCTCGGTTTGGGCAATAAATTGTTTGGTAACATCCTTGCTAGTTTTTCTGTCGGGTGCTATAACATCCCATCTACTGTCCCAAATCAGTTTTATCCACATATCAGTGAAGTTTGGGTGGCGCCCTTGTTACAACTTGTGTCAATTAGAATTGACCCACTCCCGTCTCCACTTCGAGCGAGCTGAGGACCACTGGTGGATACCGAGAAAAAGGCGCACGACAGGAAGTATTTCACTTTTGCAATTTTTGTCGAAATTCGGCCGTAACAAGTTACATAAAAATCACAACAGGAGCGGGACGTCTCCTCGTGTTGGATAAAGACTCAATCTGATTTTTCTTGATAAGCAAAACGCCTAGGCGCAAATTTTAATATTACATTGTTATAATACGATAGATTTCTTTCAACTGAATCCGAAATCGGAATAAAAAGCTTCGTACCTTGTAGGGATTTTGAAAAAGGTGACAAAATTGTAAAAAAATGATTTTGACAGTTTTGTGGATTTATAGCACGTAAGGTTTTTAAACAAGTAGATGGTAAAATCTCAAAAATGATATTTTGAGAATTTGCTGGATGTATAGCGGCTGAAATAATCTGCTTCGAAATTGTTGAGCCCTGCATCGTATTCAGCGCTCTTCGCGCATAATCTACCAAAAAACAAATAAACAAGAAAACTTTTATTTTCTTTGTCTCAAATATGACCACACATTTTGAACAACATTGAATATGGAAAAGCACCTCTACTAAATTTTGATGAAAAGAATGGAACGGTATCCGTGAAACTAAAAACATTGATTAACAAGAACGTTATGGATTGTTGCGTTTTTTACTTTATCATACGTAGTATGCTAAAGTATTGTAATCATGCCGAAAATAAAATTTAGATTTTAGCGGAAATAGGTCTTTTTGGGTCCCCTGAACATTTTTGACCAAGGTACAAAAAAATGTCTGTGTGTGTGTGTGTGCGTGTGTGTGTGTGTGTAAACGATTTTTGTGGCGACGATTCCGGAGAAACTACTAAAGGTATCGGGACGAAAGTTCATATTTAGAAGTTTCATGACCTAACTTAGAGCTGAAAAGCTTTTGGTTCAAAAGGGTCCACAGGAACTGGTAGTTTATTCTAAGCCTTTTTCAAGGATTTCGCAAATGAGCCGCCATTTCTGTAATTTCGTCAAAATAGTTAAATAATAAATTAAAGTAGAGTAAATTTTGAATAATTTCTGCCTATGACATTTTTTGGTAAAATTAATAGTTTAGCTGCAAGAGCAAATTCTGTTTGATCGATATCGGTCGCATCTGCATTAATATGAAACTAAGTACATACCTAGTAGCCAAAATTTTGACAAATATTTTTTTGTGCTGTCACTCGAAAACAGGTGATTTCATCAGAGGTTGGAGTACCGCTATGGAACGTTGCCGCTCTAGTGCGGCAAAGTACAAAATACAAATTTCAAATAGAATGAGATCACCAATTTGATTGTTTGTTGATAAGAAATATCAACCCGTCTTTATATCTAATTCTAAAAACGATCAATTGAGAAAATTGTAAATAAAGTATAGCGATGAGTGTAGTTTTATTTTAGTATGTTGGTACGGATGTGACATCTACAGTGTCATGAACAATTATAAATCTGTCAGAATCTGAATTAGCTTTCTAAACTTGACGTTTCGTCAAAGTGGTACCAACCTAACATTTCCTATACAGAAATATAAAAAAAATTCTGACGCTTTGACAATACCTACGATTTATCTCAATAACATAGATTCTCATGCAGCTAAACTATTAATTTTATATATTGTATGATAAAGTTATGTGCCTGGCCACATCAGATTTTTACTTTATCATACGTAGTATGCTAAAGTATTGTAATCATGCCGAAAAAAAAAATTTGATTTTAGCGGAAATAGGTCTTTTTGGGTCCCCTGAACATTTTTGACCAATGTACAAAGGTACTTTGCCGCTCTAGTGCGGCAAAGTACAAAATACAAATTTCAAATAGAATGAGATCACCAATTTGATTGTTTGTTGATAAGAAATATCAAACCGTCTTTATATCTAATTCTAAAAACGATCAATTGAGAAAATTGTAAATAAAGTATAGCGATGAGTGTAGTTTTATTTTAGTATGTTGGTACGGATGTGACATCTACAGTGTCATGAACAAATATAAATCTGTCAGAATTTGAATTAGCTTTCTAAACTTGACGTTTCGTCAAAGTGGTACCAACCTAACATTTCCTATACAGAAATATAAAAAAATTCTGATGCTTTGACAATACCTACGATTTATCTCAATAACATAGATTCTCATGCAGCTAAACTATTAATTTTATCTATTGTATGATAAAGTTATGTGCCTGGCCAAATCAGATTTTTTAAGTATACAATTGACCAAAACGAAACGCGCCTTGCACTACTGCGCAAAGTATTGGCCGGTAATTCTCGCTACGGTCGGTTAGATCGTTTCGCAACTCCCTTCCTCAGAGTATGCACAGGGCCAATTTTTTTACTTTATCATACGCAGTATGGTAAAGTATTGTAATCATGCCGAAAAAAAAATTGAGATTTTAGCGGAAATAGGTCTTTTTGGGTCCCCTGAACATTTTTGACCAAGGTACAAAAAAGTGTCTGTGTGTGTGTGTGTATGTGTGTGTGTGCGTATGTGTGTACTCGATTTTTGTGGCGACGATTCCGGAGAAACTACTAAAGGTATCGGGACGAAAGTTCATATTTAGAAGTTTTATGACCAAACTTAGAGCTGAAAAGCTTTTGGTTGCAAAGGGTCCAAAGGAACTGGTAGTTTATTCTAAGCCTTTTTCAAGGATTTTGCAGATGAGCCGCCATTTCTGTAATTTCGTCAAAATAGTTAAATAATAAATTAATGCAGAGGAAATTTTGAATAATTTATGCCTATGACATTTTTTGGTAAAATTAATAGTTTAAGCTGCAAGAGCAAATTCTATTTGATCGAGATCGGTCGCATCTGCATTGATATGAAACCTGATGAAACTACATAGTAGCTAGGATTTTGACAAATATTTTTTTTGTGCTGTCACCACAGAAATGTCTATGGCTGTCACCACGCTGTCACACTCGGAGAATCGCTATGGAACGTCATCACAGTGTCATGAACGAATATAAATCTGTCAGAATTTGAATTAGCTTTTTCAACTTGACATTTCGTAGAAGTGGTATCAACCTAACATTTTCTATACCGAAATATAACCATTTTTGAATTTTTTTAAACAACGTATTTCTCAAAAAGCAATACAAAAAACGTTGATGTCACTCCTGCCGAAAACTACATAGCGTGACTCGCTCACATGCGACGACGACGCCCTGCCATCGGTGACGCGCCGCATCACCGCTCGTTGTGCTATTCCGTACTTTCGGCACATGTGAGATAAACAACTATTATTCTGATGACAGTAGGTAGTGTCAAATGCTGATCCTTTGAAAATACCTTCGATTGATAGTATTGACTATCAAAATATCTGTCAAATCCTGGCTAACTAGTTTAATTTTTATGCAGACACGATTTATGTCAGTCTAATAGATTCTCATGCAGGTAAACTATTAATTATATATATTGTATGATAAAGTCATGTGCCTGGCCACATCAGATTTATTATATAAATGAACAAATTTATATATATCTAAACATAATATTTATATTATGTTAGATTTCATGACATACTTCTTAATTCTTCAAAAAATATACCGTAATTTTTATTTTGTCAATAAATTATGTATTTGTATTCAATTAAGTCTAAAAAAACTACTAAAGGTATCGGGACGAAAGTTCATATTTAGAAGTTTCATGACCTAACTTAGAGCTGAAAAGCTTTTGGTTCAAAAGGGTCCAAAGGAACTGGTAGTTTATTCTAAGCCTTTTTCAAGGATTTCGCAAATGAGCAGCCATTTCTGTAATTTCGTCAAAATAGTTAAATAATAAATTAAAGTAGAGGAAATTTTGAATAATTTCTGCCTATGACATTTTTTGGTAAAATTAATAGTTTAGCTGCAAGAGCAAATTCTGTTTGATCGATATCGGTCGCATCTGCATTAATATGAAACTAAGTACATATCTAGCCTAGTAGCCAAAATTTTGACAAATATTTTTTTGTGCTGTCACTCGAAAACAGGTGATTTCATCAGAGGTTGGAGTACCGCTATGGAACGTTGCCGCTCTAGTGCGGCAAAGTACAAAATACAAATTTCAATTAGAATGAGATCACCAATTTGATTGTTTGTTGATAAGAAATATCAACCCGTCTTTATATCTAATTCTAAAAACGATCAATTGAGAAAATTGTAAATAAAGTATAGCGATGAGTGTAGTTTTATTTTAGTATGTTGGTACGGATGTGACATCTACAGTGTCATGAACAAATATAAATCTGTCAGAATTTGAATTAGCTTTCTAAACTTGACGTTTTGTCAAAGTGGTACCAACCTAACATTTCCTATACAGAAATATAAAAAAAATCTGATGCTTTGACAATACCTACGATTTATCTCAATAACATAGATTCTCATGCAGCTAAACTATTAATTTTATATATTGTATGATAAAGTTATGTGCCTGGCCACATCAGATTTTTACTTTATCATACGTAGTATGCTAAAGTATTGTAATCATGCCGAAAATAAAATTTAGATTTTAGCGGAAATAGGTCTTTTTGGGTCCCCTGAACATTTTTGACCAAGGTACAAAAAAATGTCTGTGTGTGTGTGCGTGTGTGTGTGTGTAAACGATTTTTGTGGCGACGATTCCGGAGAAACTACTAAAGGTATCGGGACGAAAGTTCATATTTAGAAGTTTCATGACCTAACTTAGAGCTGAAAAGCTTTTGGTTCAAAAGGGTCCACAGGAACTGGTAGTTTATTCTAAGCCTTTTTCAAGGATTTCGCAAATGAGCCGCCATTTCTGTAATTTTGTCAAAATAGTTAAATAATAAATTAAAGTAGAGTAAATTTTGAATAATTTCTGCCTATGACATTTTTTGGTAAAATTAATAGTTTAGCTGCAAGAGCAAATTCTGTTTGATCGATATCGGTCGCATCTGCATTAATATGAAACTAAGTACATACCTAGTAGCCAAAATTTTGACAAATTTTGTTTGTGCTGTCACTCGAAAACAGGTGATTTCATCAGAGGTTGGAGTACCGCTATGGAACGTTGCCGCTCTAGTGCGGCAAAGTACAAAATACAAATTTCAAATAGAATGAGATCACCAATTTGATTGTTTGTTGATAAGAAATATCAACCCGTCTTTATATCTAATTCTAAAAACGATCAATTGAGAAAATTGTAAATAAAGTATAGCGATGAGTGTAGTTTTATTTTAGTATGTTGGTACGGATGTGACATCTACAGTGTCATGAACAAATATAAATCTGTGAGAATTTGAATTAGCTTTCTAAACTTGACGTTTCGTCAAAGTGTGTATCAGAGATTTTCAATAAATAATAATAATAATAATAATAATAATAAAGAACCCTAAATTTGCTGCTTAATATTTCATCTTTACCTTCTTTTAATGTATATTGTCTATTAATAAATGTGTGTCTGTGTGTGTGTGTATGTATGTGTGTGTGTGTTTTTAATGACCTTTGCACAAGGCTGCAAGGGTTTTCTGCAGTTTTCCTTTGCTTTGCAAAGAAAAATGAAATTTTTCTTTGCAAAGCATAAATGGCCTTGTGTTTTTCCAAATTGGGTAGAGCTGCAGTGATACCCGCAAAGGGAGTACCCTAGGCTTCAGCGAAGCTCGGTACTACCAATTTGCCCTGATCCTCTTTATTACTTTTCAAAATTATTAGTGTAATTTTAGTATTTATATGTTGTATCTAAATTATATTATCTAGGTTTCAAATATTTAATGAGATGTATCAGAGATTTTCAATAAATAATAATAATAATAATAATAGCTAAGGCCCAACGTATCAGAAGAGTTGAGAAAAGAATTCGGACTTACAATGATAACAAAAATTTTGAAGAAAACCCTAAAAAATTTTATAGGTGTCTAGGCAAGGACAATATCTATCCAGAATTTTCCAAACATGCAGGATGTTACCAACTTTTGGACAGGCATTTCGAAGCAATCTGGTAAGTATAATTCTGAAGCGGAATGGATTAGACGCGAGGAGAGGCGTAATAACCATTATCCAGCAATGGAAGATGTACTTCTCTCCAAAGATGGACATCTCAAATGCTTGCAAAAGTTTAGCACTTTGGAAAGCTCCTGGACCAGATAAAATTCCTAATTTTTGGCTTAAAAGGATAACCATTTTGCATGAACATTTGGTAAAATGTTTTAACAATATGGTTAATAATCCGGAACTGATACCGTCGTGGCTGACTGAAGGTGTTACTGTTTTGATTCCCAAAACGGAGAATACAATGGAAGTATCCCAATATAGACCTATTACTTGTTTAAATTGTAGTTATAAATTATTAACTAAAATTTTAGGTACCAAGATTTATGAACATCTGAAAGAAAATAATGTATTGCCCTCTGAGCAGAAAGGTATTTTAAAGGACAGTTATGGGTCAAAGGAACTGTTAATAATCAACAAGAAAATTGTTGAAAAGATCAAGAAGACTCGAGGAAACCTATCCATGGCCTGGATTGATTATAAGAAAGCGTACGATAGTATCCCGCATGAATGGATTATAAAAGCCTTGGAGATATATAGGGTAAACCGAAAAATTATTTTTTTGGTAAACTCATGTATGTCTTTATGGTCTACTAAACTATGCTTGCGGGGAGAAGACTCGTGTGTTTTCTCAGAGCCGATTGATATTAATTGTGGCATATTTCAAGGTGATAGTTTATCTCCATTGCTGTTTTGCATAGGCCTGTTTGCATTGTCTAGGGAATTGAATGAGGATAAAGTTGGTGTGCAGTTATTACCTGGCGAAAAGTTAATTGGTCATTCATTTTATATGGATGACTTGAAACTTTATGCCAAAAATGATGAGCAGTTGAAGAGGAGCCTCAGTATTGTTAAACAATTCTCTGATGATATTGGGATGCAATTTGGCTTAGAGAAGTGTGCTAAAATTAGTATTGTCAAAGGCAAAATTGAGAAAACCGCTGACATATGCCTGAATGATCATTCTAGTATTAATGACCTAACAGATAATACTAGATATAAGTATCTGGGAATGGATGAAGCCTTTGGTATTGATGATGAAGGCATGAAGGTGAAGGTTATAGGCGAATACATTAAGCGTGTGAGGAAAATTTTAAAGTCTGGTTTAAATGGAAAGTATAAAATGCAAGCGATAAATGCATATGCTATTCCTATATTTCGATACAATGTTGGTGTTTTAAACTGGACGAAGAAGGAAATACGCGATTTGGACATTAAAACTAGAAAACAGTTAACATTAAATTTTATGTTTCACCCTAGGTCCGATGTCTGCAGGCTATACCTGCATCGTTTAGATGGAGGTCGTGGTTTGCAGCAATTGGAAAATATTTATGATTTGGAAATGTTGAATTTAGGAAATTTTATAAAGGCCAACAAGGAGGATAAAGTTATTAAACAATTAATTAGGGATACTTCTGGTAAGTCAATAATTAGTAAACATAAACTAATTTTAGAAAAATTTCAGGTCGAAGAACTAGAAAATTATGGAAATAAAACTTCGGTGGCGAGTTTAAAGCGTGAGATTAAGTTAAGAATGAATCGGAAAATGAGGGAGGATTATGTTAGTAAGCCAATGCATGGTCAATTTTTAAGAATTGTGGAGGCTGATGGCATTTCAAAGTCTGGGTCTTTATCTTGGCTTTGCCATGGGAACATTAAGGCTGAAACGGAATCCTCTATTGTTGCGGCGCAAGATCAGGCAATTCGTACCAGATATCATGAACAGAAGATTATGAAAGTTGCTCATGATGGGAGTTGTAGATTGTGTCATCAGGCTCCGGAACATGTCTACCACTTAATGGCGGCTTGTCCAGTCTTAGCTGAGTCGCATTACATTGCTAGGCATGATATGGTGGGAACATATATACATTATAATTTATGTTCCCAACTAGGTTTAGCAATGGATGTGTCTCGGTGGTATGACCACATCCCATCTCCTGTTGTGAGTAATGATCATATTACCATATTATGGAACATGCCTGTTGTTACTGATAGAATGCTTGATGCTAATAAGCCAGATATCGTGGTAAAGGATTTCCAGATGAAGGTGTGCACGTTCATAGAAATCGCGGTACCTGCTGATGCGAATGTTGTAAGGAAGGAGCATGAAAAACAACTTAAATATAAGGATCTCGCAATAGAAGTTGGACGTATGTGGGGAATGAAAGTGAACATTGTTCCGGTGATTGTAGGTGCATTGGGAGCAGTTAGTCTAAATTATAGTAAACATGTTAAAGAGTTGCCGTGCAAAATTTCGCCCTGGGAAATTCAAGAAATTGCGGTTTTGGGAAGCGCGAATATTTTGAGAAGAGTTTTATCATAAAGAATCCTAAATTTGATGCTTAATATTTCATCTTTACCTTCTTTTAATGTATATTGTCTATTAATAAATGTGTGTCTGTGTGTGTGTGTGTGTGTGTGTGTGTGAGTGTGTGTGTGTGTTTTTAATGACCTTTGCACAAGGCTGCAAGGGTTTTCTGCAGTTTTCCTTTGCTTTGCAAAGAAAAATGAAATTTTTCTTTGCAAAGCATAAATGGCCTTGTGTTTTTCAAAATTGGGTAGAGCTGCAGTGATACCCGCAAAGGGAGTACCCTAGGCTTCAGCGAAGCTCGGTACTACCAATTTGCCCTGATCCTCTTTATTACTTTTCAAAATTATTAGTGTAAGTTTAGTATTTATATGTTATATCTAAATTATATTATCTAGCTTTCAAATATTTAATGAGATGTATCAGAGATTTTCAATAAATAATAATAATAATAATGTTTATTGTGTAAATACATAAGGACATATGCTCACACTAGTCAAACCGCAAAAGAAAAAATATAATAAAAACAAAAACTATACATTTATAAAACAAAATATTTATTCATGTTACAATGTAGGTAATCATTTATATTAAACGGTGTTAAAGCGGTAAGCATATCACGAACGTTTGATATAAATTTAGCTTTAGGATATTCACGTACACTATTTGGTAACTTATTAACAAAATTTATACCAAAATAATTAGCACTATTTTTTGTTTTATGTAATCTACAGTAGGGCTGATACAAATTTATAGTGTTACGGGTATTATACTTATGCATTGTCTCCACTGTAGTATATACTGACAAGTTGTGCCTTATGTGAATCAAACAGTTTAGTATAAATAGCGCCGGAAACGTCAGAACATTGAGCAAAGAGAACAGCGGCTTTGCATCGGCTCTATATGGTCTGCGGGCAATGATTCTTATTATTTTACGTTGCAAGGCAAAAAGTCGGTCAGTTGATGGAGCGTGTCCCCAAACAAGGATCCCGTAAGTTAGCACCGATTGGAATAAGCAATAATACGCATTCATTAATACAGACGTTGAAACTCTATCTGTCAAATTACGGAATATGAAAACCATTGAAGATAACTTCTTGGCAGTGCATTCAAAGTGGTAGAAATATGTTAGATGTGGATCAAAAGTAACTCCTAGAAGTTTAGCAGTTTCACAGTTGTCGATGCTAAGCGGTCTTGTTGTAAATATCATTTGCTGTGTTTTGCTTTCATTTAATTGTAGGTTGTTTATGTTAAACCAATCACTTAGGTTCCCCTTTATTCACTCAGTCTCCAACAACACATCAGTAACATCCCTGCCAACATTCACAGCAGTAGTGTCATCAGCAAATAATATCAGATTAGCACCAGTAAGCGAAATATCTAAGTCGTTAATGAATATTAAGAAAAAAAGTGGACCTAATGTCGATCCTTGTAAGACCCCCCGCGAAATCAGCGCCGGATCTGACTTTATGTTATTCACTTCTACTGACTGGTATCTATCTGCAAAGTACGAACGGAAGAAGTTCAACGAATCTCTACTTAGGTTATAATGTTGTAATTTGCCTAATAACAGTTCGTGTGAAAGACAATCAAAGGCCTTCGTCAGGTCGCAAAAAAGTGTACTCACATATGATCCATTATCAATTGAGGTATTGACAAATGAAGTAAATTCAAGAAGTGCTGACGTCGTTGATTTATTCTTTCTAAAGCCGAATTGCCGCTCCGATAATAGATTGATATCTTCAAAGTACTTTTGAAGTCGACGTTTGATAGCTATATGAAAAATCTTCCCGAATATTGGTATAATGGATATAGGACGATAGTTAGCAACACTTCCCCGATCTCCTTTCTTGTAAATTGGTACCACACCTGCCATTTTGAAAACCTTAGGATACATATTCGCCTCTATCGCTCTATTCAATAAGTTCGTGAAGGGGGATATGATAATATCTTTAGCTGTTTTAATCAGCCGACTGTTTATGCCATAGTAATCGACACTGTTACTATTTGTAAGATTAGTTATAATTTCCCTCATTTCATTAAGAAGATGCTCCAAATCTTCTTTTTGGCTTTTACGACAGGGGAACTTGTAGCTGATAAAGTCCGAGTAACTTCAAAATGGTTTCAAGATATCCTGACCTACGTTTGCAAGTTTTGCGAACAAATTCCAACTGATTTTCGACTGATTCGACTGATTTTTTCCCTAATAAAAATACTATAAACTAATAAAATACCATGCTGGTACTAAAAATTATTAATAATATTTCTCGATGCGTAAAATTTCTTGGTTTGATGTATAATAAAACTATACATAGTAAGATTTCGAATTTAGAGGAATAATGATATCTGGCCATTTTCTACAGTTTTCAAAATGTTTATGTTCATAACAAAATCCCAATCAGTTTGACAGGTTTGACAGGTGGTGCCGGTTGCTATCTGGTCCTCGCACCACTAGCAGGGCCGGCCCTAGGCGGTAGACAAGGTAGGCCTTCCGCTACTTACGGCGGCAAAGTTTAGGTGCGGCAAAACAAACTACAATAAAAAAAGCTCTAAAATATTGCCTAAATCTAGAAAATAAATGAATAGTAAAATACAATCGGAATTGACAGGCTTCAGGCCATTCCTATATTTTAAGTTGCATAGCAGCCTATAATAGACGTACTTAAATAAAATAGCTCATTAACTTTTATAAAGAATTAAGATCGGATATATTTGACAACGTTATCATAGAAGCTGAAAAGTTAGTTAACGAAATAAAAAATAATATGAAAGTGTACTGTAGTGTAGTGATCCTATACAAAAATCAAAAGAGAAACATAAAATAGTCCTAACGACACTTTTGAATTTTTATACGATATCCACAAACTTAAAGAAAATATTATAAGTAAAAATGAATTACTGGCACATTCCAAAGATATGGAAAGCGTTTTAAACGTTGGCGATTCCTTCATCTTAACGGTTTAGATTTCTTTCCGAATGGTAATCTAGTTAATTTTTATTTGGGTAGACATATAATCTACCCGCCTATAAAAATTATATCAAAATGTTGCTGAGTTTTGATGATATAATTATTGAAATTAATTAAAAACTATCAGTGATTAAAAAACTCGCCATGAAACGCTTGCACCAATATCTCCGAAAACAGCAGAACAAATTATACATCATATTAAAGATAATATTTTGATGAAGATGGGGTACATGATAAACAAAGAATGACATACAAATATTGAAAGATGATTTGGGAAAATGTAAAGAACGGGCAAATTACGTCAATATCTATTCTGTCAAAAACGACAGAAGTTTGCTGATGACAGATGACTTAACAGTGTAGATATTGACATAATATTTCAGTTCTGAAATGCCATCTTTCAATATTTTTAAGTAATTCTTTTCATCTTTAATATGGTGTACATTTTGTTGTGCTAAGCTTCATACTTTCGGAGATATTTGATGCAAGTATTTCATGACAAATTTCACTGATAAAAACTGAAAATTTTTAATAAATTTCAAGAATAATGTCTTCATTCAGTAAACATTTTGATGGTATTATTGGTACTATTTTCATAGTGGGGCGAATTAATTATGATGTTAAATGATTTTGCGTCCATAGACCTTGTTCCCAGAAGGTCCAGTTGACGTTTTTCAATTCCTCCCTTAACATTGGGCCAAATTTAAACATTGCTTAGCAGATTTATTCTAACCCTGCCTATAACTGTTGCTACCGGAGCGGGCGATAGACAGTTCGCTAAACTAAAAATAATACAAAAAGTACTTAAGAACCATGTCTACTTAAAATTATCTTAATGGATTAGCAATGAAGGCCACTGAATATGAATTGAGTAATACATTAGATCTGAAAGAAGTTATTCGCGATTTTGCAAAAAAGAAGGTTCGAAAGAGGTTATTTTAATTTTGGGTTAAACTTTGTATATTGTACTAGTAGGTATTCTTTATTCTCTGTTGTTTTAAAAGTATTGTTTATACTAGTATAATTTACAAAGGTTGTGTTTTTAATACAAATAAATTTCGTAAATATTCTGTGAGTGTTGACTGTATTTTTTTGGATCATCTTTTTTTGTATAAATCTTTTTTTTATAAATCATGTCGGAGTTAGGGGGGCGGCACCATTGAGATTTGCCTACGGCGACAAAAACGCTAGGGCCGGCCCTACCACTAGGTGTCAGACTTGCACGTTGTACGGACCATTTGCCTTTGCCGATTCAGCATGTCACTTTAGTGCCATTCATTCCATTTAAGGATGTTAGAACTTGTGTACCTGTGTTTGGTGTAGTTTGATGATGTACCGCATGTTGTCAAAATCAACATTTTTATAAGTTGTATAGCTTTTTTATTGGAAGCTTTTGTGTTTTATTTTTCTGACTGTAATTGTGGATGTTGTTTTGCAGCATTGTCTCAAGAAACTTTGAATAAAGCGAAACGTAATAATTTAAACACAGGTATAAATTATTGAATGGTCGAGCCCTCCAAGTTTCTTCTTTTGTATCAACAAACATGACCGCAAGTATTTCTGCCAAGTATGTTCATAACGATATTATTGTATAGAAAATGAATATAATGCTTCCATTTTTTAAATCTGCAAGTCTCTGCTAATCACACGTTCACAATGTCCGACAAACAAACAAAAAAACGCAGTGTCTGCTTCCCACACTTCCTACATGACCGACCATTCATCTATTCCGACCTTTCTAATTATCTCACAAGAGGCGGAAGAAATCTCAATTAATTTACGTCTAATGGGATGAGCGTGTGCATACATCGTCTGATTTTCCCTAGTAAACCCATTTGAACACACATTTGTGCCTTCATATTCACATGTTCAATATAGGCTCAGTTCACACCTAACTGCAGTGCACATTGCAAATAATTTTTATGTAATAGATACGAACTGACAATGTAACAAGTAACAGGTATGAGGAAGACTACTCAATTAACGTATGCTTGCGCGAAGCGTCAGAGCATAAACAATTTCTAATATTATCAAGTGTAAAGTTTTACGTAATTGCTGTCTGTAGTTCAATTTATATCGGTTATTATGGGCGACTTGAAATTAAATAATATATTTTTTAACTTTTGAAACCGGGAACACGTTAATCGATCTATTTATTTCACTCCTTGTGAGACTTGAAGTATAATAATTTACGATTGTTGAAGTTCTAATGGGATAGTTAATTAAGCCTTAATTGACCAAAGGCGCTAAACCCATTACCATAGTGATGTATTTATGTATTTACACCGAAGTATGCACTATGTTACATTGTTACATATTACTACTTGTAGTTCTAAAACGACGCCGACGTCAATAGGAAACAGCATTTCAGGAAGTCGTGTATTATTAAGCCGCGGTTCCACGGACCGTGATCCGGCGAGCCACGCACCGCGAACGGCGAACCACGCACCGTCTGACATAGGTCGTTCGCTATTTTTTGCGATGGCTCGCGGTTCGTGGTTCGTGTCTCGTGGTTATCCATTTGAAGTCGGTAAATTTGCGCGATTCAAAGGAGGCGAGCCAAGACGAGCCAACATGGCCCGTGCAAGGTTCGTAGGGGTTCGTGCAAAAAGTTGACTCATCGAAACGCGGACCGTTTAAAAGTCATCTAACTACTATAAGACACAAAATGATTCTAAAGTAGGTTTTATGGCAAGAGTGTTTTCCGTGTTGTAAACATGGCAAGGGTTTTTATCCTAGTAGTGCAGTCATTTTATGTTGTGTATATTACGATCAAACGATAGTAACATAATATATTAAAATGTTTAGAATCATATTTATTACAAAAATGTATAATTAATAGAAAACTATCGGACAATATTGTGCCTAACAGACTTTAATCCTTAATTCCTCAAATATCACTCACTTAGTCGTAATAATCAAAACACCACATCGTAGCGGCCAAAAGTTACTATTAAAAGGATTCGTGAACTTTGACGAGAAAATCAACGATTAATTAAGTATCATTGATTCCAAAGAACTTATACACCGAAATAATACACCAAATTATAGGTAAGAAATAGAAACAGTTTCCGTTTTATTTTAAATTTTTGATATATTTGTTGGTTTTTGAAAAATATATCATAAAACAGTATAAATACTATCTGATAAATAAGGTATTTTGCTTAGTTTAACATTTCAAACACAGGTTGTTGTTATAATTGTGTTACAGTACCACTAACAATGCACCCATGTTCGAATTTACTACCGACTAGTGATTCAACAGTCATCCGTTATTTTTCGCCGAGCCAACTGCATCTAAACGAACTGCGAACCACGCGCCGTGTGATCAGTCCTGGTTCGCCTTAAGGCAGAGGTTCCCAACCTGTGCTCCGCGGAGCCCTTGGGGCTCCGCGTGCGCTTCTCTGGGGCTCCGCAGCCGATCCAGGATAAAAAAGAAATCAAAATAAAAACAAGAAATTTCATTCTGAACTAAAATTTGTCAATTTGAATGATGTCCGAGTGCTTTCTTGGCATTAAACATATATGAGCATTCCAGCTGAACCCAGTTGAAATCTATGAACTGCATGAGTGTTTCAATACTTGCTTCACTTATTATCCGTATTATACGTATATACAAAACGTAAAGGGTAGTTACAATTTTTTTTTGTTGCTTGCTTTTTTCTTTTGTGTTCAACTAATTTAATGTATGATGTTTGAATAAAATATGCCGATTAATGGATATGAATATTAAACTTTTCCAATCTCATTTTTCAATTGGAAAAAATAATCTATTTTATATACATGTTATAAAAACTACAATATTTCAGTTTTTTATTACCCGCGTAATTCCCAAACACATGGTTCGGAAAGTATCAGTAATTTAGCAGAAGAATTTAGAATTGTTGAAAGTTAAACTAGTTGATACCAAATAATACTGGAATAGTAGCTTTGGTGTTATATGTTCTTTTGAAAGTATGTAGTCTATTACTTGTGTTTATTTGAATAAAGGTTATTCAATATTTTCTAGGTCTGTTTTGTAACCGTACTTCTAGCAGGGTACAATAGAGCGTGATGCTATTGTTACCAGCACCACAGCCCGGATAGTTTAGGAAACGCACGCTCCACCACACGAAGCAACTGGAGGGACAGTGGCATGCTGTTACTGCTCTCGATTAATATAAATGCATTTGGCATTTGTGTTTCAAAGAGTGCACCGCAGCAACGTGCTTGCTGTACAAGATTTTTAATATTAATGAATTCATACAAAAAACTATAAAAATAAGGGTAATTCTTGAATTAATAATGACTGGTTATGGCAAGTAAGATAACATTTCTAAATTTGCTTCTGTAAATGACATCCTTTGAGATGTAAAAATATTGTTAAAAATTGAAAATGAATGATCCACATTGCAACTGGTCAGTAAAGCATAATTAAAATATGGACGTCAACTTTCATACTTATCCTTCAGTTCTTCAATTATATTGTTATTCTTAATTGCACTATAATAATTGAATTTGCTTAAAATCCTCCAAAAGAAAAGATAAAGAATCGACCACCTCTTTAATTAATAGGCCTTGTTTTTGAAAAAAACATACAGCAACTTTTGTTTTTGGTCTGAAAAATGGTCTAACGCAGAGGTTCCCAACCTGTGCTCCGCGGAGCCCCAACCGCGGAGCCCTTGGGGCTCCGCGTGCGCTTCTCTGGGGCTCCGCAGCCGATCCAGGATAAAAAAAAATCAAAATAAAAACAAGAAATTTCATTCTGAACTAAAATTTGTCAATTTGAATGATGTCCGAGTGCTTTCTTGGCATTAAACATATATGAGCATTCCAGCTGAACCCAGTTGAAATCTATGAACTGCATGAGTGTTTCAATACTTGCTTCACTTATTATCCGTATTATACGTATATACAAAACGTAAAGGGTAGTTACAATTTTTTTTTGTTGCTTGCTTTTTTCTTTTGTGTTCAACTAATTTAATGTATGATGTTTGAATAAAATATGCCGATTAATGGATATGAATATTAAACTTTTCCAATCTCATTTTTCAATTGGAAAAAATAATCTATTTTATATACATGTTATAAAAACTACAATATTTCAGTTTTTTATTACCCGCGTAATTCCCAAACACATGGTTCGGAAAGTATCAGTAATTTAGCAGAAGAATTTAGAATTGTTGAAAGTTAAACTTCCATATTTGACATTATCATATTTTTTATATTTTGGCATTTTTGCTATTATGAAAGATAAAGTTGTTTATTTTCATATTTCTGCATGATTTTCTGTTAGGCACGGATCGCTGGCTTCTAACAGGTACTATCAAGACCAATATGTATTCACCAATAGTTCCATGTTTCCTGCTGAACTGCCTGCGTCGTCATTTCGGGGGAAATCATCCCGAGTTAAAGGATAAGACGTGTGATTTTTTCAAGAGGAAGTGCAACAAAACTTTGGCTTCTCAGAAAACTATGATAACACATTTTAAAATCAATAATGAAAAAGTAATTGAATCTTCCTATCTGATAAGTTACAGTGTAGCTCGAGCTGGTGAAGCTGGTGTTTAATGATGCAATACAAATAAGAAACTATAAAAAATAACGAACTCTCAAAAGTAGGCTCTGCAAATTAATGTGTGAAGATATTGGAAGTCAGCATCAGTCACTCTTGTTACACACTGATAATGGTTGTCTCGAGGAAAACCGTTGACACGTTTGATAGAACTGCGTGCAGAGGTACCATTAATTTTGATGGAACTAACGCTTCATTGGCCACGGTTTTAAATCATGAAGATTGGGTGTGCAAACTAGTGTATTGGTTGTGCGTGGAAAAGAAAGATATCGATTGCTTCTTTCTTACACAAAACATCCTGAATGAAAATAATATCAAGATTCAAGAAAAAATACTGAATAATATTCAGATACATCTCGAAGCTTTAAAAGACTCGTTTGAAAATTATTTTCCTAAAGCTAAAGAGCAGGTGCTTGATGACTTTAACTAGGTGCAGAATGTGTTCATTGTGAATCAAAAACTACCCAGCTTAAACTCAGCAGGATACGAAGTTCTCATAGATTTGACATCTCACAGCGAACTAAAAACTTCATTTCAAGACCAAAGTGTAACTGATTTTTGGTAGAACTTAAAAGATGAATTCAAAATCTTATCTTATAAAGTAGAATTATTATTGCTGCCTCTTTTCCGCTTATACAACTACCAAAACAAAATATAGAAACCGTTAAATGCAGAACCAGATCAGATATACGCCTGCAATTATCATTAATTGAACCGAATATAAGAAAACTGTGTACAAAGATAAAACCACAGATGTCTTGTAACATTAATTCTGAACACCATTTATTTATAAGACATAAGGGGCTCCGCCACAGAAATTGATTCTAAAAAGGGCTCCGTAAGTCAAAAAGGTTGGGAACCGCTGCCTTAAGGCGAGCCATCGCGAACCGCGAGACAGTTCTGTGACTCGCCGAACCACGGTCCGTGGAACAGTGGCTTTAAGCCGCGTTTCCACGGACCGTTACCCGGCGAAGTACACACCGCGAACTGCGAACCACGCACCGTCTGATACCGTCTGACTCGTTTTTTTTTGCGATGGCTCGCGGTTCGTGGTTCGTCGCTCGTGGTTATCAATTTGAAGTCGGTAAATTTGCGCGATTCAAAGGAGGCGAGCCAAGACGAGCCAAGCTCGTGCAAGGTTCGTAGGGGTTCGTGCAAAAAGTTGACTCATCGAAACGCGGACCGTTTAAAAGTGCAGCTTTATTAAACTTATGTATTATAAATGTACTACACATGAAGAATATGTCACAACCAAATTTCTGATTTTGCCCTGCAAAGATGATATTACCTCTATTTTGTTCTTACATGAGCCATATGTTAGTGAAGAGAGATCTACCTACATGAAATTTATTAGAGACTATTGCTATATGTTCTTATGTTTTAATGTTGAGTTGTTAAATTTTCGAGAAAAGGACAATAATTGAATTTGGTGAAACATTGATAAATAAACCTTCCTATCACGTAAGGTTTTCGATAAAGTTTAAATAAAACTGTTACAAATTGGGAACTTTCTTGGCAACTTTCAACTTTTAAGTTACTTTAGGGGATTGATTTTAGCAGCTAAGAATTTACTAGAACTTTTAGAACTTTTATTTAACTATGTTCAATTTTCAATGTAGTATTTTTGTATTAGGTAGGCTTAGAATTGGTAACTATGCATATTTATTGACTTGTAATTGTATGTCATAATATATTTTTTCTACTCCTATTGAGGAATGCATTCATTATCATGGCAATTTATGATAAGTAATACTAACCATTCCCCACACACATGACAAATATTTCATTCCTGGCTCCTCATACCCGGCCAGTAGTGAGAAATATTTCATTCCTCACGGCTTTAGAACCAATCACAGCTCTGGATTTCTCATTTCCAAATTGTTGATACACTGCTTAGCGACATTGTCAAGGCATTGACAACGTCGCTAAGTGACAAGGCGCACCAAACAATTTTAATCTGTCAAAATCCTGTAAACCGTCAGAGTGACATACAGCCGTCCCTATATGCACAAAAATTAATTTATAAAATTTCGTTGCATGATCGTAGAAAAAGTATAGGATTCCATACGCAAGTAATGGCAATTTCTCACTCGAACGCTTTGCAGCACGAGCCGTAGGCGAGTGCTGAGCGTCAGAGTGACATACAGGCGTCCTTATATTCACAAAAATTAATTTATAAAATTTCGTAGCATGGTCGTAGAAAAAGTATAGTATTCAATTCGCAAGTAATGGCGAAATCACTCGAACTCGCCTACGGCTCGTGCTGCAAACTTCGTTCTCCTGAGAAATTGCTTACATTACTTGCTCATAGAATAATATACTATTTTCTACTCCTATTGAGGAATGCATTCATTATCATGGCAATTTATGATAAGTAATACTAACCATTCCCCACACACATGACAAATATTTCATTCCTGGCTCCTCATACCCGGCCAGTAGTGAGAAATATTTCATTCCTCACGGTTTTAGAACCAATCACAGCTCTGGATTTTTCATTTCCAAATTGTTGATACACTGCTTAGCGACATTGTCAAGGCATTGACAACGTCGCTAAGTGACCACCGACGCGCACCAAACAATTTTAATCTGTCAAAATCCTGTAAACCGTCATAGTGACATACAGCTGTCCCTATATGGACAAAAATTAATTTATAAAATTTCGTTGCTTGATCGTAGAAAAAGTATCGGATTCCATTCGGGGTTTAGAGCTGGTCATGGGTGTCAAACTGCCTTGCTTAATATCATTGACGACGTAATTACAGCAAGTGATGCTAAAAAGTGTACGCTGCTTGTCCTATTAGACTACAGTAAGGCATTTGACACCATTAACCATGAGTTGTTACTTGCTATTCTCCACTATGTGGGGCTTGGTGCCACTGCTGTTGCGTATTTTGATTCTTACTTAAGTAAGAGGGAGCAGTTTGTGTCATTAAATCAAGACAATTCCGCCCCTATAGTTGTAACTAGGGGCGTTCCACAAGGAAGTATAAACGGCCCACTCCTGTATATTATTTATACTAGCCATTTAATAAAAAATGTGCGTTGTTGCTGGCATCAGTACGCTGACGATACTCAGCTGTATTCCTCGTTTAAGCCAGAGGATGTGCTGACTGCTAACGCTGAGATGAATTCGGATATAGCGACAATAATCGAGCTATCTGAGCGGCATAATCTAATCGTGAATCCATCAAAATGTACAGCTGTGTTGTTTGGTGGTGGGACTAGACGAGAGATGGTGGCAAGTGTCTTAGACATTCGTGTGAACGGCACCACACTGAAAATAGATTCAGTGGCAATGAATCTTGGAGTCAGCGTTGATCACAGTTTGTGGTTCAAACATCACGTATCACTTGTGATTAGGAAAGCTTTTGCCAACCTGAAAGCAATTTATCAGTACAGACACTTGCTGCCATCTCACAT
Organism: Melinopterus prodromus; assembly: GCA_964023965.1. Taxonomy (NCBI): domain Eukaryota; kingdom Metazoa; phylum Arthropoda; class Insecta; order Coleoptera; family Scarabaeidae; genus Melinopterus; species Melinopterus prodromus. The sequence goes on along the minus strand of OZ030391.1, from coordinate 39,553,268 downwards.
TAAACTCATGTTGTGTGATTCTCTCGTGCTGTCCCATTTTAATTACTGTGACGTGTTGTATGGTCCGTGCTTGGATGTGGAGTCCGCTGGCAGAATACAAAGAGTCCAGAATTCGTGTTTGCGCCTTATCTATGGCATTCGTAAGTTTGACCATATATCCCACACGCTGCTCTGGTCAGGGTGGCTAAATATGTGTAATAGGAGGAGTCTGCACTCCGCTTCCCTCTTCCACAAAGTGGTTGTCACGCAAAAGCCTGCCTATCTCTACTCCAAAATTCGATTCAGAACGGATGTTCACAATATCAATATTCGACGTAAATCATTGATTACAATTCCGAGGCATGACACGTCATTGTTTGAGCGTTCGTTCTCCTATTGCGCGGCTAAAATTTATAACACCATACCAGTCAGTTGGAAGAAGCTCAGTGTCTTAGCGTTCGGGAGGTATTGCAGAAGCTTTTTATTGAGTCAGCAAGCAAAGCATTAAAGATACAGATCCTTGCCAGTATGTATAGAAGTGTAGTTATTTTAGTTTACGTTATTTGCTGTGCCTACCATTTAGAATTAGTGATTATTTTATGTACACCGGTTCGGAGTAGATATCAGGCCTGTCTCTGCACCTTTTGACCAATTTTGAATTTTTGTTACCTGTTATTATTGTTTTTTCAGTAAGGTCAATAAAGTCATTTATTATTATTATTATTATTATTCGCAAGTAATGGCAATTCTCACACGAACGCTTTGCAGCACTCGCCTACGGCTCGTGCTGCAAACTTCGTTCTCGTGAGAAATCGCTTACATTACTTGCTCATAGAATAATATACTATTTTCCAATAAACAACGCACGTTATACAACAGCATTTTCGTCAGCGAATAAAAGGAATCAGCTACAGATATACAGTCCACTCATTAAATCAACAATCCAACATTTGGTCCAGCCAACGCCGGATTCTTATACATCGCCGCATCTCAAAGCCCTCAAGACTTCCTGCGGCACAAGGAACGCAAGCAGCCAAGGCATTGAGAGTTCCTGCAGCACACAAGAACACAGGCAGTCATCAGGCGCACCGTCACCACATCACAGACAGTCAAATACTTCTGGTGATCGGAGCAGTGACAGTTCGTCTTATCTCGTATCAGTCATCTCATCACACAACAGTTACTACCATTCCCAGCTTGTAAGTACCCTCTAGAAGTATAAACGATCATGGATTCTCTCATTAAAAAACGCGCAAGTATAAAAACTAAACTAACATTGTTTTCTAAATTTCTAACCAATTTAGAACTTTCATACCCAGATCATATTATTACTAATGCGAGCACATTAATTGACTTACAAGAAAGATTAATTCGTATTGATCCATTATTCGAAAATTTTGAGGTAATTCAAGAGCAAATTAATAGTTTAGTAGATGATCCAGAGCTATTGACTCCGGATTACGAACTATTTGAGCAGGCCTTCTTCGTCGCTGTAGGTAGAGCTAAAAGTATAGTGCTAAAAAGCCACAATACTGACTCTTTGCAATCAATGCCTCCTACTGCACAAGTGGCACAGCAACATTTTGTTAAGCTTCCTACAATTAATTTAAAAACTTTTAACGGATTTTACGACAATTGGCTAGAATTTCGGGATACTATCAATTCACTAATTAATAATAATGCATCGATAACATTAAAAAATTTCTTCGGGCTTCTTTAGGGGGCAGCGCACAAGACATTATCAAATCTTTAGAATTCACTGCAAAGAATTACGAGGTTGCATGGAAACTTGTGTGCAAAAGATATGATAATTCTCGGATTCTGATAATCACCTAAAGGCACTCTTCAACATTGATGTTATTCGCGAAGAATCGAAGATTTCTTTACGAAACATCATTGATACTGTAACGAAACATTTAAGGGCTCTTGAAACATTAACTGAACCAACAAAACACTGGGATACATTGATTATTTATCTAATAATTACTAAATTAGACCATACCACAGCACGCAAGTGGGAGGAATTCAGATCAAGTCATGAAAACCCAACATTAGAAACCTTAAAAACATTTTTGAAAAACCGTGCTGATCTTTTAGAATCTTTAGACCAAAACAAGTCGTGTAACCGAAAGCCTAGAAATGAACAACTATCAAAATTCTTTGTAACATCAAAGACTTTTTGCATAGTATGTAAGAACGACCATTATGTACACTGCCCGATATTTTTAAAACTCACTGTCATCGAGAGAATTGACAAAATAAAACAGATTAAAGCATGTTTAAACTGTTTGCGCCTAGGTCACATAATCAATGAATGTCGGTCCTCTATGTGTAAACATTGCAATCGCAAACACAATTCATTATTATATATCAACACAAACCAAAATGAATCTGTAACTACAATGCCTACCAATGAGATTAAATCTGTAAATCTCTCTTCTCGATGTGGAAATAACTCACAGGTTTTATTATCCACAGCGCTCATTTTAGCATTAAATCAAAAGGGTCAATCTATACCAGCTCGTGTTCTTCTGGATTCAGGGTCCCAATCCAGTTTCATAACAGACGAATTTTTAGAACGTTCACAATTACAAAAATCAAATATTAGCATGAACGTAAGTAGCCTAAATCAGTCATTATCACATATACAGTCAAAAACAAATATTTGCATTAAATCAAAAATAAATAACTTTAAGACTCGATTAATATGTCTTATAGTACCTACAATTACTTCCAACATACCAAACTTCCGTATAAATTTAGAACATTTTAACATCCCAAAAAATAGCAAATTAGCAGATCCAACTTTCAATATGCCAAATAAAATTGATAATTACTTGGCGCATATTGTTTTTGGAATCTCATATGTGTGGGTCAAATACATTTAAGTCGTCTTGGACCTATTTTACAGAAGACACGATTTGGCTGGATTATTGCCGGCCCAGTAACAGCATCCTCTATTCCAAGAAACGTTCAATGTAATTTTAACAATTTCGAAATAAACAAACAAATTGAACGTTTCTGGGAAATAGAAGAAATTTTCAACACTAGGATTTTTACTAAAGAGGAAAGAGCATGTGAGGCTCATTTTAACAAAAATACCAAACGAGATAAAGATGGAAGGTTTTAGTTACAATACCATTGAAGGACAGCCTCGATAAACTTGGCGCTTCATATGAGTGCGCTAAGAAATGCCTATTATCCTTAGAGCGTAAATTTGAAAGAAATCCCACTTTCAAAAGAGATTACACAAAGTTTATTAATGAATACAAATCTTTAGGTCATATGATGCTCAGTACAGCAGATTCACACATTTCATATTATTTGCCTCATCACGGTGGAATTAGAGAGAGTAGCCAAACTATAATAATAATAATAATAACACTTTATTAATTCATAAATACCCGAAGGTGTTGAACATGTCAAGATAAACAATGAAATACAAGAGAAAAAAACAAATAGATCTCTAGTAGACTAAATTTCAACATCAAAGAATTGCTCAATGCTATATAAGACATTTAACATCAATAGATTGGAAAGTGTTATCCGAAATTTTTTAAGCGGTAGCATCTTATACGAAGAAGGTATATGATTGAAGATCTTGATCATCTGTGTCACGGACCCCTTCTGAATGGTGGAAGAAGTAGTTTGGGGAATCTTTAGGACAGCATCACAGTTTCCCCTGGTCTGATAAGAATGGTCGGTTTCATATTTCTGGAACAGAGTGCTATAATTTTGTTTGACAAAACAGGCCGATTCTAGAATGTAAGTACTCGGCATAGTTAGTATTCTGTTGTTTTTGAAATGGTTGACACACGATTCGGTAGTCTTCAAACCCAAGACCGATCTCAAACATTTTTTCTGTAGTCTAAATATTGTTATAGCAGCAGGGCTATTGCCCCAGAATGGAATTCCATATTGAAGGCGGCTATGTACATATGCATGGTAGCTGGATAGCGCTGCTTGCCTACTCACTACAGTTGATATCGTTCTTAGTGCATAAATGTAGGAAGATATTTTTTTTCTTAGATCGTCGATGTGATGTTTCCAGGTGAGATGACAGTCGAGTACTACACCAAGAAATTTCGAACTATCAACTGAGGTAAGCAACACATCATGATAGTCCAGAGATAATATTTCTTCAGATCTTAGGGAAAATTTTATTATCTGAGTTTTTGCTACGTTTAATTTCAAATTGTTCTGTCGAAACCAGCCTTCGAGTTTATTCATTGTGTTCAAAATCTCATCCTGTAGGGCCTTGTCGCTTTCTGTCTGTATTACTACGGAAGTATCATCAGCATACATTCCAAGGTCATGAGAAAGCAGATTTGCTAGGTCGTTAGTATAAATAACATAGAGGACAGCACCAAGTATAGATCCTTGTGGCACGCCTGTTTTTACTTGTATCCAATCAGATTTAACAGCTTCTCCTGTTTCTTTAATGGTTGCTATAACTTGTTGTTGTCTGTTGCTGAGGTAGGATTTGATGATATTCAGGGCTGGTCCTCGAATACCCATGAAATCCAGTTTTTTTAAGAGAGTGTGGTGATCGACGCTGTCGAACGCTTTTGACAAATCAAGGAATAGTCCTGCAGTTTTCATTTTTTTATTAAGTCCTTCTAAAATATTGTCAAGCGCGGTGTGTATGGACCGTTGTGTTCATCTTCCCTTTAAGTAAGCGTTTTGCTTCATCGATATGAGGTCAAATTTATCTAGAAATTCCATAATTCTAGACAATATCACACTTTCAAATATTTTAGCAATTATCGATATTAGCGCAATGGGTCTGTAATTCACTATCTCCTTTTTAGATCCTTTTTTATAAATTGGTTTTATGTGGGATTTTTTGAGTTGTTCTGGGAAAAGTTCGGCTTCAAAGCAACGATTTACTAAAAACGATATTGGTGAGCTTAGTACTTCTGCACATTCTTTTAATAATTTAGTAGGTATTTCATCTGGTCCAGTTGCGGAGGTGTTTTTCAGAGAATGGATTGTGTTGTAGATTTCTGTCGGTGTTGTATTGGCTAGGTATATTGTGTTATCTTGTTTTTTCATCAAATGGAAATCATTTGCCGTCTGGTACGTTGGATCACTGCATATGTCGACAAAGTATGTGTTAATTCGATTAAGAGTACAGATATTTTCGGGTTCATCTGGTTGTTGTAGATGATTGATATTGAAGTATTCACGAGTTCTTCCGGTTAGATCGTTGACTATCATCCATGTTGTTTTTGGTTTGTTCTTTGAATTTTCTATCATGTTCGAAAAGTATTCCTTTTTCCTCTTTGTAATCAGCTGATTCAACATATTTTTATAATTGTTGTAGTCCGGAAGTTGGACTTGCCCTGTTTTTACACCCTGGTATAGTTGCCTTTTTATGTTGCATTTTTCTTTTAGTTTGCCATCTATCCAGGTCTTGTTGCACTCGGTAAAGATCTTTTCGCGAGAGTTTGATATCATTGCCGTGTGTACATGATATAATAGTCTTTCTGTACATATTTCAATATTATTGTGGTACAATTGCTGTTCCCAATCTATAGCACACAACTGCTCTTTTACTTTTTGCATATTTGCTAGTGTCATACTCCTCACCTTCCTTTTCTCTTTAGTTTCTGGTGCCATGGGAGTGACACTTGTTAATTCTAAACGAATTTCTTGACCATAATGATCTGATAGTGCTGTTGAAACTATGTTTCCTTTTAGTTCACTATTATTAACAAATATGTTATCAATAAGCGTTGCAGAATGTTGTGTTACTCTAGTTGGGTGATCTATTGACGGGTGCAGGTTGTACGATAGAAGGATGTCGTTGAATAACTTCAAATTTGGATCGTGTGTTTTTAAGAGATTGATATTGAAGTCGCCGCATAACATTAACTTATTTTTACCTATGTTCTTATAGGCTTGTCTTAGTATGTCCTCTAGAAAAACAAAGAACTCGTCGATGTCGCCTGTAGGAGGTCTGTAAACACAAACAGTGATGATATTCAGCTGGGGCAAATTAACAGCGCAGCATTCCACTACACCCTCCCTAGATTTTTCTTTCAAATCTATTAATTCATTGAATATAAGGTTTTTACGTACATATATACAGGATCCTCCATGCGTTCGGTATTTACGGCAGAAAGAAGTTGCAAGAGTGTAGTTGTTTAGTGTCGTTCTCTGCAATTGGTGTTCTTGGAGCCAGTGCTCTGTAATTGCAACTGCATGGTAATCGTATTTGTTCTTCGTTTCTAGTAATATTGTTAGCTCATTAGTCTTATTGGAAAGACATTGAATATTTTGATGCAACAAATAGAATGCTGCATTTTCTGAAGATTGACATGCGTTCTTTGTTATCGTTCTTCCTTCCTTCGTCTTTGAATATGGAATAAAAAACGATCTAATTTCGCTCCGGCGGGCCATATGTCACCTGACTTAATTAAAGGCAAATCACATTTTTTGCACGAAATCTTGAACGACGAGTAATCATTCGGATGTTTGGCCGCTAATTTTTCGCATTTAACATTGCTGAATTTTTTGGACTTCAGGTAATCTATAATATCCTTTTCCGTGGTTGATGGGGCTAGTCGATATAGATGCAGGTACGCTTGTGGTTCTACCCCTTTAATGGGAAGATCATCAGTAACTTTTCCGTGAGTTATTATTGGTTTGGATCTTTTTTTATTAATTACAATTGTCCAATCATCTTTAGGTGTCATATTTGTATTTGTCACACCATTATTGTTACGTGTAACTTTGTTGGCGTAACTAACTTTTTGTAGTGTTGGTTCATCAACAATTGAAGGTTTCTGTTGTGTATTTGTACTTGTGGTTGTTTTTACTGTTGTCATATTTGCTATGATACTTTGGCTAGGTTTAATACTTGACTGCACCGCGCCATCTATTGAGTGGTAGTGTTTGTTTGTTGATGTTCCAACTGACATGTTTTCTGTCGAGTTGGGGTTTGCTTGTTTGCTTACAGGGCTCTTCTCTATAGCTATTCTGAGTTTAGCAACCTCCTCCTTGAGACTTTTATTCTCAGAAATTAATTTATCAATTTGATTTGAAAAATCAAGTTTCAAAGTATTGGTGATAGTGGAAATAATATATTCCATTTTCTCTGATAATATTTTATCGAAAGCTGATAGGTTACTCACATTTTGAGGATTTTGAGTCTGTTGACTGTTTACGTTTGAGGTTATACTTGTTTTGCAGTTCTCGCAGGTCCACTCCTTTATCTCACCGCTATCCCTTAGGGCTATAAATTCTTGCCCTGACAGTTCGACACAGGCGATGTGGAAATGTTTGCCACACTTTATTTTGCACGTTACATAGTTGTCTTGGCGACCAATGTTTCCAAGACACTTAGCACACCCAAGCGCCATTTTTATATGCGCTACAAAACTTAGAGTGGTTTTTGACGCTTCAGCAAAAACTAGCAGTAGTATCTCTTTCAATGAACTCCAAATGGTGGGTCCTACCCTACAACAAGACCTCGTTTCTTTACTTATCCGATTCAGAAAACATAACGTAGTTATCGCCGTAGTGACGTCGAAAAAATGTATCGCATGGTAAACATAAATTCCGAACAGAGAGCACTGCAACGCATTCTCTGGCGTAAACATCCGTCAAAACCTATCGACGTCTTTGAATTAACAACAGTAACATATTGTACATCTTCGGCACCGTATCTAGCAATCAAATATTTATTTCAAATGGGCGTGGAATGCACTAACCCAAAGACAGCCAATATGATTATGAATGACTTATACGTCGATGACATGTTAACCGGGGCTGATACTGTCGAAGAGGCCATCCAATTAGCAAAACATGTTTCGATAGAATTGAAAAAGGTTGTTTTCATTTGCACAAGTGGGTTTCAAATAAACCACAAATAATTCAAGAACTCGAGCCTGACAATACTATAAACACCATTGATTTTGGCCCAAACGAAAACACTAAAACACTAGATATAGTTTGGAATGGTTACACAGATAAATTAGTTTTCAACATAAATCACTTCAGTAAATTTGTCACTAAACGTATAATGCTTTCTGAAATCTCTTTTTTTGATTTTTGATCCACTTGGTCTGCTGGGTCCATGCATAATTCCAGCAAAGATTTTATTGCAAGGCTTGTGGCGCGAAAGTATTTCCTGGACGAAGCATTACCCTCACATTTACACACAAAGTGGCTTTCATTTAGAAAAGAACTTACCAACTTAAATGAATTACGAATCCCGAGACTAATCACATGTTCACACCCAATTAACATAGAGCTGCATAGCTTTTGTGATGCCTCTGAAGACGCATATGGAGCATGTGTTTATATGAAATGTACAGATGAAAACGGTACATGTTCGACACAACTCGTATGTGCCAAATCAAGGGTAGCACCAATCAAACTAATTCCTAGGTTAGAATTATGTGCGGCAAATTTACTAGCCAATCTAATGAAAAAGGTAACTTTGTTATTGAATATGGAACCACAAGTAATTTATTATTGGACAGACTCGACAATCGTGCTGAGTTGGCTTAACACTCAGTCTAATTTATAACAAACTTTTGTGGCTAACAGAGTTACAACCATCTTAGAAACCACCAATTTAACATGTTGGCGTCACGTGCCGAGTGAATAAATGCAATCCAGCGATCACTTATCACGAGGTGTTCGACCAAGCGAATTAAGCTGTTTAAGCATGTACTGGCACGGGCCGAATTGGTTACTTGATCCTGAAAGAGCATGGCCGTATTCAGATTTTAAAACCGTTGAACTACCCGAATTAAAGAAAAGAACCATTATGTTAAAAAGCAGTATAGATGTGCCATTATTTGATTTTAAACATTTTTCCAATTTTACAAAACTGGAACGTATTACAGCATATTGCCTACGATTTATTTCGAATTGTCGAAAACATAAACCTGACCACGAAACCCAATATTTAAAAGGTCACGAATTGCGAGCAGCTAATTATGCTTTAGTCAAACAATCGCAGATTGAATCTTTCCATCAAGAATTTGAAGCATTACAAAATAACGTTTCTGTAAATCCTAAGAGCAAGTTATTTCAGCTTAATCCATTCTTAGACAGAGATAAAATTATAAGAGTGGGAGGCAGGCTAGGTCAATCCAATTTTATATACAGTAAAAAATTCCCAATAGTTATATCTTCTAAAAGTCATTTCACTCATTTGTTATTTATAAGAGAACACAAAAGGTTATTGCATGCTGGACCGCAACTATTATTAGCAAATTTGCGTGAACAATTTTGGCCAATTCATGGGCGCAACTTAGCGCGAAAAATTTTCCAAAATTGCATAACCTGTTTTAAGGCTAAACCAACAGATATACATTTAAAAATGGGCAACTTACCCCAATACCCCTTACCCCAATTACCCCAAGACTAATGCCAGCACCACTATTTTTTAAAACCGGCGCAGATTGCGCACGGCCATTTTTACTCAAAGATAGAATGGGACGAGGGTGTAAAATTACTAAATGTTACATCAGCCTATTTATATGTTTCGTTACACATGCCATCCATTTAGAATTAGTATCAGATTTAACTAAGGACGCCTTTATTGTGACTTTAAGGCGTTTTGATGCTCGTCGAGGGAAGCCTGCTCAAATGTTCTCTGATAATGGAACTAATTTGGTCGGAGCAAATTCGGAAATGCGCAGTTTCGGCGAATTGTTACGTAATAACGCTTCTAGCTTGAGTGCCAATTTAAAAAATGAAAATATTCCATGGTCATTTATACCACCCCATTCGCCACATTTTGGTGGTCTCTGGGAAGCTGGAGTAAAGCTTACAAAATATCATTTACGTGTTGCTGGTAATGCTAAATTAACCTTTGAACAATTTATCACATTATTAGCACAGATTGAAGCAACACTTAATTCACGACCTCTTTCAACCCTATGCAACGACCCATCAGACTTAACACCACTAACACCATCTCACTTTCTCATTGGGAGACCTATTACTGCAATACCCGACCCAGATGTGACTGAAATAGCAGAAAATAGACTAAGTCACTATCAACATATCCAGAAGCTCCATAAACATTTTTGGGAGAGGTGGTCACTGGAATATGTGTCAGAACTACAAGTGGCGAACAACACAGGACAGTCTACAAATTGATGACCTGGGACCCTATTCTCGTCATCTTTTTGAACCGAATGCGTGACTTTGCGAATGGAGTAGGGATATCACCGGTTGCCCGTATCTATGAGCAAGTTTGCTAGTTGCTAAGAACAATAACACACGCGCCACGCCCATACGTTCCCATACGTTTGATCGAAAAGTATGGGCGTGGCGCGTGCGTTATTGTTCTTAGCAACAACCTAGATACGAACCAGAGGGCAACCGGTGATATCCCTACTCCATTCGAGAACTCACGCATTCGCTTCAAAAAGGTGACGAGAATAGGGTCCCAGGTGCTGCTAAAGGAAGATAATCAACCTCCTCTGAAATGGCGTTTGGGACGAATAACCCGACTATATCCCAGAAAGGATGGAATTTCTCGTGTGGCGGACGTCAAGACTGCAGAAGGAACCATAAAACGATCATATTCAAAAATCTGCCTAAATCTGCCTGTTACCTAAAAAATAGTTTGTTTAAGTAGAGACTACAACAGATCTTATTCATTGTTAACTTATTTGCATTCGTTATTACATTCATTATTATAATTTGAAATGTTCCCTTTCAAGGCCGGGGGTATGTTCAATTTTCAAGTATTTTTGTATTAGGTAGGCTTAGAATTGGTAACTATGCATATTTATTGATTTGTAATTGTATGTCATAATTAATTTTTTCCATTAAACAACGCACGTTATACAACTGCATTTTCTTCAACGAATAAAAGGAATCAGCTACAGATATACAGTCCAGTCATTAAATCAACAATCCAACAAACATACAGGTTGGCTAAAAAAAGAATTTGTTAAATTTGATCGATTCCTATGTAATTTTATAGGTACTCAAATATCAAATTGGATTGTAGTATTGCAACTACGGATGTTGACATACTGCATCCAAATTAAAAATAATATAGATATGGCGAAATTAGGAAAAGTAAATCAAACTACTACAAGACACAAAATGACTCTAAAGTAGTTTTATGGCAAGAGTGTTTTCTTTGATGTAAAGATGGTAAGGGTTTTCATCATAGTAGTGCAGTCATTTTATAATGTGCATATTACGATCAAAGGATAGTCACATATTAAAATGTTTAGAATCATATTTAATATAAAAAATTATAATTAAGACCCAGTTCTACCGATGCTAAAACGCGTTTTCTATTAACGGCGTTATTTCTGCTTCAAAATTGATGAAATTGTCAGTGTCAATTCTTAGATAAATATAGGAATTTGGCTAGGCCAAAAATAATTTTTTGGTAAGACAAAAATTAATTTTACTTCTACATCTTTCTCCTTTTTTTAAATATAATACCCCCACCCAAAGTCAATACAATTTCAGATTAGATTAGATTTTTTATCTAGATACAATTTCAGCCCGAACATCATAACTTGTTTGCTAACCGAAAAATGCGATAATTGTCAGATATGTAAACAATGAGCCATATTTCGGCTGTTGCGTATTGCCAGCTCATCGCAGACACCATAAGCTTTAATAGATACGTAAACCACGGCATAGACACGGATCCCGACAGAAAAACATCGAATTTAGACATTTTGTTTCGTAGCTGCGATGTTTTTACAACGGACAATTGTACTGAAGGACTAAAGTCTCCTTCATTCCTGAAATATCACTCAGACGTAATAATCAAAACACCACCCCGTAGTGGGCAGAAGTTACCCACTTACTGAAAACAGGTTATTGTTATAATTGTCTTACAGTAACACTAACAATGCATCCATGTTCGAATTTACTACTGACTCTAGGGATTCAAACTCATCCGTTATTTTTCGCCGAGCCAACTGCATCTAAACGAACTACGAACCACGCGTCGTGTCCAGTCCTGGTTCGCCTTAAGGCGAGCCATCGCGTCATCGCGAACCACGAGCCAGTTCTGTGACTCGCTGAACCACGGTCCGTGGAACCCCGCCTTAACATACGATTTTGGAGCTCACGCGTTCTGGAACGGTAGATTCGGATTCATTGGAGTTTGGAGAATACAGGTTGTCTCGTAGAGATAGGGAGGGTAGAGGCGACGTTGTCGCATTCATTATTTTAAAAAATTTACTTTCTTAGGAAGAGCTGTTTGCTATATTTTGCTGCAGATTATAACCACCTGTACACAATTTGGATATGGTACGTAATCACGATAATGTTTTTCCATAAAAATGCCAATAAATCAAAAAGTATAATGTTTAGTGTAGGTTGTACCGAAATATGGTTGTTCCATTTATAAAACAACATAAGTTTGCGTTGGTACTACCTTATGGAACATCCTGTGTACAGGCTAATAATTTTAAAATGTGCGCCTCCGCGTTCTGTATATACGATTGAAATCAGTTTTAAAATATCTTCATTAACAGACGTACAATCTTCCGAGATCGCACTGTTGAGACACCCTGTGCCAAATATGTTGGGAATTTATAGGAGTGTCAAACTACAAGAACTGCCGATTTATGTCAAAATAAAGACAAATATGAGATTTTTACAAATATTTAAGATTTGTTAACCTTAGCAACTCCCTAAAGTACATACTACTAATAAGTATACTTTTTTGTAAGTTCTATATATTCTGCGTCTAAGTTACTACCTATTTTGGGTATTCCCTCTGCTATCACCCATCGTAAAAATGCTGAAAAATCTGCGAAAAGCTATGGGGAATTTTCGATTGCATAAGAACCTAGCTGGGTGTCGAACTTCAGACAGCCATAAAATCATTACAGTATTTACGATGCACTAATAAAACCGCGAAGGAATTTGTTAGAAGTTATAAATCGGCTTTGCGGCGTTGTCATTACATGCTTGAAGATGATGATAATTGACATAGTATTATTATTAGGTTAGCTTGAATGAACCGCCATCTTCTCGTTTGCCCTGATACACAACATAATTGAAAATAATATACTTACACCTATACAGTCAGAGCAATACAACATTTTCGGGTTAGTTCCTATTATCAAACTTACTCCGCACCAGAACATGTACTGCCTGGGTGTACAACTGCACACTGTACACTATTCACTAGACTCACTAGAGCATATAGAACTGGCAAAATTACCTCTTCAAAGCATCATAGACTTCATAAAAATGCTAGGCATCCAAGGACAAATTATAAACAATCAAATCTAGTTGACATAATTAGAAATACAGGAGAGCTAAGCGACTCACATAACAACATAACATAACATATTATTGAACTTAGTGCTGTTAAATCAAAGTTTATGGTTGTTTTGACAATAAATAATTCAAAAGGTTTTAACAAAAAAATTTTCATAATTTCTCGCGGGATTTCTTTTCTTTTGGATTTCAATTCTACGTGTCCTCGTAGAATTGAAATCCAAAAGGAAAGAAATTCGCTCGGCCTAAAATTCTATTTGAATTGTGTTCTGATCAACCACAGCAATACAAACCATAGGCTGCCACAAAGAACCAAAGTGCCTAATGACAGTAAAAGGCATCAAGCCTCTTGTATGCAGAAATACTTTTATCTACGGTGTTGCTTATACTGCCGAGTTAAGCATAGAGGTCATATCAGCAAATTTGACAAGTTTGTACCTTTCTCGATAAAATATTATAAAGGAATGATTTGAGCTAAACGATCTAGAATATGCGAAACAATTAAAAAAGTCATATTAGAACGCATCAATCTGTGAAGTAAAAGCTTAAAACTCTTAAACGCCTACTTCACTTAAAAACTCTTAGACCCAAAATTTTGTCAAATGTGGATAATCCATAGGAAACTTAAAATGGTCGATCCAAAGTAAACGAATTTAAACACAGAAAAAAAAATTCTTTATCCTATCGGGCAGTTTCTGTCATCTCCAAAATGGCTCAAGATGTTATTTAAACAGTTGAAAACACAAACGTTCGTATCGAAATGTCGTCTTCCAAGCTTAACGTTTTTTACTCACTAAAGTGTATCAACGCAAAAGTTTATCAATTTTACGAATCGGAAAATTAATATACCAATGGCTTCCAGTAGAATCATCTAATAAGCAAGCAATCAATATACATTTTATATCGTACCAATATTCATTAAATTAGCAATTAATAACATAGATTATTACATCAAATATATTATCCCCTGATGCATTTAAATGTTTTATGGCGATGATTGAGTGTGCAGATAAAAGATACAAACAGCTATCAATGAGATATTCATAATATTTCTTGGCGCACGTAGTCAATTAGCTACCAGATCGTATCTATCGGCTTGTTATTGCAATATTCTCAATTAGACGTTTTAATACGCATCTGCAACATATTAAGCCCGTTTGCACCGTATCACTATGGGACGAAATCTCGAAAAGCTGGCCAATACCTCAAACAATGTAAATTTGATTCGGAGAATTTTGACTGTTTGGTTACATAGACAAATGATTACTGCATTCAGCCCCGGAAGGGCAAAGCCTAACTCTTTATCCTAAGCTCGGTAGTTAGGTTCAAAGTTGGTCTTTCATGAGGGCGTTGGACCTAGGCGAGTACATAGACCAAAAACGGTGCATTTTAAAATTGCATATCTCGGAAATAAATAGTAATATTCAATGTTTACGAGATGGATTCGACTGATTAAAGTCTATAAAATTATTTCTGTTTTAATTGACAAAAAAGTAATGTTTATCGGCTTGAAATACTAGCATATTAGGTACCCTCGCGAAAACGTTGTAATTTTCGATACATAATTTTTCTAATAGATGAAAAGTAACATATACCACCATATTCCACAAAGTGGGTCGATTCTGTGCACATCTATAACGTCTATAAAGCCAAACATCTAAGTAGTTGTAGATCTATAAGGAATATTGCGATTCTGTGTGCCCTCATAGGCTATAGATACCCTTATAGATACTCGTACATATTCTTATTGGGGTGTATGGGTATTCTAAGCGATTCTGAGCAGTCCTATAACGTCACTATGACAAAACCTGTAAGCTATTAAGTAATATGCAATTCTGTGAGCCCCAATAGACTATAGATCCTTTATAGATACCCTTACATTTACGTGTGGTCCGACGGTCACTGTAACTTCCTATAGATACTATAAGGATTGAGATGTGCTATCTCAGAAATACGTGAACGATCCTCGATCACAAATGAACATGGATCTGATCAATCGATTGATCATAATCGATCAGTTCGAAGATATCGATCGATTTTTTAAATAGAAAAAAAAATTTAAAAGTGACTGAAATCGATCGATAAGATTGATGTTTCGATCTTGCAAAGACCGATCAGATCGAAAAGATCGATGACATCTAAAAGATTGATCAGATCGATAATATTGATGAGATCAATCATATCGATCAGATCGATGAGATCGATCGATTTTTTAAAAAGAAAAAAAATTTTAAAAGTGACCGATATCGATCGATAAGATTGATGTTGCGATCTTGCAAAGATCGATCAGATCGATAATATTGACGAGATCAATCATATCGATCAGATCAATCATATCGATCAGATCGATCGATTTTTTAAATAGAAAAAAAATTTTAAAACTGACTGAAATCGATCGATAAGATTGATGTTGCGATCTTGCAAAGATCGATCAGATCGAAAAGATCGGTGACATCTAAAAGATTGATCAGATCGATAATATTGATGAGATCAATCATTTTGATCAGGAAGGAAGATCGATGAGATCGAAAAGATCGATATCAAAAAGATCGATATCGAAAAGATTGATGCGATCGATCAGACTCATTGATCTTTGCAAAGCTCGATCACTTCGATCAGCTCGCCTTTTGGTGATACGTAGTATAGTACATGGCCGGACACGTATCGTATCGTATGTATATGTGAGAAGGAAAAGAACGATCAGATCGACCTGATTGTGTATTCTGGTGACCTGTAGTGGTACCGATCGTGTGTGATCGATCTTCGATCACAATTGAAAATCGATCCGAATGATAAAACGATATGATCGATAAATACATAAGACCGATATTTTCGATCAAAAGGATTGCCTTTCAGGCGCTTGTAGTGGTAGGCGATCGTGTGTGATCGTTTTTCGATCACAATTGAATATCGATAGTTAAATCGAAAGATCGATTGATAAATCGATATGACCGATATTTTCGATCAAAAAGATTGCCCTTCAGGTGAGCAATCGCATTATCGTAGTATTCACCGTCACACTGCTAAGTGAGCAGTGTGGCGTTCAATACAACGATAATGCGATTGCTCAGCTGAAGGGCAATCTTTTTGATAAAAAAATCGTCATTTATCGATCAGATGACGTTAGCACGTGACCACACAAGTGGCGTAAATTTGACGTATTAACGGGCGTGTACAACCACATCTAGCAGAAATCGCTAGCGCTAGCGGCGCCGTCCGACCGGCTGAACGGTCACACGAGTAGTCTGCTAAGCGTCAGCAGTAGCACCGCTTAGCTAGCGCTGTCCAGCGCCCGATGTGGTTGTACCCACACGCATTTTATGGAATCCTCAGATTGGTGACGCATGCGCATGTGCGTTTGCTATGTGCCGGTAGAAAAGGCATAAAGCAAACCGACAATTATTTAAAGGTTGAAAGGTTTTAAAAAACTTCAACATTTGTGAGAACTTTTTTACTTGATTTTTGATTATCATGCTATTACAAAGGATTCAATGTTTAATTGCACAAAATAATCGTCTATTACCACCCACCATATGGGCGGGGGAGGTTAGCAGAGCATAATAAGCATATTTTTGTATGTTAAATAAACAGAAGAAAGTAGAACAAAAAGGGGCGGAAGATTTATCCCAAGCTAATGTTGATGGTAATATTTGAGATAATAGACTGCACTTACCTGATAGATTTTTATTCTCACACTAAGTTTTTCAAAACTAATTTTTATTTACTGTGTAAAAGGGAAAACTACTCTTGAAATAATGAAATAAAACAACTAAGGCAAAGTTCAAATTAATTTAAATTTATTAAAGAAATTAAAAGTTAACAAAAGAGAATATAAATCAATACCAAAAGTCTAAATGAGGCATTCAAAAACACAAACAAGAGCCACAAGAAACTACAAACTCTGCAAATCCCATACAGACAAAAACGAATAAAATTCAACCACTCAGAACAATATTATGTACCAATTTAAACAATAAAAATGATCTCTTTACCAAAAACCTTCAAACAAACATTATACAAAAATGAGAACAGTTAATTATTTTTTAGTAAAAATGCAATACTGTAGAAATAATGACCCTACCAGATTATTCTGCTATTTGAATAGCTATTCCAATAATATGGCACAGCTCACCAGCACAAACAAAAAGTACAAACTTTACTCTAAAAATCACATAACAAAATTTGGACCAAGACAAAACTGCAAACTACCCGACAATGGGCCCATGGCCGCAATGCCACCAATCAAAACTGTCTTCACATCTTAAATGAGTGCTATGATAGCGCTGACTTGCCATACAGCTAAATCATGGACAGAACTGGGAAATCTGCCGTTCACATCCAATATCTATCAATCAGCATCTGAAATATTATTAAGAATGAATTGTTATATTTGTGATTAAAGTATTGTATAGTCAGCACACACTTTACATAAAAATATTAAGCTGCACTATTACGTTCTGCATTGTTACTTTCGTCTAATTATGTTCTTTGACAGGTACTGTAAAATGTTAGTGACTTATACCTTTAACCCGATGATATATTTGTACTGTAGAGCGTCGATAATCATAACTAATTGGGACCACCGAAGGTGGTTCGGATTATCAAAATGTTCGGTTAATCAAATATTCCATAAAATACGAGTATTGGATACAAGATAAAAAACAAAAGCGATATATTTCAGAACAGAAATCGACAAAAATTGCTTTTTACTTGTTTTTTTGCTAAGTGATTTATTTGGTTTTTGGGCGTTCGGATTAGCGAAACTTCAGTTTACATAGGTTCGGATTGTCGACGCTGTACTGTATTTAAAAAATATCTACGTTAAGTGACCGGTGTACTATATAACCATCAAACTTACTATCATTACGTTTAGTGAATGTTTCCTTTTTCTGGGTTTATAAATACGAATGAAGGATGTATTTCATCTGTTACAGGCGGTGCAACAATTTCAACATGAGTACCGGTTGTAGGTCCTATTTGTAGTCCTCATTTCACATACTACTATAACAAAATTATACCTCTCTTTGACAGCATTCTTATTATAATTATGCTTTGCCTCGTTTGGGAATCCCGTAGTTGCTTTCGTACCAGTCTCATGTGGTTTCTGAAGAAAACAAATAATATGAGATGTGCAATAATTATTACTATTAACGTACCGGTTGTGATGTTCCATTATCAACACTCCAACAACTGTATATGATGATTATTCAATGTATTGGTACAAATACCTTAACAACAAACTCACCGTTCACGAAATGTAGGTTATGTACGGACCGAACTGTTATTGACACTGTTTGCCAACTTACGTTTTCATGCCAATATTAAAAATATACTTTCAATGTTTAATTTATTTTAATAAAATATAAGAATATTGGTGTTGCGACATGCTCCCACAGTAAAACTACTTTGGTATTGCCAATAAATGTATAGTTAGCAAAGTGCAATCTGAACCTGTGTTCGTGAAATCAGCTGATTCGAGACGGCCATTTTCGTATAAGGATGTGGTCAGAATACCATTCCTGTAAGAGAGTTATAGACACGTTATAGAGACCTATAAGGATTTCTTATCGAAACCTATACGCTATAGATCTTAGTTATAGAATTTTAAGAGTGAAAATAGAATCGACCCATTAGAGTTTTAGGTTATTGTATTAGCTAACGAAATTCATTAGGAATTGATTTCACCTTTTCACGCCAGGTGGCTGCAATGAAGTTTTTTTCTAATTGTGCATGGCGTGAGCGGGTTGCAGGTTGTAGCGCGCAAGCACAGCGTGCAGATGTTTTTATCTGTAAACTCAGACAGAAGTTGTTCCAGTCGTATTTTGATGACACAAATTTGGAAATACTTTAAGGGATTGATTAATCAAATAATAGCACCTTTTATTTCATTAGTATGTTTCGATTTTTGTTGACAGACTTCATTGAAAAATTAATTAAAAATAACAAAATATTAGAAAACAAATAAATACAACAATACCGATATAAAAACCTAGTTCATCAAATTATTTAGATGATACTGTATTTATTTTAGTACACGTTGTATATTTTAAGGCTTTTATATGAAAATCAGTTTTTGTTCCCTGTGCTTTTGTCACAGTGTCTAGTAGTTACCGCGGTAATAGTTACCGTCCATATCGAAGAGGATTGCTATACCGTATGACTCCCCATGGTATGTGGAATCATGCCCTGCGAGCGGTGAGGGGCGTTCATTGTGAGTAAAAAGTTTCACACGGAGTTTTCTGTTCCCAAAGAAGACATAGCTGGTTAAAAAAACAGTTTTTTAATGTATGAACTGTAGTAACTTTTTACGGAATAAAGAGAACAAAAGAAATCTATATGAAATATTTAGATAGTATGACATTTCTATCTGGGAAGAAATTGGGACAGCCTGGACAGTGTACATACACATTGCATAATATTTTTTTACTTTATCATACGCAGTATGAAAACTATTGTAATCGTGCCGAATGAAAAAAAAATATATTAAACAAATGAAAAAAAATATATTAAACAAATGAAACACAAAAAAAAATTAGAAAAAAAAAAATATTATCAGGCCAGATATAAAAGAAGCCAATCAAGCCCTCAATTCCATTGATTCCGGACGGCGGCGAAGCGGCCATTCCAGGATCAAGCAGGAGGGACAGAATCGCGTAGTGTTGTGGTGCGGTACTGTGTGTTAATGATGTATAGTATTGTATTATGAGCACTGTACGTATTAGAACGAATAAATTATTATTATTAAAAAAAAAATTTTTGAGATTTTAGCGGAAATATGTCCTTTTGGGTCCCCTGAACATATTTGACCAAGGTACAAAAAAATGTATACTTATACTTAAAAACGATTAAAGACAAATTCGTGTGGTTAACGTATGCAAGCAGGCGGTATGTAGTCGTCTAGAAGATGTTAATTTAAAAGCTAGGAGACTTACAAAAATTCGTAAATTATTGCCTGTCGATCGTGCTTTTAGAAGAAATTTTGTTGAATATTATGAAGAGTGGATTATTACCGAATTGTCAAATGTCTTGTTTACGGAGGAGACCAGGGTTTGCTTAACATGTTGGATGAAAGAAAACTAGTGTGGGGAAGGACTGGTAAAAGGTTTAATTAGAATTAGAAATCCCCCTACACCATAACCGACCCACCATTATAACTTTTCCGTTCAGTTACAAATGAATGGAAAGACCCGCCATGTTTTGCCGGCGAGGGGTCGATGACAGCCCTAATCTACATTGACATTTTACTGCAGTATGACGACTTAATCGGCAATAATGTTATATTAATGCAGTTATTAGTGCTAAGTTTTTTTGAAGCTACGGGTATCACCAAATTACAGTGGCCTGCAAGAATCCCCGATATGTATCCTGTAGAACATTCGTGGGATGAATTAGGGAGAAAGGTGAATTCTCGCAAGAAGCGTCAAGTCTCAAAGAAATTGCTGTACATTAGTGAAAGAAAGGGGTCGTATACCAATCGAAACGATAAGAAAACAAAACTGATTTACTGTATGCCGCGTAGATTAGAAACTCTTAAACTTACTAAGAAAGGCAATACACGATATTAAGCAGTTTTTCCAGTTTATAATTTTGTGTTTAATAAACACATTTTTAAAACTGTTTATTTCACTGGAAACCTGTTAATCGATAAATTCAAAAAGTTTGTTATATACAAGGTTACAAAAAAAGCTGTAATTGGGACAATTTTAGAGATAAATCAATAAAAAATAAAAAAATCTGATGTGGCCAGGCACATGACTTTATCATACAATATATAAAATTAATAGTTTAGCTGCATGAGGATCTATTTTATTGAGATAAATCGTAGGTATTGGGAAAGCATCAGCATTTGATACTACCTACACTACGTCATTAGAATAATAGTTATTTATGTCACAACTGCCGAAAGTACAGATAGCGCGACGAGCGGTGATGCGGCGCGTCACCGAAAGCGGAGGGTCGCCGTCGCACGTGGGCGAGTCGCGCTATCTAGTTTTTGGCAGGAGTGACATCAACGTTTATTGTGTTGCTTTTTGAGAAATACGTACTTAAAAAAAATGGTTTCTGTATAGTAAATGCTAGGTTGGCACCACTTTGACGAAACGTCAAGTTTAAAGGTGCGTTTCGATTGGTAGGTAATGGTAGCTAATGGCGGTGGTACAATACAAAATTATAGTATTTCTTACATATCGTGATAATGACACATATTAGTTTGCATGTACATAAACATGAGTCACTATCAATTTTCTATTGGAAATACTATAACGGCGTCTGCTACCACTGCTATTATCACTAATAAAAACGCACCTTAAAAAGGTAATTCAAATTCTGACAGATTTATATTTGTTCATGACACATCCCTACCAACATACTAAAATAAAACTACACTCATCGCTATACTTTATTTATAATTTTCTCGTATCGTTTTTAGAATTAGATATAAAGACGGGTTGATATTTCTTATCAACAAACAATCAAATTGGTGATCCTACTTTATTTGAAATTAGTATTTTATAATTTGCCGCACTACAGCGGCAACATTCCATAGTGGTTCTCCAACCTCTGATGAGATCAGCTGTTTTCGAATGTGACAACACAAAAAAATATTTGTCAAAATCCTGGCTACTATGTAATTTCATATCAATGCAGATGCGACCGATCTCGATCAAATAGAATTTGCTCTTGAAGCTAAACTATTAATTTTACCAAAAAATTTCATGGGCATAAATTATTCAAAATTTCCTCTACTTTAATTTATTAATTAACTATTTTTTCGAAATTACAGAAATGGCGGCTCATTTCCAAAATCCTTCAAAAAGGCTTAAAATAAACTAAAAAGCTAAACTATTAATTTTACCAAAAAATGTCATAGGCATAAATTATTCAGAATTTCTTCTACTTTAATTTATTATTTAACTATTTTCACGAAATTAGAGAAATGGCGGCTCATTTGCAAAATCCTTGAAAAAGGCTTAGAATAAACTACCAGTTCCTTTGGACCCTTTTAAACCAAAAGCTTTTCAGCTCTAAGTTAGGTCATGAAACTTCTAATTATGAACTTTCGTCCC
This sequence comes from Melinopterus prodromus, assembly GCA_964023965.1. NCBI lineage: Eukaryota > Metazoa > Arthropoda > Insecta > Coleoptera > Scarabaeidae > Melinopterus > Melinopterus prodromus. The sequence goes on along the minus strand of OZ030391.1, from coordinate 39,530,985 downwards.
GATACCTTTAGTAGGTTTTCCGGAATCATCGCCACAAAAATCGTTTACACACACACGCACGCACGCACACACACAATCCGCTAAAATCTCAATTTTTTTTTTCGGCTTGATTACAATACTTTACCATACTGCGTATGATAAAGTAAAAAGACATTAAAGTTAGGTCAAAAATCAAGTGCGTCAATTTTTTGGAACTGAATGTATTTTCAATTAATGTAATTCCTTTATTTGTGATTCGTAATAAAATCTATATTAAGTGTACTACTTTTCTTATCTTTACATGGTGCCTACCGACGCGACATCCAACAACACGCATCGTACGCAGCATATTGTACAAGTGGGGGCAATAAGAAGACTATACCAAGATTCACACTAAAAGGTGGGATTGCTTTAGGAGCAAAATAATCAAATATGAGGAAAACTTGTTTGTAAAGATATAATGGTAAATATATTACCAAAAAAAGTGAACAAGTCATAATATATTATTTTGTTTTGCATATCATTGGCAATGTATACCAGTTATCTACCAGCGGGAGATGAAACAATACCCATTGAGCTTACTGTACAAGACGTCGCCGACAATTACACTATAACACGGTAAAAGATAGTATTTACATTGGATGTGCATTATGTGCATATTTACAGTGACAACAGCGATAAGCGCAACATAAAGTAAGGGTCAGTTTCTTCTTTCTTTTACCAGTCTGAAATATGCCGTAACGGCGTCCGAGACTACCTGGACAAGCCATCAGAGGAGTTCATTATTCTTTTACGGTTATCCTATGTTAATATGTGAATATGCCGTTCAGCTTTATGGGAAATTCGCAAACACCACATAAAAGAAAATGTGTAATTGAATCGTCGATTCGATTTCGCTATGGCAAAATACAAGCATTCTTCGCTCGCCGTTCGGTATATTTTTACACTCGCACTTATCAATAAATCACGGTTTTCTAACTTGTCTCGTTAGGGCTCTCTGTGCATCGCTATTTCATACGTGCATCGACTTTGATACTGTCATATATTTCCTGTTTTTCAGCTATTTCTGTTCACAACCATGCATCGTGGGTATGAAAAAATTCAAGAAATTCTTGTATAGTCTTCCGTTTGAAAACCGGTGAGGAAGAAGTGGAATAATAGTAGATAAATCGAGATGAAGTGAAAACAGTTGAAAGTGAGGAAACGTATTGATTTAATACTTGTTCTTCTCACCTGTGCGGCAAATTCTAAAGTATGTGCAGTTTTAACCAATCAAACCCAAATCTTCCGTCGACTATCCCCTATAAAAAGAAATATTACATCAGACACTTGATCGCCACTTAAGCCCAATCAGCTAAATGAATCAACGAAAATAAGAACATTTACTGAATATGTTTATTGGACCTAATTGCTACCTCTTATAATAAATGTGCACCCTAAGACTACTTACACACATAGACGCTGTATGCGAGATGCGCGCGTCTCAGATTCACATGCTACCTAATAGATGAGTTCAAATGGAGCCTTTCATACGGCGACACGCGACGGATACAGTGTCGCGATCCTGAATTTTCGAATTTCAACTTATTAGCCCACGGCTGCGGAATCCGTGATGGCATACCGATTTTACATTGCAGTATATGGAGCCCTTCAGACGCGCAAACTGCCGCGCAAAGTTTTCAATCATAGCTTCAAGTTGCCCGGGAAGGCAATATACGGTATTAAGCAGTTTCTCCAGTTTATACATTTGTGTTTAATAAAACCATTTAAAAAAATGTGTATGAGTTTATTTCACTAGAAAGGTATTTAACGATAAATTCACAAAGTTGGTAAAATGCAGTGTTTCAAAAAAGCTGTAATTGGGACAAATTTTGTGATAAATCAATGAGTAAAGAAACAAAATGCTCATAAAAGAAGCGTGTTTCATATAGAGTGTAAGCACTTTCTATACAATTGCTTGATTAATACACAGGGTGTACAAAATGAGGGCAAAACATGGTTAGTTTTTCCACTACAATCCAGGATACATTGAAAAAACTCCACCTCATTAATTGTTTTGGAAGACAAGGGAATTACCAGCCAACAGTTAAAAAAGATAAAAGTCGGTCCATCTGTTAATAAATATAAGACATTAAAGTCAGGTCAAAAATCAAGTGCGTCCCTTTTTCGGAACTGAGTGTTTTAATTTTAAATTTTATTACCTATGTACTATCGTGGCCATATATTATGTCCCTTCTTTTGACGTCGATTTTCTCGCAAAATGAGGGGCGAAAAAATTTTAAAAAATTCTGATGCTGTCGTTCATTCATATGCTACAACTCAGAAAAATTAGAAAGCTGTATATGTTGGCCTTTTTCCCGATTTAGAGTCCCGAGATCTTCCAAATTAAGAAGAATTGGCGCTGTTTTTCCTCGTAAATTTCACTCGTTTAATTTTAGCAATTAATTACTCCGGAAAAATCCATAGATTTCAACAAATTAAAAAGTAACCTGCGGAATGCTAGCTTTCAATGTGCCGTTTTGTAAAATCATTGGATTAGTGGTTGACCCACAAAAAGCTATATTCTGCAATGCCAGCAATTCCGCTATTAGAAGAGCTAGAATAATGAAATATAGACTATAGGCTACCCAATAATTCATAGGTTTAAAGTTTATTACGTGAATTCCGACGCTCTACGGTCTTTGGTGTGCTGCGGGGAAGGGAGGCGTTAGCGGTGCTGTCATGTCGGAGAGAACCGATACAGCTGAGAGAACCTGGGCAGCTTATTATCAAGACACAAAAAGAAAGATAACTTGTCAAGGTAGTAATTTTAACTAACAATTAAATTCTTAATTATTGCATAATTTTGATTACAATATATGACCCGGTACGAGAGAAATCTCTTCTATCGATTGGCGTTTTTGTTTCTTCAGTTTTTATACAATAAGGTTGTAAACAAGATTTTGATGGAAGCGGATAGATCTAATAATATGGAGTTAGCAGATTCTCCGATTAGTGGTGAATACTAAATTAAGTTTGCTTGATAAACCCAAAAAATGTTTATAAAGTAAGCCCGATTTTGTTATATAAATACTCAAACTATGATAACAGTTTCAACAGTTAATTTATTAATAATATTTAAATACATGCACAAACAATATAAAATAAATACAACTCTTGATATATTACATATATAACAAACGTCAGCTCTGAGCGTATCAAATTTAAAATATCAAAAAACTTTTACAAATTTAGCATCGTAAATTTGTAGACACATAGAGTATTTTGCAGATCATTTATTAATTTTAAATGTTAACCCCGAAACCCGATTTAAATTGCCAAGAATTCCCATGGGACTTCTAAATGCCTGTTCGTGGTTCTGCTATCTTATTGACTTATTTTGCCATTATTTTTTAATTCGGTAATCTGCCGCCGGATATCCAAATTTCTTTAGCGAGGCATAATCACCGTGTCGTTTTATGTATTGTGTCCGTAAACACTAGTAACTAATAGTAATGCACGTGCGACCCGCCACTACTGGCAGCGTCGCTGTCGATCCCTTCCCCCGCTCGCCCCAAAGACCGAAGAGCGCCGCGTCAATTGCAGCAATCATGAGATGATTCAACTCGATCTTTTGTAGAGAAAATGCAAGATAAACAATAATTATGTAATAAACTTTAAACCTATGAATTAGTGGGTAGCCTATAGTCTATATTTCAATATTCTAGCTCTTCTAATAAAGGAATTGCTGGCATTACATAATATAGCTTTTTGTGGGTGAAGCACTAATCCAATGATTTTACTAATCCTAGGATACTTTTTAACCGTTCCTCAAAGAAGAAAGGACATTGAGATTTACACAAGATTACTTGGAGAATTTATTCAGTAGAGTACGAGCATAACAAATAATTCTAACAGCACTTCAATTTAGGAGCAATCTAAAATTAGTATGTGTATCACAATATCTGGAAGCCGTATCGTGTCAAAAAGCAGTTATGAAACGGATGAGTGATTGTTCCCATCGGAATTTCTAGATTTGGTAGATTCCACACGTAGTAAAGAACAAGCTGATGAAGAAGTTCTTGCGGAACTTAATAATGAAGAGCTCCGAGCAGAGGTTAATTTTAACAACGGTGAATTAAATTCGTTGTATCGCAGTTATGAAAAGGCTGACCGATTGTTCCTATCGGAATTTTTAGATTTGGTAGATTACACACGTAGTGAAGAAGAGACCGAAGAAGATCATGCTGAACTTAATAATGAAGAGCTCCGAGCGGAAGTAAATTTTAACAACAGTGAATTGAATTCGTTGTATCGCAGGATATTTACAAACTAGTATTTTACGAATATCCAGAACATTTGTGAACATTCCACACGTAGTGAAGAAGAGACCGAAGAAGATCATGCTGAACTTAATAATGAAGAGCTCCGAGCGGAAGTTAATTTTAACAACAGTGAATTGAATTCGTTGTATCGCAGGATATTTACTAACTAGTATTTTACGAATATCCAGAACATTATTATGCGTGACTTCAGTAGAGTCAAAAAGTTACGATGAAAGCTATCAGTATGCCAAATGATCTAAAATAAAACGTTTCAAAGATAATTTATTATTTTTCTGTAAAATAAAGGTTTTGCGTTATTGATATATTATATTAAGATATTTATAGTTGCTAATTTTTATCTATATTGGTGTATAGGTTTATAGATCTACATATTGTAGATTCAATAATGGATATCTCTTGTTTGTATACTTCCTTTATATGTATGTATTTATTATAACAATAAAATGTATGTATTTATTTCGAAATGGAAGGTTCCAAAGGTATTTTTATTTCAGCAGTGCCACTTTAATGAACCTTTATGAAGTAATCCTATTATTTAAGGTAAGTAATATAAACAAAAATGATTCTGTAACTACCAAATTTAGAGTACAAACTATTTTAATCATATTGTTAAATATAAAGTATATATTTAAACTTTAGAGTTTATGCTTATATACTCGTATATATATAAAGATATATCTATTTTTACATAATAATGTGTCGGCGTAGGTTTACAAAGCATTTATGCGATAATATATTTGACACATACAGTATTTGTAACACAGAAAACGACTTTAAATAACCAAAAAATCGCTTTTCTTCCTGTAAAGCTAAGCATGTTTCAATCAAACTGGCACAAAAATGGCGGCTTTTGCACTAATGGCCACACTGTCTTTTTATAGCCACTGTACTATGAATCTGTTCGATAAAGCTTTTTGATAACGTAAGCCAGGCTTTTGAGCTTATGTAAAGATTCCGTCACCGGGCCCCTAGGCTGGCTGGGGCTCTAGGTGCTGGGCCAGGGCCTTGTAGGCCTAGGCAGAAATCCGGAACTGCGTGTAACGCATACAGATACTGTCGTCTTCTTGATTTTGCTTGTTTTAGAATAGTAACAACAAACTAGTGCAAATAATGACAACATAAAACTACATATAAATTTTCTTAAAATTAGAAAGAGCCCTACGTAAATAAATTGACTAGCAATGGATAGCGTTTAGCAGCGTGTTTATTCTAATTATAAAATGTACTGAATATTCATGAAGGCAAGATACTAGTGCAGATCGCTATTTCTGTAATAATGATGGGAACCGGAACCTACGGCTATTTTAAAACTAAATTATAAGTTTTTTTGCGCCAGATCTTTATCGTCATACGATAATATCGTAAAGTACTCATTGTGGTAAAGTAACCTTTGGTAAAGTACACTTTACACTTTTTTAATATATAATAAACAATATTTATCTCGTAATTGCGTTCATAATAATGGCATTTGGAGTTAGCGAAAAGAACATGTGTCAGGTACACAGTTAGTTAATGTTAATGTTACTAAACATATTCAACATGCGTATATAGGCAACATGTCCACAAGCATGTCTGTTACAAATACATATCTGCAGAGTATCTACAGAATGGCAAAGCATTGAAGAATAAACAAGAATAAACAGGCATCTAAGAATAAAGGTAAGCCTGAAAATAAGGAGTCGTTTTGTTTAATTTAAATAACAGGCCAGCCATAGTACGCTTGATGAACATTCATGGCCTTAAGAGGGTAGTTCTTGACATGAATAATATACCGGGTGATTCAATTTCGAACCTCACCATGGGGATCTCGCTTATTAGTAGAGATAGAGCCTATGTTTAAATTTGGCAAAGTTTTGTAGTTTTGTGCTAATCAATTATCTGAAAAGATATTTAAGCTATCATTTTTCATTTTGAAGATATCCACAAAAAACTGAAATATTAAGATATTGTTTTTAATTTTTTTATTCATAACCAAATGTAGAAAGACATTTGACACAAAAACAAAAACGTACTTTTTAACAAGGAATGCAGTGTTATTTTTTAATTTGAAATAACATCAAAGATTGCGGCGTAACCATGGCCAACTTTTGTTTTTCTTATGGGCGCCATGTTGAATTTTGGCATTTTCCGATACTCGGGTTTTTTCTCATTTCCGCAATGTATAACATGTTACCATTGTTTTTTAAAATAATGATGTAATAATCAAAAAACCTTCAGGTACCCAACTGGAGCTTGGTTACAGACCGCCGGAGTCGTTGCCAAGCAACGCCAACAAAATGCACTTGGATCAAGCGGCGCCCTCAGCGCTAGGTTTGCCATTTAACCAAATAAACCTTAATTGTGGTTGATTGTGGATGTAAAATGCCGTTTACCAATAACCAAAAGCGTGATATAGTTAAGAGTTTAATTGAATTTTGACATTTTCCAAAAGTTGTGTCTTGTTGTGTTGGCATTATTTTTTAAAACAATGGTTTAATAATAAAAAATCTGATGTGGCCAGGCACATGACTATCATACAATATGTAAAATTAATAGTTTAGCTGCATGAGAATCTATTCTATTAAGATAAATCGTAGGTATTGTCAAAGCATCAGCATTTGACACTACCTAGACTACGTCATTAGAATAATAGTTATTTATGTCACAAATGCCGAAAGTACGGAATAGCGCGACGAGCGGTGATGCGGCGCGTCACCGAAGGCGGAGTGTCGCCGTCGCATGTGAGCGAGTAGCGCTATTTAGTTTTTGGCAGGAGCGACATCAACGTTTATTGTGTTGCTTTTTAAGAAATACGTATTTAAAAAAAAAATAAATGATTTCTGTATAGTAAATGCTAGGCTGGTACCACTTTGACGAAACGTCAAGTTTAAAGGTGCGTTCCGATTGGTAGGTAATGGTAGCTAATGGCGGTGGTAGAATACAAAATTATAGTATTTCTTACATGTCGTGATAATGACACATATTAGTTTGCATGTACATAAACATGAGTCACTAGCAATTTTCTATTGGAAATACCATAACGGCGTCTGCTACCACTGCCATTATCACTAATGAAAACGCACCTTAAAAAGGTAATTCAAATTCTGACAGATTTATATTTGTTCATGACACATCCCTACACTCACTACACTACACTCATCGCTATACTTTATTTATAATTTTCGCAATTCATCGTTTTTAGAATTAGATATAAAGACGGGTTGATATTTCTTATCAACAAACAATCAAATTGGTGACCTTATTTTATTTGAAATTTGTATTTTATAATTTGCCGCACTACAGCGGCAACGTTCCATAGTGGTTCTCCAACCTCTGATGAGATCAGCTGTTTTCGAATGTGACAACACAAAAAATTTTTTGTCAAAATCCTGGCTACTATGTAATTTCATATCAATGCAGATGCGACCGATCTCGATCAAATAGAATTTGCTCTTGAAGCTAAACTATTAATTTTACCAAAAATTTCATGGGCATAAATTATTCAAAATTTCCTCTACTTTAATTTATTAATTAACTATTTTTTCGAAATTACAGAAATGGCGGCTCATTTGCAAAATCTTTCAAAAAAGCTTAGAATAAACTACCAGTTCCTTTGGACCCCTTTCAACCAAAAGCTTTTCAGCTCTAAGTTTGGTAACAAAACTTCTAAATATGAACATTCGTTCCGATACCTTTAGTAGTTTCTCCGGAATCGTCGCCACAAAAATCGTTTACACACACACACACACACACACACACACACACACACACACACACACACACACACACACACACACACACACACACACACACACACACACACACACACACACACACACACACACACACACACACACACACACACACACACACACACACACACACACACAACACACACACACACACACACACACACACACACACACACACACACACACACACACACACACACACACACACACACACACACACACACACACACACACACACACACACACACACACACACACACACACACACACACACACACACACACACACACACACACACACACACACACACACACACACACACACACACACACACCACACACACACACACACACACACACACACACACCACACACACACACACACACACACACACACACACACACACACACACACACACACACACACACACACACACACACACACACACACACACACACACACACACACACACACACACACACACACACACACACCACACACACACACACACACACACACACACACACACACACACACACACACACACACACACACACACACACACACACACACACACACACACACCACACACACACACACACACACACACACACACACACACACACACACACACACACACACACACACACACACACACACACACACACACACACACACACACACACACACACACACACACACACACACACACACACA